>JAOTQQ010000002.1:25407883-25421942 GCA_026546715.1 Gallinago undulata | reverse complement strand
GGAGCAACCTGGTGTGGTGGGAGGTGTCCCTGCCCAGGGCAGGGGGTTGGAACTCAATGATCTTTAAGGTCCCTTCCCATGCTAACCATTCTATGACTCTGAAACTATGCACGTAATGCTATTATCTTTGTTTTAATTCCTAATATCTCCTTCTTGGAGAAGTTCCACCCAGGAAACCAGCATAAAGACTCTATCAAAATTTTTCCGACTTATTTTCCACATGTACAAAGCCACAGTGCAGCCATTGCACCCCATCCACCCCACTACTATTCCAGCTGGTGCAGTCTGCAAGATGAACTCTTGCAGTTATGCACGGAAACACTAAATCAAGGCATTGTTTGATGAGCTTGTCTTAAAGCAGCACAATTATTATAGTCTGCACCAATTCAGAAAAGTTCAGCACGTGTTTAGGTCTGTTCCATTTCATGACGGCGCTTAAACATCCACTTCATCTAAACAAGTATTTATATCCCATTGAACGCAAGGGGACACAGGGTAAGGTTTAAAAACTACATTCCACATTACAAAAAACCCCACGTTCTTATTGCGAAAGTCCACTCTCCATTGCTGTCCCATTGCATCCTGCCAGTAGAGTGAACAGCAAAGATTACGTGGAATAGTAACCCTATATCAGTCACTCTAGCTGTCACAGTGGGACAAAACTCAGAGGGAATCAAAGAGAGAGTCAATGCCCACTTCTGCCAAGGTACGTAGCTGAAAACTTCATCTCTTCAATAAATTCTTCATATATTCTGTCACAGCAAGTGCCAGTTATAATTGTGATTTCTTTATGAATTATTTTGATGCCCCGAACTAAAGAGCTGAATCTTGTTACCGGAGCACCAGCTAACTCCTTAACAAGCAAAAAGACAAATTCCCCTCTCACTTACCCCAGGGGAAAGCTTCAACACCTTGGCTATCAGTAAAGCTAATTTAAATGCACAGATCATAGAATGCGGCCTCAAAAGGTTTAGACAGAAAGACAGGAGGCTTTTCTGAAGCTGCAAATTGAAAGCATAAAAAAGAATCAGCCAGAGGGCTGCAGTCTGGCTGCCAGTCAGGGCAGCGTAACCTTGCCGAGGCCATGGGATTCACGTGGAAAATAAGGTCCAGCTGCAGCCCCAGCAGCCAAACCTTCCTCACCTCCCCCAGGAAAGGGACTCGAGGCTTCGGTTCCCAAAGGTCCCTGCTCTCCCCTCATCCCATCTTCCCACAGCACTGCTTTTCTTCCTCTTCCTCCTCCTCTCTCTGCCTTCCCCACCTGACACTCTAAGCACAAAGAAGCTTAGTCCTGCTGGGATCCTGGGGATCCTGGAGATGGAGGATGGTCTATTAGGGGAAACTGGATCCTACAACTGGGACCCAGCTCCTGTGCTGAGAAACGGCAGGTATCTGCCACAGAGGAGAGGCCAAAGAAGAAAAGGAAAACTTAGCCTTAGGAAAGAGAGCCAAAAAACTCATTGCATTTTTAGGTGCTTTTATCTTACCCACCTCCCAGCCCCTCCTCAAAAGGTCTCAGGGTCTCACAGGCCTCACAAACCTTCTGCCAGGTGATGCCCCGTTGTGCTGTCCATGCATTTTCACTTGGATTTAACCTTTCAGCTTACGCTGAAGGTCACTCTCTCTGGCTGACACATGCTCTAGACCTCTTCCTCACCTGCTCCTAATGTACTGGTTTTGCACCAGTTTGGCTAGGAATGGGTAGTAGTGTTCATTCGTCCACTGGTCCGGTTTCAATCTGTCAGAACGACGTGCCTTTATTTTCCCCCTCTGTTCGCCCGTGATGCCATACTTCTCGGGTTTGGGAAACAGCTAATCAGCCCCCTACTTTTTGATGGTTTGTAAACAATAAAGTTTAGCTCCAGAATGTCATGAACAAGCTCAGTTTGGGAATTTAGACTGAACTGGGAATAATCAGCAACAAAAAGAGCCAATGGAGAAACATTATAGGCTGGTAAGTCTCTTGCTGAGATCCGTATGGATTAGAGAGAGAGAAACTTATACAGGTGTGACTCACCCAAACTCAAGGATTTCTCATCCCATTAATAAACACATTTCTCTTCAGCTTCTGCCTCCTTCAGCATCACAGCTTAAAGCAATATTTGGTGACAACGTTATTGTGAATCTTTCTGCACGTACTCTGAACTGCTGTAGGGAGCTATCAAACCCTTGCTACATAATAATAAAAATTGCTGGGCTTACATCAACTGAAATATCATCACCAGCACCAGTGATGTCTTACTCAGTCTGAGGAATCTGGGATCGATCCCAGGACTGTCTAGGACTTTGTTATCAGAAAAAAACAGCCCCTCCCCACTCTGCTCAGTACAGTCCCACTGCTCCCAGTACTGTAACAGCTTTGGCTTTTAGTTTTTCATTTACAATTGGGAAAATATTCTTTGTTTCCAAGCATGGATGTAGTCCAGTCATCAGAGAAAAAGCTTGGATAATTCACATTTGCATTCATTTTCACCCACCACAGGATGGTACTGGGAAGGCACATAGCTAAAACCCATGTTTTTCTGAAAGCAAGAAGAGAAGAAAAAGCAGATGTGCTCACATCTAATATTATCCTAATACCTAAAACAGAGAAGAAAGGGTTACTACTGGCGGTATTTCTGTTCTGCAATGCTTTTTCATATCAAAGTTAGCAAGGGGAAAAAAAAAAATAGATCCCAAAGAGGAGTGTAGATGACTTATGCTGAGGAGGAAGCCAGGGGATACGTGCAGAAAGGGCTCCGTGATGCTGTACACGCTCTCCTCCAGCCCCGTTTGCTCCGTGTCCACAGGAGACACGAAGCACCCGGACAGCTGTTGCCATGGCCACCCCTTTACGTCCCAGGGTCGAGTTTCCCTCTGCACAGAAATATTATTTATAAGGTGGCTTAGGTGTGCCTGGCGCCGGGCGGATAGAAAGGGCATGTCCCATCCCAAGGGAGCTTAGGACCCAACTGAGCCATAACACAGCAAGAGGGTACGATAAACACACACAGGGAAGAGAGGGTCAGGGCAAGATGGTGAGATGCTGCGTGGTGGATACCCTGTCAGCTCTTTTATTCTTCCTTTTAAACACTGTGAGGGCTCTGCATCCCAGCGCATTTTTGCCAACGTCCTGCCGGTCTCCTGTGCTGCAGCCACCCGGGGATGGCTCCACAGCCCCTCCAGGCAAAGCTGAACCCTCCACACTGGAGCTAAACAGATCTTTTGGGAAGCTGTCGGTGCCGCCAGCCCCGTGAAATCCCCCCTGGCCAAGCCTCGTTCCCTCCACTAGGTCGCAGTGAAGCACAGACACCGTCCCTGCCCAGCGAGGAAAGGGGGATGCTGGAGGCAGAGCTGACATTTCCAACGGCCTGGTATCTAAGGGGATGTAGGGACAACATTTAGTCACGGAATTAGCATGGAGAAATCATGAGGCTCGTTAACAACTGCTGGAGTAGGCATGAACTTGGCCTTAGAGCAACCGTATTTAACAGCAAAGAGAAAAACGTGGTTATGTAGAATCCAGGTTACTACAGCCAATCCCTAACCCCGACAGAATCCCAGAGTGATATGGGGTTGGAAGGGACCTCTGGAGACCATCTAGTCCAACGCCCTGCCAAAGCAGGACCACCCAAAGGAGGTCCCACAGGAATGTGTCCAGGTGGGGTTTGAATGTCTCCAGAGAAGGAGACCCCACCACGTCTCTGGGCAGCCTCTGCCAGGGCTCTGCCACCCTCACAGCAAAGAATCTCCTCCTCATGTTTAGGTGGAATGTCTTAGGTTCAAGTTTGTGCCCATTCCCTCTTGTCCTCTCACTGGGCACCACTGAAAAAAGACTGGTCTCATCCTCCTGACACCCACCCTTGAAGTATTTATAGGTGTTGATCAGATCCCCAGCACCACCAACTCCAATCCCCACACTGCACCAACTTTACACCGATTTGGCCAGATTGACGGTGCTGAGAATAGAAACTGTCTCCATCTGCCGTCGTGCCGACAGCCAGCGCGGCACATCCCTGGCCCCTGCATCCCCCCAGGGAGAGGTGAGGTTCCTCTCACCCACGCTCCCAGCTCTGCCCCGACGCCCACCTCGCCGCTGGGAGAGGTAGAAAAACCTGCCCTGTCTGCAGAGAAATGAACAGAGATTGCCACCATGTCACGATTCTGCAGGAACGGTGACACAAATTCCTTCCTGAGCGAGGTTTGCAACGTTTTGAAAGTTCGTATTTATGGGCAACATGAAACAAACAGAATTTAATAAAGAAACACATTCGAGGATGGCTTCTAGGTTCAGAACGACATCTACTACAATCAAAACACCTCTGGGGTTAGCAGGCTCTTTAACTAACTGTAGGTGATGCTGCTGCAGAGCTGAGGGTGCCAGCTCGTTGCTACACAGCCTGGGACCCTGCTGGCCGCAGCACCCATGGGTGCAAGTCAGAAGGGACAGTGTGGCTCATGTGTCCACTTCAGGCTGTCCTCTCCTTCATTAACCCTGCCAGAAGCTCCCCAAAGGCTGCTGATTAGAAGGCATCATCCTCCAGCTCTGTCCCCAGGACACGGTCACCTCTACATCCGTATCTTCCCACTGGATGGTGCCTGTGTCCCAGCACCCAGTTTTGGGAGGTGAGTCACAGCTTCAAGAGAGTGTCAGGGTGCCCCTTCCCAGAGGCACCAGTAGGAACAGGGTTTATGGTCCATTTGAAACCAGCCATCCCGAGTAACCTCCGGAGTCTACTTTCTCCACCTCTCAGCCCTCCAGGAAACCTTCTCCTCCCCAGAAATTTGACATTTCTTAATCTCAGCCTGTTTTCCAGGTCAGCAGTCCCACTCCCCAGCACTCCCCGTCGTTCAGCACAGAATGTGTCTTACGCTGTCACCGTCTCTGTGCCGTCACCGTCCTGCCCCCCGTGCCTGCCCCACGGCCGGCCGGAGGAGAGCCGCGGGAGCCGCCACGCACCCCCTCGGAGGATGCTCCACCACTGTGGTACCTCCCAAACCATCTCAAAGCCATCCCCAGCACACATACTGCCGCCCCCAGAAATGAGCAGGAGGGGAAGGATTCAAGGGAGAGACTCAAGCAAGCCAGGCATGGCCAGAATTAGCCACTGAGCCCTGCAGGCACCTTCCTCTCTCATCCCTGGCCTTCTGGGTGCCGTGGCTGTGCACTGCCTGCCTCTCTGTGCTGCACAGCTGCCTCCACCTCGCTGGAGCTTGCAGCCCCTGCAGCTAAATTCAAGGCTGAGCAAACCCAGCACCACCAAGAAAGAGGATCAGGATGGTGCCAGGCAGCACACGCTGCAAAACTGACACCCCTGCGACGAGAGCACCCAGATCTCAGCCTGCCAGATCCGGGGAAGGGTCACGTTTGGATTCACTGCTATCTCAAAACTGAAATGAAAAGGAAAAAAAAAAAAAATTTATTCTGCCCTAAATTAATTGTAGTTAGCACTGGCACCATTAGCCTGGGCAAAGCTTGTTGTGAGAAGCCATCTAACACTGGTCTGCTGTAGACCCAGGGGGGTCTCCTGCACCTAAAACCAATTGCTTCTTGGTGGGCTTCTCGGGTAATATAAAACGGGCCACTTTCCCCCATAAAAGAACCAGGTGCCAGTGAGTACACACATCCCATCACCAAACTGCACGTCATCTCTCAGCTTGGGCTGCAGTCGACAGCAAGGACCATTTCTGCCTTGCAGCAGCTCAGCATCGGCTTTTCCCCGTGCACGTGGAGTGAAAACGCTCACGACTATTTGGCTGGTTCTGGGGTTTTGCACGGAGAATATGTTGCTATGGAGAGCACAGCCTGGGAACGTGCAGCCACCACCGGCCCACAGCTTCTGCTGAGATTTGCAGGCTCTCCACTGCCAACCACACGGGGGCTGAAAATAGACCTAAAGCTCAAACGAAGCATCTGTAATACTTCATTTATGCCTGTCCCCCCCCGCCCCTCCCTGAGGCAGCGAGACTTTTCACAAAAATCATACCAAGCATCCCACATACGCTCCGGCGTCACTTCACCGGTTTCTATCCTGGCTGTGCACATGCCTTGAAAAGGAAATTCCTTCCAGCCCCGTTTTCAATCTACGTCCTTTTTCCGTCTGGGAAGCAGGTTTCCCTCCAGAGCCACCCTTCTGCCGGTACCTACAGGTGCTGCTCAGTCCTTGTCACCTTTCGGCCACAGCGTTGAGCAAACCCCCTTGTGCTGCTCCACCTTCCCACCCTGCTGACCGTGAGGGATCTGATTTCTGTCATTTAAAGCCGATCTTAGCAAAGGACATGAGTATTCAGCGCAGGAGAAAGTGTCTGTACCGTTAAAGTCCCAGCCTCCAGAATGGCTCCTGGAGGATGCTGAGCATTTTCCCATCTCACTGACTTGATGGGGCTCGGGAGAGCTCAACCAAAGCAACGCGGACTTGAGCCCGCAGCCCCGTGAATGAAGAACACCTTGGGGTTTCTCTTTCCTATGAATTTTTAGCATAGCTGAAATCCCGTTTGTTTTCTTTCTCGTTATCTGGAGGAATTGCTAAATCTTCGACTGGGCCATAAACATGCAGTCATCAGCCCTTGATTTCTAAAAATGTATTTGTATTAAGCTATGAAATTATTTACAGTGGCCATAAACATTCTCCCAGCATCTGGCAGCTGGGAAAGGGCCTTGGAACTCACTAATTTACTCACATTGTAAACCACTTTCTAATAAATAAATAAGCTCTCAATATCTCACCCCCAAAAAGAGGCACACTGCGTACAATACTATATTTAGGGGTCCTTTGGAGGTCAAGGATTCAGCAGCTGAAATTCTCTGAGGATCTTTGGTGAGTGTATGTTTATGCCCAAATGAACGGTCAGCTGAAAGTCTTTATTTTGAAATCAGTTTAAAATTCTCACGTTGCTTCAAATGATGGAGAAGTGCCTGCTCGGTTCTTGTTTTTCCTGAACCCGGGGTTAAATTCTGATTTAAGGGGCAGAAAGGGGCACTTAAAAAATCCAAGTAAATGCTTGATGATCCTATAGTAGGGATCTTCCTGGGAGGGACTGCTGAGGCTCCAGGGAGGCTCCCAGGGTGGGGATGCTCTCCAGGCCAGGAGGATGCCCAGTGCCAGAGCCCATGGAGAAAGGAGAAAGTCATCATAGCAAAGAGGTTCAAATGGCCATGCTGCTCTAGCGCTGCCTCCGGGGTTTTAGTGCAGAGGGGCCATCAGGACATCCTCCCTGCTGGCTCAGCATCCACAGCCCAGCCACTGCCTGCCAGGGCAGACAGAGCAGGGAGACAGACAAACAAGTATCCTACATGTCCCCCCGGCTGCTCTGCAAGGGATGAACTTTGTTGGGCTCCTAATGGATGCTGAGAGAATTTCAACCAAAGGAGATGTGATTTTCAACTCCTGTGAAATCCAGCATGGTACCCTGGAGGACAAAGGAGGATGAGTGGCCGGTTCAAAGAAATCCTGGACTTAAAAAATATATAGTCAGATCAAACTTGGTCCAAAATTTGTGCTTTGTAAAACACAGAAATAGCATTTTACAAAACCTAAGGTAAACGAGGACTGTCTTCACATATTGCTTCACTTATATAAAAATAAAAATAAACCCTCCTCTCATTTCAACCAGTGTTTGTTAAAAGAAAAGGTTAACTAGAAAACAGGAGAAACGAAAAAATGTTTCACCCACTCTCCCTGCCCCAAGCATGGAAGACAGGGAAAAACGAAGCAATTATTAAAATCAGTTTTGTTTTAATCATGTGATTCATGGACAGCCAGAGATCTGAAAGAAGAAGTTTAAAATAGCAGCCCCAGTGTCTCAGTATAACACCAGCACTCTGCAGACAGCCGCTGTGGGAAGGTTTATTTATCCCGTTTATCTACAATTGGAAATGGCTTCAGAGATCTCTGACTAACTGCCAAAAAAAAGCACCCTCTCCTCCTCCTGTAGCCCTCACCTGCTCCACTGGGAAAGATGAAGCTGCACCAAAAACTCCCCCTTCCTTGCAGATCCCCCCTCTGTGCATGGAGAGGGTGCTTGGCACCCCACCTTTGTGGTGGCACAGCCAACCCCCCCGGGTGCCCTGGAGAAACCCTCCCTGCAGCACCGCCGTGATGGTCTCTGATGTCCTCCCAGCCATCCAGGGAGGGAAGAGAGAGGGGAGCATGTCACCAGGATGCTGGCAGCAACCCCAGTCGGCCATAAAAACATCACCAGAATGCAAAATACCTTCTCCAGATGCCCCCTGCTTCCCCTGGTGAGTTGTCTCCCCAGCGTGTCCCCCCATTCAGGTTTCTGCAGAGCTCCTACACCCACCTTCTCAAACACAGCGAGCTACGTCCTGCTACGTTTCTTTTTGTTGTATAGCTAGTAATTTCCAGCCAGCGAGGGACTATTCCAGTATCACTAGGCAGAATCCGCTGTTTTCTTAAGAAAGATAAACAACAGGCCAATGCAACGGGGTCGCTGCTGGTTTTCAACAGAAAAACCATGCGGTTTTGCGTGTCGTTACCGCAATACTTGAGGCAGCACAGACTGCCTGCCGTTGATCACAGAGATTCTGGGAGGAGGATGAATGGAAGAGCTGCTCTGTGCCTTCAGGAGCAATGGTCTAAGCTCACCCCTGTCGTAACCCCGCTCCGCTCACCCCAAACAGGAACTTAGCCCTACAGTTTTGAAACTACGCACGGACAGCCTGAATAAATCTCATCACCGAGGGTTTCCTGCCATTCCTGCTGAATATCCAGCCCTATTAGTCAATGTCAGGCTCTGGGCAACATGAAAAATTGCAGAAATCCATCCTGGCTGTCACTGGAAACCAAAGGTCAATCTCAAAAACTGAGAGACTCTTTCCAGCTTTGGAAGGCAGTCACATTTCAAGAATATAAATGCAATTGTCAAAGCTCTGCACGTTCATGTGAAACAGGAAGGAAAAATAAGACCCCGGACAATGGGACCCTGGTGAAATGGTGGAGGAGTCAGGCTTTCCCCGGGAAGCCCTTTGACAAAATGTTAAAATAGAATCTATGTACACAATGGGTTGGGAAAATGTTAACAGCCAAAAACGTGTTAGAAAACAGGATTTCGGATTAGAAACACTGGGCGGGTTGTCCCATGAACGTGTGCTAAAATAATTTATGGATTCTCCAAACTGAGCAATATGAGTAATGACCCTTTTGGTGGGGTTTCCACCTCTGCTTTCGCCATTAAGGTTCCCTCCTCTCCATACCCACACAACCATCTGCCTCCATCTCATCCCATTCTTCTGCCTTATTCCTCCTGCTCTCTCAACCCTTCCCAAAACTTCCCTCCCACTGCTCTCCCACCACATCTGTGGCCACCAACTGCACCCTGTGAACAGGCTGTACTTTAATTGTGCTTGAGAACAAGAGGCGGAAAAATCAGGCTCCCCAGTTTCTATTCTTGTCCCTTGTCCTCCCCGCAGAGCCTTCGGGAGGTCATTTCATCTCCGTGATCTTGAGTCCTCCTCCGGCAAGCAGCTGGCGATGCTCAGAATAACCCCCCGGGAGGTCTGCAGGGAGAGAGGTCCCGGAGCCCCCAGCGACAGACCCTACGCTTGCCTTGCTAAATGTTGAAACATTTTAGGTGTTAAAAGGGAGAAAGGGCCCTTGTAAGCGTTCCTCTGGGGAGCAGATGGCCAGCAGCTGAACTTCTGGAAAGCCGTGCAGTTTTAAGTGGGAAACAGGGCCTATAAAACTTTAAATAAATCTATTGCAGACTGCGTAGTAAGTTGTAGCAGTGACAGTTGCTTACAGGGCTGTTTCAGCAGCCACCTTGTGGCTGAGCATGAAGTGCTTTCAACACACCTCCCAGCCTTCCCAGGGCTACAGGGGACCCTTACTGCCCATTTTTGGTGGAAATCCTGGGATCAGCTCTCCCTCCCCAGCCAGCTCTCTGAAGTTTCCACAATGGCCAAATTTGTCATCCCCATCCAGTATCTAAGTAAAATCACCAGAGGCTTCATGAGGTGACTCAAATGCTCAGACATGAGCCTCTGCATCTAGCAGGCACACACAGAGAGGTATCTCCTGGCTCCTCAAGAGACACACAAAGCGCTGGCTTAAACACGTTGCTGCTCAATTAACACGGTGCTGACAGACAGACAGCGAGGAGACACTTGGCATAGCTTCTAAGTGCTTCTTCATTGAGGACCATCCTCAACTGCAATGCTGCAAATGTGCTTCCCAACATGAGGGTCTACCCTGCTCATGCTTGTATGTTCTCCTGGTAGATCATTTTGCAATAGCTGATGGACTCAGTGATGGTAGGCAGATTTGTGGTGCTGAATCTTCTCCCCACGTTAAAAATAAAGAGTAGCTATGACCTACAAGCCTATGGGATGCCCAAAATTCAAAAACATCATGTCCTGCTCTGATTTTCACTCCCTGCATTGCATATGTTCAGCTGAAAAGGTTTCATCTCAGGCCTAAAGGGGAGCAGGGCAAGGAGAGGACATGCTCTGTAAGATGTTTGTCTTTGCACTTGCTCCTGCTGTAAGAGCCACCCAGGTGGAAAAGTCTGAATATTTCCATACGGCTCCAGCTCTGCACAGGCTCACCTGGAAGTGCTGGGTGTCCCCCTGTCTGGCCTCTGATGCTTGGGGACAAAGAGGGGGAGGATGGAAAGAAGCACAGAATGATATGGGGTTGGAAGTGACCTCTGGAGACCATCTAGTCCAACCCCCTGCCAAAGCAGGGCCACCCAGAGCAGGTCCCACAGGAATGTGTCCAGGTGGGGATTGAACATCTTCAGAGATGAATTCACCACCTCTCTGGGCAGCCTCTTCCAGTGCTCTGACACCCTCACAGAAAAGAAGTTCCTCCTCATGTTTAGATGGAGCTTCTTCTGTTCCAGTTTGTGCCCATTCCCTCTTGTCCTGTCCCTGGGACACTGAAAAAAAGCCTGGCCCCATCCTCCTGACACCCACCCTTGAAGTATTTATAGGCATTGATCAGATCCCCCCTCAGTCTTCTCTTCTCCAGACTAAAAAGCCCCAAGTCCCTCACCCTTTCCTCATCAGAGAGATGCTCCAGGCCCCTCATCATCTTTGTAGCCCTCTGCTGTCCCCTCTCCAGCAGTTCCCTGTCCTTCTGGAACTGGGGAACCCAGAACTGGACCCAGTGCTCCAGATGGAGCCTCACCAAAGAAACAGCAAGAAAGAACACCAAGAGAACCAAGGAACAACAAGAGCATGCCACTGCATGTCCAACTGGAGGAATTAAGAGGTATTGAAGTGGTCAAGGGAATTGCCACACTTCCCCTTATACAGAAGTTGCATCTTGTGCTTGTTGCGCAACGCGGGGAAGCACAGGGCCAGAAGAACAGTCCCATGACAACAGAAGCAACAACAAATTCACTCTTTTCCTTTTTTCAGATCCTTAAAGTATTGTGAATACGTAACCTTTAAGAGCTAAACCCCTTCCTTTGTGGTTTTCTTTTCCTTTCAGCGTGGCTGATCCTCTGTTTTTCAGAGAAGCAGAAAGGAGGCCCATGCTCCTGCACCATTTGTGTTCTCTGGATGTGCTGAAGGTCCCAGCTGACCTCCTCCTTCCTCCCACAGATGTGGTGCCAAGGATGGCACCAAGGGGTAGGGACAGCCACCTTCAGCCACAGCACCTCTTCCGAGATGCAACACCCAGGTGGGACAACTTGCTCTCATCGTTCTCCGAAGCTTTTCGAAAATTCCTCCTGCCTGCAAGGGATCTGAGGTCCTAAGAGAATTCTCTTTGCAGCCAGACGCATTGTTATTTCAGTATAGCACTGTCCAGACAGCAGGAAAATTGTGTGAACAGTTTAATGTACTACTTTCCCCTTGTTTTTCATGAGAATTGGGAAAGTCTGAAAGATTTCTGGTCTTTGTGCAGCGTTTGTTTCGGGAGGTTTTTGTTTGCTTTTATACATACGTACATATATATATATATATACAGAACTGTAAATATTTATATAGAGGGCTTCAAAAAGCCATTATTTTTTTCAGTTAGTGAGAGGGCTTTGTCTCTCCATCGAGATTTCTACAAGATTCAGTAATTTCTCTTTATTCAGACCATTCTGTGAATAAAATGGCCACTGTAGGACCAGACAGAAAGCAGACACTACCCTGCCTCCCCCTGGAAAGCAACCGACGGGCCTCAGAAACAAGCAGCAGCAGTTATTAAACCCAGGAGAACCATCCCTTTTCACCCTGCTGAACTCCATCCAGCCTCAACATTTCCTAAAACTGAAAAAAAAGAAAAAAAAAAAGAGATGACACTGCAAAATGTCTTACATAAATTCTGCTGTCCCAGGAGCCTCCACAGCCGATCCAAAGGGTCAAAGCACTTAAAGAAACCAGATTCTGATGGGATCCCTAGCTCCCACTTCCAGACCTCGGCGATTACACAGAAGGCAGCTCGCATCACCCTCGACAGGTCCCCACCACCGCAACAACTACATGTCCAAATCCGTTTGGGTGCCCAAGCCTCTTGCAGGAATCCTCCAACATTTTCCAGTGAAGTCTAAAGAGGGAGAAGCCAGCCAGCAGTGATAGCATGAAAACAACCGGAATCTATTCAATTCCTAGTATTTTTAAGTTTTTTTAAGACCACTTTGTAGCAATTTTCCACTAAATACTGGCAATTAAATAAGGAAAACTTCTTGGTGTCCGTGTGAAGATACATGGATGGGAGAGGAAACCTATGGGCACCCCCAAGCCTTGAAGCCACCACTGCCCTCAGCACCACAGTGAAACCTGGCTCAGCGCTGGCTGGCTGGGGACTTCCAGTGCAGCACGGGCCACTCCAAGAAACATTTAAGGTCACAAATTCCCTTTCCCCGCCCTGTTGGAATGCCTGTGGTGTTTCTGGGGGGCGGCTGTGCTCCACGCTGCAGTGCCAGGGCAGGGGGGATGCAGAGAGTGAGCAATGGGCAGAGGGGCTGCTGCCACGTGAGAGCCCAAGCACACGGATGCTTTTCTCCTCTGCATCCACGTCGACTCAGGGGCAGGAGCTCCCAAAAGTACACGCTTTCTGCTGATATTTCTGCTTCTCCCGGCTCATCATCAGGGCCAGGAATAACAGGAGAGCAGGCTCTCCCCCAGCCTCTCCTTTCCTGGTACCGGACACGGCCAGTGGCACGAAAAGCAGGGGCTGAGGAACGCGCTGGAGTTACTGAAGCAAATATTTTTGGTGCCTCTGGGTGTTCCAAGTTGAGCTCGGACCGTGCCGCACTTCGCTTGCATGATATCCAAAACTAGTCCAGCAGGGCCTAATCCTTATGAATAGCTGGGTAGCTATTAAAATTGTTTTCCTTGAACAGCTACATGGAAATGTGAGGGCTTGATGCTTGAGCAAGCATTTAAAATGGGCTCAGGTAATCAAAACACCAGATCGGAGAGCACTGGGGGTTTTGGAGGAGCTGAGATTCAACTCAGCTTTGACCCTTCCATTTATTACACTCGCCGATTCCTACTCCCAGTAAAACAAACTAGCCCCGGCTCCTTGCGGGGACTGGCTGGACCCGATCACCTGGGTTCACACTGGCTGTTCATCCCTTTTTTGGCCAGCAGCGCTTCTTCTGCAACCTAACACCATCTGCCCATCATTCTGTCATGTCACCTCAGGATGCCACGTGGGAAGAAACACGTCACTTGGTCAACTCTTGCTGAAGACATCCGAGATGCCAGCATCTGGGATCGCAGCCTTCCCTCCATCCAGGCAGCAAACACCCAGCACAAATTTAGAGCAACAAACAGCACGCAGTCGGCGCCGGTACCTGCGAGTTATTTTCCTGCACACAGGGCCAAGCTGCAAACCATTATCAGAGAAAGCCTGGTAAATAGGATATTCTGTGTAAGTGATATCCATTATCAGAGAAAGCCCGGTAAATATGATATTCCATGGAAGTGATACAAGTAATTTTAGTTGTCACACACAAGCGGCGCAGATACACAGGAGAGTGATGGATAAACAGGCTAAAAGTATGAAGTTTTTTCACTGAATTTCACTGAATTATTAGAGTTAGAAGGGACCGTAGAGATCATCTAGTCCAACTCCCCTGCTGAAGCAGGATTGCCCAGAGCTAGAGCATGTTACTCAGG
>JAOTQQ010000002.1:25396059-25407783 GCA_026546715.1 Gallinago undulata | reverse complement strand
CCCCTCGTCCTCTCACTGGCAACCACTGAAAAGAGTCTGGCTCCATCCTCCTTCAACCCACCCTTTAGATACTTATAGGCATTCATAAGGTCTCCCCTCAGCCTTCTCTTCTCCAGGCTAAAGAGTCCCAGCTCCTTCAACCTTTCTTCATAAGAGAGATGCTCCAATCCTTGAATCATTTCTGCTGTGCTAACTTTCTCCAGGCCATCTGGCATGGAAGATGGCAGTGAGAGCTGCTGAGGTGGTGACAAGATGCTGAAAAACTGGTGTAAGAGATGCTGTTACCCACAGACAGCATGCACGAGGAGCTGGCATGAGGATGGAGAGCCCGTGGGTCCTGCATGGAGCTCCTGCTCCCACCCATGACCACTCTGATACCGGGGCAGGTGGGGACAGCCCCATAAAGATGGAGCCCCCGACCCACACAAAGTGGGAGGATGAGTGCAGAGGAGGTGGCCCCAGAGCAGCAGAACCCCAGGCAGAGCTTCTCCCGACCAGGCAGCCCCAGAGCAGCTGAGCGGGTGCCAGAGCCACGTGCCTGTGAAGGCTTCTGTCCAGAAACGCCACAGCACCAGAAAAACCTGGCTTACTACATCTGAGCAGATGAATATTTCATGAAGAGCAGGAACACAGTTTGGGCATTTCCAGCAAGTAATCGGGACTGTGTATCCACGTGCAAGGAGGCGGCCATTCTGCACTAAGCAAGCCATCAGATACCTCACTGATCTGCTTTCCTGAGCAGGCTGAGAGCAAGATATAAAGGACTTCTCCCAAGCCACATCACAAGAAAGACTAGATTAAACAAAGAAAAGGGGGGGAAAAACACATTCTAAGCTGTTGTGCAATATGAGAGCAGCAGCACTGCAGAGCTGTACAGGTAATCCAAGGGTTAACTTGGAGCAAAGGGATAAGAGCCTGTACGTGGCCAAACCACCCCCTGAAGAATTGCCAACAACATTTGCATAGATCCATTATCTTAAAGCTCACCAAATGACTCGGACTTCACCTGGGGACCAAAGATGATGCAAAGATGCTTTAAATGCTTCTCCTGATTTAACCTTCGCTGGCTGCATCAGGACGGTGGACACCAGCTAAAGGTGTTCTCTGTGCCCAGGGCAAGAAAAGCCCAAGCACTGCCTGGGGCTCCCCAGGATGCATTAGGAAATTTGGAGGCTATGTAGCATAGCCCATGAAGTGGTAGAACATCATGCAGAGGGCCCTTGGTAGCCAGTGCCAGTTCTGGGGATGAATCACAGAATCACCTAGGTTGGAAGGTACCTTTAAAGATCATCTAGTCCAATCAATGAAAAAAAAAACAAAACAAACCAAAAAAACCCAAACCACCACAAACGAACAAAAAAAAAAACCCACACAAACCCCACCCCACACCCAAAACAACACCAACCCACTACTAATCCATGCCCCCGAGCACCATGTCAACTCCTCTCTTGAATACCTTCAGGGATGGTGCCTCAACCTCTCTTTTCAGGTGTGGATCACAGAATCTTCATGGTTGGAAGGGACCTCTGAGATCGAGTCCAATCACAAAATAAATATAAATAAATGAAATAAAAAATCACCACATACCACACCCACCCACAGACAGACACAACCCAATAATCTCAGGCACTAGAACATGCCCTGAAGTGCCACCTCTACACGCTTCTTAAATCCCTCCAGGGATGGTGACTCCACCACCTCCCTGGGCAGGCTGTTCCAGGGCCCAACCACTCTCTCAGGAAAGTCATTCTTCCCAATAGCTAATCTAATCCTCCCCTGCTGCAACTTTAGACCATTTCACTGAATTTTGAAAGTTGGAAGGGACCGTAGAGATCACCTAGTCCAACTCCCCTGCTGAAGCAGGATTGCCTACAGCTAGAACATGTTACTCTGCTCCTGTCATTATTCCCTTGGGAGAAGAGACCCACCTCTCTACACCCTCCTTCCAGGTTGGCACAAGGCTTGGACGGCACAAGACACTCCACACCTTTGGGAGAGGGCCCAAAACTCGCAGGGCAGCTGCAGCGTGGAGAGGAGGAGTTTTACAGCCCTCCCTGCTCTGATCACTGATGGAGGAGCTGTGGGGGCAATCCCACACCACATCCCGTCACCCCTGCAGCTCCTCAAGGGATGACACTCAGCGCCCACCATCCAGCACGGCATCTCCCCGGGCAGGAGCAGAGCCATCCAGCCGCAGGGCACGCGTTTTGGGCACACCATGGCTTGGGGGGGAGCATATGGTGCAAGCCAGCTCCGCAGCCTGACGCTCGACGAGGCTCGACAGGTCCCCAAGCTGAGGTTGGTGGGCAGAGAAAGAGCCCGAGGACCCCCTGCCCAAGCCAGCAACAGCCCCTCGATGCTGCCCAGGGCAGGCGGGATGCGGCGTTTGGATCATCTCCCGGCAGGCTGGCAGGGACCCAGCGGTGCCAGCATCATCCCTCCTGCAGGAGCACAGGGGGACTGGCTCGCAGAGCGCTTTCACCCTTGGTCTGTGCGTCTGGGTTGGGGGGGGAGGGGGGGATATGGATGTGCAGGGACATTCTTCGCTTGTCACCCTCAGGCTTAGGCTGTTTCTCTCTCCGCAATCACCGAAAGGTGAGGAGGAGTTGAAAAACACGACTCTGACAGCGCTGTCAGAGCTGCAGATATAGGGCCTTCCGCTCCACGCCGAGCAAACCCTCTGGAATGGTTTGGACACGATAGGTAAACAGTGTCGGGCTTGCTCAGCAGGGAGACATTTGTATTTAGATGTTATAGATAAGTGGTGCATATTTGAGACATCTGAAAGTTATTATTCCAGGCAGTTTCTAAACAGAGAATCGCAGTTGCATAGCCCCTTAACTCCAAGCTGACAAGCAGGATAATGATTTAAATTATTGTTAAACATGGGCTCTGTTTTAAGTGGACGGAATTCAACATCACGGTAGGTTTTGGGGGAACGGGGGTATCCTGGAAAATACAACATTTCCAGTTGCTGGAGCTCTGATCCATGGGACCTTCTCCGCCAACACCAAGCATCTCTACACACTATGAAAAAGGCAGCTGTAGAGATGCTCAAAAAGGCAACATCACTCAGCTATCTTCTGGATCATCACCACTCCCTCTAATTGCAACACCTTCGATTAAGAGAAATGCCTTTTTGAAAGCAAAACACAAGAAGTTTTCACAGACCGTAAGACAGAGTTCAGTGGTGAATCCTAAGTATTTTTTTAGAATGCTTGCGAATGACGAGTAATTTATGCTTCCTTGAGTTCAATAAGGTTATGTTTATTATGCTATCACTCTGTTTTTAACGAAGAGCACGCTCATTCGTTCTTAATTATAAGTCACTGGGAGTGCGACTCTCAGGTGGCATTAAATCAGAGCGGGACATTCGCTTCATCTTTCAGGAGTTTGTTTTCCGACGCTATAATTTAGGGCTGGTACTCCCCCAGTCGGCCCCCCCAGAGCCCCTGCACCCCGCAGGCACGTCCAGCAGACACTGCCAGCAGAGAAAGGCTTTTTGCCCCCACCTCAAGCTGCCTTCTGACATGCCAAAGGTTAAGCGTCACAGCACCCACTGGCTCCGTACTGCAGCCTTTACACAGGCAAAGCTCCAGCAAAAACAAACCCAATCTCTTATGAGGAAAGGAGAAAGGGGAGGAATAATTAATTTCTTGTGTATTCAGCATCTGAGTGTCTCTGTGTGTCACCAGCCAGCTCCCAGGCAGCATCTCCAACCTACAGCATCCTCATTTCCCAAATGGGTAATTCACAATAATGCAGGCGAGAGGGTCCAATCTCTGCTCGTAGCATGAAGATGCAATTGGGCCTAAAAAAAGGCAATCACACCCTGTCACTTAAGGGAAATTACATGGCTGATTAATAATGGATGAGCCTCACAAAGGCCACCCATTCTGCTCAGCGTCCCAGCACCTTAACCTAATTATCCTCACCAATAATATCTACAATTGTTTGGAAATGTTAGGGGAAATGGAGTTCACTCACCTAAGCTTTAATAACAGTTGTGTCTAGCGGGGTAGGGGCATCACAGCAGAGCCTTGGGCATATGCAACTCAATATAGAACTGAATCATGAAACAGTAGCTCATGCCTCTGCCAGAAACACACTCACCAGGCACAGAAGTCAAGCAGCAAGGCAATTCTGTTGGACCAGCAGCTTGGCTTGCCCACTTTAACACCTGAGAGTCCGATAACTCAGGGGAGTTGAAACCCACAGATCCCTGTCAGAAAGAAAAACGGTATCTCCACCTGCAGAAAGCAGATCCGTGTGTGATTTGCCCCAGGAAGATGAGAAATCTGTGCCAGGATCAGGAATTCAGCCCTTTACCACTAAAATAAAGGATGGCTTTTTGCCCCCTCCTGTTAACCATCGGTTATTGATCTGATGTACTCACACCAGTGTGTGAAGGCTTTCCCCTGCAGGCAGTGCTTGGTTGCTTTTTCCTGCACAATTAAATCCTAATAAATATTCTCCCCTCATTAAAATAATGGACCAATCTCTCCCTGGGCATTTTTTTCCACGTTTAATGTGGAAAAAAAATACACGTTGCTAGTGCTTCGTAGCAAGACAAACAAGCAAGCAAAAAACCCAAGTGGGTATTAAAGCTGCTACTGCCCTATTTGACGAACCCAAGAGAACCACAAAAGGAAACTGCAGCAATCAATAGGAAACATGGAAACGGTTCCCCAGGCCTCAAGCTGGGCATTGAATTTGTGCAGTGACAAACCCCCCGGGGCAGGTTCAAGGACCTCGCCTGCCTCCTGGGACCTGCAAGAAGCAAGGCCTGCTCCTTCCTGCAGCCCCTTCAGCTGCTGCTCAGCCGACAGCACGTCCCTCAGAAAACAGGAGAGCTACAATGGCGAGTGGAAGCAGGATTTCCTCCTGTGTTTGCTTCCAGAGCCAGAGGCTCTCTGTTAAGGAAAGGGAAGCCTCCTCGTGCCTCCAAACCCCTCCTGGCAGAAAACAGCCTGACGGCACTCCACTCCTTCAATGGGCAGCCAACATTGTCCTGCTCCCCCCTCCCCAGACACAAAATCTGAGACAAATGTGTATTGTAGAGAATAGATGAATCGTAAGGGCCCCAAAGAGAGTATCTCCCACTTATTTTATATTGTGGTCAACCCCTAGTAACTCCTGATAAGCTACTCATTTAACCAGTCGAACTCAAAAGGATTCAAAACCTATCCATCTGAAACATTTCAGGAGAGTCCATTCTGACTGAAGATCTCAGCACAACATGAAAACCCATCATAACTACATCCTCATGTCCTGGCACGAGCTGATAAGGCCACCTCTCTCTCCCCTGTGACCCAGGATTTCTTAGTCTCCAGAGAAATAAATCCTGCTAGTTTCTCTAGTCATCTTCACGCTGTAGAGCCAGCATGGACTCAACTACCTGATGATAGGATCCTGCAACACTGAAACTGGTCTGGGATATACTTTGGTGTCACCTTCTTTTCCACTTGGGGCAGAACAACAGACAAACAAAATCACTGCAGCCTCGACTGCTCAGCTTCACTGCAGTCAGGAAAAGGATATTAAATATGGAGACAGGGTTGCAATCAGCCTTTCTGAGGAAATAATAACCTGGGAAATTCTGACTCATGCTGATTTGTGATCAAGGACTGTGACTGAGATACCAAAAAAAGGAATTGAATCAGATTTTCATGGCTGTGTCAGAATGAATTAATTCTCATCATATAACTGGAAAGATTTAACATCACAGAAGCATTTTTAGAATGACAGCAGGATACGGAGGCTTCAGTAAAGAAGAAAACATGATTATTGGGCTGGAGAGACTGACAGTAAGGAAAGAGAGAGAAGAACTAAATATACCATAAAATAATAGCTTGGTCAAATAGCTGCCAATAGGAGCATCCTGAGGAGGGGGCTCCAGTTCATTTTCACAGAATCATAGAATCGTCTGGGTTGGAAGGGACTTTTTAAGATCACGTAGTTGTGAGCCTCTGGGACTGCTGGCTGCAAATATGCTCCAGACAATGCTTATGCCAGGATAACCAACAGGGACACATCTCCAGGAGTGACAGTGACACTCAGGTCTGAAGCTGGGAAGAGACGGCTGCTGGGCTCGTGCAGAGGCTGCCATTTACCCCCATGCCCAGCTCACAGAGGGGCCAAGATGCCTCTTCTCTCTTTTGGGGTTGCCAGCAAAACTTTTAAGGTAAATCAAATATCAGCTGAGCTCACTCTGATTCCAGCTAAACCAAAGTCATGCTGTTTCAATTCTAAACGCTCGCACAGAAAAATAATTCAGGTTAGCATCACTAGTCCTTTTAAAACCCATGTTTGCTAGTAATTTGCATTCATTTTCTAGGTTGTCAATGTAACTCAGCCCACTGCAAGAAAACACTGCGCTCAGTCCATGTTTCAGAGAGGTTTTTTCCCCTCAACCAAGCAAGCTAGAGATGCTACTAAGTGGAAGATTAGAGTCTCAAGTGCAACTCGATAGACGGGAGTTCATCTGGCAGCAAATTCCACAGGCACAGACCGAGGAGTGTGAAATCCCCTCTGCAAAGCACTGACAAACACAAGAGCATCTACTCTCCCCTCACACAGCCTGCTCACCTTCATCCAAAACACCCCTTTGATAGACCTGTCGATGTGCGTTGTTAGCAGAAGACTTGTACAATAAATTAACTATATGATGAAAAAAGTCGTTGCACAGAGAGGAGCAGGTGTTATCAAGAGCACAACACAAAGCCACTAATCTAATTTAGGATGCAAAAAACATATCTGACTAAGATATTTCCCTGTGTGTGGTTTTTCTCCTGTATCTTCATGATCCCTTTGATAAAAAGAGTGTCAGTGGTGTGCACTTGACCTGATAAGAGCTCTCACCTTCAAGGAAGATGCCAGGCATCTGCAGTGACCCATGCAGAACAGTTCAAACACACCCAACAGCCTGTGCTGTCCAGATAAAAGGGGAAAGAAAAGAAAACCAAAGCCTTTGGGTTATGAATTATCAACACAAAGTTAAAATGAGCCACCTATTTAAAAGTGTAAATTGACCCTTGTATGAGTGAAGAAACCAGGCAAGAAAGGGATGGTATCTTGGTTGTTGGGTTGTTCTTGCCTTCCCCATCATTATAACCTGATCTCTTTGCCAAACGTGCCCTTCTTCCATCACTTTCAGTCAGCAGCTCACCCTCTTTCCGTGTTTTCACCCTCCTGCTCCCCTCATGCTTCTGGACCCCTTCTTAAACCTTCCTGCAGAGAAACTAGCCATGTTTTCCAAGAAAAACAAGCATTGCTGGGAGGAAACCTCTCTACCTGCCCTTCAGCTTCAGCAGTTGTGTCCCAGCCTCCCCTGCTCACACTCATCTCTCTCCTCCTCCTCCTAAAAGAGTCTTCACTTCTCAGAAAAACCATTAAGCACAGAGCCTGATCCCTGAATAACCATTGATTACTGATTAACCGCAGACCACTGGTTTTGACCTAGCAAGCCCTCCACAAAACCCAGTAACAAGCAGATGGTAAAGAAAAAGATCCAGCAAAGCACTTAAGCACATGGCTATCTTTAGGAATGTGAATTAACAGATTTACTCAAGCATATACGTGATTTCTGGCACACCAGATACAACTACATATGTGCAAGAGGCGCATAAGTAGTTAACCATCCTGTTGAATTCAGGCCCTGCAGCCTATAGCATCTTCTTTTCCGGATAAACTGTCCAGTTGGGAGCTACACACCTTTAAAAGATGGTATTTCAATTCCCATTTAAATTTCTCCTCCATCAGCTTCCATCCATTCGCCTGCCAACGCAAAGCACCCTCTGCCTCACCATTAGATTGTTACTTGGGCTCTTCGGAGCTTATGTGGTTTTTAAGAGAGTATTGGTCTTTTAGGTCTCACATCTGAAACTGAAGAAATTATCATACAAATAGTCATAACAGTGATTATGGCCTAAGACCAAATTATGTATGTATTTCTCTTGAGAGAGCCAATTAGGCTGAGTTGAAATTGCCAGTCCCTGCAGCTCCGCGGTGAAATTCTCCATCAGTTCAGTTTTCCTTCCAACTGTTTCTAGCACTGACCTTCAGCATGAGGCCCATTTCCTTCCACCTGGCCGAGCAGCCTTACCGTCGAGATCTGCAGACTCTACCATGTTAGGAACAAAGCCATACAAAGTGTTTTGACGAATGCAGACAATGTCAAGGCTCACCTGAGACCCGAGGACACTCCACAGCGTACAGCCATTGAATCAGATCCAGCTAGAACCAACCAGGCCTTAGAAACGGGAGCAAAAACAAACAGGACTGGTGTTTTTGTCAAAAAGATGCTTTCACACAAGCCATGCTGGGATTTAACAGAAGTCTGCTATGCTGTGAAAAGCTCAGGAGGGTGAGGGCTGCTGCCTACAGGTACCAACAAGGGCAAAGAAAATCGAGCAGGGAAACACCACTGCAGAACGAAAAGGAAATATAAACATCTATGGAAACACGTTGAGCAAATTTCAACGTTCTCCTGGTTCAAGTTAACACTCACACAGCCCTGAGGTGCTGGGTCCTCCATACTCAGGCATGCAGAGAAAGAGGGAACACTCTGCATGAAAGATTTTGGAGGCTTCAGATCTTTCCATGCAAGTGGTGCAGTGCGTGTTTATTTATTGGCACAGGACCAGCATGGGAATAGGATTATTGGATTCTAAAGGCTTTTTCCCTGGAGTGGTCTTTATCCTCTTAAAAGAAGATAGAGCAATTAAACATTATTTCTTTTTTTTCCTGAAGAGAATTAATTGTCTCTGAAGGGTCACAACGGTAGCCAGATGCATCACAAGAGATTTTCATCTTCTTAAACACACTAACTGTAGCCAGTGGCAAAAGGTTTGATTCACTGGTCAGCAATCTGATTTATCAATCTTTTATCCCTAGCTACAGACTAAAAATTTATCAATCCCAAATAAGTTTAATTTCAAAATCTAACAGGAGCAAACAAGAGTGGAAATTTCTTTTAAAATATTTCAAAATAATGCTAAGGAATGAGAATTCAAACTTGTAAGTGACTGGACGTGCTATTCTAGCCTCTATATGTATATATGGAAAAGCTTTTAATAAACTTACTCTGCCAACAGTACCCTGCTAGAATGCCCATGACAACAGGTAGAAGCACTTACCTACTGCATGTCAGTACAAGGGATGATATTGTCACCAAGTGCCACAACATAGGGAAGAACATACTAGGAAAATACGACAGTGTGACAGAGGAATACGAGATCCAGATTTCCCTAAATGTCTGAGCAGGAGAGAGGAGCCCAGCATCCCAGAGAAGCTGTGGCTGCCCCATCCCTGGAGGGGTTCAAGGCCAGGCTGGATGGGGCTTGGAGCAACCTGGTCTGGTGGGAGGTGGCCCTGCCCAGGGCAGGGGGTTGGAACTGGGTGATCTTTAAGGTCCCTTCCATCTCCAACCATTCTATGGTTCTATGACCTCACTGAGCACAGCACCTTGCAGGATCAGCTGCATCACGAGCAGAGCTGATGGAACCTCTGCACCAAAACCAGGAGTTGATTCCACGCAGGTGGTATATCTTGGAGAACAGAAGTAGTAGCTCAGCATGACTAAAGCTGAAAAGCTACAGGTAAGGATTTCCAGACCAAGTCCAACAACAACAGATCTGCTTACACTGCTTGGAGAAACAAATGAAGAGTTCAGAGTACAAAGCAATCTCATTTTTAGCTCCGTTGCTGATACAGATGGAAAAGCCAATTTAATTTTATTAAAGGTGTCAAATTTTTTAATAACCTAGACACCTACAGGGATAACAAAATCATATCCTCTGTACAGTAAGTTGCATATTCAGCAGCTGTGACACCAATTAGAGATTGAAATGACAAAGTGCTATTTCATGCCAGCAGAGACATACTGTACAGAACCAGTGTTTAGTTTTATCATATAAGCAATGTTTAGCCATCATCTGTCATACAAGCTGAGGGGAAAGGGCCTCCACAGCTGGAACAGCTGGAGTTGCAAGATTAGCACAATAAATTGTTATACTTTTACCAGATGATCTACTTGGTTTACTTCCAAAACTTACCTCCAGCTCCAACTGTCTTACTCTGGAGGAAATGCACTCTTTTTGTCAAGCTATAGCTTTATGAATGAAGAGGAATTAGCTTTCAGCATTACAGACCATGGCTTGTACAGCTTAAATTATTTTGCTGAATATTTTGGAGGCAAGTATTAAGAAATAATTAAGAAATGCAAAGGTTAATTCCCTGTGCCAGCACATTCTGTCCACCTTGCTTTTTAAGAAATTATTTACAGAATTATAGTGAAAATCACATTAGACAAACTAAGGACAATACAACTACATGCAGCATTAAGCATCAGTTAAGAGAATTTTTTTTTTTAAATCAACATAGATACCTTACTTATCCTAACAGTTTAAATAAAAAATGCCACGATCTTCACTAATGTAAGGAATTCTTTGAAATGTTTCTCAAAAAAAATACACTGCTCCATTAGTGGTGTTACTGTTCTCTAAGGCCCTGTCTCTACTAGAAACTTGTGCAACTAACTATAACCGTGTAATGAATTCAGTATATATTCAACTACTCCAGTAACTTATACCTTTAGTAGAAGTACCATCAGGTCAAAGCCCTTTTCAATGGAATCACTGTTTCCAGACTACAGCTTCCACACTTCTGCTAAAAAATAACAACACTTAGCAAAGGCATGATAAACTTCTTAGTGTAAACCAGAAATATTTACCTCCTTAAAGCAACAGCCACATCACTCATCAGAACAGATATTTAATATGAAAGGCATCTTTTCTTTTTTTTTTTTTTTTTAACACAGGGGGCTATCTTTGCAGGGTCAGCATCTGCACTGCAGCAGACGCGTATCCATAATGTAAACACCACTTACAACTGTCAGAGTTTTCATATTTTGTTGTGCTTTAGTGGGTAACATGGAAAATATTACTGTATAGCCCTTCTTGCTGCGTTAGGAACAATATTTCATCTTACCAGGACTAAAGGAACCTTACAAAGCACAGAATTCATTTTTCCACTGGTAGTTCGGTCTCACTCCAGTCTTCATTTCTCTCAGTCTGGGCAATAACAGCCAGACTAATCCCTCTTAAATTTATTCCTAGCCAGGTTCACTTGCAGGCTCTCCTGACGCCATTGTGGATATTGTGTGGATATAATGTGCCCAACAGCACGGGACAGGCCAGATTTTGTCCATTCTGTTGGCCTGTAGCGGTGCCTCAGCTCCGTGAGCAGAAGGGTGGATCGGGGGGAAGGCACACCGAGCGGCGCTGATAAAACCCCCGGAATGCTCACAGCCCCTCTGCAGCCCCCCAGTTCAACACCTCGCCAAGACCCAGCGGAGCCTGAAATGCCCATCCCCTCAGAGACCGTGTTTCACAGAATCTTAGTGGTTGGAAGGGACCTCTGAGATCACTGAGTCCAACCATGTAAAAAAAAACAAAAAAACCCACACAAAAAAAAATCAAAACCAAACAAAAACACACCCACAACCCAAAACAAAGCAAAAACCCCACAAAAAACAGAAAAACCACACAAAAAAAAGCACCCACCAACTAAACCCCACACCTACAACCCCACACAAACCAATAATTTCAGGCACTAGAACATGCCCTGAAGTGCCACCGCTACATGCTTCTTAAATCCCTCCAGGGATGGTGACTCCACCACCTCCCTGGGCAGACTGTTCCAGTGCCTGACCACCCTCTCAGG
>JAOTQQ010000002.1:25374891-25395959 GCA_026546715.1 Gallinago undulata | reverse complement strand
AGAGGCCAACCCCCACCTCTCTACAGCCTCCCTTCAGGTAGTTGTAGAGGGCAATGAGGTCCCCCCTCAGCCTCCTCTTCTTCAAACCAACCATGCCCAGTTCCCTCAGCCTCTCCTCGTAGGACTTGTTCTCCAGACCCCTCACCATTTGACTCAGCATCATCTGGCTGTTGGGCCTTACTGGGGAAGGATGCGCCTTACTGGGTATTTGCCATCTGATGGCAGAGCCCGAAGCCCCCGGGGGTGGCAGCGGGAGGGCAGGGCAGAGCCAGGAGATGCTGCCTTCCCTGGCGGGTCAGCCCGAGCTCATAGGCACAAATTCTTTGCTGTTTACAACCAAATGTGAAGAGAAAAAAAAAAATATATGCAAAAATGCCACTCACTATGTTCATGCAACTGAGACGAGTTCTGGCTGGCTTGAAAGTGCAAGCTGTCTCATCATAACCCATACCTAATGGATGACCTGCAGGACAGACAGACCTTCAAGCCCAGGGAGCTGCCTTTGGGCTGCGGGCTAACTTTCGGGTACCTGTCACATCTGGAAAAGTACATCTCTCCAGAGGTGCTAAGGCAAAGCAGGGATTCATTAAACTAGCAAGGGGTGAGTTGTTTATTAAACCGTTTTCACATTTTTAGCCATGGTAGAGAGCTTCCTGCAGCTGCCATAGAGACAACAGCTACAGACAATAAAACTTTATGAGCAATTTAAAGTCTCTCCCCCCTTAGGAGATGCGGAAAAATAATGACAACTGACTGTTTGCAGGTCGTGTATATCTTGCCTTCAGTAAGTAGGACTCTGTTTAAACACGTATTATTCTTTTCCATCAGATAGGCACAGACTTCCACAGAGAGGGTAAATAGTTTACAGCTTCCACTTTCAACAATACCCTATAAAAATACACTGCAGTCATATTTGATTATCCAATTTTGTTTAGTGAGGACCGTTCTGGGCAGATCAGTCTGCTTTCTTCCATGTGTTCAAACAGCAACAGAAATGGATTCCCATGGGCCATGGAAAATAAGTTTTGCACTCGGAAAATAAAACAGTTATAACCACACAGTAAAACTGCAGATGCATGTGATAAATTAGATTTATCATCAGTCTTAGATCATTCGCACCTGAAATTTGTCCATAAATCCACCTCATTTGAGACTTATTTAATGTTTCTTCTAAAGGTGCCCTGGAGCTAGAGATTTAATTTACCTAAGAACTGACAAGGGTGAGGAAAGAAAAATGTTTCCTTCTGTCCCCACAAAATGTGCAACTCCTTTGTAAAATATAGACTAGATTGAGTCCCAAGACGGTTACATTTCCATCCCTGAGGAGTTCACATTTTGACTTGATACTTTGCAAACAGGAAGCAATAGGAATTGAGGAAGGGGATCTGGAGAAAGAAAAGATTACCCAAATATCTGATATAATGTGCAGCACTACCAGATCATTCTATTAGGATCTATATACACATTTATGACTGAAGTATATATTTATGCTGTTGCTAATTCAGGTAAATCTACTACGTGCACGTTTAATACATACACATTTAAAACTTTCCCAGTTCACAAGGTCTTACTCGTTTTTAACATATTTTATATTTACAAGATGTGGTGAAGCTTTGCTTTCAACAGGTGCCTCTCACTGTGCCAATCTAAATAAAATTATCCTTGGTTTTCCAAGTCCATGCTGGTAAAAGACCAGGACCACTTTGAAATATTGCACAAACGAAAATATAGATGGATTGGAAAGGAGCATGAACAGAGTAATAAACAGTAATGGGGTTTGGTTGCTGACCATGTAAGTAAAGAGTGGGACTAAAGAAAATTAACAGACTGGTCCTCATGTTACTCCAGTGGAAATACAGGGTGAGTAGAAGGGTATGCTGAAATCATGATTTCTTTGCAGTCCCATTTTTTCCATACTTTGAGAGCATATGTATCGTGCTTTGAAAGAAAAGACACTAGAAGGTAGGACTGGATGATCTTCATGGGTCCTTTCCAATCTTAACCATTCTAAAATCCAGTGCTACAATGCTGCTGCCAAAAAAAGGGGTCAATTTTCCAAAAGACACAGGTAAACCTGGAATTCCTTGCCAAAAGGTATAGGATAATGCTGAAAACATACCTTATACTTTAAGGTACATCTCACTGAGGAATGATGCCACCCTTGCTGTTCTGCAGTGAGCCCAGGGGCAATGTACATGAGCATTCCTTAATCCATGCCAGGCTTGCTAGCCAAGCGCTTGAAAGAAGCAGGCTAATGTCAGACACCGCCATTTGGTTCCCCTGAGCTGCCCATCCTCTTCCTCCAGGGCTCTGAAGACCCCAGGATTTCAACAGCTGGTCCCTTCCTTCTCTTTTTCTGATGTTGTATTGTAGCAGCCAGGCAGCAGATTGCTTATATTCCATTTTCCCCGGACTCTTTTTGAAGTGTGAATGAGCATGTGTGTATGTTGAAGTGATACCATAAGGCTAAGCCACATTTCTAGTAAATATTACTTTAAATTACCCTGGAATGTAAAAGTGCACTTGTGCAAAACTAGCTGCCCTAAAAGGGAAGCGGAGCTGTAAACCATCCTGCCTGCAAGTGGAGCACGTTGGCAGGAGAGTCACTGTATAAGGGCATGTTTAGAGGTCACATAAACCCGCATCGACGCTGAAACCCATGCCCTAAAACCACCCATGCACACATGCGTGCACTCAATCGCGACAACCTCCCCTCCGTGGGGCTTTACCTCGTGGCAGGAAACCAGCCGGGACCCTGTGGTCAGAGGAGACCAGGTTCCTGGGTGAATTTAAGCCTTTCTGTCTCTATAAGGTGGGTAGAGGCAAGGAGAGCCAGGAGCAGGCTCTCGCCTGCGACCGAGCACGCGAGTCAGTCCCCGACCTCCCTGAGATGCAGGATGAGATTGCAGGACCACGCAAGCCCCTTTTTACCTGTCTCAGAACAAAATCAAGCAGGCAAAAAAGCTGCCTAAGAAGCTTAAAGCTGCTTCTGATTATACAGCGAGGGCAGTCAGAGCCAGGAACATCCCTGACAGCCACATAAACCTGTGTATTGACGGCAGTAATGACATGGGGGTAATTACCAGTAAGGCTGATGCTATGGGTAAAGCTGTAAGCAGAAGGAAATGAAAAATTAATGTACAAACCAGCTGCAATTTAGTGATGCCAGCCTATGATGCTGATAGAAGGGGAGGCAGGACTGAGGTGGGCAACAAGGCTGCTGGCATCCCGGGACGGGGTGACACTGCTGGGTAACCTCTGGCAAATCATTTAACTCTCCCAGGCTTTGGGACCCTTTTGTTCAAGTCTCTCAATTTTAAAAATCTGTAAGACAGAAACAGTGTCACTAAGCTTGGGCATTGCCCTGCTTTACTTATTTTGGCTATAACTGCTACTGCAGTGCAGATAACCAAACAAAAATGTGAAGTTTTAAAAGTCGTGCCTTTTGGGGACAGAAACGAACATTGTGCACTTCCCCGCAGAGCTGGGATCCTGCAGTGACACAAGACTTACTGCTGCACGTCTTGCCTTTGGACAAGTCTGATTTTGGAAGTAAAGTTACATTATTGGGAGTGGGGAGGGACTAATTCTGCAATAAACAGAAGGACAGTCACCAGAAACGGTAAAGCTTTTGGTCAGATTCTTCGGTGAAATACACATAAAAGCAAGTGGAGGCAGTGCAGAGGTGCAGTGTGACCCTGCAGCCCTACAGCCTTCAGGAAAACAGCTCGAGGCTCAAGAAAAAGAAAGACTTTTGGGGTTGGGGAGGGAATAAATTACTGAACTGGAATCTGAAACACCAGGCTCTTCTGTTCAACGTACCGCTCCAGCATCCCCAGCCTCCGTCAGATGCCCTGCATGCCATACCAGGCTCAATCCCACCATATGTTTGTAGCTAAGCTATGAAATTCATTTGTCAAGTCCCGGGAGGTTTTGGCAAGTTGTCCTGTGCTATATGTGTGGTCTGCTACACTCCAACAGGCACGCAGAGCCTTGCAGTGGGTACGTCTATAGGATCCAGAGGCGGCGCAGCCGATGGTTCCCCAGCTCTGACTTTCAAGCGTAATAATGAATGGAGACAGGGAGGACTCAAGTCAAAGATGTTTCGGCACAGTTGCTAGGCTTAAAGCCTGCTGAAGGCTGCTGGAATGAGCTATAAATACATATCTGAGCTCCACGCCAACTGTGTAAACTCAGAAGCTGCTGCTTCATTCAGGGACTTTATACCCACCCGAGAGTCGGGAGCCTGTTAGGCTGGAGGCAAGGCAGTGGCTGGCAAGAGTCACATTTTCCTTGGGAAAGGGGATGTGGAAGGTGCTAGGACAACGCAGGGGCGGATGATGGATAGGAAATGGTTTCTCGGGTGTTTTGAAAGGAAACACATAATCCAGAGTTATGGGCCCTCATTAATCAGGCGGAGGAGTCCCGAGGTGCCAAATCTCCCAAGAACAGCCAGAAGACTTGGAGTCATTCGTAAGCTCTTCCTAACAAAGGCTTGGCGTGACATTTGCCCACATTCTAGATCCCGATTCAAATATCACCACCTTGGCCCACGAACAGTTGCCTAGTGGCTCTGATTCAAGCAGATTCACCACAAAAGATAAATCTTTCTGCTCCTAAAAGAAAGCAAAAAGCTGCTGAGAAATTCTTTAATCCCTCTGCCTTGTGCAATCTTGGGCCCTTAGTTTTTGCAGCAAGATGAGGTCAGTCCCATGTCTTCACCTCCTGAACCCACATCCCTCTATCCTGCCGTGTAGGTTGCTATGAGCAGTCCTGCCACCAAATTTAATACAGCAAGCAGTGCAGAAAGGAGACAGAACTGTCAGAAAAAGGCTTCGTTAAAGATTTTTATATATAGCATCTATACATAGATGTCATTTTCACAGAGATTACCAGGCTGCACAATAGGGAAAAGCCAGGATCTCTCTCAGCCTAGAAAGATCATCCCATCTTCAGAAGGAACTTCAGCTCCTGAAGGTCAGTCAGCAGGTATCATCTAACCTCTTCCATGGTGAAAACAAAACCCGTGAAACTACTGTTACATGGAGACGTGCTGAGAATTTGCCTTCCAGCAACGATGTGGAGGCCAGCTCTAAGGTTGCATGATGACACCTGTGGTCCCCCAGCAACCAAGCTGCCCCTTGAGCTGAGTCCTTGAAGAGGACTGAAAGAAAAACTTTTCAGTTTTTCTAAGATGTATAAACTCAAACAGCCCAAACCTTGACAGCCTGCATAGGCTGAGCTAGATTGAGTCCTCTCCAATGCCAAACTATTTCCATTTCGGCTGAGGATGGCAGAAGACACAGGCACTCATCACTCCTTGTACTCCAAACCTATATGCAACCTTCGAGCTCCAGAGGATGAACCAAACTCCTCTGTGAAACCAACATCCTGGCAAAAGCAGCCACAGCTTCTCCCAGGAAAATTTTGAAGGTACCCGTGTTTCAAATCTGCCCACTAAACCACCCAGAAAGTCATACCAGTGCCATTCAGGAAGGATTTACCCATAACATGTAAAATGCATTTCCCCACTTCAGCATGGGGAAGGCAGCAGATGAGATAAAAGGCAAGTTTGACAAGGCATACGCCACACTCCAGACTATGCTCTGATAAAGCAACACCTCTTGAGCTGAAACCCACGTATTTACAGGTGACGTCTATCTCTATACCACAGTGGCTGTTCCCCACCTCCCACCCATGTTATGTTCACATGTTAAGGTTTCAAGATCCCCCTGATGCATGCCGAGGTTGTGAGATGATCCAGGGAGGAACAACAGCCGTTTCCCTGCGCCCATCCCAACATGGCGAGGGGGACGGGCAGCCTCAGGCTGGCCTTTCGCCGGGGACAACTCACCCTCATCCCTACCCTCGGACCCCAGGTACTCACCCAAGAGCTGGACTCCGCGGGTGAGTCCGTAGACGTCGATCAAAGCCCAGAGGGGCTCTGCCGTCCTCACCCCACTGAAGAAGAGCATCGCAGCGGAGTCGTTCACCCGGTAGAAAACCCGTCCTTTCTTGTCCACCCAGAAGGCTATGATGTTTCCCTCGTTGGCGAACTCTTCTGGCAAAGCTTTGGCCCAAAAACCACTTTGGGAAACCAAGTCGGGGCACGCGTACTTCGGCAGAGTGTCGGGGTTAATCCTCGACGGATCCTTGGAAGTAAACCCAAGTCGAAGAGCCCCACTCCAGCAACACTGCTTTTTAGTGATCTGCAAAGACAAAGGCAGCAATAACAGCGTCTGGCACTGGAGCTTACACACTACAGGCTCTGTGCCAGCCAGCACCAGTGGCCACCACACTATATTTAGGAAACATTTTACCCACCAAACACTGCTGTAGCTTCTTCAGCTGCAATGCTGAATGCAACACTTAGGATGCGAGGCACATATTTAAAAAAAAATAAAATAATAATCATCAAACCTATGCAGAGAGGTGAAATGTAATTACAGCTGCGTGATGACTCTCTTCTATTTCTAGGGTAATTCCCTCCGGCCTAAGAATCACCCTCAGCAAAATGTGCTAAAAAATGGCCGTAAGAGCTTTTATCTCAGCACCCACAGCAGCAGAGCTCTTCCCCCATGGTGCTCAGATGATGGAGTCTCATGACCTGAGGGAAAAGCACCAGCTCCAGAATCACAGTCACCAGCATAGGGTTTTCTGGCTTTCCCAGCCAAGTAAAAGACAGTGTTACCCCTGCTCAGCTTGTCAGATTGGATGAAATCACAGCCTTGCACCCCAGAACTCCTGTGTGGGAAAGCACAATTTAAATAATTTTACTATATTAAAGACACAATTAGGAGGCAATGATAGAAGTTGTCTTAAGATTGGGGAAAACTTAGTTATTTCAGCTGTGAGTGGTGTTCTTCAAGATATGTTGTGCACATCTACACCCCACCTTACTGTCTGGGGTCAGGAACATCTGTCATAGTTTTTGGGGTGGTGCATGTGTCATATCCACCCTTCTGCACCTGAGAGACAGCAGGACAAAGAATCACAGATAGCTCCAGAGTCGTCAGCTTCTTCTCACAGTAACTGAGCCCTGGGCTGAAGGGGATCCGAGGGGAGCAGGCAGCAGGTCCTAAGAATCTGTAGCACATTTGAAACACCATCCAGTTAAAAGGTGTCTTTCTTCCCATGGAAGCAGGGAGTCTTCCAGGCTCCATCCCCAGATGGAGATGATGCCCTTGGATAATCTTTTTCTCTCATTTTGTTGTTTGAGTATGAACCTGCTGGGAATTGTTCCACTCAAAGAGATTCAGCCTGTCAGCATCCAGACTATGAAATGAAGGATCTAAGGGTGCTGGATCCAGTCCTAATGTGGGGCCAGGGCAGTTCCCACGTGCCAGTGGACACCTAATTGGTGTTTCTGTTCATGCACTGAACCTGCGACAACCATGACTGCACTTGAGAGAGCCCTCTGCCATCAAAGCCTTGGCAGCCTCCAGCTGAAAACTCTCACCCGCAGGACAAGGGCAGAAACACGAATAGGTACAACAGGTCAGAGGCCATACAAAACTTGCCCCCTTACTATAATTTCTCCCTCTGTCAAAGTGCTAATGGCTCGGAAGAGCGGCAGTGACAATGACCAAACTGTCCAGGACTGCAGGACTTTGTTCTTAAAAGCCTGGCAGCAGCTCCTCATGTCCTGGTTAGGAACCCGACAGCACAGGATTTCTCCAAGGGATTCTCCAAGACATTTTCTTTGGACTTGTGAATTCTCTTCTAATTACATTTGTAAACATTGCATTTTTCTTTCACATGTTCCTCTCCAAGGCAAATCTGGAACGTGTGCCCTTGGGGACACAACAGTCTCACAACAAAGACAGTGTTCAAAGCCTAGGGATTTCTGGTTTGTAATTGAAGTATCAGAGAAAATAACTCAGAGCTTCAGAAAAAAAGCTTATCCACAGACAGTTCCTCAGTTAAGCAAGTGCTGCTCTTTATTCCTCCTCAGGCCAGCCAAGCACCTGAACTGCTCACATGAAACACATGACCCCAGTCCCAGGAACCATGGGAAGCTCCGACTTTTGGGATGGACACTTTCAGGAAGGACTGAAGCAGACTGGTTATTTCATACGCCTGGCCAGGATGGGATGGGATCACGGATGTCCCCAGTGGGAAGCATGGGGTGGATGGGGCATGTGTGTGCCAAAATGGGGAATATATGCACAATCCAAGAAGCAGCCTGGATTATTTATTGCAGCAAGGTTACTGCAAGCCCGAAAAGCTTTAGGGTCTGAGATAAATGTGGCCTTATTGTTATTCACACAATTTACTCTTTCACAGTCCCTTGCCAATACTTCACAGCCATCACAGGCCACATGGAGTAAATATTCATGTGGGAATCGAGGCTGCATATGTTCCATGTATTAATCAACACCTATAAACAGTTCTCAATACAGTCTGACAACAGGCAAACTAATATCCAAATTGAAATCTAGTATAAAGCCTCCCAAGAATTAGGCACAGCTGGACAAAGGGTACACAGCTTTGCTAAAAAAGGCAATGGTTAATGGTGGACCCAATTCTCTCTTCAGCAGCCACTGCTAGCAGGAAATTTTGGGAGATCCACTGGGTGTCAGAAGGGGAGGAAAAGACAGAATCTGCATCCAAACTGCTTGGCCACGGCTGCTTCCACAGATTCAGGCTCCTGCTCTTGTGTCCCCTTTGACGACCTCACCCTATCAGTGCGCTGAGTTGCACAGAAGAAACTTCACTGGGACACACATCTCAGAGGTAAAGAGAAAATTTTCCCCAACCCCCCTCCCCCAGTTCTGGCTGCTCGATAGCATTCCCAAAGCTGCAAAGAAATCTCAGAATAAAACCCAAGGTGCAAGATATAGAATGGTATCTCCTGATTTCTTTATTCCAGTTTTTCAAAGGGAGTTTACCGGGGCTGATGGCTAGCCTTTAGCTGGTATGGTTTAAGACACCTTTTTCCACAGGCATACACAAAAACAAGGCAATTACAGGATGGACTTATGAGAAAAGCAAAGATGTTTTCACATTTCCATCTATCCCTAGAGTACTGAAGCCTGTGGATTATTCCCCTGAGACCTTCCCACTGGACTCAGCAGGAGCTCTGCTCATAAATCCCCTGTGCAGAAATGAAACATTTGCATGCACATTCGTCACATATGCTATGCAAGCCAAAATCCTAAAATATACAGTGATAAACAAGTGTGAATTTCCTGAGATAGCTACATTGTTTCAGAATGAGGAAGGAATAACCCAGAACCTTCGCCTAAACCACTAAACCCACTCACATCTTTGATGGCGATTTCAAAAATGAAATGCTGCTTTCATCTCCTCCCAAGTAATTTCTTGCAGTTGTTCGTCCAAACTGCTGGCCAACACGGAAAAAAATCCCATTAGGCAAGGAGAGGGAGTCCTGCTGGGTTTCTATTCTTAATGGAAGCAGCAAGAGCTCCACGGGAAACACAACAAATCTGTAGGAGGGATTTTCTCCCTACAGGCCTGAGCCTGAAATCACTGAAATCCCTCTATATTTTAAAAAGGAGGCATATTCCTCATTTCTTGCTCCTTTGCTGGCTGCGAGGGAGGAGGCAGGGAAGGCTGATACACTGCACTCTGGGACCTCTAGCAATGGGCAGCAGCAGGACCATCCAGACCCATCAGCTATATGCAGATAAACCTCCAGGAAAAATCCTCGTGCATAAACGAAGGATTAGCAGGCAGATCTCTCATGTGAACCACAAACTAAGATGTGCCAAAGATGATGACCTACTTTGTGCCAACGAAATGCACGCAATCGGCTAAGAACAGAAAAATGTAGTCCCACAAACTAGAGGGCATAAAGATTGGGAAAATATCCGTGGATGAAATGCAAGGGGCCCCAAGCTCCATCAGGGTGCTGAGAGCCTAAAAAGTGCTTCAGTTCCTAAAGGGGACTGATGAATTTCTTCATTGGGAAGCACCTCCCGGTGCACGTGGAGGCTGAACCTCACACACCAGCTGCAGCACGAGGGGTACCCACTCCATCTTCTTGGCTACCACGGATACAAAGGAAGTGAAATCAGCCTCTGCTGGAGAGAAAAATGTGATGCCTGAAATGATCTCTCCTCTGACCTTAACACTATCAGGTGACTGATCCAACAAAGCAGTCAGCAGACCTTCAGAAAGATCCTTTTCTTAGATGGCAACTGCGACCACACTGAGTGCTCCTTTCATCCTTTCAGCAAAACCCTTTTATTTTCCCGGCCAAGCACAGGAACCAGCACCTTCTCTTCCACGTCCTTTTTCCTTGTGTTTTCCCCTCTCACCTGTTGGCTGTGGAGAGGCTGACTCCCACCTCCACGGGACCAGCCCTCATTGCTGCCTTGTTTGCAGGAGAAAAGGGCTTGGTGTGGAACTGAACACATTAACCAATTCCTCACCCTCCTCTCAGCCTGCACACAAAGCCTAAAGGACATCAACAGCTGGAGAGACACTGAAGCTTTTCAGGCTGACCAATATGATCGTGGTTTTTTTTCTTGCTATTTTTCAAGCTATCTCAACTTAATCTGTTGTTCCTCGCCTAAAGTCCATCTAAACTCTTTTGAAGAGTGGATCTCCCTTTTCTCCCCAGCTTCTACAGCAGCCTGTGCCAATGGCTCCAAGAACTACAATGACAAAAGCAGAAGCACCAACAAACACCACAGATCTTTAAGGCCAAGATCTGATTCCTGTGCTTTTCAAGGAAGAACTAAAGACCTTCAACGCCCCAACATTCATTCTCAGCAGCTCCCGTGGCAATAAGGGAAAAGGATCATTTACTCACCTTAAGCCTGACTTGTTCATAAATAATGATGGGCCTGTTGCTGAAGGTAATGGCGTTGCAGAAGCTAGCCTGGCGCTTCACTGCCTTCTGTGTCGTGTCCATGATGATTTGGGATCCCTTCGTGTGGGGATGGAAAAGCAGAGGGCTGATGGACAGAGCTGCACACTGTGGGATGGGGAGACAGTGCTTCTGCTTGTGGTGGCATCGGTGGGAGGAAGTTGAAAATGACCCACCTATGGAATCTGAAAGCAGAATGGGGAAAAAAGGGTTTCAAATCTGCTGGGAGTAGTAAGTAAAAAACTTTCAATGAAAAAAAAAAAAGCAGAGGTACTTCATAGGGGAATTATAGATCAAAATAAAAGTTAGTCAAATCTCCACTCTGCAAATCACCACGGGCTTCGGGAGCATCTTCAACAATAAAAGGCCACAAAGATGCAGAAGGCTCCCATCTGAACAGTCTAATAATAGTACAGAGCACGACATGGAGAACGCAGCTCAGCACTGAAATCACAGACCATTTTGAGGCCATGTATCAGAAGAGAAGGCAAGAATCGGTTCTAAAACTGGAGCAAAGCATAAACAAAGTTGCTGTACCAAAGCTGTCACATTTAGGGAATATCTTCCACTTCCAGAGAAGTCCCACACAGCTTGATCATTTCTCTCACTCCTCCCTTGTTGAGCAACTCCATCCACCCTTGCCGCCAGGTACCCTCTCCACCTTCACCAAGCGCCGCCTCAGGCACGTACATGGCTAATTTATGCTCAGCGATAACCCACCTGGGCTCCTCCACCAACCTCCATCCATCCTCCTCGCTTCTGCACCCACGGGAGCCTCAGCCGAGACCCCACTTGTCAGGAAGGCACTGAGGAGCACGCAAGGATTACGGCGAGGGAAGGGAAGAGGGAGAGAGGCGCCGAAGCAGGGAGGAGACGACATCCTTCCCTCACCAAGACCCTACACAAAGCCTCAATGCACGACCAAGACAGTCACGACAGCAGCTTTGTTCACCAATTGAATGGATGCGTGAGTGTCTTTTCAGCGGGGAGCCTGCAGCAGCTCGAGCACAAAACGATCATTACACCGAACACAAGTCATCTGCTTCCTTTCCCTTGTGTGCACGGAACACGCTGCCTCGTGCACATATGTTTGGGAGGAGACACTTGTGGATTCGGAAACGGTATCAGCAGAATAAAGGGGAATTCCCTGATAGACTCGGGTCTGCAACAAAAGCAAACATGACCTTAACAATGCGCCAGTTCGCGCTGAGAAGACGCGTGACTAAACAGTAGGGTTGAAAACTCTCTTCCCCTAACACGCAAACTATAGAAACTAATTATCTACATTCTTCACGCAAATTAGCTGCTGACAGTTATGCCTTTATATAGCTGCTATAAAATAATGCTTATGCTTCTAATGTAACTCTTGGCTTTGCAATAAAAAGCCCGGACCCTATTCCTCCCAGCTTTTAGGGGGTAGTTTTAGCTTGTGGTTACATGAAGCTGTAAAGGCACATCGTAAGGGTGAGGTTGAATAACTACCAACAGAACTCAAAATCTTGGTTTCAGATGAGAACATTTTAATTCAACTTCAGCATCAGTCACTCCAACCCTCTCCTCTCGGCTCCTTGCTGGGTTTTTTGCCCTTGCATTTTACAGAAATAGTGCTGTCCCTTCGGAACAGAGCAGGGAGGCCAGACAAACAGAACTTTAAAAACTTAGATGAATGCTTTAAAGGAGAGATGAGCCAACTGGGAGTTATTTGATGCTAAAAACTATGTGGAATACAAGTTGTCTTCCTTCTCCTGTTTCTCGCACATGCAGGGGGAGAAGTAAGGTGCAGAGAACCAAGAAAAAGCAGAGGTTCACCTGACCAGGCAGGTCAGAGAAGGAAACCTTCAGGGGGAACAGACTGTATGGAAGGGGTGGCTTGACACAGGAAGATCAGGATGCAGTGGCTCACACGAACCTGTCCTGTTCCCTCTGGGCATGCTACTGATCCAGCAAAGTGCACCCTCCCTCTCCCCACAGCCCAGGCTGGGTGGTCAGAAGACAACACAAGCTTCAGCAGCCCTGTGGAGAGAACCTTCTGAGGTTACCTCCTAAGACCTGCTTAATTAGAGGCCGCCCATGCTCCAGAGAACCAGAGGCTGCATCCCTTCCAGTGTCACTAGCTTGTTCCAAACCATCACAAATGGTTAGGAGCCAGAGCCAGCAAAAGTGGCCGACTTAACCTCGCTCCGCTTCACCTCCAGGTGGGTCATGCTGGTCTGTAGGGGCAAGACTGTTGACATCCCAGCTTCTCTTTTGGCAGAAATTTTTCAGGCCGCCAGGTCTCCCCATGGCTCATCTCTTAATTGTGTCTCTGTTTCTGCCAAAACACCTTTTTTTTACAAGTAGAATGACTAAAAGTAAGTATAAAGTAAGTAAGAAAGTATAAAAACTTTCATTATTAAGTGTTCCAGCTTCTCTACAATACATATGTGAACTCACAATCATTTCTGAAACATTGACAAACATTGAGGGATACAATCAATCACTAGAGAGAATATAAAGTCAAAGGATCCATAGAAAAATATGAAAAACTCTTTTTTCTGGTCATTTCCAGTCTCGTTTTTTTCAACACCTCTTTGATAGTTTCTAGGGGTGCATCTGTGTGAAAAAAGCAGCTGCTGCCAGTGAAGATACGTCCAATTTATGCCGACTTTGCATCCAGATCTGAATGTTGTAGCTCAAAATGTTTTGCTAGCGCTCACTCACCGAAACAAACCTGTGCAGCACAAAGGCACACACATTTTAATTAGTTTCATTTAATATCTCAGGGCTCTAATTTTACTGGCTAATTTGGCTGTGATTGCAATCACTGCTGCACCTCTCCACAGAGGCGCGCCCATTTTAAAATGCGGTCACCAAAACTGCCCAGAGCTTTCAAAACAGGCTCTGATAATACTACCACGTATGTTCAGGACATCTGCTGGAGCAGCATTCCAGAGCTGTGGCATCCTATTTGATCCAATGGGAAGGATGTTAGAGGAATCACAGAATCATAGAATCACCTAGGTTGGAAGTGAGTTTTTAAGATCATCTAGTCCAACCAATGAAAAAAAAAAAAAAAAAGAAAAGAAAAAAAAAACCCACCCACAAACAAACAAAAAAACCACACCCAAACCCCACCCCACGCAAAACCAAAACACCACCAACCCAACACTAATCCATATCCCCGAGCACCATGTCAACTCGTCTCTTGAATTCCTCCAGGGATGGTGCCTCAACCACCTCCCTGGGCAGCCCATTCCAAGGCTTAAGAACCCTTTCAGTAAAGAAATATTTCCTAATATCTCAAATCTGAACCTCCACTGGTGCAACTTGAGGCCGTTTCCTTTTGTCCCATCACCTGTGACTTGGGAGCAGAGACCAACCCCCCCTGGCTACCCCCTCCTTTCAGGGAGTTGGAGAGAGCAAGAAGGTCTCCCCTCAGCCTCCTTTTCTCCAGGCTGAACCCCCCCAGCTCCCTCAGCCTCTCCTCATCAGACTTCTTCTCCAGACCCCTCCCCAGCTCCACTGCCCTTCTCTGGACCCGCTCCAGCCCCTCAATGTCATTTTTGTGGTGAGGGGCCCAAAACTGGACCCAGCCCTCGAGGTGGGGCCTCCGCAGTGCCCAGTACAGGGGGACAGTCACCTCCCAAGTCCTACTCCCTACACTGTTCCTGATCCAGGTCAGGATGCTGTTGGCCTTCTTGGCCACCTGGGCACACTGCTGGCTCCTGTTCAGCCGCCAGGCGACCAACACCCCCAGCTCCTTTTCTGCCCGGCAGCTCCAGCCACTGCCCCAGCCTGTAGCGCTGCAGGGGGTTGGTGTGACCCAAGGGCAGGACCCGGCACTTGGCCTTGTTGAACCTCATCCCGTTGGTCTCAGCCCACAGTTCGGTACAGCTACGTGAGAACGGGTCAAACCCACGCCAGCCCAACGCCTGCTGGACAGGTGCCCCCCATGCACACAGCTGAAACACAGGGCAACAACCATGATCTCCAGGAATGGAGGAAATTACCCCAGGATCAGCTTCCACGGGTGGATAATGCAAATGGGGAGGAGACCATCTTCTTGCTCCCAAATACTCTTACACAGCGATGACTCCCGCATGACGAACGTGCTCAGGTAAGGACCAGATAAGGTCTTAATTTTGCCCGTTACAAAGGTTTAGAGAAGTTACAAAGCAACGGGCCAAACACAAAGCCTTTGCTCACTCCTTCAGGGCAGCATGCCTGCTCCAAAAGGAGGCACCAGGCAACTTCAGATGGCAACACAAGCACCTAAGACTGGATGTAGACAAGAAAAAGGCCACTTTAGAAACACAAGCTAGTGAGATACATCACTGTCCTTAGTTGGCCAGCTAAAAATAAAATAAATCCTCTGCTTAAAGTTTTTGTTCACACTAGGCTTGACTTGGACTCCAGCCTTCTCCCATTCCGTTGTTTGAACTACTACACATTTTGACATCTTCAGCCTTTGCTACCAGCAATACAGCTGGGGCCCTTGCAGTAGGCTTCAATTTATTTATTTTTCTTTATGTAAAAGGACTGAGTGAAAGTCACAAACCCAGAGTTTCAGTTGGCAAAATAAGCAAAAGTCCTCCTGATTTCACAGCAACCGTGCAAGGCTCCATTAACTGAGAGTCTGTCCCAGGCTCCTCTCCCACAACCTGACTCACCAGCCACCTGACAAAGGTGAAGTAATTGCTTGAAATAAAAATTGCAAACAAATAAGGACTTGAAAGAAGGCTGGAATCTGAGAGTGTGTCCAAGGGCACTGCAGGTTTCCCCACTCCACAGCGTAACACGACTTCCCCCCTGACAAGCAGAGCTTGTGAAAACAAGCCAGGACTACGCAAACTGGTACCCTGTGACAAAAGTCACAAGAGCAAAATCGTGCCTGTCTGAAAACAGCCTCTGTGTCAAGGGGCTACAGCACTAGAGAAGCACCATGGACTCCCCTACAGCTTTCCAGCCTTCAGGCTGGGGGTCACAATGAACAGCATCTGCTCACTCTTAGTGTTTTAAAGATTGGATGGGCTTCAGCTTTCAGCTCGTGCCCGGTAACAGATGCCGTTTGAGCTACTTCACTCAGTACGGGGTTTGAACCCTGAACACAACCTGCCCCGAATACCATGAGCCTCGCCAAGAGAGCAGCAGAAGTGGTAATACACCCCTTGCTCCCCTCAGCCACAAGCACATGGGCTGGATCTTCTGAAACCTGGAGTAAGCCAAAGTGAAGGAGATGTTACTGAGAACCACAACGTGACACGCTTTGAACCACTCTGTCTTCAGTGTCCCACCCCAAGGGCATGCTTTTCGGAGCCTTGTTTGAGAAAGCAGAATGATCGCCTCAAAGGTGGCATACTTCTCCCTCCACGTGGGCTAGATGTCCCTGGTCTCCTGCATCTCCTGAGCAGCATCCAAATGCTATATAAAAGGCAGCACTGGATGTTCTCAGCTTAGGAAAACGCATCCCAAAGCCTGTTAGGGGTTTTCACCAGAAGCGTTCATGCTCTGCAAACATTAGGCATAATCTTAAAGGCTTGGGATTTCTTAAATGCTGCAAGAAATGACTGGATTTAATTTATTTTTTTAAATACATTTTTTCCAGTTGAAAAAAATCTTGACAGGCACCTATCAGAATACTGTCAAAACTCATTTCAGACTGAAAACTAACTGCAAGGTACTTAATATAAACTTCTTAGTGCACATGAAATAAATGGCATTCAGAACTGAAAGAAAGAGAAAAGACTTCAAAACAGAGTCTAGGGACTGGCAGGCAGCAGCAAGTAGGGAAGGACAAACCCCTGTCCACCTGGAGAGGTCTGGGGTTGGCGATGGAGGTGCCTGTCCTGCAGGTTAGGGACAGAGAAAAGAGAGGAGAGGGCAAGGCACCACACTGTGAAAGGAGAAAAGGGTTTCAAAATGATGCCATCATCAAAAGAGGCTGGCAGAGAGGGCTTCATCTGACAGGTGGCCCTACTGTATATGCATTTAAAAGGAAGGATTCTGAGAAGGAAGAAAAGGAAACCATGTGGGGGTGTGGGGAAACAAGGGAAGCCCTGCCCCAGGGCCACACACATGCTGCAGCAGCGAAGCCCTAGCCCTGAAGGGGCACCTGCAGAGACTTTCCAAAGCTGGATGGCTACTAGTAGCTCAGAGAGAAAGGGAAAAGAAAAAAAAAAAAAAAAAAACAACTATGAGGTGAATGCTCATAAACATTGCTGCTTTTTGAGGTGTTCCCACACCTTAGGGAATTATGACAGTGAAGTACACCGATTTTTCACATTTGCTAATAAAGTTCAAAAGGAGAAAACCACAAGGAATTTGTTAGGGTAGGCTTTGCAAATGGATTCTTACAAGCAGGCTTCAAGATACAGTTTACTAAAAATAAATATTAGCTTAACACCCGTGGAAACTGAAAAGGGGTTGCAAACTTTTTCTCACATGCAGCCTGACCCAGGGCATGTGCACAGAAGAGAGGGAGCTGTAAATTAATGCAAATTAAAAACAAGGGTTTCTTCACTGCCTTTAAAAACATGTTTGCTGTTCTTGAATGAGTAAGTAATCACGTATCTCCAGTCTACATCCAACTCTCTCTGTTACAAGGATAGTGACCCTATCAGACTGCTGTCACCATGGTGAACTACTCATCTTGGCATTACAAGGCGACCAGCAAACAAAGCTTTGCTCCTCCACAAAGACAGACTATAGCTTTTTTGGGGCATTCGATGGTAGAAATGCAAAGGGTGAGTTCTGAAGCATTAAATCCAGAAATTACGGAGCATCTTGGGTTAAACTTTAGTGAATGAGGGACATCTCTACAAGGTGGATCTGAGCCAGCAGGTCAGATCTAGCACTCCCATCCAAGACTCCAAAGCAAGTCAAAGCCAAAACGTAACTTATTTTCATCTGTGCTATTTTAGCAGTGACGAGATGTATCAAGAGAGTAGGTTCGCACGTAGCGTAAGATTTTCCACTTAAATTGCGAACTATGAGACAAGAGGCAGGTGCAGACAGACCACATGCACATGAAAGGAGATAATACCAGCCAGGGTGGGGCTTGGGGTTGTGCTTGCCTTTTTTTTTTTCTTAAGACCAAAAAGCAAAGCTGTATTTAAAGCAACAGTTCTGAAAGACCGCAAGGGTGGTTTTACAGACATCTACGAGAAGGCCCCCCAGTTTAAGAAGTGGGCAATAGGAGCTGAATTGCAGGATGATCCACAACGGAGCCATCTTTCAAACCTGACTGATGGGTGATAGGGAGTGGTTAAGTTTGCAAGGAGCATTCAAAGTGAAGAATTTTTAATTTCATAGAGAAAAATAAAAGTTGTGACAGAGATGCAAAAAGTGACAGTAAGGATAGAGGGCAGGAAAACAAGTACAACAGGATAAATTTGGAATAAAACACAGGCATGGCGAGACTTCGTCAATGGCAGAAAAGAGAAGACTGAGGCTTACAGAAAGGAAAGAAAAGGGTAAAGGCTGTGTCTGGAAGATGAGACAGATGCAGGCAGAATCTGCAAGAGTCAGGAGACTGGTGTGTTTGAGCAGATCTAGGAGGATGGGCCGAAACAGGGAGCGTCGTTTCCCTCTGCCTCTCTGCTCCATGGGGATGTGCATCTGCCCTCCATCACGTGCGGCGCAGGAGCTGAGGGCAGAGATGTGTCCTGTTCTGCAGCCACTCCTCATGGGGGTACCAGGACCTCTGGAGCAGTGCCAGGCCAGCACCTGGCAGGCCGTGGGGCTTTTTTTAGCAGTATCAGCTGAAACCAGCTTCCAAATTTCTGGTTACCACTGGGATGTGTGGCTTTACAAAGGCTGACTCAAAGATGATACTGAGGCTATGAGTATCAGAGTCAGGAGGGTGGAAAAATCTCATAAAGGTTGAAAAAAAGAAGGTAAAAAGAGCTGGAGTGACAGGAGAATCAGAGGTCTGCTTCAGTTATATTAAGCCTGAGTTGTTTGCAACATTTTATTAAAAAAAAAAGCAAAAACCAAAACCCTGAGCAAAATTTAAAGTTGGTCAAACAAGACTTAAGTACTATAAAGGAGAGGTGAATCTCTTCGTTGCCTGTAGGACAGGTATGGCTGAACTAACGTTTGTGGTTCAAATTAGCCAGAGAGGGATGAGAAAATGCTCCTGGGCAGATCCACGAGGAGCCTCTTGACAAACATGGGAAGGAAGATGAAGGAGACCCTGGAAATACAGGAGAGACAGGAAGGGAAGACAGCAGGGCAGTACTGAGCCAGGGAGCCCAAGCCTCACGCACACCATCTCCAGGAGGAACAATCAGCTGAGGGCATTGTTCCCACCACGAAGCACCATGTGGTGCTCATTATGCCCTTTTTTCATGAAGAAAAAATGATTTCAGAAGAGAGGTGTGTGGATAGAGAAGTAGCTCTATATGCAGATAAGGCTGTCTAGAAGAAACACTTTCCATTTATAAACTGATTTTTAAACTTTGTATCTTCAGCAATGAATGCCGTGTAATCATTAACCAACTCCCGGTCCCTAATTAGGCACTGTTTACTCAGCACCTCTGACAGTCATTTGCAGCAATTCAGTCACCAAGGTGGCACGCGCCGAGGAGGGCTGTGACACCTCCAGCACCGCTCCACCTCCTGGAGGTGCAGCCCACCGTTTGCAGGCTCCATCCTCATCCTCTCCCCATGCAAATCCCCCCCGAGCTCCCGCGGACCGTAATTCTGTTAAGCTCATAAGAACAGCAAGAGCATAAGCAAGCAGCCATATGCTCCCGTCTGCCGTGTCAGGAGAGAAGGGGCGAGCAGCCCCCCGGAAAGATGCTGAGCAGCAGCAGAATGAATTGCACCAAGAGATGCATTCCCCAAAGTCCAGCCAGGTCCATGGAAAGGAGACCAAGATCCCTCCAGCAGCAGCAGCTGCTTCTCCCCACACTGTCTTCTAGCAGCTCCTCTGATCCACAGCAGGAGCGACTTGCGTGGGCCATATAATTACTTATTTTTAAGATTAGCAAACCACTTCTGACCTTAGTCCTTTTGCATCTTGGAATTTCTTTATTATTTTTACTATGGCATCATAAGTTAAATGTTGTGAGTAGGACATAAGAAGATCAAAGTGAAAATTGGTGCTCTGGAAGCATTCAAGATCTCTTTCTTGATCTAGAGCGTTTTTGTTCTGCTGTGATCAGGTCAGGTCTGTCAGCAGTCTAATGAGAGATGTAAAAAAGTATTTATGTCTTCTAACAAAAGAAAGCAAGATTAAGTCCAGCTCAGCCTAAGATTTAGGGATGTTTTAAAAATTCTGTTTATCCTTCTCTTGCAGAGGCACAGTTTGAGAATCTTCTCCTTTGCTAATATTTGAAGCTTCAGGAGGAGGAACAACTGGCCCAGGGTGGTGGCTGATCTGTCCGTGCTGCAGATAGTGGAACAGAAGGAAGGAAAACCCCAGAACTTCCTCTTGATAATCCTTATCTTCTCACAGATAAGCAGGTACACTGTTGGCCATAAGATTGTGTATACTTTATAAAACAAGTTATCTTGGGGTTTTTGACCTGCTGTGTTAATAAACCAGTTACTTGCCCTGGCTCCTTTTCTGGACTGCCTACCTGGGACAGTACAGTGAACTCCCATGTAGTATAAACCAGAATTACACACAGAACAATTTACAACTGTATTAAGATTACAGAGTTCCTCCTGATTTGTAATAACGTAAATTAAGCCCGAATTGATAAAGTAGACAGCTAACTAAGAGTGGTGCTGCCGAGATTAGGGCCAAGAGCACCTGTGCCTATCCCTCGAACCTTGTAAGAGGGCACAGAGAGGCCAAGTCCAGCTTCTGCTCCCACCCCTGGCCTGCTGTGGGTTTGCCAGGAAGGCAAACGGTGGCTCTGCATGTTCTCTCCCCAAATAGCACATCCCCTTACCCCTGCCAGAGGGAGGTGCTTGGGCTGGACAGGTCCCAAGGTACCCTACAAGTGCAAACCTTGCGTCGGTTTTGAATCAAAGCTTCATCCTCACAATTCTAGTGTTTCCACCTCAGTGGTTGATAGTGGTGGGGACTTGGGAGGTGATCATGTCCCTGCTCTGGGCACTGGGGAGGCCCCACCCTCAAAGGCTGTGTCCAGTTTTGGGCCCCTCACCACAAAAAAGACCTTGAGGGGCTGGAATGGGTCCAGAGAAGGGCCACAGAGCTGGGAAGGGGTCTGGAGAAGAAGTCTGATGAGGAGAGGCTGAGGGAGCTGGGGGGGTTCAGCCTGGAGAAAAGGAGGCTGAG
>JAOTQQ010000002.1:25352655-25374791 GCA_026546715.1 Gallinago undulata | reverse complement strand
GGCAGGGGTTGAGGCCCCATCCCTGGAGGGATTTCAAAGCCGGGTTGCCATAGTGCTTAGAGCCATGGGTTAGTGATAGGTTTTATCAGAGTGAGGTTGATGGTTGGACTAGATGATCTGAAAGGTCCCTTCCAATCCAGGCAACTCTATGATTCTATGATAATGGCAGCTTTTTCCCTTCCCCTCCTGCGACGCCGGGCACAGCTGCAACGAATAGCTGAAGTGCTGCCCCAGAGGTGTCTCACAGCAGAGCCCACAGTCAGCAGAGCAGCCACTCTCAGAGAGTTCATGACAGTTCATGCTGCAAAAAACTAGCTACATAAAAGCAGAGCCTGGCTGCAAATATTTTATGGCCACATAGTATTTCCATGCACTACAAATCAATGTAAAAGATGTTTTCTTCAAGGGGCCTCGTATAGACTCTTGTTTTTAAAATGCATTCCCTCTGCTAAATATAAATCAGCAAGAGTTTTTGTTCTTCCAAAAGATTAACTAGCCTCAGTATTTTGGGATCTAATTCTGGAATACTTGTAGATGTGCCAGCATTCTCTTCCAATTTAAATACAGTTTAATGGAAAGTCTATCCTGGGCACATTTTCCATGTACGGTGTAATAGCTTGGAAGTCTGAATATTGAAAGTTCACCAGAAACAGAAGTAAGCTGTCAAGGTTAAACTTTAGATATTTATCAGGATGAGGAGGAAGGTGGAAGCAATGGGTAGCAGGAAAAAAGGCAAATGTAAAAGTAGTAGAGACAGGCAATTGGATCCATAAAACCAAAATCTAAGAGATAGTAAATTGTGTAACCTACCCATAAAGCCATGTAAAGAAAATGAAAGTTCAAGAAGGTATTGTCCTGAACTTAAGCCCTTAAATTAGCTTTGAATCATACCTCAGTAAAATAAAAGATGTGCCTTTGGACTCCAGATGCTGGACTGGGCCCACAGCAGGCTACTCCTTCTGGATATTTACAATATAATGAGCTAGATTAGGATGCTGAACATTATACTCCCTTTATCATTGATGGAAAGAGATAGGGTCTTAGAGGGTAATGAAGAGCATCTCGTCAGGATCATCACCTGGAGGACGCTTTCCCACTGCTCTACCATTCATCCCAGTGCATGACGCTATACATTAGGATGCAGAACACTGTGGCCAAAAATCTCCTGTTGTTTCTGACCTCCCATATCCTAAATTTCTTGTTTAGCACAGCTCCCTAGTCAGAGACCATTTTTCACTGAGAAAGATAAAAGTCCCAGACCGGAGACACCATCCTACCTTGCTTTCTCCAAAACTTTTGGCTCTGTTGAGCGTTCCTGGAGTAAGGCAAGTGAACAATAAGACGTTGGAATATCACTGGCTCCCCAATGTAGGACAGAAAACAAGAATATCTCTTCAGAAACAACATTTGCAGGAAGGTGGTATGGGTACTAGGCTTGTATTTGTAGCTTTGGGGCAGAAAATAAAGACTGCTGGAGGAATGCCTCTAGAAAGAGCCTGGAAAACACTTCAAGACAGGGACAGCACCGTTCATCTCACAGCAAACTCTAGACTTGCACTAACTGAAATATCCCTGAGATTATAGTAATTTAATCCTCAAATACCATCAGTTCCTCAAAGCCACAAAAGGTGTAGAAGCCAACACGCTAGGTGAGCTCAGATCACAGCCAACAGCAAAGAGCTCGCTCTTCAAGAGCTCGTGGGCTCACCCACGCTGGGGATTCAGCACCCACACATCCCTTGTGCCTTCCCAAATACCTGTCTCTGTGCCCAGCACAGATCAGCCCAGCACAGCACTGACGTACTCCTGCCTTACAGCAGAACATGTTAGTAAGGCATAATACTCCCCCAGATCAGAGACATTGCTGACAACTCTGGACCACAGTTGTGAAATCTCTAGGTGCTTTTTCGCCTCTTCTGCGCTTCGCTGCTCGAAGTTACTGTGAATGTCACATGTGTATGGCCTCACTTTAACTTAGCTTCTGGATGGGTCAGGATATATATCCCAGAGCCTGTTCCACTTCTCCTCTTACTCAGCTGGACAGTGTAGATTATGTTTATCGTTCAGTACCACATACCATGAAGTTTTAAGCTGTAATGCCATTTCTAAAGAACCTCAGGAAGCAGTTTTTCTTCTCTCATACAAGACATTTACACTTCGAGCGTGCCTTTTTTCCTAATATAAACCATTTAGAGCTGCTTCAAGGTTCTGTAAAGTTCAGTCATTTTGTGTGTAGCCTTGGTGAAAAACACCACGCTCACATCATATTTGTTTCACACTCTTCCTCCTGAAGTTCCCTGCCATTGTTCTTTGCAGGGTCTCTGCCAGAAGCAGCTCCTTATCCCACCTGTATTTAAAGGTTAAGGAGCAATTCTGAGATGCTGTGATTGTTTTTCTGGAGCCCAAGCAGTGCTTTGCCCAAAGGTCCAAACCCTCCTTCAGGAGCACATGAGCACTTAGTCCCGTGTAAGGACAACGTCGCTCAGCTCTGTGAGTGGGCCTGTATCTTTTGCAAAAACCTCCTGGTGTTGATGTCTGTAATATTCATATAATTGCTTTTTCCTTTCTGTAGATACACTGTCACTACACCTTCTCTATGTCTTTTTTTTTTTGGTCTGTTTTAATTTCTTTCTGATCAACTGAAAATTCCCATTCTTTTCAGCATGAGAAAACTGTGCTCCTGGCTTTGTTGTTAGTACAGACTCCAAACTATTTCCACCCACACCAGCTACCCGAATACCAAAGATCTTCATTCAATGTAAAGTCCAAAAGCAATCCTAGAGGGAAGCCCTTTGAACACAGATCTGCAGAGGCCTCCTGGGTGCAGGGTTTATGAGATTGAATGTGAAACTTCTTTGCTCACAAAGGAAAAATGCAGCTGAAATTCTAGTCTTGCTACACGCTGACTAGGCTCAAAAGATATTGATTCCAGTGGCTTTTTCCCTGACTATATTTGGCAGCAAATAAATCTTTACAGCATGGGGTTATTAGACCTAGCAACTTATCAGGCAGGTTAAGATTTACCTTTGCTATTTGGTCACGTTTAACATCCTTTTAAATGTTTCAGGATTATAGGAGCCACGTACTTCCTGGCTCCTCCACCATTTCTCTACTCAAACCCTCTTTTCCTCTCTCCCGTCTTTCCCTCTGCCCATTTCTCCTTGAGGAAAACTCACAGAACACACAACCTTCCCTCTGCTTGCTTTGCCATCCCTTCCTCTGCAAAACATCTTCCTCCTCCTCCTCTTCCCCCTCCACCTCCCTTGTCACAAATACTTCAGTTTCTCAGCCACTTCCCTCTTTCAAGTCTCCCACTTCCTTCAGTGGCCTCGCCTTTTCCAGCATATTTCTCTCTCGCTTAAGTTTACTCCTCTCTGAGAGAGCGAGAAGGTCTCCCCTCAGCCTCCTTTTCTCCAGGCTGAACCTCCCCATCTCCCTCAGCCTCTCCTCATCAGACTTCTTCTCCAGACCCCTCCCCAGCTCCATTGCCCTTCTCTGGATCCACTCCAGCCCCTCAAGGTCTTTTCTGTGGTGAGGGGCTCAAAACCTTACATGTTCTCATTTGCAAAAAAACCAAAACAACAAAAACCACACACCCCTCTCCTAAAAACACAACAGGTCCTAGTGATGAACCAAGGCTCTCCAATCTCACAAAATTATAAACAGCTGGATTTATTTTAGTTGCACCTACTAGTTAATCTGTAATGTATTCCTGCAAAGTAACTTGCACTGGGTACTAAGTGACATTGCAGAGTCTGTAATCAAAGCGGTGGCTTTTCCCAGTGCATTGCTGGCATTGAGGCACAGGAGCTCCACGCCTGGCACCCACCATGGAGCTGCTAAGCCTCCAGCCTACCTGGTAGGGCTGGCACAAGGGCACAGGAGTAGAGCTGCCAACCCAGCGCAGGACACCAGCCCTGCCCTCCAACAACTTTTTACTGCACAAATAGAAATTATAACCAAAAACTTTTGCCCAGACCAGAGTGGTCTCCAGTAGCACTAGAAACGTTAGCCACTATGTGATTAAAATTTTTTTTTTTTTCCAGGCAAATAATTCCTTTACGCAAGATTTTGGCCATCCACGTACACATTCCTTCATTAATCTGCACTTTCTGTACCACACTCACAAGTGGAATCTGAACTACTGACTTCCCCGCTCTCGTCTGGCTCTGCAGCACATCGCTCCCACCAGTTTAAACATCCTCTACCAGTAAATTAACCCTCTTTCTTTTGCAGGTCAGTGTCTGAACCTGGACCATTGAATTAAACCATGAAACCTCAACAGCCAGTCAGGGCATAAAGTTACAGTTTGTTTTAATAAAGATAAACAGCATCCCTGGCGTTTATTCCAAAGAAAAAGCATGAATACTATTCCATCATCCTTCCTAGCAATTCCCATGCCGGACCCATGAAGTTATTACTTAACGTTTTGCTATAAATAGCTGTGGGAGTTGTCCATACAGGAACTTGTTTTCCTTAGCATCTGCTGCGACAGGTCAGCCAGTAAATGACCAAGGGTGTTGAATCCTTATCACCCAAGGACAAGAGCATGTAGAGATGCTTTATTGCTTTAAAAGTTATCCTATCTGCTAGCCACCCCTCATGCTGAATTTCAAAAAAGATAGAAAGCAGAGATAGGCCCTGCCCCAAACTGTTTACAGTCTGCAAAATAGAAAATAAAAGTAAAAATGGGAGTACGAGGAAGAGAACTTTGTTAGTATGTTTTATCTGAGTTTCAGGTGATTTGAATGAATCAGCACACGTGCTGTTCAGTATGCACGGCTGATAAAACTCTTTGCACTAGAGGACAGCGGGAGGTGACTCCACACCTCTTCTGTCACCAGAACAGCGCATGAAAGAGCTCCAGTCCCCCCAGTTTGCTTAGGCAAAAATACACTTCAAACTGCAAGCTTAAAGCCCTTTCATTATAACTCCCATGAAATTTCAGGGTTATTTTCTTATGACCTGGGTAACAGAGTCGACCTCTCAAGTCATCTCTTAGAGGAGGCTACTCCAATATTTCTTGTGAGAGGGTATCAAGGAAGCTTCACCACCCCTAGCTTGGAAATTGTGTTAACATCAATGTGGGCAAGCTGTGCAAAAGAAAACTTCCCAATGATTTGGTCTTCAGCAATTTTATATTGCTGGAGACTTACTCACAGGGCCTTTCCTGACTTGGATGACCCAACTGGCGTTGGGTGACACAAAGCAGGTGACCCAGGAGGATCATCATGAAGATAAAAAGACAATTGCATTTCTAAATAGCTGAAGGAGATATGCTAGAAAAGCAAGCCAGCTTGGAACAGGAACAACATGCCCGCTTTAAAATTCATGCAAAATAGCATTGTTTGCATGTTGGGGTATTGATAAAGAGTAGAAAGAGGAAGAAATGCAATGTCACGCGATTCAGAGCGTTGTTCCCCATGTAGCCACATTCATGGCGTGACTGCCTTGAAGGTCATGTACAAATAGGAAACAAGCCTAAAGGGGGCTTTATTCTCTTGGTGGAAAAGACACCTACAGAAGAGCAAGGAGCAATTAAGTGTGGAGGGCAATTCATTCATCCATTTTCCTTGCTCTCTGTAGCTTGAAAAATTGTGGAAAATCCTTAAGTCTTTGTCCAGCTAAGGGGCATTTCTTCTGGCAACAAAGACCACTGGAAATTTTTTTAGTATGTAATTGCACCCGTTTCCTCTAAGCCACAGCTCTAAATTATAATTTAATAAGGACCACACTGTACCCCTGACAGATGCTCCTTCCTGCCAGCACACAGAGAAATGCAGCTGTTGAACTGGAGCCTGCAAATCCAGACCTCTGGGCAATGAAGCATTTCCCTGATTAGTTTTCTGCACCCAAAAGCAGATCTCAATGCATAATCTGAACCAACTGCTTTAAATACAGTACACAGAGTAAAAACCCAAAATATTTGTCATCAAGCAGAAATTGCACAAATCCAAAACGGCTATAAATCTTTATTTTTTCCCAGAGAGTACGCTGCAAAAATCAATTCTCTGCAGTACTGAAGTTATTTAAGGTAAACTGCCCGTATTTACACTTTATTACAGCTTCCTACACAATACTACACACCTCCTCCTGCATCAACTGAGCCAGCAGTACCAGGCACGTATGTGTCATAAAACTACTGCTTCTGCCACACACTCAAGACAAAATGGATAAAGTCTGCCCACGAGGCTTCAAGCACAGGTTTCCCAAAGCACAGGATTAAGAGAAGATGGAAAATGTATATTGTCACATATATATATAGCCAATGAATCTCAAAGGATTCCATTTATCGTATGCTAAAGAACTTCTCAGACTCCTTCAAGCGATTGCCTTTACCCTGGTCAGTCTGAAAATGCGACCAGGTTGTCACAAGGCATCACACCTTGAGCCCCCAGTGAGCAGCCTTGCTGGGTGAGGGGAGCAGAAAAGTCACTGAAAGCGTGGGATAACTCACAAGCAGAGAGTAGAGAGTTCAGGCAGTCACTTCACAGATAACGGGTTAGAAACATCTTCCAGCAAAACAGCTGAGGTTACAGGAGATCCGGTGAAGAGCATTTTAAGAACCGCAATCATCTCTTGCAGACATGCTGAATGACTTTAGCACTCTTTCAAATCTATTTGTAGAACATTTGAAGGCTATTTCTCTGCATTTTACCCTTTCTGCCATGGGAGCAGGTAGCCTGAATGTTTTATCCTTTGTATGATAAATGCCATTGCACATCTGCCTGGAAAGGATACAGGGAGCTGTAATTGTGGCATCTCCATTTCAGGAATTAATTTCTAACATGATACAAGATCTTCTACTGCATCCCTAAGCTTGACTGCTAGAATCCATGCACAGATAGCATAGACAAAGGAGAGCAAGAGCATTTTACAGTCAGAAACCATTCAAAATCCAAGCAATGAGATACAGAGACACCTACCCTTGCTCAAGCAATAGAGCCTTGGGGTGGAGAGAAAGGAGACAGCTTGTCCAGGAACCTTGTCACAGATGTGCTGCTTGATCAAGATCTCTTTAGCCAATTTTGCAAAGCCACTAATGGACAGAAGGATTAAGACTAGCAGGGCAGTGACTCCCTACCATGCTCCAGCCCCATGTGAGAGGGACTAGCACCCATCAGGACTCCCAAAACTGCATTCCCTCTAAATACAGAGCTTCACTCAGAATCAGAAAACAAGAAAGAAGGCAGCACAAGTGATATTCTCTTTCCCTTTGGAGATGAAAAAGCAGAGGGAGGCATTGAACTAGCTTGGGATAACCAGAAAATAAATTGAGCCATTTTCCTTTTCCTAGTTGCATGAACTTCACAGCATCAATAAAGCCTTTGTAAAAGGAATTAGATTTTTAAGGATCTATTTTATATATTTAATAATCTGATTCTCTTTGTTGTCCAAAGACAGAAGTCATTTTGATCTGGGATGCTTCAGCACATTACAGGCACACACATATTTCTATCTTCCAGAAAGGCTTTTTTTCTTTTAACTTTTTTCTTAGTCTCTTTGTAAGCTGCTATTTTTTAACCTTTGACAAATACCAATTCTTAACAATCCTTATGTCTCCAGTCAGTGTCCCAACAGCTCTAGAGAAAAGGTCTTCTTTAAAGTACTTTTAGTTGAGTCAGTGAAAGAGAGACACAGATCAGAGATGAAGTTGCAGCTTCCAAAAATCTGCTCCCAAAAGCCCTTTCCTCTCTCTCTCCTCTTCCCCAAAGCCAAAGCAAATGAAATATTTCTCTCTGTCTGTCTTCTGAACAGAAGTCTGATCTGTGCAACAGAAATGAAAATCCAGGATTTATTTCCTTCCAAAGGAAAGCCATATCCCCAGTGCCATTGCCACCGAGTTGCCATTTGGCCAGTTCTCCAACATTTAGCTTCTCCAAACAAGAAAAAGTAAAATCATGGAGGCATTTTCCTTAAGCAAAAGATGTTTACAGGAAATCTTCCTTACTTTAAAGCAGCAACCAACCCAGAGCGCGTATTGCATTTACGCCAGAGCTGTGACGAATGCCTGTTGAGCTGCAGCACTTAAACCACTTGCATTTTAAACAGCGGTTTGTCAAGTGATGTTAATTATTTGGGAGGTCTCTGCTCCTAGAAACATAAACATTTCTTTTTGTACCGATCACATTTTCTTTTCCGCGTGGCGTTTCCAGCAGGGACTGAAATTAAAATGGTTTCTTTGTGTGCCACGGTGTGGTTTATGGCTCGATTCCCCCTCTCCGCTTGTGAGCCGGGGGTAGCGTAGTGCTGGGGCTCTGCACAGCACCGTCCTCATCCTCGCTCTGCAGGTGGAAACCTCCTGTCCCCAGGTGGGAGAGCTCTCCCAGGCCCAAACCCACCCACCCACCCTCCTCAAGGCCACGCAGCTTCCCCAAGGCTGGTAACACCTGAGGATCACTTGAACTTCGTAGAGCAAGCAAAGGGCTTGGTTGCTAAGAGGCATCACGGGGAACAGAAGAAGAATAGGCTCTTGCAGGAGTCAGAGTCAAAAAACCCACAACCTCCAGACCTGCCGAGGGGCACCTCCAACACGGGCATGTGCTTCCTTCAAAGCGCCCCCCAGTTCAGCGGGCACCGCTTTTGAGGCCGAGACTCTGCAAATGCCAGGCCACAAGCCTCGCACTTCCTTCAAAAACCCCTTCTCAGTCCTGCCCTGGTACCTCACAACAGGTCCTGCTTTCACTGGCAAGTCTAGTCCCCAAAAACTTTGAATCATAGGATGGTTGGAGTTGGAAAGGACCCTAAAGATCATCCAGTTCCAACCACCCTGCCCTGGGGCAGGGACACCTCCCACCAGACCAGGTTGCTCCAAGCCCCATCCAGCCTGGCCTTGGACGCCTCCAGGGACGGGGCAACTTCCAGTGCTGTATGAACGGCACCACACGGCCACACAGCAAGGGCCACCACAGAGAAGACAGAGAAGGTTTCCTGAGATCACAGCAAGCAAACCAAAGGCTTTACCTGCAGTGAGACTAAACCTGGTGTTTTCAGAGCCAGACTGAAAGTCGGTTGTGGGCACTTTCTCTTCAGGGCTCTGTGTGCTTCCATCCTGTGGTGGTGCAAGCCCCTGCCCTGGCACAATTTCCTCCCCACCAGGGCCACATAACAATACAATGGACCAGAACATTACACAGTGGTCCCACATGACAGAAAGAAAAGGTGTAGAGCAACAGACTAGAACAACCCCTCAGTGTACCTGGTTCCCATGGCTCCTACCATATGAAAATATTAACTATAATCAATCACTTGATTAATGGACCAATAATGGCCACTGAGGAAGGGGTACCAGGCCCCCACGTCCTAGCAAGTCTTGCCTTGTGTAACCGATGGGAAGTACAGAATATTCCATTTTCTGAGCTGGGATGGAGTGGAAAAGTACCTGATGAAAGTCAATTATCTCAGATCCCATAAGCAGTGATTTTAGTGAAGACCCTTTAAGATCTTCTGGATCGCAGCAGGCTGTGGACAGTATCTCCCCTGAGCTGAGATACCTCTCAGGCTGACATCTCAAGGCCAGGGCAAGAAAAAAAAAATCTTTCTTAAGCCTCAATTACCACCCGCTGAGGAACGCTAATGCACTGTATTTACCCAAAATCTAGGAAAGTGAAATTTTGACTATAGGCTAGTCTCTCCTCCATCCACCTCTCCACCTATATATTTGTAAGATACACATTAGATTTATGGATGTGAATGTTCTTCCATCCATCCATGCACATGTAGGACTTAAAAGCAGTACCTTTCAGCTTTCTAAAGTTACCTGCTATTAAGAAATTTCCAATCCAACGATCTGAGACCTCTCTGTGTGTGTGCATGTGCTTATATGCTTTGTTTATGTGTTAATCTGAGATTTGTGCTTTTGCTCATATATATGTACTGATTTGGGATACTTTATAATACGTTAGTGTGAATCTTGCCATCTTTGAATCTGTAATTAAGTCACTGTTCAATTATTTTTCTAAATCACTTTGTAAACCTTTAAATCGGTTAATGATTAAGTGCTGCTAAAATTCAACCTACCTCAAATCATCATTAGATTTTGAATCATTGCTAAACCATAACTGTGTCAAGTATTTCCATCTGCAACAGATCCGTAAGAATTTCTCTCCAAAAGCAGTCAAAGATGGGAACAGCCTCTGCTATCCAGGCAACTTTTACAGACAGGTCACTGAGCATCCAGCCACCCTGCTCGGATCAAGGGTTGGGTCCTTTTCTGCTCTCCAGACTTCACCAACAAAGTCTGCTGTGGGCAACTCCTTGAGCCCTGGGGGTAAAACCATGATGCCTGGGTAGGTCACCTCGCGTGGACCAGCCTCACAGAACTGCCCTATGAGGTGCAATGGGATGGGGCAAATTCAGACCACGGGTACTCAGCATTAGTTGACCTCTCGTGCTTCCCCCTCCGTATCAGGGTGCATTTACTAGCATAGGCAGAAAGGGATGTAAGTCAAGCCACAGAAAGGAGCTGATTTTCATAGCAAGGAGCCTTGATTTATTGCAAAGGTTTCTCTCTAAAAAGCAATTTTAACTTGAGCGAGAGGGTGAGAACTGATTTCTGCTGATCCTGGCTGTAGAGGGGAAGGCAAGCAGAAGCACGCCATTTACATTCCGCATCACATTCATTAATGTACATGGATCTTATTTTGTCTCCTTTTCACTACTTTCCCTTGTTCTTTAAAATAAAAGTGCTACCAGTGTTTCCGATGGGAAAAATACGTTCCCGCATTTGGTCAATTATGGGGCGCTCTGAGCCAAACCCCTTTGCTGTGCTGTCAGACCCACGGTAAACCTCAGACAAACCAAAGCCACATCAACTGCAGTTATCTTGAATTTTATTTTTAATGCCAGAGAATAACGGCGTCCCTTCAAGAGACAATCAAGGACAGAGTCAAGGAAGGGAAATAGCAGTGAGACTAACTGGAGAAGAGCTACAGAGAAGGCAGCTCTGACTCGTTTTGGACCAGCTTCACTCAGATAAATAATGTTTTCAAAGCAAAACACTGTGATTTAAAGGGGGGATGGACAGGGAGGAAAAACGTAGGGGCACCACCATAACTAGGGATCAGCCCTAGGGCAAAGCACAGCCACGGGCAGGGCTGCTGCGTATGATCTGACCCTGGGCACTCCTGTGACAAGGACTGTGGCCGGCAACCATGCTCTCTGGCCAGCCCCTGGGCGAGAACGTCTCTCCTGACCTCCAGCTCCATGCCCTGCTGTGCTGCCAGTAAATCCCTGCCCGTTCCCCAGGGCAATCGATCAGCACCAACTCTTTGCTTCGCTTTCACTTTACTCTCCAGGAAACTCCCCTCCCATTAGGATTAATCCTTTCTCAGAGTGATTTCAGTGCAACCCTCCGCACGGATGGATATCCTTAATGCAAAATTCTTTAATGAGAAGAAAGCAGGCCTGTCAACTTTGAGATTACCTGGCTAGAGACTGCCCCTGCTTGATCCCTGCTAGATGTCAGCAACGGCAGTTGCATTTGTTTTGCAAATTTATTTGATACTATTAACAATATGAGTCTTCTGGCTGTGGGAGTACTTGTTTTGATTAAGCATGCAAATGATTCCCTAGGACATGTCAGGGGATCCTAAAAACCTTCCTGAAGAGACACCTGCTACGTCTAAATGACAGCTAATGATAATGAATGATAGCTAAACTTATCACCCATAATTCTTAAGAAAACAGGAATTAAGTAAGGAAGAGGCGAAGAGAGATCAGAGGTAAGAACGCTTCCTCATCAAGGAGAGAAAGGATCAGTCAAAGAAGAGACAAGTAAGACAACAAAGTCTGACAAAAAACATTCAGTCCCTTGGTCCCACTGGAACAAGAGCATCAAGTCGATACAGAAAAGCTGAGAGGAAAATGCCATGGAAGCGAAGGACAAAATGGGAAGGGGGATGCTCTTCTCTCTCACCACTTGTAGCCAGACCCCTACAGTCAAATACTGCCACAAATAACGAAACACCCATTTGTCTTCCACAATAAATAGAAGAGTTTTCAAGTATAAAAGTGGTTACCCATGAAATCTCTATCTGCAGGGGCACTACACGCTCCACTGTCAGCAGCTCTGTCAGTGGTCAATATCTGTCACCATCAGCCACCTGGGGACATGGCCGGTGACCCGCAGGTCAGGGGCACGAACTGAAATAATCTCTGGGAGCCCCACTTTTCGCAAATGCCAACACTGCTCTGGCACCCTGCCCAGGGTCTTCTGCACCAGTTAATCCAACTCTGAGCAGGATTAATTTCTCATACACACACACACGCTTGCTCTCAGGGCAATACACCAGCCGTGCTGAAAGCAGAGTGAGTTTAGAAAGCGCCTCTTCTCCCCAGTCCCATATTGGTTCTCAGCAAGCAGAATATGGGAGATGTTAACCCCCTAGTGAGGCTGATTCCATCACAGAATCATAGAATTGGAAGGGAGCTTTCAGATCATCTAGTCCAACCATCAACCTAACCCTGACAAAAACCATCACTAAACCATGTCTCCGCACACTATGTCAATCCGGCTTTTAAATCCCTCCAGGGATGGGGCCCCAACCACTTCTCTGGGCAGCCCCATCACACAAGAAGCTACCCCAAAATCTAGACAAATAATTTACAGATTAAAAGAATATACAGTAATACTAATTTGCAAAGAACTCTCACTAACGATTTGTGTTGTCAGGTCTTCATTTTTTCCCCCTGCTTTACTTTCTTTTTTCCCCACTTATTGTTTCTTATTTCATCTGGAATATTTGCAGGTTTAGTTAGGTGTAAGAAGAGGGAAATTATGAAATTTGAAGGTGTGTACAGCAGTGTGCCCCGAGGTACAATTCTGCTAGTGACATTAGCTGCGAGGGTGAAATGTGGAATTTGGAAAGGTTATTGCAGTACAGGCAATGAACGTACAGGGTGGGAAACAAGGCACGGGGCTGATTTCAGCACTTGCATACAGATATACCATTCACCACACTGCAAGGAATTAAGACAAAGCTAAAAATAGAGCTCTATTGTGCAAAGTAAGAGTAAACCAAGTTGCATACAGCAGCTATTCTACACGAGGGAAATGACCCCCACCTTCTGCTGATCCCCTCAAAGCCCTACAGCAGCAGCTCTGGCCAGGGCTGAGGGCTTCCACGCACCCAAATATCCCAGTGTGAGCAAAACCCACACGTTGTTCTCCCAAAATATGGAGGAAGGACAGTGCCAGCGCTTCACACCTCTTTTGCACAGGAATAAACGACCAGCCAGGTGCAGGGAAGACTATGGAAAATAAGATCCCAAATGCAATGGGAAGTGAATCCAGCCAGCCACCCAAAAGCCTCTTGCCGTGCAGCGTGGACAGAGTCCTGCTCCATCATAACTCCTGCTCCCTTCTCCTTTTCAGTGTCACAACCACACAGCTAGGGCTGCGTGGCTCACCAGGCCTTACGTATGTAAGGTATGTATGGTAAGGGGAAAATCTGGCCATACGTAATACTTAGGTGTGCCCCTATATGCCACACAACAACACAGGAGCAGTTATTTCTATTGTAACCACAGCACCCAGAGCACCTTCTACAAGCAGCTTAAAATCTCAGCTGTTCAAACTGAAAATTCCATCGGTCAATCAGCACAACTTCCCAGGTTAAAAAGCCCATGCACTCTCACTAGGGATTTTTCACTTACACCCATGCGATACAACCCCAGTTTGGAAAATGTGGCACGAGACACCTTTTCCCCTTCTCCTCGCAAAAATTATTCCACTGCAAAACACTGATGAGTGGCTGTGACACGAGAGAAATTGAAACAAAAATGAAACAAAGCCCTGCAATGAGGAACTTACTACTAGTAATTATGACGCATAGGAGGGGAGGCTATGGAGCAAATGTGCAGGTAGGCACAGACACACATATCCCCTGTACAGGAATTAATCCACTGCGTACGCTCTAAGGAGTCAAAAGCCCTCTGAAGAGATGTGCACGTGTTCATCACCAACCTCTGCACGTCTGCACACACCGATTCCCTCTCCCAGCACAGCGCAGCAGCCTCCTTAGCTAAACCATCACTTTGTTACTTTGGTTCTGAGTGACAGAGAAATTAAAAAAAAAAAAAAAAAAAAAGCCCAGGGTTTTCTTTCTCACACAGGGGATTTGGCCCCTTAAATTTAAAAATAGGCTCTTCTGCAAATAGCATCTCACTCGGAGCCGTGAGGAAGAATTAAAAACTAATGCAGCGGGTGACAGTTGAATCAAATGCATAAGAACATACATACTATGACATACGTATCTATTACAGATGTGTTTGAAGCATGATTAGCTAGCAAGTAGTTTAAAATAAATATTTAGTAAACTCTACCTATGTTATACCACAGTACATAGTACACAGCCCTTGAAGAAACCAGCTTCAAATGAACCACAAGCAACTATATGAACAATTCCTGGTTTAAATATTGTTAAATAAACCACGAGCAATCATATCAGCATATCCTGTTTAAAATATTGTCAAAGTAAACACCACATGTATGGATATTGCTTTTTAAATAGCAAGTAAACATCCTGTCCATCAAGGTTGCGTTACCTTTGAACTTCCTATTTCAAATTTTCTTCTCTTTATGCAAAGAGGGCTCTGGAAAGCAGCTCAGGACTTCTGTGGAGTGTGGTGGGAAAGGGAGAGGGTATGGGGAAGAGGAGCAGAGGTGCCAAGCCGTGGTGCCAAGTGCAGGGACACAGATGGAGACTGCACAAGGACTCCTGGGCGATACATGTGATTCCACAGAGGAGTGACCAGCTCCCATGTACCAACAGATCAAGCCACCAGATGTCTCTTTGCAAAAACAAAGGTGCTGCCTTTCATGGCACCAGCCTATTGGGGCTTGTTTGCTAGCGAAGACTGAAGTCGGAGGTAGGTCTCTCCAGGGAAGCTCAGGCAACTGATACTTCAGTGCCCTTGGCTCAAAGCTCATTGTTCCTCCCAGTCCCATCAGGTGGGAAACGTTCCTTCAGGTGACTCAGAGCCCATCCAGCACCCACCAGCTCCATCATCAGGATAGAGTAGCGTGGCTCTCCTGCTCTACCACCGCATGGGTGGGAAAGCAGCGTTTTCACTCAAGGAGTTGCCTGCCCACACAAACATACATGTTCCTCACCAGATGGCTCTAACAGGATCAACTCAGAACTGGCTTCACACAACAGACCCGAGCAGCAGTGTAGCTCTGTGGACGTCAGGCATCACAGCCACCAACCACCATCATGCTTCACCCACCCATGGCTTTCCCCGTGCCAAAAGACACCGGGACTCTGCCCAACAAGAACACTGCATGACTTGACCTTGCTGCTTGAAAAAGGTTGCCAACTATAAACCTCTGTCCTTACGTCAGGGCACCCACAGTTTTTAAACATCACTCCCCTGCTTTTATGCTTTTTTGAAGGGGTGCTCCTCCCCTCTTGATCCGCTTCAGGAGCTTTTAACTCAATTTACTTTTCTGACCCTGCCAAGGTCAGGGTGAGCCCTGGAGGAGGAGGCAGGACCCGGCCCATGGCTCTGGCCACCACGTCTCAGGGAAATGGGCTGCCTGCCCAGGACCGGCTCAGCGGAGCCACAAGCAGCCAGCCCGGGCAGTATCGCCCCACCTGAGCTAATTTTCAGCAAGGTTAAATTACTCAGGTGCTTGGGAAAAATCCCAGCCCCTCCTTGCGACACGGAGAGGTCACTAGACATGTCTGGAGGACGTGAATTTATACTTTACCTGTGCTTTCTAAAAACAAAGGATGTCAGCCCCAGGGCTGTCAATACCACCCCTCTCTGTACCGTTACATTCATTTTCAATTATCCTTCGGAGAAATGGGGAAGGTTTCATTTCTCTTTACCCAGCTATTTTGAGACCCATCTGAAATAGAAATATTCAACAGAAAGATGGAACTGGAGGAACGGTAGCCACAGACAAACCACAAGTGCAGAGGCAGTCTATTTTTGTTAAATGTGCTTTGTTGCATGACTTTTAATTATTTAAATTTTTAAAACATAATGCACGTCCTTTTTTTTTTTTATTTCTTTTTAAGCATCTCTGTGCTAAACACAGTAGTGCATCACCTTGGAATATAACACAGCCTGTAGCCCCTCTGTATGAAGAGGGAAACTTGACTTAATTACCCACATCTCCTCGTTAATTTCCCCTCTCCTAACGAAATAAAAATTGAAGAGAACCGTGCTTGCTGGAGCAAGAATCTCTGAGAGGCAGAAGTTGTGGGGTTACTGTGCAGCGCGCTGCCAGCTGCGGGCAGGAGAAAGCCCCAGCAGGAATGCCAAGCCCCTGGCACACACAGGAAACATATATAGCTATTTTTTTTCCCAGCCAGTTGTTCCTCTCTTTTTTTTTTTTTTCCAAATTCATTCAAATAATGCTTCAAAGGGGAAAAGGCACTTACAATCACAAGACAACAGCCAGAGTCCTCTTTTTTTTTTTGTTGACTCGACAGAACTGTTATTCTGCACGTTGCACGTATATCATGAGATTAGAGAAGACATAAGGCCAGAGCACAGATGAAGCTTCTGAGCAGAAATGATGAACAAATAAAAATCTCTACTGAGACCTGCTTGCTAAACACCTTTAGGGAGAAAGCCAGCCACTTCCTAACTATGCCCATTTGTTCCTTAAACTACAGAGTTTGGACCCGGTGGAAAACAGGAGAAGAATCAGGACTGTAACATGAATATTCACAGCCTAAGTGAATAACCTCGTGCATCTCTGTCCAAAGATAAGGATAGGAGATACTCCGACTCCACACGATGCTCTACCTGCATCTGTCACACTCTTGTCTACTACTGCTACAAGGAATTCTCACTGGGAATGCATTCCTACCCCACCGAATGCGCCGCACGCTCGTGACGTCCAAAGTTAAACGGAACATTTCAGAACAATAGGCAAGTTGGATATTAAGGAGTGCCATATTCTCACCAGTGTGAGATTTGTGCTGCCTGGAACGAGGCTAGTATCACACCATGCCTGGAGATTCAAATCCTGGTCTAACGTGGCCTGTGGGAGATATTCCAGTCCCTTTCCAGCTCCCCCCTCTCCCCTGCTTTAGGTCACCCAGCAAAGGCAGACAGCAGGCTGCGCTTCACGGCTTTGGCTTCGCCTGAAATCAGTTGAATTTGAACCAACCTTCGTTCCGATCCCTATTCCGTTTAAAACGAAATAAACTAGAATTTAGGCTAAGAAGAAAGAAACCGCTGGCGGAAAGGAAAAAAAAAATAAAAATAAGGTGACTGCTTCGAGAGGCTGCCAAGCTGCCTTGCAGTAACCTGTACCATCACCTCGGCACTTCTCCCCGGTGGGAGCTGCCGGGCAACACACATACACACACCAAAACACACACACAACACAACACACACACACACCCACCCCAACACGAGTGACTTTCTTTCCCCCCCCCCCCCCACTCCCCCTGACACCTCCCTGCACGCCCGGCACAGCTGATTTTTCTCCCTCCTCCCCAGCCATACAGCGAGACCAGCGCACCCCCAGCCCCCGGGATGCTCCGGGAGGACCAAGCAGGCAGATCCCGCATCCCCCCGCCTCATCTTTCCCAGCTGCATCCCGCTCCCCCCAATTTTCCCCCCATCCCCATCGACGGGTCGGTCCTTACCGTAGATCAGACTTCTCGTTACCTGCCCCCCCATATCCCCGCAACCCGGCGGGGCCACGGCCGGCCCCGCTCCGCTCCGGCAGCCCCCGGCCCACGCGGGAACCGGCTGCCCCGCACCGGCAGCCTCCACCCACTCCCGCCGCGGCACCGCCGCTCCGAGCTGTCATCTTTATTTACATAAGAAGGAGGAGACTTTCGCGGCTTCCTGAAATAGCTGCCGGCCTTTCATCGATGCGACGTGTTGTGTGTGTCCCCCCCCCGCCCCGTATTCCCCCCCCCCCCCCGCCTCCTCCCCGCCACGCACGCACAGTGCGGGTAAAGGCATCCCCGCAGGATGCTACCGTGGCCGGGTGCTGTTGGAGGTTTGGGGGGGGTGATTGGGGATGCTGGCCCGGGGAGGGGGGGTTAACACCCGGCAGAACAAAGCCGGAGGCAGTGCCAACTCCACTGGAAAAAAATAAAATCAAATAATAATTCAAGAACTCGTTTATAAAAGGGAACGACTTTGGCCATTTGAAACTTTTACCACCCGGGGGGGGGGGGGGTTTGGTCTCCTCATGCACAGCCCTGGAATAAATTAGACTTGAAGAAGGGGGGAATAAATTAAAAAAAAAAAAAAGAGTTAAAAATTATTACCAGACATCACTGCACCAGAGTCTTCGAATGGCCTCTGCTGGTTAATCATTAATTATTTAATAGCAAAAGAAGAAGTGCTTGAAATGCAGAAAGGCTGGCCACGGGTTGTAGTAATAAAAGTGTTACCCCCCGTAAACTCTTTTGTGTGTGGTTTGCACACCCAGCAACAACGCCTCCTGCGCCCCAGCTCGTTACCTCTGCGGGTGGACGAGGGCCAGCGGTATTAAAAAGCAAGGGGGGGTGGCGAGGGGGGTGCAGGGGGGTGCGCAGGGTACCACGGCCAGGCTCCTTCCCTCCTCTCCATCACCTCCGGCCCCGCACGCCCCCAGCCCGCATGCACAGCTCCCTGCATCTCTGCTCCCCGCTGCTCCAAGGGGTAAATGAACACAGCAGCCGGCCCTGGTGCTAAAACTACTTCATTTCATGCATCTTCAGGCGATGCAAAAGAGCAGGAGTCAAACTTCAGCAGCCCCAAAGTGCAGCTCTTTTGTGCCTCCCAACTCTTACCATGGTGCTGGGCAAATCCTGCCATCCCACTGCCTCCACTCTGCCAATGGAAAAATAAGATTTTTTTTTTTAATTTTTTTGTTGTTGTTGTAAGGATTATTGCTTAAGGATGGTGGAGTGCTGAGGTCTCAGCACTTCTGAGGGGAATAAATAAATAAAAATAAATAAATAAAAGCGGTGCCAAAAAAAAATATAATAAAAGCCCAAAGCAAAAAGCACAGTCAGGGTGTTTGCACTACCGCTGTGTGCCCGAGGAAAGCTGTGCCCAGCATTTCCAACCTGCGAGAGGAGCCTCTCCCGAGCCCCCCCAGCAGCAGGCAGGGACCACCACCGGCTCCTGCCCGAGACTTGTACCCGGACCCAGAGCCGAGCAGCAGCTCTTCCCCAGCCCAGCAGCACGCAGGCACCACTCCGCTCCTCCCTGCCCAAAGTCACACTCTGCAGAGCTTACGGCAGCTTCTTGGCAGAAGATTCCTACTACTTTTTTTTTTCCCCCCTTCTATTTTATTTTTTTTTTTCTCCCAGACGATGCTGCATTTACAGCAGCAGCAGTGCGGGGTGAGGACACGTCCCCAGGACCTCAGCAACATGACCTCTGACGGGTACAGGACATCTCTTGGGTCACGCCAACCCATCACAGCACCCAGCTCAGCTCCCAGGGCACTGGGGACCCACGGATGTCACAAGGACATCGCCGGTCTCGTCTCCTGGGGGGCAGCCCACCCGCTCGGGCTGACGGCAAAGGCTCTGGGTGCTCACGCCACCAACCACCACGTTCCACTCAGAGGAACGATGATGGAATTGGACGTTCAATCCCAAATTTTCTCTCCCTCAGGTTCTCATTTCAGCTCAGCTTTCCACCCTTACCTTAATCTTGCTACAGCTCTGTGAATAATTGACTTCTTGGTTCGCTGCCTCAACCAAGAGATTGCTAGGGAAAAGAATAAAATCATTTCATGTTGGCCCAAAACCGAATGCTTTGTGCGTCTCGCTGAACAAAATGTTTCTTTAACTCAAAATGAAGCATTTTATTTTTAGAGTTATTTTTACCTCATTTTTTTCAAGTTACGGTCATTGAATCCAGCTCCGAAATGATGTCTTAAAAAAAAAAAAAACCCACCACATTAAGCTCTTTGTTTTGAATATACCGAAAGGAAAATTTTGAATTGTTATCTTTTCAGATTATTTTATTTTTTGCAATTTATTGGCTTTGTTTATCTGAGGGGGAGGGCAGGGAGGGCAGACTGCCAGAATGAGTCATCCCATTTGGCAGAAAATAATAAACAATTTCAATTGATTTTAAAATTGCATTTTTATACATTTTTTTCAGAAAAAATCCAGCACCCTCTCTCCTGAATTTCCCCCAACACCGTGGAGCAGCTCCTGGGGGATGCAGCCCCACAGAGCCATCCATGGTAGTCAAACCACCAGTCCACTCTGTTTCGTGATAATTCCTCCAGGATTATTTGCCAGATGGCAAATCTTCCCTTCACAGCCATGTCACGCTGGAACTTGCTCCTGATTTGTTCTTATCACCTCCAAGTCCATCTCAGACCTTGCCCTTTTCCAAATTCCTCTTAGCGACGTAGTTTAGGGATGGGGTTTTTTTATTAGAGTGAGGTTGACGGTTGGACTAGATGATCTGAAAGGTCCTTTCCAACACAGACAATTCTATGATTCTATGTTTCTAATTTTTCTCTAGACATAGATAAAACGTATCTGCAACCCCGTTCCTATTTTACAGTTCCCTATCCCCTCAGAGTATTTCTTTACCCTTGCCAATATGGGTAACACCTCCCATTTTAGCATCAAGAATAAAAATCGATAAAATTGCCATTTGTGCTCCCTTCTAAATGACTGACAAAGGTATTAGGGCTGGACCCAACAGAAACCCAGCCCCTAAATCCATTCCCATTCATGAACAATGTCCAGCAAGCTCCGGCCAAGCAGCAGCGCTGCTGTCCAAGCCGGGAGGAATCTGCTGCAGGAGCATCTTGAGGCAACATGCAATCTTGCTAAATATACTTATTAGCCACAAGAATAGGATGCTGAGGCTGCAGAGGACTTCAGTAGAAAGATTAACTCATCAGGCTGTATATTAGACTAAAACCTTGGATTTTTCCAAACAGCCTTGAGCAGACAACAAGGTACCTCTCCCACCCCTCCCAGGAAAAAAATCCTCAGCCCTGAGCATTGGGTTTGGGTATGAAATCGAGGGGTCATGAGCATCTTCACTGCTTCCCTGGTGTCGTGGTCAGAAGGCTAGCAGTCAGCAAGGAGGCTGCTAGAGACCCACCATGGTCTGGGAAAAGACATCCCAACATGGCCCAACAGCCCATTCCACCCCAGCTGATGGAAAGCAGCAGAGATACCAGCAGGGAACCAGGGTGGGGAAAGACAGCTCTGCAGAGACCTGCCTTATGCAGGAGAAGACAGAAAAAAAAAAAAAAAAAAAAGGTTTGAGGAGGTAGGGAGGGGATGAAAAATCCATCTCATGAGGATCGAGGATAAAATTATACATATGCACAGGCCAGGAACATGAAATTCCAGTTCAAGCAAGCCTCGTGCAGCCTCGTGGTTCTATGGAAAACTGGAGTTTACTCTTCATAATCAAGACAAAACAACCAATAAAACCTCTCGTTGGGGGCTTCAGTCACCTTAACAGTGCTGCAGGTAGAGACATCCCACTAAGATAACGGTCCTTGAATATCAGTATAGGGGAAAGAAGGGAACTATGGAAATCCATCTGAGGGTTGCCAGGGTCAGGGAATCTTCTCTCAATGATTTTTACATTTAAAAAGGCGCCATCAGTTTCTCAATTACCACTTGCACTTGGGAACAAACAGATTGACTGGAAATTGTCCCTTTTCACTCAGTACAGTAGCTCTCAGCAAAGAGCTGGAGATCATCTAGGAAGACAGGAGAATTTAGGGGAACGCATTCTCACGTCCTTCTTTTCAGCACGAGTCCCTGACTGCTGTCGGGGGGAACCTTCACCTGGACAGAAAACAGATTTCCTGCAGGAAACCTCTGCCCCCGTAACTCCAGAGGAAAACCAATGCTCTCAACAGGAGAGAGAAAACGTCTCACCAGCACGTGCTAGTGCACAAGAAACAGGGACCAGAGCTTGGAAATCCTGTATTCTATTCATCCTTTTAACCTTAATTTATTACTGTTAATGGAGGGGGCTTAGACGAAAGACAGATTTCTGCTTTCAATTCTTTATCTGTAATGCAAAGATAGAGATACTGCCCTAGAAAGGGTGAGGGACTTGAGTCTTTTTAGTCTGGAGAAGAGAAGACTGAGGGGGGATCTGATCAACGCCTATAAATACTTCAAGGGTGGGTGTCAGGAGGATGGGGCTGGTCTTTTCTCAGT
>JAOTQQ010000002.1:25326857-25340482 GCA_026546715.1 Gallinago undulata | reverse complement strand
GGTACTGGAAGGCCGTTATAAGGTCTCCCCGGAGCCTTCTCTTCTCCAGGCTGAACACCCCCAGCTCTCTCAGCCTGTCGACATCCCTCACGTGGGCTAGTTCGGGTTTCCTAAATATACATTAGCATAAAACCACAGGAGCAGTTCTTGTTTTGAGCAGCCCCTGGATGTCACAGGACCATGCCGCACGGAGTCACACACACACACACACTTCCAGGCACACACCCCAGGCTTGGGTTCTTTCTCCCTGCAACCAGGGTAGGGAATTTAGAGATATTATTCATAACCCGGAGGTGATGAAAACACTTGAGCAGGGCACAGCTTTTCCTTTTTTTCTGTTCCCTGTAAGAGGTGGTCACACTGCCAGCAGTGGTTCCATAGGGGAAAACCAAGTGACTCCAGAAATAGCATGGAAAGACTTGGGGTCGAGGGAAGGCTGTAGGGTGATATCCTGGTGTGTCCAGGAGACCAGTCTCTCCTTCTGCATCGAATCCCATGGATGCCAAATCATAGAATCATATGGGGTTGGAAGGGACCTCTGGAGATCATCTAGTCCAACCCCCACGCCAGAGTGGGTCTACCTAGAGCACATTGCTCAGGAACGTGTCCAGGCAGGGTTTGAATGTCTCCAGAGAAGAAGACTCCACCACCTCTCTGGGCAGCCTCTTCCAGGGCTCTACCACTCTCACAGCAAAGAAGTTCCTCCTCATGTTGAGATGGAACTTCTTATACTCAAGTTTGTGCCCATTTCCTCTTGTCCTGTCCCTGGGCAGCACTGAGAAAAGACCAGCCCCATCCTCCTGCCACCCACCCTTGAAGTATTTATAAGCATTGATCAGATCCCCCCTCAGTCTTCTCTTCTCAAGACTAAAAAGACTCAAGTCCCTCAACCTTTCAATCCTACAAAGCAGTGCGTCTAGCTGACACATTTCAAAGCTCATTGCAGAAAAAAGAAAAAAAGAAAAAAAACACAACCAAAGACAACTCAAACCAACAACTTAAAACCAAAAGCACCCACAAAAGCAAAGTAAAAATGCTTTCTTAGGTGAGTGAGTATAGTGGCTGATCTCAAGGATGTTATCCCCTATGCCTCTGCAGTCGATACCTCCATCAGAGATGGCCCCAGAGCCTCTGGAGCTTCATAGGAAAAGAGCAGTGAGAAGTTAGAGGGGCAGAACAGAGAGATACAGCACCAGTGAAAAACACCAGCCCTTTTTCTACAACTAGAATAGACCTAGACCATCCTCTGAACCATGAGCTTTGTCTCACACTTTCATACAACTGAGAAGAACGTGTGCCAGAGAGAAACACAGCCATGTGTTTTGTTAAATCCCACAGGTGCAAAGTTTTACCAAGGTGCTTCAGTACCTTACAAATACATTTATATGCTTCCGCAGCCAGAAGTAATTAAGAAAAATCTACAGTTATAGCACCAAACAAACAGCTTTGGTTTACCTTCATCCTAAATTTGATCACTATTGCTTACAGCAACTACCTTGAAACAAGAAGGGCTGCAGAAGAAAAACTGGATATAAATATGCAAGAGACTCTAATCCAGCCCAAGCAGTATATGGTTTTTCCTATGTTATACCAGTGCTTCAAAACCTTCAGGGTACCTGAACGTCTATCAGGTGAGATGAGATCCTGAGCAGGACACGAGCAACAAACTTCAACAAGATCCTACTGATAAGTTGTAAAACACTCAGTAAAGATGGGACCATGAACAGCATCGGTTCTTGGTCATCCCAAAGACTTTCAACAGCCTGGATGATACAGAATGGCTTACTTTGGTTCTCAGCTTTCAGATAGGACTACGAAATCTGGTCATTTCTGGTTGTGCTGCTGGAACAACCCTGACAATCACCAGGCCTGTTCATAATGAGGATAATCAAAGGGAAATCAAGAAGCTTTTAACCTCGAGGTAAGAAATTTAAACTGCCCATTGGATTTTGGACTGAAATGGGTATTAATGGGTAATTACTCTTATTGTGCCCTGTATCAGTACCTTTCCTGTGCAGGAAAAACTAAAAGAAAAGCAGGGGAGGGGGGAGAGAAACTTTAAAAAACCCAACAGATCCTGAAAGAAAGACTTTTTTAGGTGACATGCCTTAAAACAGAAAAGCCAATACAATAGGATGGCCAGCCCTTCTGCAAACTATCTTTAACACAAGAAGTCTGCTGGGACATCTGGCTGCAAAGCACAGCAGACACCTTCACTTTGCTTCAGACTCACAGACCTTTCAGGAATTTTTATCACCTCATTTCAGCAGGAGCTTGCACAAATGGTCTTCGGCATTCAATTAGTTCCCATTTCAGAATTAGAAAAAAAAAATCCATTTCCAGCACTGACACAAAGAAAGAAGCTTTTCTCAGACTCGTAGCTGCTTTTAGAGCAGCTGGATGCACATTCCCCTGATGTATCTTCAAGCCAAGGATTTTTAGAGTTGCCTACTATGTCAACGTGACACAGGAGCATTTTTTTGTATTATTCCATAAAAACAAAACCCACCATCTCCAATCAGATCAAGGTGCCCTCTATTTCAGAGTTGACTCGCCCATTTTAACAAAGAGATCCCATTAAGTTGCTGTCCCCAAACCCACCAGGCTACATGCTGGGGTGAACGTGGAGGGGGAGGCAGTGAACACTACTTCTTTGTGCCATTATACAAGCCTCTGATAACAACAATGGCTAAAAAGGCTCAGAATTTAAATGGTTTTGCATCTAAGTGAATTCACTGGAAATATATTTTTTTTTCTAGTAGATAGCCTGAAGATATGCAGAGACTGGAAAGTACATTCAAGATCCCGAATGTGATGCTGCTGTGTGACTACATCAGTAGACCTTCCAAATCAAAATGCTGAAGCAAATGGTCTTCCCCAGGGAGCAGATGTTTGGACACAGTGATGGGGACCAATTTAAGAACATGGAAGCAACTGAAACATTTTCGTTGTGTTGAGGTTCCAGCCACCTCTAGCTGAGTTGACTTGCGATTCAGAGAGGAGACGACTCCACCAGAGACAAGGATGAAAAATGAATTCCCTTTTCTCCAGTAGTGGACTGGTGGAATTTAGGAGAGTGCCTTTCCCAGGGAGATGCTGCCTCACACAGCAAGCCAGCATCTGATATTTCTAAAAGCAGCAGTAAAGTTCTCCAAGCCAGTTGCATACAGAAGACAGTCTCTGCAGCTCTTCTGCACAAAGAACTATTTTTCTCTTGCATTTGGTACCAAATTAGGTTTGTAAGCGCTTCCCTACTTCCTAACAGTGAGTGAAACAGTATGTGTGAATGACTTGAGGAGGCAAGAAAACATAGCAGGTTCTCTGGCTGCTGCAACACATGAGGATTTGCCATTTGCCTCTTACAAGTTCACTGCCTTAGCATCTAAAAATATATTATCCTATTTACATTTCAGCAGCATCTTGGATTAAAGCAGGATGTAGACATCGTTTTGCCAGGCTCTGCCCATAGTTACAGGGAGACAATCCCCATTCCTTTGGATCCAGCTCTACAGTTGAAGCTGCATTCCAGGACAACGCTGGCCCATGCAACCAGACCCTCCAGAGCTTGCAGGGCCACTCCTACCCTAGGCAATGGTCTACTGACACTGCAGTGTGTAAAGCAGTGTTTGGGGTTACGCTGTGCAAACAGCTTTATATTGTTATCTTGCATGGGTAAAGAAGAGAACACGGCAGCCTAGCAACTTAACTGCAATAGAAGATCCAGTTCAGAAGTAAATTAATAATTGTGGTTTTAAGAACCATTTTCCTTTGCCCGCTTGCAATCTAGTTTTCAGCAAGATCAGAAACCGTGACTCAAAAGAGCTGGGTTCTATTTCCAGTGCTGGCAACAGTTTTCTGACCTTGAGTGTCTGTTTCTAGTTTCTAAATTTACAAAAGAGAGATGATAAATTTCCTCCACTTCGGACAGATTTGGAGATCTTCAAATGACAAGTGCTATATAAAAGAGCATAAGTTTCTGCCAACGTCCTACTTAATAGATGGCCTCTTAGACAGCAAAGCAGCAGGCAGAGTAAGCAATGCCTAAGGAAGTCATACGTCCTCTTCAACCAAGAACAAAGGAGAACTTATATTCTAGTTGAAGTCAAAGAGCCCTGGGCAAGAGGGAAAGGACTCTTATCTATTCCAGCCTTTTTTACCCCAAAGTTTTGACAAGTGGGGACCCATCAGTAAATACTTTTGTTGAGAGGTATTGATTGCTACTGTGCTGTCACCGATGCTCTGGCTCAGCACAGCCCTCGTATTTTCTCCGCTGTCATTCTGAAATGAAGACAGTGACAGTTTGCCAGTGAGCTGTGTCTGCAACCCAGTCTTCAGCACTTTTCAACAGCACTGATTTAACTGCTGGATCTACAGCAGCACAAGGTCTGTGCTTGTGCCATAAACAAAAGGGGGCTGTAAACTGAAACTGGACACAAGGCTTTAAATTACATGTAAATTCTCACCAAGGTTATAAAAGGGCCACTTGAATATGAAACAGAGATAGTGTACAAATCCTGGAATAAGCTTTTAAACAGAGAGGAATCCAGGCCAAATGGAAACGCACTAAGTATAATTTATAATGAGCAATGCGTAAAAACCTATCCAAATCATGGAGCTCAAAATGAGAATAAACAGTGATCTTCCAATAGGGACAAGTACAGATAAGTTAAGTATCTGCTAAAAGGCTGAACTTTGAGTAACCCTTGTTGAATCAGTTAGTAACACCCAAAGTCACCACTATGTTTCACTATGGCCAAAAAGGACTACAAGAGTGCATCCTTCAATATGGCTAACCTGGAATTCAGTACCTGTCACCATGCACATCATGAGTGTTGCTGTGCAGAAGATTACATAAAAAAAAAAACCAGACATGCAAACCACTTCTCCTCCCTACAAAGCATGGCTGATCCTGCAAGATAACCCATTTGCCCCACAAGATGGGAGAATACCTGCAGCTACCGAGCTACTGCCATACAGAAAAGCAACTGAACAAAACCCACCAAGCTTCTCTCGAGCACACATCGTGTATTCATCTCCATCTCGATCTGCACAGGCATCAGCAGAGGTCAGCACGATCACTTTGCAATGTGAAATGCATGAGGTGTAAAGACCTGGCAGAGCGTTGCCTACAACACAAAAACAATAGAGAATGCATCTTCAAAGTATTTTTATACACTTCAAAGTATTTTTACGGTTGTTAAGGCTCTTTAACAGACTACTTTACCACTCATGGAAATAAAGATCAAGTGCAGAGCAAAGCTATCCACGGTTTCAGAAGGAAGGGCACAAGGAGGCTCTCAGAGCACTGTTAGACAGTGGAGAGAGCAGCCTGGGTGGCTGGAGAAACACAGTCCCTAGATGGAGTTGGGAACCCCAAGGTAAGGGGTAAATTGTTTCACCATCATGGTTATTTTCACAGTGATGACTCCCTTTCAGTAGTTATTTGGTTTCAGAGGACACAGGTGTCTTTAAACTAGGACAGGTTTCCTTCTTAGCAGGTAGACCCTTAAAATAAAGTCATAAAGTGACAACTTTAACATGGAAACCTTTCTCCCATGGTCCAGTCTTCTCCAGGCGTCTAGGAACAGGATCATCATCCAGCACTTTATACCTTCCCTGAGGCAAGTCAAACATTCACTGAGTGTTGGTGACAACATCTGACCAGGAAGCAGTCATTATCCCCACCACAAGAGTACGGAAACCTGCAAACACACTAGAAACATGACCATGTGTCATGCTGGCATCAATCACCTCTCACCACAGGGATCAGTCAGCACTGCGGAGAACAAACCATCCAGGGCAATATGGCTCTTGCTGAGGATTGTCACTCCATGTTGCTCATTCCTAAACCATCCAGCAGAAAGCAAAAAGCTAAAACCTGGACAGTTGAAGACACGTGAGGTCACACAACTGCCCATTGCAATCACTAAGCATAGCAGCAGAACTTGGCCAGCTCAACAAGTTTCTCAAGCATCTCTTGCCAGGTACTTGAGTTTCCAGCAGAGATGCTGCAGTTTCTTCCAAAAATGTTGCCTTCTTAAACAAACCGGACAGATTGTTGTGGAGATGCTAAGAGAATGTCAATCTGCTAAATGTCAAAAAGATTTTGACTAAACTAGGAAGAAAAATAGTCAGGAATTGCAGCTACACAATTAGTAATGAATCTTTAATTCTACATGTTTGGATAGCAAGGCTGATTTAGAATCAATTGCTGAAGTGGAGCAGCCAAGAGGCCAGATTCGGATCTTCTTTACACCAGTGGGAATGCAGAGTAGCTCCACTGAAGCCAGAAAAGTTCACAATACTGCAGCAGACCCATGCCATACAGCTTGTTAAAAGCTAATCTGATGCAAATACTGCCTAAAATTTTTTCTTAATAATCTTTTTACTTATTCATGAATTGCACCCAGGCCCAGAAAGACTGAAGTTCCTCAAAGGCAGGAACGAGTCAGGAATGAGTCTGGGGGTGACCAAACTCCAAGTCAACTGCTTGTTTCAACACCTGAAGGCTGAGACCCCAGACTCCTTTCTTTCATGTGGTCTCCTTTTGTAAATAGCAATTTCATTGATGAAAGATACTGACCAGAGGAAGCTACCTTCCAAGGGCACTTTGTTCCTGCTTCAGTGATAGGACCATGGAGCTGGACTTCCATGGCAGACACTGGACTTCCAAGCAGGCTGTTAGGAAAGTCTGGAAGGAAGCTCTTTTGAAATGCATGCATTTCTTTAAACTCCCAAAAGAGCAAACAAAGCACAATCTGTATCTGGAAGTTATTTTGTGAACTGGCACACCTTAAAGTTTACAGATTATTCATATATAATCTGTAGAAGCAGGTCAGTAGTTGAGCAACAGCAAGACATTCAACATCACCCAGCCTAAAAACGCTTCCAGTGTGCCAGTTGCTTTATCAATTGAATCTTGAGTCACAAGGACCAAGTGAGGCTGGTGCATGTCACCATGGGAAAGCTGCTGTGTTTAATTGCACTAAAACGTTACCTTCTCCACATAAAGTTGTTAATACCAGCAACCCTAGGCCCTGCCATCACCATCCTTTACAAAGGAAGGCAGGCCAGAAATTTTTGCCTCCTCTCTCATACCAGGAAGGGTCTTTCTACAACAGATGAGCAAGAGTGGTGAAGGAATTAAAAATAAACCAGAAAACATAGAAAAAAAGCTAATACCAGTTACTTCAGACACACAAAAAATGTATCACAGAAACATACTGCATACAGTCTCAGACCTTTTCATAATCTCCTCTCGATGACTTTAACATGGTAGTATTGGATGAGTCAGCAGGAGATTTGCCCAAGTGAAAACCTCAGGATTGCACCCTCCAAAATTATCTTCACCAAAATCCAGAGAATTTAGCAGCCTCTATGCACTCCCATAGTGCATTTTGTGTCATTCCAGAGATGAATTACGGCTTACCAAAATTCTTCGGCTAGTTAAAACAAGGACAAAAATAGCCGTGTCTACCAAACTGAAAGGAAAGCAATGGTCTCAAAGCCATTTGTCTTTACAGTAATTTCACTGTTGTGTTACAAATATGAAGGTGGCATGTGGCATTCATACATGGCCTTCGCCAGTCCCCGTAGCAGTTAATACGATGGGCGTGGGAGGAACGTTCACGATGCAGATTTTGGTGGTTACATATGGTACAAGGAGATAGAGGAGGAAAGAAGGTAACTAAAGGGCACTAAAGAAGGAAAGCAACAGGATAGAATTTGGGGTTTGATTTCTGATGACAGTATGTTTTATTTAGCATGAAATAACGGACAATTACACTTCCTAAAGGGTCACTACTGGTTTGTACAAGGAATATCAACTGAGGGAAGCAGGGGAAGAGTCCCAGTTTCCAAGTTCTTGTTTTCAGACTGGTTACAGAGTTGGGGCACATCCCGTGTTCCAGAATAAAATATTTTGTCCAGGGTCAAAGAAAGTCTGGGACAAGGCTCTGAAGTGATGGCAGGTGTCAGACCACCATAACCCACCTCCTGACCGCTTCACCACGCTATTCACAAACCAACCATGTGGAAAAAACTTCTTCTGCAACTTCATAGTCCTGGCGCCAGGAATAGCTTTCCCTGGAGAAAGGCAGAGGAAGCTACAAAATATTCCTTGTGCCAGGGTCAGCTCAAACCATTAAGCTTTTCCCCATCCCTTCTCATTCATCCCTCACCTCACACTACCAAACTTTTTATTTTTTCCATCTCTTTTACTGCCAGGAAGGACACTCAGCATTTCTGTGACACCCACAGACTCCAAGGACCTCAGAACACACAGGAACCCCTTAAGATGTACTCAGCAAAGGGTCTCGCTGCACCACGGCTGTTACCCAGGGCTCCTCCTGCACTCCTGGCAGCTCAGCTGCTTTTACCTTGGCTTTTCCAACAGCAGCACGGAGAGTTTCTCCTAGCAAAGCAGCTCAGGAAGCTGGTGACAGAAGCTGAGGCCACCTGGTCCAGAGCTGTGCCTAATGTTACTAAGGGGATTTTACCCAGCCCATCCCTAAGAGGATTAGGGAATCATCTACTTGCGGAAAACAACAGCCGCATCTGCTGTTTCAGCACAAGCCGCTCTTATCTGCTCTTGTAAAATTCATTTCTGCTCGGTCCTGGCTTCTTCTCACATTACAGGATCCTGCAACATAACACAGATGCTGGAGAAGAAGAGGGAGCTGGATACAGGTGGAGGGTGAGCACCAGATCAGGTGTATTCAGAGCAATTAACTGCATCCATCACATAACAGCACCACCAGAGCAAATGAACAAACAGGCCTGATTTTCAGAGGCTGGGTATTACTGAGCAGTTAAACTCCTGAGGCTTCAGAGAGGATTTGAGAGGTCTGTGGTGTGTTCAAAATTTGCAGAAATTTGACCAATAGTGTAGCAGTTTAAATAAGTTAAACCTTAAAGCTCAGGTCTCAAGTGATATCCCAAATAAGGTTCTTATATCAGAGAAAGAAAAATCTTAATTGTGTCAGGTATACAGAGGTATAAAATGGTACCAAACTGGTACATGGCAGAAGGAAGAGGAAAGGCATACAAATTCACTAAGGCAAACCTGAAACCTGCCTAGCTTTCTTAGTTTCTTGAACACTAAGATACATGCAAGACCAGCCACCTTAATTTTTCCTCCTTTCCATTGGCAGGAGACAAGATCAGCAAGGTGTCTATAAATTGCTCTTATGGATTTTAGAGATAGGGGCTTTTTCACCTTTTAGATAACTGAAGTTGCAATTTAGATTTCAGCTGTGGCTTCATAAAAGAAATCCAGCATTGCCCATTTGACCCCTAAGCAAATCAATCCTAATCCTATAATGCAATACTCTTCCACCCTTTCACCCCCCCAAGGTGGTCCCACCAGGTCAGGATTAAGCCACCGTACTCCTGCTCATCCCAGTGGTGCCACTGCAGTATATACCTGAGGCACAGATCAGCCATGGACTTTCTCTGCCAGGACTGGCTGTCATTGCCAGTGGGACCAGCCTGGATGTACAGAGCACAGGGGGACAGACGTGGGGAAGCAGGGACAGATCACAGGCACAGTGAGGAGCTGGACTTGGTGGACATTGCCTGATTTGTTTCTAAAACCTCCCTCAAAACAGGTTTCTCCTGAAGTAACCATCTCCAGTGCTTGTCTTTCCTAACCTCTAGAAATTTTTTTTTCCCAAAATATATAGCTAAAATATTCCAAAGGTGTTTGCTCCTTCCCTGCTGCTGAAGGACAGGGGATTGCTCTATGCTTTCTCACAGCCTTCTCCAAGGAAGGCTTCACCTCCCTTCACCTCCTCAAAGGAAATTAATCCACTTCTTTCGACAATCTTCTCATTGGAAGCAGCTCCCACTACCTCACTGTTGTTCTTCATCTCCTCTGGGCTCTAAGTGTTTCCACACCCTTCCCAAAGTGAGCTGGCCAAAACCAGACACGTTATCCCAGTTCAGCCCCCCATCTCTGAGGAGAGCGAATGCCCAAGGCCAGCTCTGGGACTTCTGCTAATTCCCTCAAGAAAAATAAAATTCATCCTAGGCAGCAAGATTATACCCCTTCTTGCTGAATTTGCTTCCCAGACCCCTGTTGCACTGATAGTGCACAAATTCTTTCCAAAAATAATGTTGTGCTGTTGTCTCTACTGAATCACACCTGCCAATGCCAAATTACTTCTCAATTTTTATCATCGACATCGTTTTGAGTTTCTAGCAAGTGAAGCACTCCCAGGTCCGGTCTGCTGGTACAACAGATGCCATACTTCCCTTTCTGCACATTTCACCCAAATGAAACATCTCCCTTCAAACAACAGTATCAACTCACATTCATGCCTCAGACATTAAGCCACTAAAAGAAAAAAAACCCACCCCATATGCATGCATTTTGCAGATAGATAATCTTCCTTCCAAATACAGCTATTGATGCAGTTGTTAATGATGTTTTTAAGGTCAGTTAAAAAAATAATCAGTTTCCCCAAAAAAATCATCTCAGCAAGATCTGCAGCAGTCACACCTCGTGTCATCCGTTCAGAGCTCAGCTGTTCAGATCACTGTCACAGGCAGAGGGGTGCTGCAGGCACTTGATCGATTGAGAGATTTTCCTTAGGCCAATTCCTTGCTTTTAAAATGATTTATTGCACCTCAAGTAAGAGCAAATATTCCTTTAACGTCACTGTTGACACCGATTCCAAAGGCTGCTCTTAGCCCCTTTTCTAGATAACCACTAATGAAAAAGCAGCAGCCTCTGGGACTGGATGGAGTCCAGGATCTGAGCGAAGTTTCATAAAGGAATTAGGAATTGCAGTGCTGGGTTAAGTCATTGATCCGGTTAAAGGATTGAAGACATGAGCACATAACCAATTACTTAACCAATTATCCCCCGGCAAGTGAGCCACGCTAATTGTTGATGTCCGAGCTCTCAGCCTGCTGAAACGGGCAGTAAAATGCTACAGCTCCCCCCCTCACGGAGGTGAATCTCCCCCCGAGGGAAGGTTTGTCAGCAACATTCATTTCAGAAGCATCGAGAGCCTGCCAATTAAGTGGCATCTTAATTATCACACAAAGGGTAATCAATACAGAGACATCATGACAAGTAGGCCACTTCACCAAATAATTCTAATATTTTGAGCTTCTCCAGAAGAAGAGGCAAAACATAGGGGAGCTTCCTGGCCATTTCTTCTTAGCAGCTATTCTGGAGCTGCCCCGATGCTCTCAGACGCAGCAGATTGGGGTTTTTTTCCCCAATCCCGGTGCAGCGGTGAGGAAAGCACAAGCCAAGAGCTTGGCTCCTCAAATCCACAACGGAGATCTTGGACCCTGTCAGCTGGGGAAGTCGTTCAGGGAGAAGACAGAGCAAAGACTCTCACTGCAGAGGTCCTAGTAAGGACAACTAGGAGGGTCCCTCTGGGGACAGATGCCCAACTGGCCACTGCTTCAGGAACGAGGAGCCATCTCAGCAACTCCATCAGCAATGAACTCCCATCCATACCTCGTAAGACCCAAGTGTTTCATTGAAGCTTAGCTGTCACTCGAACGTTCACCTGCTGAGATCTCCAGTAAGGGCAAAAATGCCACATGGGATCTCATCTTGGCACAGAAAGAGTTAAAGAGTAAAAAAAAAATAGTAGCAGCCAGGTGCTCCAGTTCCTCCACTTGATTGCATTTGGCATGTGAAATATAATAAGTTCAAAACAGTGATTACAGAATAATGCATACGATAAAAAGACCCAACTCACAAAAAAGAAAGCAATTACAGGTGAAATTAGCTGGGAAAGAGAATTAATGGAAAAATGTGACTGATGAGGGAGATATTTTAGCAGATGTCAGAAAAGTGACAATTAAAGAAAAAAGTCTGCTCAGGAAAAAAGAAATTTGTTTCATAAAATAAATTAAATCGACTAAAATCCAAAATTATATGAAAAAGTGGTTTAAAGGAATTTGATAATTTAATAGTCAGGAATTGCTTTAAAAGCTGATAGAGGATAGTGCACATTCCCTCAGTCAGGTGGATTAATAGATGTACGTGGCTGAGCTGGCAGGGGGAAACCAGCAGCCACAGGCATATCCATGGTGTTTTCCAGTAATTCCATTCTCCAGAACAGACACCGCTGTGTCTGGGAGGAAGTCAGCAAAGGGATCCATAGGATCACTTGATGGACAGATGCATGTCCAGTCACACCCCCTAAGAGGACCACATGGCATTAAGTGAAATGGGAGAACACATTAATTAGTAAGTGTAATCACTAGGAAGAATTAATAAATAAACAAGAGGCACTGGGAAGGCTGGCAGAAGGCAGCAGAGGGAGAACAAACCCCAAGGATACAAACTCGGTACATCCTGAAGGAAATACCTCCTAATAAATAAATTCCATGGAGAAAGGAAACCTGCCCATTTGAAGAATATTAACAAGCAGTAAAGAAAACTAAATTTGGTATGGGAGTGAAAGAGACCAGCAGGAAAAACTGAGTGACTGCAGAGGACTGGGATGATTACATGATGGTTGGGATGACAGTCTCTATGACAATATGATAAATGATGATTACACCTGAAATGCTGTAGGCTCAATACAGCAATTTCCAGTCCATCCTTACAAGTGGAAGATCTGTAGAATATTTATTTAGTAAATAGAATTATTTCTGAAGTCAACTAAGGCAGGCTTAATCTATATCATCCAGCCAACCACCTCCCACCCAAGATGAAGTCCTGCTGGTTCACACATCGTATTTCAGATTCCACAGTGCCAGGATTAAAGATAGATATTTTCAAACAGTTTTTCACTGGTCTCTGCTCTTGAAAGTTACAGAAACACTTGTTAGAAAACAGCATTGCTGCAATTTGAATTCACAAGCCATTAAGCTTGAAGCGTTGTTCCTTGGCTGCACTCTAATTGCCATGCAGAAAACATTTGCAGGGTGCAGATTTAAATATTAACAGCCTTTTAAAGTGTATTCAAACAGTAAAATATTTACAAGCAAGCGATGATTTTAAAGTGTATTACACAACATTAAAAGACAAAATTGGAGAGGGGTGCCTGTCATGGGAGGGAAACCCTTTGCCTTAGCTCCTCTTTAAGGTTCAATGTAAGGAACTCAGGGCCAACCAAATGTGCCATGGTGAGCAACACCATCTCTTCACAAATCTGCTTAACCTTTATCTTGAGCATAGATAAACTGAGATACCCAAAAGAAGCTCTTCTCCGCAGTATCTACACAAACTTTCCACTATTCACCCATCCTGCAAGACCACCCTTGATGGAAGGAGAAGAACTCTGGGGTAAAATAGATCCCTTCTCCACCTTTTAAATGAACACCTGCCATCCACCTGAACCCACAACACACCTTGAGGTCACCCAGGTAAACTCCAGTGACACATGCTTAGGGCAACGAAAATGATTAAGGGATCAGAGCACCTCCCTTACAAGGAAAGGCTGAGAGAGCTGGGACTCTTTAGCCTGGAGAAGAGAAGGCTGAGGGGAGACCTTATTTCTAACTCTCTAAAGGGTGGGTTGAAGGAGGATGGAGCCAGACTCTTTCCAGTGGTTCCCAGTGACAGGACGAGGAGCAACAGGCACAAGCTGGACCATGGGAAGTTCCACTCCAATGTGAGGAAGAACTTGTTTGGGGTGAGGGTGGCAGAG
>JAOTQQ010000002.1:25301755-25314500 GCA_026546715.1 Gallinago undulata | reverse complement strand
TCCAGGGATGGGGCAGCCACAGCTTCTCTGGGCAACCTCTTCCAGGCTCTCACCACCCTCACAGCAAAGAATTTCTTTCTGGTATCTACTCTAAATCTCCCCTCTTTCAATTTAAAACCATTACCCCTCGGTCCTATGGCTCCACTCCCTGATGAAGAGTCCCTCCCCATCTCTCCTGTAGCCCCTTCAGGTACTGGAAGGCTGTTATAAGGTCTCCCTGGAGCCTCCTCTTCTCCAAACTGAAGAATTTGAAAGAAATTATTAGCAAAGCCAGGGGGGCATGATGTTCTACCTGGCAGTTTGCTTGCTGTCCCCTCCTCCTGCAGCACTTCCTGCACCTACTCACCGACCTTCTGCGGGGAAGAAAATGGGCTGCTAGAGGTACAAAGTCTGGCTCTTCATAAATTTTAAGTTACTGGCAATGGCCTCTTATTGTAGAGGAGAATAGAGATGACAGTGAGTGTCAATCGATGGGAAGGCATGCCCAAGATGTCCCAAGGTTTGGAAAAACACACAAGGCAAGAAGCAGCTTTGGGTGCAGTCAGCCCGGAGACCAGCAGGACCCCAGTGCCAGGAGGGGTGGCAGCCATTCACTCTGAGATGCTGAAGAGTCTTAAAACCCAATTCTTATTCTTCATCTGGATAGAAAATAGCTTTTTGAATTTGTCCATTATTTTCTCTCACACAAGCAAGGAACAGACTGTACTTTTTGCTTCTGATTCACAAATATTAAATCCCCTCTTCCCACTATTGGTGACTCAGTAAAGTGACTCATTCACCTCCAGATAGTCTTATTTCCCCCACATTTGAAATTTAAATAAAAAAAATAAATAAATATCTCCCACGTTGGCCTCTTGGAAAACAAATAAAATAGCATTTTCTTCTACTCACCAGCCTTTTCATACAAAACAGATTAAAAGAGAGTTCATCTCAGATTCTAGACACTAATTCACTCCTCTGGCTGGTCTACAGAGTCAGAGTTACCGCACAGGAGGGGTCCTGCCCCTGCTTTAACCGTGTTACTCTCCCCACTAGAGGCTGCTGAAGCAAAAGCAAGGTCTCAGCTCTGCTCCACGCAGGGTGGCCCTGGGCTTCCCACCTGCCCACCTTCAAGCAAAGCCAGAGCCCTAGAAATAAAGTTAGGAAAATGGTGGAAAAGAAAGATTATTTTGCGGATTTGTTTTGCACTTGGCTCTGGGGGCTCGGTTTGTTTTTAATGGTGAGAGGCTCTGCTCTGAGTCAGGGATTCACAGAGGCTGTCTGGTGACAGAGGGTAGGAAAAGAGGACACCGAGATCCTCATACACATAGAGCTGCGTGGGAAGAGAGGGGGGGAAAAGAGGATGGTGCCATCCCTGAGGAGGTCAGGTGTCCTCTGCTGCAAAAAGCACTTCCCTTGCCCCATTGGCACATCTGCATTTCTGTTTTAATTTGGCACAAAGGACAAACAAAAATGTTCAAGTGAACACACTGAAAGCAAAGCAAGGTGGCTGGGCAAGAGCTCAGGGAAAAGGAGAGTGACTTTGAACCCTTGTGAAAATCCCAGGAGGATCGATACCTGAAGACCCAGTCTTCCCAGCAGTCTCTCTTTGTATCTAAAGGTAGGGCAGCACACACCAGCCTCCTTGGATAATTATGCAGTGCTTTTCTGACACGGAGCTCAGAGCTTTTCACCTCATTGTCCAGGAAAACCCAAAGCCCTGCAAGGCTAGCATTGGTCCCCTGGCTGACACCATCGCTGAGCACTCAGGGTGGAGAAGACTTACTGTAGCAGGGATCAGATCAGAGTAACTCCTACATGCCCAAATCTATTAATTTTCCTCTACTAGAGAAGGATTGTTCCTAGACTGAATTTATTACCCAAGAGCTGAATGAGTAAGTCTGATGTTTCAAGGCCGCCTATAGCACTGTGTAACTCAAAGTTTACCTGCTAATCACATCAAATCATCTCATTTCATCCTTGCTGTATCCAGTGAGCACTTTAATGAGTCTTGCTGATGTTGGCACCCATCAAGAATAGTAAAAACACATCTACTTATTTAGTCTTCACTTGGCAAAGCTACTCATATTCAGCTCTTTTTATCTTTGCTCTTAAAATCAACCTTTTCAGTCCAATTAATAACAGTATACTTATTTTTATCCGAATTTCTTGTTAACCTTTCCAGGGACCAAGTGCCCAGAATTGATACGAGAGACTAAATGCAGTCAACTGCAAAAGAGCATCAAATCATTGTGCTAGAAATAAAGGACGTGGATGTGCCGAGGACCCGAGCCACGTGCCAGAGAGCTGAAACGGTTGTGGGATGATAAAAATGAGAAAGCAAGATGCATGTCACTAAACCACTGCATCCACAGTCTTGGCAAGCCAGCCTTTGTGCCTTCATCCTCCTCTTCAGTGTCATAGAATCATAGAATCATTTGGGTTGGAAAAGACCCTTGGGATCATCGAGTCCAACCATCTACCTTACTCTACAAAGTCCTCCCCTACACCATGTCCCCCAACACCACATCTATACACATCCAGCTCTCCGTAAAGTAAAACATTTCTGCAACAAAGTGAGAAAGTGATTTATTTATTTTTTTGCGGTAGAGCATGGCCTCTAGGGATGCTTCTGTTGACCGCTTATCATTGCTACTTAAGATAACAAAGAGTTAAAAAAAAATAAAGATAAATTACCCTGCCTGCAGCAGAGAGGCAAAGAAACCAATTCTTAGGGGAATTGGGATACATCATAGCTAAAGACAGCTGTAAAATCCCGGCTTTTCAGTGTCCTTAGCAAAGCAATTCTTAAGGTCACACATCACAGGGAAGGCAACCAGGAGCCACAACCCCAGACACAAAGCTCCAGCACAATTACACAGGTCTCAGTCAAGGATCTCATTTCACTGCCAAGTGAAAGCCCAACACCCTCAGGGCTCACATCAACCACTGGTGTTTCCCCAAACACAGGTTACACCTGGGCTTCTATCATTCCAGCCCCCTCCAGCCAAGCATCAGAATGCCAGATACCAGGAAGATTATGTTTACTAATACTCTTGCACTGAAATAAGAGTTGAATGGATAAGTCTTTATGCAATAAGAGAGACACAAAAAAAAATAAAGATGTTTCCAATAACACACATCTCTGATGAGCAACAACACAGGGATTGGGGAGGAGGAATGTTCTATTGCTTTATTTCCCCACTGAATAACAGCTACCACTTTCTTTGCTATCCTAGATTTAGAAGCTGATTTTTACCACTGGAGGCAGTGGGATTTATTCGCAGAGCAGGCAGAGTTGGTTCCCAGCACTCGGCCAACTGGCACTCCAGGAAAAGTCAAAAGCTGAAAACTCAGAGGCTGAGCCCCTGTCCCTGCCTTTACAAACTTGGATGAAGTCCCAGCTGAAGACACCCTATAGCAGTAGGCACCAGCAGAGAAGCTACAGGCAAACTTACACCCAGGGACTGGCCATTACAGAGACTCAGTGAGGCTCACCCCACATTATCGTGTGAAAGCACAAACTTCATCACAGGGCTTGGGGAACAGAGGAAAAACAACGTAACACTGAAATAGTGTTAAAATTGAGTGTGACCAGCTGCCTTCCTCTCCACGAGTTTTGGTAATAAGTCTGAAATATTAATGATTTCTGATTTAATGAAGCTGTAAGAAATCTGTGATGTGGAGTTGGTTACTACCTTTTAACTTCCAGACTGCAAAAGAGCTGCCAGAGAGCATTATTTTTAATGCACTCTCGGACAGGGATAGAGGCTCCAAGGAAGCTGCCAAATCTAGCAAAGGTCTGTGCTTTCCCTTTCCAACGCTTTCTAAGAAAGCTGGAAAAAACATTACCTTACTTAAGTGGCCATTTTAATTAATTTAGTTTTTTGCTTTAAAAACAACAACTAAAAAGAAGGAAGAATGAAGTTGAACTTCTGGACACTTAATATTGTTCCTTCTGCCATAGAGCTAACAAAAGCTGGACAGGCAAGTGATATAGGAGTCAGAGCTCTGGAGGAGACCATTTTAAGAAGATTTCACATTCTCCAAGGCAGAGCCTGCACATTTCTTACTGCACCACAACACACAGACCATAATCCTAGGTGGGGTTTCTGGTTTACCATAAGATAAGCTCCAACACTGGTTATTACCGCTTAAAAAGCCAGAGCCTGTTCCCAGCCAAGTAAACAAGAGCAGAGTTACCTTCTATCTTCTATTCTTTGTCTTAACACACATCATTTAAATGAAAACATGGCTAAAACCTGGGCTACAGATCAGGAACTACACTCTTCCAGTTAAAAGCAGATCTCCCAACATCTTGTTGCTCAAAACAGCCATCTCCTGAGCTGGTCACACAAAAACATCAGTGTCTATCTGGGAAAGAAAGAAGTAGGGTACCTTGGCTGCAGCCAGAAGAGACAAATGCAAAGCAAACAGGTTGGTGGAAAGCAGCATTTCCCAGCAGGGACAGCAGAGGAGAGCCAGGTCTTCAGCTCCAACACCCAGCCCTCTGCTTCCAGACTGAGTAGGAAAGGAAGAAGGCTGCAAGGTGGCTTTAATATCCAAATTGGATGAGATGACTCAGCAGCCCATGCCAATTAATTCCAATTAACTCCACCTGAAGCAAGATCATTCCATAAGGTAGGGCTGGGGAAGCAGAGCAATGAACCTGCCATCTTCTACCTGCTCAGGTGCAAGCCCTTCCATTCAGCACCTGATGTTTAGCCAAGCTCATCCCCTACCTCTGGCTCTAATTGGTCATTAAATAAGGAAAACACACAACCCATACCGCTGCCCAGGGCTGCAGAGGTCTCAACACTAGCAAATTCTATTAATGTAGTAAAAAGAACCAGATTGCCAGGGTTGCTATCTCGCCCTTTCCTGCCTGTTGGAGAGACACAACCCCCACATTGAAGGTGGGAAGGAGGCTGCAGTTGGCCATACAAAGGGTGAAATGCATCAAGCACAAAGGTTTGGGACATAGAAACAGGGTATTTTAAGAAAGCTTAGAAAAGACCCAAAGTGTGTGCTGGTCTCTTGCATGGGCCTGAATGTCACCCAATGACAGCCACACACTTGAGAAGCGGCAGAAAGGAACATTCTGTGCTATTGCATTTTTCTTTTCAATATAGATATTATCGCTACATTAGTCAAGCTAGAGCTGAACTGTCACAGCTCTTTCGTCGTTATTTACCAAAACGGTTATCGGCCAGATTTATACTATTAAATTCCTGTATCGTAGAATTACTCTAATGCCCAGGAAACGCAGTATTATGGAAATGTTGTTATTTCCCAGCTTGGTTTTGCTTCTCTCTTTTACAAGGCTCTTTCTGTGCTGGCTGCCCTGCAGAAGGCTACAGAAGTCAAGTTGTACCCTGGGGGTCTCACCCTTGGCTTGGGGGGCTGCTGGCTCTCGGGGTACTGCTCTCCCAAACCTCCAGCCCCCATCCTTTTAAAGCAACTTCTTTTTTTTGAGCCTAAATTCAATGCAGAACATACGTTTTTTTAAAAAGGTTTTGTTTTTCCCAGCAGCCGTTTTATTTCCTGCAATAGTTGCCACACACTAGTCCTTTGAGCTGACTCAGTGAAGAAAGCACTCCCAATTTCTTTGCAGAATACTAATATCATCTTTGGAAGCAAGTTCCTCCACTGAAGCTTCCAGAGGCAGCACGATCAGGCCTCTGTGGCGAGATGATGAAGGGGCAAAATACCGTGTCTTGCAAGAGGCCCCTCTTCCACAAACCCTGGGATCTTTCCTGGCCTCTGGGCACGACAGGAGATTGGTTCCTGTGGTGGAGATACATGGAGATACTCACTGGCAGTAAGACAAGGCTGCCTCATCGGCTTCATCTGCTGAATTTGTGATACACAGTTGGACTCTTGGTTCAGAAAAGTGTGAAAATCACAGCGGTGGGAAACTGGCCTCCAGGAGGATGCAAGGGGCAGCCTTACAAATCAGTGTACATAGAGTCATCTCCAGGAAGGTCCTGCTTGCACAGGGCTGTCACAGAGGCTAGAAAAGGTGTCCGCAGGAGAAGAATCATCCCTAAATAGGGGAGAACTTTGTAGAGTAGGGTAGATGGTTGGACTCGATGACCCCAAGGGTCTTTTCCAACCGAAATGATTCTATGACTCTAAATTGCACAAAAGCTTATCAACTCAAGCCAACACACTGGTCAAATGACAACCCCACACCCTGGGTTTAACCATGCATTCAGACTTCTGTACAACCCCTTCAACGAAGTTTAATTTCCAGCAAAGCCACATGGGATGATCCTTCCACAGGGATGATTTGGCTTCTCTCCCTGGCCAGACCATCCCTTGCCTCGGGACACATCTCATGGCACAGCAAGCCCCCCTGGGGACCTGACCCAGCTGAAAACTAACCAAAATAAGAGGCAGGGAGAAAAGGAGTTGCTTTTTGGCCAAAAGAGATGGATTCTGTCACACAGCCACCTGTGGCAGGGGAGGAAATGTGGGCAGCAGCAGACCCAGCACTGATCAGCTCATACCTCCTTTGAACTCACACTGAGTCACTAATTTGGGTCTAAATGACGACAGCTGGAACCAAAAACTTCCGGCTCTTTCCTGCCTCTCGGTTCTGCCTAGAATTAGAGCACAACAATGATAAGGCAGTTCCACCTCTCTCCTTCCTTTCTCCCTGTGCATAGGCTCTGAGAGGCGCAGAGAGGTGAAGCGCCTTGGTATCTGCGTGGGAGAGCTGGGAACATCAAGTAGAGGGATTTATCTCCACTAAGTCCTGCTGTGACTGGTAGACCATGCTGTCTTACGTTAACAAGCAGATTTCTGCAGTCTTCGGATTCTGTTCTCCTGCAGAGATTGCTGCAAAGCAGACGATGGGGACAGAAAGTGCCTCGCGCTCTTTAGGGCTGTCCCCCCACCACACGCATGTCCAAATCAAGAGTAAGAAACACTGAGATGGTTCCTTCAACCCCTGTGCACTTCACCTGACCGCACTGGTCCTGGCTCCCTGAGGAAATCAGATAAAACTGCCCAGGACACCACTTTACTGGTAGCACAGGCACAGCCATAGCCAAAAGGACCGGTTAATGTAATATTTGTTTCCAACCCCCCTGGGGTTTTCCTGAGGTTAGACGCTGGTTAATCAAGCCATAGAGCAGCCATTCAGCACCTGCCCCACAAAGTTTAAAAGCTATCCTTAAAAAAAAAGAAAAAAAAAGTAAAAAAATAGGGACTTGTACCAAAGCAATACTGCAAATTATGCTTCTAACACAATTTGCCATGGTTCTCTTTTTTTCTCCCTTTCTGGCACACCACCACCCACACGAAAACCAAAAGCAGACTGTAGTACCTGGTTACACAAGGGCAGCCCATCACAGTAGTAATTCAAAAGCTTGTTCCATAATCCAACAATTTTTATTATTTTTTTTTTAATCCAGCAGCCTCACTGGAGATCGATTGACACCTCTGCCCATCCCACAAGCCCCCCATCCACTACAGCAGCTACTTCATGAAGTGCATGGAGAAGAACCTTGCTGCTGCGTGTCCCTGGTGCATTAGCTGGAGTTATTACCTCCAGCTGCACAGCGTAAAGCTAGAGGAAACGATGTCATTAGGGTCCCATTAGGCTTGGGCCTAATGCTTGGTCTTTTTACATGCAAGAGTATAGTGGGGAATAGCTCTGGGCAATAATTGCAACGCGCTGCAAAAAACATTATCTAAACTACAGATGTGTATTTACAGGCAGAGGCTCCCACCCATCTCTCAGCAGCCCAGGAGGGCAGTTTGGGGTCTGGTATTTAATGCGTGGTGGCACTGGCAGCAGCTGGTATCTGGGATAGGAACCCCTCTAGGTTCCTACAGGAGCTTTGGGTCCCACGGGGACACAGGGGGGTCCTTCCCACTAGTTCACCGCTTACCGAATAATCCCTGGAAGCTGGGGAAGGACTCCAAGAGAGAACATCTTCTGCTGGAAAAACCAGCCCTCCTTTGCTTGGTGCCTTGTGGTTTGCCCCCCTGGCCCACCCTGACCCCAGCAAGAAAGCTGAAAGGCCACGGCACAAGATGTTTACTACGTCGATTTAGGGTAACCCTGTATGGAACATGGCACAAGTCTAATGATCCAACCACAGGAGATTTTGATTTTTTTTGAAAGGATAATTCAGTGTATCCCCTCAGCCAAACAGAAAGCCCTGTGTCATAATAAAGCTGTCACGATGTTCTGGAAATATGGTCTCGCTGGAGGAACACATTGTAATTTTATATCCAGCTATTTAAGAAGACGAGGCCAAGCCCTGAGTGACAGACACTTTGATGAAACAACACATGAATTAAACATAATTATACTAGAAAAACAGTAAAAGAGAACTAATCATCAAGGCCCCCATGTTGTACTGCGAGCAGTGACATTTGCATTGGCACGGGGCATTCCCATCCAGAGAGCTCCAAACCCTCCATGACTATCAGTAATTAAATAGTCTGCCACGCAGCCACGGGGAGGCAAGTTTCCCTGCCCCCAGTTTTGCAGAAAGCCAGGAGGACATCCCACCCCAGCCCACGGCTGCCTACGAGGACAGGGGGCTTCTCCACCTCCTCTTTGCTCTTTCAAATGCCTTTAGGCTTTTCCCCCTGGAAAAGATGCTGCGCGCTCCAGCTAGATCCTTCCCAAAATTCAGTTCTAGGATCTGCAGACGTGGTCTCACTGGAAAGACTCAATGTATTTCCCCTCATAAAATTCAGATGTAATTTTACACGGGCCTGCCTGCTATAGTTCTCCCTATCCATATTTAATCCAGAAAAGAGAATATAACTGGGTTTAGGAAGCCTGCTTTTTTTCTAGGCTTCCATGCAAGCTGGATCTCAAAACCCTTCTTTATGTCAACATCAGACAACTGTTTCATAGACTTCATCTAGCAGGGTTGGTAAGTAACCTAAAAATGGCAGATGGAAGCATTAAATATTTATTGGACTGGAGTGCATTGATTTTGGAAATTAACACTTTGCAAATAACTTCTGTGTAAACAGTAATTAAACAGTCAGGCATAGTCCAGTCCAGGTTCTGAGTAAGCTGCAACTCTTTTGGTAAAACATATGTATGCATAAAAAAAAATACTAAAGCGCGATGAACTAACACTTCTCTGCTGATTTCCATCCGCACACAGCAAATTGCTCCGCGATCATGAATTAAAATTAATTAAAACTTTGGAATGGTTTTCCGCATAAGGCTGGAATGGTGGGAGCCTCATGGCAGGCGCTCATCACACCAGTTAACCTTGCAGGGCTCAGGGGTGGACGATGCCTTGCTTTAAAATACCAAGGACTCCGTGACCCCGTGTTCCCAGTCTAACGCTGGGATTGAACTGGTGACAACAGTGGGATTGAACATTGTGACAGGGGGAAACCATGAGAGAAGTGCAACTGATACAGCTGAGCCCCTTGCAGGCTCCAGATGTGTTCCAGGAGTGCAGCCATAAGTTGCATGAAGCTGCTATTTGCTTTTGAGCTCTCTGGTTCATGTGGGAATAGATTTGCTCAAGAGATATTGCAGTTTTATTCCCTTAAGCAGAATATTAATCTTCCGCTGGCGCTATTGCACTAGCAGTAATGAGACTTCACGCGATCTTTTATTTAATAGACCCTTTTTAAAAGAAAATATGTTTTAACCCTGCTTTAAAAGTAGCTTCCTTTTCCGGAACGGCAGGTCTTCCTTTCAGACACTGTCCAATATCCTTCCTGGGAATCTTTTCCCATTCACTATACCTTCACAGCCAGCATCTCATGAAGCTAAACATGTCCTGTTCGTTAAGGCAATAGCTGAAGCCTCATTAAAGTTCCTGGTTGCTTGTAAATTAGTGCATTGGAAGCTCTGGGTACCATTCTGTAACCTTTACTTACAGGCTGCTCTACACTATATTTTGTTACCGTAGCTGGATTTTTTCCATGCTCTGACTTCATCGCTGCTTTTTTACTTTCTCCCTTCCCCCAAAACATATGTACTTAAAAACCCACCAGAAATGAATAAACCCACCTACGCGGGGAGGGCGAGTGTGGAAATCTCAGCGTCTCAGCTCCTCCTGCGGCTGCGGCGATGAAAGGGCAGAGGGTGCCCGCGGACCGCGCTCGGGAATAAGCAGCTTATTCTCATTTTACAGGCAACGCTGGGCTTTGCTGTGGTGGGCAGGGTGGCAGAGAGAGGATGTTCTACCCCCCCGCAAGCCGAGGAGAGACCCTGACCCCACTGCACAGCCTGTCCCCAGGTACCCCCAACCCACAGCCATGGGCAGGAGTGGGAGATGCGGAGCTGGCTCCAGAGCAGCACCAGGAACCCCCACCAGGGTGCCGGGCAAAGGAGGAGAAATTGGGGGTTCCTCTGGCTTAGCCCGGCCAGGAGAGGACAGGGTGAAGGGTCTTGGGTGCAGGGGAGCCATGGTGCCCGCACGGAGGCAGTGAGGAGCGGGGAGGGGATGCAGATGCTCTGGCGGGGCTACGCTCATTTTATTGTGTGCACAGCCACGCAGGCTGCTTCTGCTGGCTTTCTCCTTTTCTCCCATTTCCAAGGTGCAGATTGGTTTCACGTCCCCAGGAGCTCCTACGAGCTGCTGAGCAAGTTTGCAGAAGATGATGAAGAGAACAAGGCTGCCAGGGGACTTTAATGAGAGCTACTTCCATTCTCATGGCGCGGTTAAGAGTCACATAATGAAACAGAGGCTGGTTTGTTTGTTTTTTAATGAGCTCTATTTATATTTGACTTTATCCTCATCCATTTTCTCTGAATCAAACCTCTACTGCTGAAATCTTGTGCCTCAGAGTTAATAAAGGGCAGCTCTAATCTGATTTACTGCATGGCTCCAAACACGAACGTACTCACAGGAGGGGCTGACAGTTTACAGCAGCAATGTTTAAAGCGGAAGAATTGACAGTAAAATTGAACATAACTCCTCGGCTGCCTCGCAGAAAGCTGAAGTAATCCCACAGACTTGTCTGGAGGCATTTTTCTTCCACGTTGTCGTAACACGGAGAGGTTAAGGCTGCTGTTAAAGCTAGGTTTATGGTTCGCAGACTGGAAGCTGGTGAAAAGCAGGTGCCTTAACCAACAGATTTCATCCGGCTGGTAGGGATGCCTGAGTGTCCAGACATCAGAGGAAAAACCAAAGGAATCGCATGTGAACCCACCCAAGGAAAGCAAGATCCTCCAGCTTCTTACCTTCAATAATGCAGAAAAAAAAAATAAAATCAAGGGGAGATTAGGGGTCATCCCCAATATAGAGGATTAACACAAAAATCAGCAGAACCATTCCTTTGACTTCTTCCCCTCCTTAAAATAAAGAAGGCACTGTTCACAACACAGCTAGAAATCTGAAATGGAGGTTTTCTCCTTGGAGGAAGAAATTTTGCCCCTGTCTCCCTACTTAAGCTTTTAAACAAACACAGCCTCATTCTAGGGGAGCAGCTGTGTAATTAAGCCAATTTGGGGATGAACAGTGTGATTCAACAGCCAAATACTATCTTAATTATATACATTAATATTCTGCTAAGAAGATGCTTGTCAAAAAAAAAAAAAAAAGAAAAAAGAAAGATAATTCATGTTATTTCAGAAGGAAGGCCACTAAAAATATTACAAAACGACCCAGGGGTGCCAGTCCGAGACATGGGGGGATGACTGAATGGGGGTGAAAGAGGCCCCCAGCTGCAGAGGAAACCCAGCGAGCGATGGGTAACAACCCCATCTGAGCAAGAAGAGAGTGGCCAAAAGTCCTCTTGTTGTCAGAGGGGAAATACCAAAAGAGAGACTTCTGTGTCAAAGGGAGAGTCGTCCCCCCGCCGCGGCTGTCTCAGCTGCCGGGGGAGGATTTTTGGCTGAGAACCCCTTCTGGTTTGCTGTGAAGACATGCAAAAAGGAGCATGTTCAGAGAAAGAGGCAGCAAAGGGCAAAGCAGAGGGTTAGAGACAGGAGCCTCACACGCTGGGCTGGGCATTGGGGTGCAAAACCACTGGGGTGCCCTCCTACAGTGGGGACACACTTTTGTCACCATCTACAGACCATCCCAGTTGCTGGGAGGTGGGCGAGGGGCAGCATCTGGCCCTGAGTGGCTGGGGGGCTTGGCTGGCAGACACGGAGGAGCACAAGGGACCAGAGAAAGGCAGATCAGGAGCTGGGGAGCAATGTCTGTTGCTGCCCCAAACGGGACAGAGCATCACTCTTCGGGAGGCAGGGACAGAGCATCCCTCGTCAGAGCCGTGGTGCAATCCCACCCACACTGCTCCCCCATCTCCAGCTGAGGCTGCATTGCAAAACCCCAGCAGCAACTGATTCAGAGAGAAAAGAAGGGATTTCTTTGTGGGTTAGGAAGCCACAGGGGGGTGTGAAACACCTGGTTCCCACTATGGAGCCCAAAACACAAGGTCTCAGAAAAGCCAGAGCTGCCTAGATTGTCTTGAAAGGGGCCCAGAATCCAGCTGGAAGTCTAACAAGTGGTGTTCCCCAGGGGTCAGTACTGGGTCCAGTCCTCTTAATTCATCAATGACCTGGATGAAGGGATGGAACGTACCCTCAGCAAGTTTGCTGATGACACAAAACTAGGAGGGCTGGCTGACACCCCAGAAGGCTGTGGTGCCATCCAGTGAGACCTGGACAGGCTGGAGAGATGGGTAGAGAGGAACCTAATGAAATTTAACAAGGGCAAGTGTAGGGTGCTGCACCTGGGGAAAAATAACCCCCTGCACCAGGACAGGTTGGGGGTGACCTGCTGGAGAGCAGCTCTGAGGAGAAAGACCTGGGAGTTCT
>JAOTQQ010000002.1:25284807-25296182 GCA_026546715.1 Gallinago undulata | reverse complement strand
TGGAGTCCCCTTCTCTGGAGATCTTCAAGCCCCGCCTGGATGCAGCCCTGAGTGATGTGCTCTGGGCAACCCTGCTTCGGCAGGGGAGTTGGACTGGAGGATCTCTAGAAGGTCCCTTCCAACTCCAACAATTCTGTGATTCTGTGAATAGAGGCACAGAAGAAGACTTCTGTAGTTGACCATGGCTGGACAGCCCATCTGTGCCCACCAGCACCACGCTCCGCTGAGCTGCATGGTGTGCTGACACGATGCCAGTGAAGAGCCTCCTCCAAGCCACGTGGTGGGGAAGCCACCCTGCAGTGGGCAACCAGCGCTTGGGTTTGAAGAAATACTCAAAGTCCAGTGGAAAGAGGGTGGCTCAAGTCTCGTGGGGCTTCACACCTACAACAGCCATACTCCCTCATGCCTCCTCCTGTGGACGCCACGAAAAAACTTCATGAAGATTTAGAAAGCAATCTGCAGCCCTCTGTGGAAAAGGGCTATTTGTGCCCGCACCCAAAGGCTGCTGCCAAAGGTTGTTTTTGGCTGCCCATGCTCAAGGGGAGCTTTCCCAGGAGCCATCCCTCCTCACTGACTTCAGGTGCCCCATGTGAAACAAGCTGGAGAGGGCTCCAAAGGAAGGGTCAGAAACAAAGAGAGAGGGGAGGAGAGGAAGTATTATTATCCTCGCCACCAGCCAACTCCTCCTTCTCCCATGGGAAATAAGATCAAAAAGAAAATGAGGTTTTCTCTGTGCTAGCTGTGCCTCTGTGAAATTGTCTAGGAACTTTCTGTTGGTTTTGGATCAGGTCCTAGACCTGAACAGAGCCCACGTGTATGATGTGTCTGGGTTATCCATTAGCAGAAGTGCTCCCTCTGCCATCAAGCATGTAGAGCACCTTATTAAAACGTGCCCCGCTCCGCACCTGACCCAGTGGAGTTGGCATCAAGAAGTTCTCAGCACACCCTGAGAAATGCCACTGACTGCAAAGTATCGTTACTTCCCTCATCCCAGTTCCTACAAGGCCTTATCTAAACTATGTCATAAATCTTCTGGGTTTTATCTGAACTCTCCTCCTCCCAGTGACATTCTGTACTTCTGAATAATGTTGTCTCCATGTGACCTACAAGGAGAACAGCAATAATGCTCCAGCAGGAGCAAGGGAAGCAGTGGGAAAATTGCTAAAAGCTACACTGAACTGTTTTCCTACTTGTAATCTTCTGTCATATTCCGAGTTGGAAGATTAGATAACAAGACTATTTATAGCGGCACTGCTGGGTGCGTATCACAAAACCTTTATTGTAAGACCACAGCGAGTATGAAATTTTAATTTTGCCTGCCACTTCCCTGTGTCACAGCTTCATTTGCAGCAAAGCATTTTTTTTTCTTTCACAGCGGGGTTATTAATAATGGATGGAGCGTTAACATTTCTAAATTGGGAGTTTACCCTCAGTCTCTGTTCCCACCCATTGCACGAAGCCTCCTGGCCTTCATGTTGGACTGACAACATCTGCACAGCCACCAACCACACAGAGCGTGAGCAAGAGCAACCAGAGCTTGCTCCATCCATTGCTGCTACGGGTCCCACCTGCAGGACTTCTCTGGTTGAAACATCAAGCTGCTTTTTAATCTCCCTGCTACATCCTCCAGTGCACGCCAGTGAGGTCCAAAGGAAATGCACCCAACACCAGATGATCTCCACGGGCTGTGAGGCATCCAGCAGATGGTGAGAACTTTCCTGCCACAGCTAATGTAGGGCAGATTTCAAGTGCAGGGAGCAAAGTCCCCACAGCTGGCAGTACTTACCACTTGGCATCTCAGCTGTAAAGCTTTTAAAACAAAAGGTATTCACGGATTCGAGCAGGGAGGACTTTTAGCACCTTTTATTTTATTTTATGCCCGTTAAAGGATACGATTGTTGAAGGGTTGTGCCATTAAAACAGGGACACTAAACAATATACTGAGAGCGGAATGGGTACTAAAGGAGTACTAAAATCAGAGATTACCTGGGTGCCTTACACTGTGATCACTGTTTTTAATTAAAAAAGGTAAACTATTTCAGCTACTTCTCTTTCTTTGGTCTCTTCTCCCAGGTCACAGGTGATAGGCCAAGGGGTAATGGCTTCAAGTTGCTCCAGGGGAGGTTCAGGTTAGATATTAGGAAATATTTCTTGACTGAAAGGGTTGTCAGGCATTGGAATGGGCTGCCCTGGGAGGGGGTTGAGGCACCATCCCTGGAGGTGTTCATGAGACAAGTTGACATAGTGCTTGGGGATATGGATTAGTAGTGGATTGGTGTTCGTTTTGGGTGTGGTGGGGTGTGTGGTTTGTGGTGGTTTTTGGGGGTTGTTTTTGTTTGTTTGTTTTTGTTTTGTTTTGTTTTTTCTTCATTGGTTGGACTAGATGATCCTAAAAGGTCCCTTCCAACCTAGGTGATTCTGTGATTCTGTATTTGCTGAAATGCTGCACCATAATCAATTAGTGAGGCACATTTTCTCTTTTCCACTTTCTAGCACATCTATTCAAGTGACTCACTCACTCACGTAATACACAGATTCTGTTTGCCACATGTACAGTTATTTGCATCCTGTCTTCTACAGTGACTCAATATTTCTATGGGAAACCATCTCTTCCCTTCCTACCTAGTAAATACTTGTTAAATACAAAAAACTGGCACTCATCATGGAGAAAAATGATCCCGCAAGATAGATAAATATTTAAAAACACAATGGCAGCAGTTGCTCAAATCAATGAAATCCTGAGTAATACAGATAAAATTAAATGCTATATTAAACAGGTATCACTTAAGGAGGAGATCTTCTGATGAAGGGTTGGAATCTGGATGGTAAATAAGCTCTGCACCCATAGCTGCTTGGTTTATCTGGCAAAAGCCTGTCAAGTAGTAAGTTAAGACTCTAATACTGCTCTTTACATTAGATGGTGTTGATGAGCAGCAGAGCACAAAACACAGTCACATCTCCATCCAAGGAGCAGTTAAAGGGAAATCAAGCAGAGCTGATGCCTAACAGAGGATGAAAGATGATCAGTGGGGTTTTTAAATCATATGTTGACATACAGGAAGACAATGTAAATTAGAATGAATCAAGCATAACATGATTACATGTCTTCTCACCTGGTCAGGGTTAGAACTACAGCTTTCAAGTGAAGCCAGATTGATGTCCAGACAGGGGCAGCTTGCAAAGACTTTCATCCTCCCGTCCAGCTCCCCAAGCAAGAGACAAATACCCCAAAAGCGGCCCAGATTAATTTCACTGGTACAAAGGATCCCAGATTTCCAGCTCCACTCATGGTCCCTTGTCTCTGCAGAAGCCACACTCCTTCTTCACTACCCCACTGGCTAATTGCTGACACTGGTACTGGCTGGTTGCAGAGCTCCCCAGCCATGGCTTTGCTGGAAGGACTGTCATGCAATGGGAAAACAACCTGGGAGCCACCAATCTTCTCACGTCCTGGTGCTAGCCATAGGGTGTGTTCTGGCCATATCATAAAAATGATGATGAATCATAAAACAGCCATCAGGGAATGCCTCCATATGCCCCTGCACACGTGTGTAAGCCCTCACATGCAGGAACACCTGGAAGTGTCAGTGTCACCAGCATGAAACCCAAATACTGAATATGAAGCAACAAAGAGAGGAAGAAGACTCTGCAAGCGATGCCAGTACTTTAGAATTTATTTTGTCTAAAATCTTATTGCTGGTTTTCCAAAAAATGTTTACACTTTCTGCATTAAGTGTTGTTTGTTCTAAAAAACAAAAAAGCCAAACCCTGCATGGTATTTTATCTCTGAGGTTGGCTGAGAACTATTAACATTTACTTTTCAGAGTTTTGCATAAAATAGCCCTGAGGCTTAACCTGACACATCTCTGAGAGCTGAGAATTCTTTCCCTTTTGCTTCAGCAAAGAGTTGAACTGGGGTGGACTAATGGAGAATTGTATAAACATAATACCACCACGGTATCCTCCACCCTATAATTTTAAAACACAATCCTATTTTAATCCTGTAACTGGAAGGCCAAATAACCAGCCGTATAAACATGAACTAGAATCTTATATACAACCTGCTTTTTATCAGCTAGAGATCCCCAAGAATGAATGGAGACCTACCTCACCTCGATTTTAACCACATAGCTACATCCCCCAGACCTTATTATGGGTAAGCATCCCAGTGCCTGCCCTCCTCCCCAGCCACAGCTAGTAGTACCCTCGTTAGCTAGCTTATAAGGTAGCTCAGGGTCATGTATACATCCCAGCCACAACAGAAACTTTAACCTGAGTTAAAATTCAGCTCTTGTCCCCAGTACTTTGGGATTGGTCATTGTGTGGCACGGCGCTGAGCACCTGCACACTGCTGGGAATAAGGTTAATCTTAGATCAACCATTTCCGAACAGGAACACCATGGAAACGCAGGCGTTGCAGACCCCACTCCTGAGGACAGTTCAGGATTGGATTGCTCAGATGTCCTAAAATTTCAAGGCAGACCAAGTGAGTGCAGACGTGGAACCTCAGCTTGAAATGAGTAGCCACCGTGAAGGTACGTACCGTAAGTAAAACAACGTGTACTCATGTACTTGCCACAGGCAACAATTTCAGTGATGCAGAAGTAGCTGGTTCCTGCAGTTATCCTAGCAGCAGTAGGTTAGAACAGCTGCCAAATCTGCAATCTTCCAAGCCTCTGTATTAGAGACCTTCCCAGATACAAGGATAGCCAAAAGAACTATTTCAATAGCCTAGAAAACAAAATGAAGTGGGGGCTACTTAGATCCCTGTCACCAGGGAGTTCATGTAAGCCAAGAGAACCTGCTTTCTCTTACCCCAGAAGAGCCCACAAATGTAAAAGCACCTTTATTTATCAAAACCACAAGGTGCAGGATACACAGCCTCATCCAAGAATGTTGTGATAGGACCTCATCACAGTCCCTACTGTCTCCCAAATAAAGCCTAGATGTTCTGTGCGTGACTTCAGTGCTGCCATGGCAATGAACCGCTCTGTAAAAACACCCAGGCAGGGACATTCATGCAAAAGAGGATGGATCCAGCTAGAGACCAGCCAACATCAGAGCAGGCTCCATCCATCCCTGCAGTGTCTGAACAACCCAGCTCCACCTCTCACTGGTGCAGAGAAGTTTTAAGTTCTCATTTCAGCATTATCCTTATCTGCTGAACATGTGTAGCCTTAGGAAGACACCATTGGGAAGTCCACATGAGCAGGACCAGTGTGTGGTCTTTGTACGTAGTGAAGTATGTAACTTCAAAGGGTTCCTCTTCCATGACCTCCTCCAATCTGCCATAAAACCAGACCCATTGTAGCACCCAAAACATCCACCATTAATGAGCTTTACAGAGCTACAAGCCACTGCAGGTGGCTACAACCTCCTTGTTCAAAAGGAGCTGGAATCTATAAACTTCATTTGATGTCCTCCTCATTCTTGTACTGGAAGATACAGAGAAGGGTGGAGCTCTGCCCCTTCTCCACATGCCAGTCATTTCCCAACCCAGTGGTCCCTTTTATCCAGAGGTAGGTGTCCTAGTTTATTTAATCAGTCCTTATATGAAATTAATCCAGACTTTTGACTGTCCCTGCTGCCCTCTGAAGTTTTTCCAGTTCTCCTGAATCTTCTTTAAGTTGGTAGAAGGGGAAGAACCAGAACTACACACAATATTCAGATTTATAAAACAATCTAATCACAGCCCCTCTTTCTGTTTGGCTCCTAGTATTTTATTTACTCTTTTTAACTGCTCCTGAGACTTGGACTAATATTTTCAGCTCTATCACCCCACTGATGTTTTGATTCCTACTGGTTTTTCAAAGTAGCCTTTCTTGCCCTTGAGAAACACAAAGCACCACCTTTTGGCAAAGCACCACATGATTTCCTGGGAACTTTCTGACACGCTGCAGCCCTACCTGCCCCACCAAGAGGCCTCAGCACCTTTTGAAAAGGAGGATGGGAAAAGAAAAGTAAGATTGATAAATTGCTGTGGTTGGAGCACGGGGCAATTTGAGGCAGTTTAAATGCAATAAATCAAAGTTCAGTAGCTTGGGAAAAAAAATCTAGTGCTCAGGAAAAGGTCACACAAACCTGAGAACCTCAGGCAGGAAAAACATACCTACAACCCAGACACACTGACAGGTCAGAAGGAAACCAGCACAATCCAGGAAAGAAGGAAAGCAGAAGGGCAGGAAGCAGGAGGAATCCTTCAAAGCCTGGAATGATGAAACTTTTGACTCTCTAAGGCTGGAAGAAAATGAAACAATACTTCAAAGAAGAACCAATTACGACAGCAATGGGAGCTGAGGTTATCTCACAGCATCACCCTTGGCAAATCCCCGCTGAACTGCTTGCACCCCGACTTCTAATCCCCATGATCATCAGCTGCTGATGTCCTTCTACTCGCCACTCAGTTTGATCTCGCGAGCACACAAAATGGAGCTGGCAACAGGACAGACTTTCCTATCAACAACGTACAATTATTGAAATGCCTACACCAGCCAGATTACTATCGCCAGCGTGTATTTCACAAGCTCATAAAATACCGGCGAAAGGAGATATAAGTCCGACGTATTTATGTGTTGGCAGGATGTAAAGTTTGGAACAGTGCCTGCAAAAACGCAGGCAAAGGCTGTACCATCATGACTGGTTGCCCCCAAGGGCCAGGAAAAGCAGCAAAGCCCCTTCCTCCTTGGTAAAGAGCTGCACAACGGGCTGTGTCTCTGGGAGCTCGGAGCCAGAAAGGCAGAATCCCACCCCTCAGCAAACCACTGCCGACTCCGACTTCGGGTTTCCCAGCAAAAGAAAGGACTAAGAACCACCATCCTGCGAAGGGACCAGCCTGCCTCCTGTGACAGTCTGTGGAGGTGTGAACCCCAAATCACCCCACAGAGATGAGCCAGCCACGTGAGCGAGGGCTGGCTGTGTGAATGAGCCAGGGGACCGAGGAAGCACCCAGCACAACGTGACTCAGATCTCCACGGGAGCCTCCAGATGCCACCATAATACAAATAATAAAGAATAACCTGTGAGTAATCAGCCACTGCTGAAAAGAGTGTCTCTGATGAGCTCAGGCTGTCTCTGTAATACGGCACATGCATTCTTTTGCATAAATATCATAGGTGCGTTAACCCATGAGAAAATGGGAAGAAATCCCACTCGCTGTCATTTACCCTGGAAATGTAACTCCCAAGGCAAGAGGGGGCTCAGGAAAGAGCAGCAAACCCGAGCAGGAGGCTGGAGGGAAGGATTTCAGAGAGGAGACGGTAATACTTCTTACCTTTTACAATGTAATATTGATCTGCTGTGCACAGAGATTGCTAAGCCTTCTTGAAGCCGAGGACGTGGAGACAAGTGACAATAAACAGCCTCTTGCCCACAGAGCATGGGAGATGGCATTCAGGTCCCGTGCCTCACCTTTGGCCCAAGGGCTAGCAAAAACTGCATTTCCAGCAGCCTGGACCAGCAAATCTGGGAACTACACAACAGCCCTAAGAGGGTACAGAGCCCACGCATCGCAGTGGAAGAGTTAAACACATCCAGCAAGGCTGAGCAGTAGCTAAGGAAGGAATGTAAGAGCCACAGAGGTTTGGAAGACGGACCACTAGGCAAGGAGGGTAACTCACCGAGCTGCAGCAGGACTGAAAAGGAGAATGAAGCGAGGAGATTGAATAGACAATCTTGGAAAAACCCCAGGGCAGGGAGATGGGTTGAAGTGGGGATGTATGTCTTGAGAAATAATAGGAGTCTCCTCGGTTGGAGCAGTTCGAGCCAGGCTGCCCTGGCACTAGTAAATAAACAGTACACAGCGACTGATGCAAAGATTGATATTTTTCATCTTAGAATCCAGGAGATTCGATGCGGCTGGAGTTTTCCCACTCGGTTCCACTCCAAACAGCCACACATACCTTGTTTGATAGTTATCACAAGCCATATTTCAGGGAGGGTGGACAGTAAAAAATTTCCTGGAGTTTATCTGGCAGCATCATTAGGGAGATTGTTTCCAGATAATCATAATCTTTTGCTCCGCATTAGGAAAGCACACAATGGATCACCTTCCGTCACCCCAGAGAAGCAGCCACGTCTGGGTTATGGGAAGGGAAATACTCACAGGAACGCTGAAAATAATCTCACCTCAACCTCCCCATCACGATATCATCAAGTGACAACCCCCTTCCAACCACTGGCCATGACTTTAAGGTTAACAGCCACATCAGGATGGTGGCATCTCATCAGATGTGGTCCTGGAGGACTTCAGTTTCCACTGGCTTTAGTTTTTACTGTCTCCAAACCGGTCAAAGCCTCCAGGCACAACTGTGACACCAAAACCAGGATTAATAATCCAGGCACGACATACTGTTTTGGCATAGGTAACTCCAAAGTGCTTGTGCCTAATGGGTGAGCAGCTGTGGTGAGCAGCAATGTGATGTCCTTTCATAAAGGGCTGGACATACCAGATTTTAAAGTACTGTCCTACTCTGAAAGCAACTGGGGTTTCAGGTTTACTGTTGCAGGAACCTTCAGTAAAGACCTTCATGTTTCAGTTATTTAAACCTCAGCTTTCCTTCTTATGCACGACCATCAAAAGCAAAGCAAGTATTCTGCCAGCCGTGCTAGTCTTCAATGGTATGGTATGCCCTCAATACCACCAAAAGTATCAGATGGTCTTCAGATTTACTTAACTAAAGGTGACCATTTTTAGCAGGACTATCAGGAAAGTATAAAAAATTTTCAGTACATTTGGGCAATAGCTCTACTATTTACAAAACTCTTATTTCTTATATAGCAGAGATGAACCCGTAAGGTTCAGGGACTGACTTGAGAGTCCTCAGACCACCTTGGAAAACGTAATGCAATCATAGATTGATTCTTCTTTAGCAGGAATGAGCCTAAATCACCCCTGGCACCAGGTTAGGAAGAGCTCATCACAGAAGGAAAATAAAACACTAGATGGTGGCCAAATTATCAAAGTTCAGTATAACAAACGCCGAGCCAGACGCTGAGGGAAGAACAACTGGGGGCTTTCAATTAAAATACACTTTACAAAATGTTAAATGGCAGATATGTAACAAAACCGTGTGACATTCATACTTTCACTGCTATGCCTCCAGACCATTTTACAGGAACCTGTCAGATGCAATCAGACTTGTTTATTCCGCATTTAAATGTAGGACCTGGGGCAGACCGGTTTCAAAAAAGACAGAAAAGGCACATATTGTCCCTGGCAGTTGCTTGGTTTTTACAACAAAGGCAATACCTTGTTAACTCTTTGCTCCAAAATTATTTCAGTGCTCTGCTACATTACAGTCTTGAGAACATTTCTGCCCGCTGCCTCAGCACAAGTAGAAATTTAATTAAAACAGAGATTAAAGGAAGGAAGAAAGAAATGAAGTGCCATTAACACACACCTCACACATCCCCAGAACCAGGTGATTCATACAGAGCATCTTCACAATCTCACAAAAGCCACTCATAATGGATTAAGTGGCAGTGTCCCTCCTGGCTCCAGTTTATAAATTCTTATCTGCTTAAGGTTGCTTCAGAAAGATTTCCAGCTGACAGCATGATTCTTAAGAGACAAATCCTCCCTGTCAGAGTACAATTGCATACCAACTACTACAGCATCGCGTGTGCCTTCATCTTTGCATTGATAGAGGATGATGGTTCACCATTTAGGGTTCAGCATCCCCCTCCTTGCCAGTCTAATTTTAAGCACGGCCATTGTCTGGACTGAGTTTCTGGCTGACTTTGTCCATGTCAGAGCATCTGTAACGTCTCCTTGAGTGGCCGTTAAAAAAAGCCATGATATAATCACCCTCCGTTCACACAACTGTTCCGAAACACCCAACTACAGAGCAAGGAAGCAGAGAGGTGTAGCAGAAGAATAATGCAAGTATCAGAAAATCCTTCAATATAGCAACCGGTTGCCCAGCTCATCCTTAACCGTTTCCACCCCCCTAGACCATGCCAAAGAAGTATCTGAAAGCTCAGTAAAAACGAGGGTAAACAGCAACATCCCCATTTTCCACGCTTGGGGATGCAAATTCTGCGATACGCCGGGGAAGCTGCAACAAGTTTTGTTCATCTGAAATGGCTGTGGGAGCCGCACCTTCCCTCACTCCCTGCTTGCAGAGAGATGTCTGACATCCTCTACCCCCACCATTTGTTGCCGTTGGCTGTGAAAACGTGCTCAGTGAAGAGGGACCCAGGTGGTGTTGAACACATCCAGTGTGTACTGCTGCCCAAGGAAATCCCTTTCAAGAACGACAGGTTATTTTCTGCTACCACCCTCCCAAGCTTACAGCAAAAAGGGGTAAAAAAAGGGCAGGAACAGAGGAGACCTTGGGCAGTCACTCCTGCTTGCCTTAAAGAAGTCATCCCCATCCCATTTGGTCCCGACAGTGGTCCCAGGATTTCAGAAAAGGGATTTTCATCCTCATGAGGAACAGAATAACCATGGAAGCTGGACAAGGAGCCCCAAATATCCCCTGCTATCCTCCAAACAGGACTGATAGTCCCACGCACACAGATATATTCTTGGAGCACCCAGAGAAGATACCAAAGCAAAGCTTTCAGCCACCGAGAAACACCTGGGGACTCTTTGGTAGTCCAGCTCCTCTGACATGTTGTCCCTTTCTTTCCCAGGGTGCCACCACCCAGGGTGACTTGTGCACAGATCAGCCACCCATGGGACTGCCGAGGAAGAAGTAGCAAGGCTGGGAGCAGGGCATGGGGTGCCAGGCATGGAACCATCCCTCCTGGGGGTGCCCGGGGACCCCAGAGTGTCTTAATGTGCACAGGGTGCTCAGGGAGCCCATCCCACCCTGGGGTGCCCAGGGAGCCCAGCCTGTCCCAAAGTCCCCAGGATGCCTGTCCAGCCTGGGGTGCTCCAGGTGCTGAGTGCCTGGGGATCTCCTCCCAGTTTGGGGTCCCTGGGGTTTGTATCCTGCCTGGGTGCCCATCCCACCCCAGGGTGCCCAGCCTGTCCCAAGGTGCCTGGGATGCCTGTCCGGTGTGGGGTGCTCAGGGTGCTATGGGAGCTGGGGATCTCCTCCTCCTCCCAATTCGGGGTCCCTGGGGTTTGCTCATCCTGCCTGGGTGCCCATCCCACCCCGGGGTGCCCAGGGAGCCCAGACTGTCCCAAAGTGCCCGGGGTGCCTGTCCAGCTTGGGGTGCTCAGGGTGCTATGAGTGCTGGGGCTCTCCTCCCAATTTGGTGTCCCTGGGGTTTGTATCCTGCCTGGATGCCCATCCCACCCCGGGGTGCCCAGAGCCCCCATCCCGCTCCGGGCTGCCATGGGTGCTTGGGGGTACCGCGGGTGCTCGTCCTCCTGAGGTGGGAAGGAAGGGGGGGGGGGTGGGATACCGGGGATGCCCGTCCCGTTT
>JAOTQQ010000002.1:25270643-25283943 GCA_026546715.1 Gallinago undulata | reverse complement strand
AGGGCACCCTGCAGCTCGGGACCCCCCTCCCATCACAAGGATGCCCAGGGCGATGCCCTCCTCCCCCCCCCCCCGCCCCCTCGAGGGGCAGCCGCAGGGTCAGGGTCCTTATTGCCCTCCCCAGCCCATGAGGAAAGCACCTCCTGGAGCAGCGCAGCTCCATCTCCCCGGGGAAGGATGCTGGGCTGGACCTCCCTCACACCTGCTGGCCCTCACACCTGCTGGCCCTCAACCTGCTTCCCCAGGGCCACCCCACCACCCTCCCAAGAGAGGGGACTCGCAGCTGACCCCAGAATCCAGGCCCCTCAAGAAGCTGCGTCCTGCATGAACGTTCACCCCAACGTTCATCCCTGTGCCAGGACACAGCTGCCCTCCAGCCATTAGGATTCTCAAGGATGCCACTGTGTCACTCGGGGGAATGCAAAGCAGGTGGGCAAGCAGGTCCTTCTCCACCCCTGGGGCAGATGGACAAGAGAGCAGATAGTCAGAGGGGTGAGTAGGCCCCCGACTTACCCAGCAAGGTGGGCAGGTGCCTACGCCCACAGCTTTTCCTCTTCCAAATGGGTCAAAGCAGCGAGGAGCTCCAGCCAAGCTTGGATAGAAATGTGGGGAAGGGAAACGCTTCACTGCCAGGTCTCCATCAGTGGGCAGGACCTTGTACCGGTGAAGTGTTAGCGCGGGCTGACGTGGCTTCGGAATGCTCCTGTGACATAAACATGTCCCACGTGAACTGGGAATGTCCTGTGTGGTTGGAGCCCTCTGTGCAGAGATGAACCTCTGCAAAGCTGTGTATTCGTGAACAGCAGAGAATCACAGAATTATCTGGGTTGGAAGGGACCTTTCAGATCATCCAGTCCAACCATGAACCTCACTCTGATAAAAACCATCACTAACCCATGGCTCTAAGCACTATGGCAACCCGGCTTTGAAATCCCTCCAGGGATGGGGCCTCAACCCCTGCCCTGGGCAGCCCATTCCAAGGCTTCAGAACCCTTTCTGTGGAAAAATTGTTCCTGATCTCCAATCTGAACCTCCCCTGGTGCAACTTGAGGCCGTTTCCTCTTGTCCCATGGCCTGTGACTTGGGAGCAGAGACCGATCCCCCCTGGCTACCCTCTCCTTATTTTAAGTCCTTATAAGTTCTCAGACTTATTCTCCAGACCCCTCCCCAGCACCGTTGCCCTTCTCTGGACCCGCTCCAGCCCCTCAAGGTCTTTTTTTGGCCGTGGTGAGGGGCCCAAAATTGGACCCAGCCCTCGAGGTGGGGCTTCCCCAGTGCCCAGTACAGGAGGATGATCACCTCCTGAGTCCTACTCCCCACGCTGTTCCTGATCCAGGCCAGGATGCTGTTGGCCTTCTTGGCCACCTGGGCACACTGCTGGCTCCTGTTCAGCCGACAGGTGACCAACACCCCCAGCTCCTTTTCTGCCCGGCAGCTCCAGCCACTCTGCCCCAGCCTGTAGAGCTGCAGGGGGTTGTTTTGACCCCCATCCATGCTGCAGACACAAACTCACTCATACCTGCACAAGCCATGCCCACATGGCTGTCTCTCATGTTATGAGAGAGAAAGTCTTGTGTCAATGCCACGCCAGTCCACCACCAGATGTGGGGCTCCTCTTCACTTTGCCCCCTCTGGAGCCACCCAAGCCAGTGAGTTGCTTCACAAAAGCAGCCAGGATGGTGAGGTTCCCATGACGCTCACCTCAGCAGCACCTTGGCCACACAGGGTTTTCTGCTATCTGCTCTACCCAGGACTCAAAGGAGTCCTGTTGGTGCCACATTAAAATAAATCAACAGCTGATGCTGGTCTACTGCATATTTACATTGCCTCTTTCTTTAAAGAGGACTAAACGTAGGTTCTGGAGACACCCACGTTTGCAAGCTTCATCTGGAACTTCAGAGAATGCTGAAGACTGAGGACAGCTTCAGTTCAGCTATGCTAGGGCTGTAAAATGTCTTTTTCCTTCCTTCTGTTGAACAAAAACTTAATTTTCAGCTTCCTTCCAAAAGGTAATTGTGTCCATCTATCCATCCACCTCCACTCTCCTTTCTCCCTCCTAGAAAACAAAAATCCCACACGTGAACCTTTTCACCTTGAAAACAGCTACTGCCACCATTTCCCCACCCAGAGAGCCAAAAGACCCACTGTTCTCTGAAATCACTCAACTTTCAACACACAACTTTCAGAGGAGAAGGGGGAGCCTTCTGAGGTCAGATAATTAGACTTGATAAGAAACATTGAAAATTGCCATCAAAATCTGATGCAGAAATCAGGATGGGGGTTTCTTTTGGTGCGGGTAACGAAGGAGGCCAGGCTGAGGAGTCGCTACGGTCATGCCCAGCCTTAGATTGACATGTGGGTGGGACATGCACCGTGTTTTTGCATCCTTTCTCCTTCTCTCAGAAGCGGAGAGGGATGACCGTGCCAGTCAGAGCGCTGCCATGGCAGCGTGGGGCTTGACCTGCTGCTCAAACACGGGTCTCTCCGTGTTCGGTGCTGCCAGCACATCAGGTCCTGCTCTGGCCCCACGAGATGTCCACCAGCTGCCTCCACAGGCAGGAAGCTCATGAGCAGAGGTGGGACAGAGACTGAGTCACATCTTTATTTATATCCTTTGTGAACATTGTATTTTAAAACCAGCTTGTGAAGAAACACAGGACTGGAGTGGCCCTTAGACGGGCAACTCCAGCTCCTCATCACACAATAGCCTCCATCCTGCTGCACCTAATTGTCCTCAACCAACAAAAATAATCTCTATTCTATCTCAATTCCTTTTCTCTAATCTCTCTCTCTCTGTGCCTGTCCTTGAATTGTAAGAGGTCTTGAGTAAGGACTGTCACTTTTCTGGGAAGTGTCATTTTTTTATGTGGCAGAAAGAAGTGTCAGCATAAGGCGAATTATAATGGAAAGAGGCATCTTTTCGTTGGATAAAAGACATCTTGGAAAAGGAGAGGTACCAGAGTTCTGGAGTGGAGGCACAGGGGACATCCATATAATGGCAGAGGGAACATTTCTGTGCAGTCATCCGTTAAATTACACGCGTGCATCATGCACACCACTACCTCTGCCTTGCCTGATAGCTCACCGTGAGGTACACCCACTCCCAGAAGGACCAAGTGCTTTCTGCATCCACCAAATCCACCTCCAGTTTTAGACACCAGGCACTAACTTAATCTTGGTACCGTAGTGTGGCTATTAAACCGTACCCCCCATGGCTGATAGATTCCATCCTCAACCAGCTCCCTTTTCACCTTGGAGAACCAGGGGGAGAGGAGGAAGGCGTAGAGATCTGCCTTAGCAACATGTTCAGCTTCTGTGAGGGATGGGCTTCGCTTTGCCTGACACCGCAGCCTGCAGTCAACACCGTGGGGAGGAATGCAAAACAGCACCAGGGTCTCGCTGTCATCGCATCTTGGTTCACTTCATCAAAGAGTCTTTGAATTTGCTCCTGACGCTGGTTGGAAAAGGAGAGAGAAGGAGGGGCTGCTTGCTGTCCTTGCCAACTTATGTCAGCTCTTCCCGCAGAAAATGTTGAGCAGGGTGAGAAATATGCTCTGTGATCACAGGGGCTCTTGATAGACAAAACAGGATCACACTGATTCTGGGTTTTTGCCTTTTCCATGTGCTGTAGCAACAGGGAGCACCGAAACAGCTTGGCAAAGCTGCGGGGCTTTCGTTCCAGGGAGCCAGGACGTTCCTTGTTTCTTAGTATTAGCGGTATCAATTGAATGGGCTAATTAGGGACATGCAATTTCTTGGTATGGATCCTGTCAGGTAGTGGGGGTCTGGTGGAGACCGGGGTGGGTTTGCACGGGATTATAATTCCTCTCCACCTTCTGCATTTGCTCGTGGGCAGCTGACCACCAATGCACCATTCGTCCTTAGAAGTCGATGGAGACAACGCCGTCAGCCCATAAACTTCATCGGAAACGAGCATCGGCTCAGGAAAGGTGCTAAAAATCACAATTATCATTACGAACAAAGACAAGGAGAAAGGCAGCGCACGGTCACATCTGCTCATGGAACAACATGAAGTTAAGCTGCCGTAAAGTCATGACAGCACCCACGAATTCTCTACCCGAAAGCCGAGTGCAAGGATGAGCTCCAGCTGTTCAGCTCAGGCATATGTGGGAGAGGAGAGAGATGGGCTGTGGAGGAGGGTTTGGGAGACAGCTGGAGGGTAGCATCTACGTGCAAGAAGAGCTCGCTGGAGAGGAATGGCCAGAGAGACTGCTGGATTTGGTACACGAGGATGCTCTCAGACTGTGAAGGGGGCAAGAACAGATGAGCCCATCTGCATCTAAGGATTCCGGGTATTCTACAAAGATCTCTGACTCTGAAGCAGCAATGAAGCAAATGTGGTTAAAAATTCCCTTTGCAAAGCCTGCATTTGTGCCTTCTAGGCACATCACCCCTCAAGGGGTTACACAAGAAACCAAGCAACCACAAACAAGGTATAATTATGAAGAACCACAAGAACAGGAGTACGTGTGAAGCCTGAGCCATCATTGCCAGAGACTTGGGCAAAGACATGTCAGAATTTGCCCCCTGAGAGGCTGCTCAGAGTAGGAGGGATGACCCAGGGAACGGGTGTCACAGAATAAAACAGAGAGCAGTGAGTGGGCACTGCCAAGGTCCTTTTGGCTTTGAAATTCATGGGGTCCAGCAGCATGGACCACTCACTGGCACGCATGTGAGTGGGGTTGCTAAGAAATCGGACATAACAGCTTGACTACCTCTTAACACCCATTGGAAACATTTATCTCAACAATAATCCAAAGGAGTGAATGCTGTCCTCCTTCTCCCTGTTGGCTGCCACCTCCGGATGGAGAAACTGAGGCAACAAGCTGATTTGGCATATGTGGCACTTAAAGCACCAAAAAGGCTGAGGATGGAGATGTGCCATACATCCCTTCCAGAGCAAGGTTTGATCCACTGGGCCCTGCTGATTTCACGCAGTCATTAATCTGTGTCTTCGCCTTATACATTGAAGAAGGATTTGCAAAAGAAATCAGCTGTTGGTTGATTTTGCTGTAATTAAATGCCTGGCATCAGAACTTCAGCAGTTGTGGAAGAAAGCACCACACCTATCCGTGAAACATACAGCTCCACATGCTGCAGGGAGAAAAGATCATGGGGGAGATCTTCACTGCACCTGATTGTCAGGCTAATCTCCTAATTTATTTTTAATTGGCTGAATGACAGCTGGCCAATAGCATTCTTGATGTGGCATGCATCACCCAAAAAAAAAATGCCCTGCAGCCGCTACATCAGGAACGTTTGTCCCCATTGCTGTTACCTCTGAAACTGATGTGGAGCCAGATGTGGGACTCCGGTGGGACAGCAGCCAATTCAGCATTATGAATTAAAATAGGATGGGATGACATGAGCCTGCTGTCAGTCATAGGTGAACAACTTCTTGCCTGTGGGTTTCTGTATCTAACAGGACAACAGCTTTTGCAGCAGCAGCCAGCACCGTTTGTGAAGAAATATTAGCTTCAAGTGGAGAGGGGCGACACATCTGTAGAGGTGAAGCCTCATCAACATTTATAAAGTGCTTAGTCTCAGACAGCAATGAACAGAAGTTATCATGACAGCTGATCATCCAATTTGGTGTTCCTTCCCTGAAAAAGCTAAATCCTAGGTCACCTATTTTGTAGGAAATGTAGATCCTTGTTTTCTGTGAGTGGGATAGGAAAGAAGTGTCCATCTTTCATGACACACTGGCTCTACAGCGTGTGTCTGGGAAAATATGTTTTATACAGCCAGCTTGATGCTTCAGATTAATTCTGTTTATGTTCTGACCTTTACATTAGCCATTCTCCCATTCATCAGCACAGGATCTGCACGAGAGCAGAATCTGCTTCCCAGCCTTCAAGGCAGAGCCACAGTAGCACTTACATGACATTTTGGTGCCTCGTATATACACAGATATGCATTCTGGAGGCTGCTGGAAAAATAATTCTCCTGGATTGATGTTTGTGAAGCCCAGGAGCTTCCTATTCCTGATGGCATCAAGCTACTAGACTTGCTTTTCCTGGCTCCATCCTGCAGGACAACAGGGTTGACTCCTGTCTTTAATTAAGCCTGACTGCCAGCATCCATCAGCCTCTCATTGAGCTCCTTCTCCTTTTCTGTAGAAATTAGCTCATGCTCATATACACACTCTATCCAGCCCACTCATATACCCCAAACCTCTGGCCTGTTTTTAACCCTGCACCCCACACTCTGCAATTCACACTCTTTCTTGCCCCACAGGCTCTGGCAAAGGCTGCCCTAGCCCTGCTTGGCTCCCATCCCCATCAGTTGTTCAAAGTCAAAATTTTCTTTCACATTTGCCGGAAAAGGAGAACTTCCCAAAGAGGGAGAAAACAAAGAGAGACTACATGGACTTTTCTCATGTTTCTCAGGTTTCTTATTCCTCCAGTCCTCCTACATTTCTCTCTCTCATGCTCACATGATCACACAATCACAGAATGATAATGGGGTTGGAAGGGACCTCTGGAGATCATCTAGTCCAACCCCCTGACAAAGCAGGGCCACCCAGAGCAGGTCCCGCAGGAACATGTCCAGGTGGGGTTTGAATGTCTCCAGAGAAGAAGACTCCACCACCTCTCTGGGCAGCCTCTGCCAGGGCTCTGCCACCCTCACAGCAAAGAAGTTCCTCCTTTGTCTCTGAGTCAATCAATGACGTGAGCTGAGAATGACAGTGACAGCCACTCCAGCTCACAGCAGTTTTGTTGCAGAAACCCTGTAGCTCTCAGAGAATAACCCAGGAAGGATGACACCAGCGTGGGAGGCAGCTCTGTGTGAAGGCAAGGAAGGAGGATCGTCTCCAGTGTCTTCCAGAACCTCAAGACATGAAGGGAATCTGCTCCTCCAGCCAACATCACGCTCAGTCACTGGCAGCTCTGCATGCCAGGAGATGTCACTCCCAGCCGAGACTGCCCCCCTCTCAATTCCCTTTTCACCAAACAAGACTTAGCAAAAAATGTTAAAAGGAATCAGGCAACCAGCTGCTTGTAGAGATGCAGTAAGAGAGGCTAAGGCTAGTGTAAGGACTGAAATTAATATTGTCAAGTAAGAGGAGAGGTGCTGGGCATAGTCCAAACACCCAGTTCAAATAACCACACTGTGACCCGTCATCTCTAATAAATACAAATCACAGAATCACAGAATCTTCATGATTGGAAGGGACCTTTGAGATCATTGAGACCAACTACAAAAAAGCCTCAAACCAACACCCACCCCACACCCACCCACGAACAGACACAACCCAACAATCTCGGGCACTAGAGCATGCCTTGAAATGCCACGTCTACACGTTTCTTAAATCCCTCCAGGGATGGGGACTCCACCACCTCCCTGGGCAGGCTGGTCCAGGGCCTGACCACCCTCTCAGGAAAGTCATTCTTCCCAATATCCAATCCAAACCTCCCCTACCCCAACTTCACACCATTCCCTCTGCTCCTGTCATCATTCCCTTGGGAGATCAGGCCCTGTTGTGAGCTCTGATTTAGCACAACAGCTAAAGCTGATGTTTGCTCTTTCCTTTGGATGCTCACGCTCCGTCTGTTATCGAAGGGATCACAAGAGGCTGTGCTGCAAGGCCACCGCTCTGCCGCATGTCCTTCCTCGGCCACACAATCCTCTACCATCACGGCCAGTGCGAAGTCAACCCAGCGCCTCCCCTGTGCAACCCCCAGCAAACTCACATTTGATCACAGCTAATTAAACCAGCCCTGCCGCGTGCTGTAAGCAAAGGGAGTTCCAAGACACGTTGCCTGCTGCCCACGGGGCTTGGAGTGACGGCAGAGAACAGAGACGGTGCCTCACCAATCCTTACCGGTCCTGCCCATCCTCTGGCAGCCACCTCTGCTGCCGATCACCCTAAGCCTTCCCTAAGCACATGTCCAGTCCTGGGGGGGAGGGCTGCTGGATGCTCATGCAATCCCGCACCCTAACAAATGGGAATATACTCTGCAGAGCTCCTCACCCCGAACGCAGCACAGACAGACACCGTGCACCGCTGAGAAGCCACCGAACTGTGAGCCATCGCAAAGGGAAACAGGCACGCTTGAAGACGGAGAGACTGGGAACGGTGTGGATTGAAATGAGTCAGACGCCACAGTATTTTTAAAGCAAGGAGCAATGACTCGCCTGCCCGAGTGCCGGCTGAAAGAGCCCAGGAGCCCAGGGCTGAAGGGTGCCTGAACCCCTCAGCAGCCTGAATGCACCCAGCACCTGGGACCATCTGTGACACAGGGTGGGCAGCTCGGGCAGAAGAAGCATCTCCCAGGGCAAGGGCCTGCGGACAAACATCATCCAGGTCAGCAGAGAGCCCAGCAGACAGAGGCTCTGGCAGTGCAGCCCCTGCACAATTGTTCATGTCTCTGAAGTTCTGCCCGCAGTGACTGCAGGGACAAGGGATGGCTGCAGACAGTGCTGCCGTTCAAGGTGGACTGGGGGACGCACATTGACCTCCTGCTGAGGGAAAAAGAGCTTTTGGTAGGGAAGAGTTTGTCAGGCTGAAACGCATGCCTGGGGAGGCTGCGAAACTTGCACCAGGTTTTGAGACACACGACCCAGGAGGGCTCCTGGCTCCACACTCGCTGCTACCGAACACGAGTCCGTAAGCACCTGGAAGAGCCCCACTGCTTCATTTATCAACCTTCTTCCAAAACTTTCCCTGTCCCCATTTGACTTCTTATTCAGTCTTCACCTGACTTTTTCATTCAAACATGCTCTTGTCCAAATTACCGAGGAAGATTTTGCTGCAAAATAATGTAAACCACCTGTTTCGTGCCAAAATACTGGAAAAGCTCTGGTGAGAAGAACAGGTTTGCCTTAGAATATACACACAAGCACATATGCAGCAAGTGAGTTGCTTTGGTTTAAGAGGTTTTACTTCAAAATATCAGGGAAAGACACTGAACGTGTTGAAATCAGAATTCAAGCTCCAGATCAGGATTTTACATCATTTTTTTACAGCTGTTATGTGGAACAGTGTGGGAGGCTCTGCTCCAAGTTTTAATTACTCATATTGCAAAGATCGTGGCCTAAATACTCTGGCCCTCCTTGTGCTGCTATATACAGTTATAAATACACATTTACCGGATTATGCTTTTCCAGATTAAATACTTATAAATCATAAAGTACGAACACTGAAATGTCAGTGAAATGGATAATCCAAACAATGTAATATGGGTTTTTTTTTGGATGCTGTCTTTCAGAGACATTTGATAGTTTGCAGTTACACAGCCCTACACATCTCAAAGCCCAGCAGACTCCCACGGATGCAGGCTACACCGCCGGGCAGAGGGGTGGACTACTCTGTGCCAGCACACGTGTGTTAGTGAGCTGGAAGATGGAGTAAAGAGTAGACCTGTTATATCTGTAATAATACTGAGTTGGGAGCAAAAGCAGACTGACACATAGGACTGAAATTCAAAATAAATTTGATAGATAGGGGAGAGCCTAGGGAAAATATCCAACTCTCTTCAGTAAGGACAAGAGCAGATATGCCATTTAGAAAATAGCCCCCATCCGCAGGCAGCACGGTGAGCAATCGGTTAAGCAGCACTTCCAGAGAAAACATTCTTGCAGTTACAGCAGTTTGCAGCAATCTTTCCCTCCATCTAATGCTGGTAAGGCCTCCTGTGAAGTTCTATGACCAATTTTGGACACTGCCTTTTAAGAAAGTCATAGACCAGTTGGAGAAATTCCAGAAGAGAACAAGAGGAAAGATCAGAAGTCTGAAAACTTGACCTATGAGGAAAGATTGAAGGAATTGTGTTGTTTAGTTTAGCAGGAAAAAAGCAAGGGAGACACGTCTTCAGCCAAATGCAGTCTCTATCTGCTAGTGCCATCATAGCTGATCCTGCCTCAGGGCAAGAGTGGCTCCTGGACTTTCTCCCAGCTCTGTTTCCTGGGGTCAGGAGGCAGAGAATTAGCAAGAAGAGGGCGATGCACTCATAAGCCATGCTGTTAGCAAAGGCCAAAGCAATCATACGCTTTCCTCATGGGATAGAGCTGCATTTGAAGAAATCTGTTCTATCCCTCTCCCAGCAATGCTTCAGGTTGTGTCCGGACCTAATTCACCCATGGCAACCACCCTGCTATATGCTACCCATATACACCACATGGCTTGGGGTGGGAGAACGTTGCTGCCTTTAGAGCCATGACTCTCTTCAGTGGCCGATGTCCAAGGAAGACTCTGTCTGTTCATCTGCCTTTGATCCCCATCCGTGTGTTCCTGACTCCAGAGCTGGAATCCAGTTCCCATCCCTCACTGAGCCCAGTCTGGGACTTCCCCAGTGCCTGCCGGTGACGTGACCATCATCCTGGGAGCCTAATACGCTTTTGTATATATTGTATCTATTTCCTTATTTCCTTCTTTTCTGAATTTAATATTAATTCTTCATTAAAGGAGTTTAGTTCATTCTAAACTTCTAATTCTCCTTAGCTCTTCCTCTCCCCTCTTTTGCAGAGGGGGGTGGGTGGGTGGGAAGGACCATCTGTCAGTCTGGTTTTGGTAAATTTGGCTGAAACCACAACAGATACAGCCCTGGGAAACTGCCCAGGACGCATTGGAGTAGCCCTGTTTTCCTGGGAGAAGGAAAGGCACATGGCAATCCTGAAGAGCTGGAGGGTGCTAGAGGCTGCAAAAGCCGAGCAGCAGCAGGAATAGTTGGACACAAAGGAGTGGGCAGCGCTCGGGACCCTTCTCTCCCTTCGGTGGCACAGAGGGACTTTGTGCTCGGGGCAGTGCCATGGCCCTGCGGCGTGGGGTTACTGCTGGAGGGGTGATGTCTGGGGGGGCTCTGGGCAGGAACCCCTGCATCCTGGGCTGCCCCACCAAGAAATCCCCCATTCACCCTCTGCACAAAGCAGATTCCCCCTGCCGGGAGCCTTCCCACAGCGCTCGGCTCAGCCTCCCTGGGTGCTCCGTAGGGCGCTCCCACTGCCTCCCGTCCCTGCAGCACAGCCCCTCGCCCTGGCCCCACACTCCGGCCCCACCAAAGCTTTACCGGAGCCTGTTCATTAAATAGTTTCTCTATAGGAAGATACTCTTCTGGCTTCCATCCCCGGAGTCAGACAGACATACTCGATATTCTCAAGTACATCTGAGAAATGGCAGGAGGCAGCAGACACACTCACCTCCAGACAGTTAATTCTCACATTTATATTATGGTTACTGGGCTTCTAAGCCTGTAACCCTATTTGTCCTCATTTCATTAGCATTCACACATTGAAGAGGTTTTCAAATCAGAAGAAACAACTGTTTTCAGTTACATCAGTCTTCTACTAGCCAAATTCTAGTACTAATTTGCTACCAGCCCGTCAAAGCTATATTTTAACTGGAGAAGATTTATTGTCATTACCCACAAAGCTTGAAGGTTCATCAGAAAATAGCCAGTGAGTTAAAGACAGCTTCCCCCTGCTCCCCGGCTTACCACCTAAGTTATTACTTCAATACACTTGCTATCACATCATATGAAGACATTTGCTTTCACGTCAAATGAAAAAAAAAAAAAGCCAGCATCAAGCACTGACACCTTTTTAGTTTTGTTATTACTGATAGTTCTAATCTGCTGGCACGCAATAGGCCAACGGTGCTCCCAGGCTTTCTTTTGTACTCCATTTCTTTAAATTCTTCTTTGCTCTTCTTAAAGGTCTAGCCATAATTTTCCCCTTATGCTTCTTTTTACTGTCTTCTATGCTTTCCAACTTTAAATGTGCATTAATTGCAGCTTCCTTTTTTTCCCCAAAATACACATCTTTTAGAGATGTTAATATTTTTCAAATTAGCATGACTTTCAACTCTTGGATTAAGGCTTTTGGGGAATAGAATAAGAATTGAATAGGCTGCTTCCGATGAGCATTCCTTTCTGGATATTCTAAATACTCAGCTGACTCAGCTCAAGTATTTTTAAATTTGGGAAATCACTACTTTTAAGAGCTACTAGATGTTATTTGTTGAAACAGAGTAAGTGTGCGCTACTTGTATAATAATTTGTAACTCTCACGGTAATGTTTCTTTCTCTGTCAAGATTGGGGCCAATATAGATTTCCCTTGTGCTGGAAGTAACACATTGCAAATTATTAAATGGTCACCCTCACTTTTGAGGCATTACCCTGTCATTCCCTAAAACCTGCCATTGTATCAGCTTTCCCCATCCCTATAGAGATAGTCATGCCCTTATCTGCCTCCGGCGTCTTGGCTGGCAATGGCCACTGACCTTCACCTGCTGTGGTCACTTGTTCCCAGTTCAGCCCCCGGCAGCTACTGTGTACGACTATTTAAATATTGTTGTTGCTGTTAAAGACAGCAGGTCCACTGTTTTAAGAGGAAGATTGGTGATGTGTGAGTCACATCACCAACCCAATACAGCCCACCCTTCCCTGTGCCCCGTCAGCACCCTGCACCAGGGGGATGGAGAAGTTGCCATGGCAAAAGAGGAAATAGCCTCCACAGCAACCATTCCCCTCCTATATCCACGTTGGGTCAGCAAGTTCTGAAACTTCCTGGAAAACACAAAGTTCTGAGCACTGTAAACACTCTTACACCCAACAGGAGGTTCTGGCAGGGGGAACAACCATAGACACCTGAACCCCTCACCATACACAGCCTGCTCTGTGCCCAGTGTTTACAGCAGTGTCGTAGAATCATAGAATACTTTGGGCTGGAAAGGCCACCTAGTCCAACCCCCCTGCAACGAGCAGGGACATCTTCAACTAGATAAGGTTGCTGAGAGCCCTGTGCAACCTGACCTTGAATGTTTCCGGGAACAGATCATCTACCACCTCTCTGGGCAACCTATTCCAGTGTTCCACCACCGTCATTGTAAAATATTTCTTCCTTATATCTAGTATAAATCTACCCTGTTTTAGTTTAAAACCATTACCCCTTGTCCTATTGCTACAGGCCCTACTAAAAAGTTTCACAGAATCACAGAATCATCATGGTTGGAAAGGACCTCTGAGATACACACATATAAAACCCCTACAATCTTGGCCACTACAGCATGTCCTGAAGTGCCACATCTACACCCCTCATTTGGGTTTGGCCTCATCTTTCTTATAAGCCCCCTTTAAGTACTGGAAGGCCACAACCAGGTCTATCTGGAGCCTTCTCTTCTCCAGGCTGAACACCCCCAGCTCTCTCAGCCTGTCTTCACAGCAGAGGTGCTCCATCCCTCTGATCATCTTTGTGACCCTCCGCTGGACCTGTTCCAACAGGTCCATGTCCTTCCTGTGCTGAGGACTCCAGAGCTGGACACAGAGCTCCAGGTGGGGT
>JAOTQQ010000002.1:25242682-25256802 GCA_026546715.1 Gallinago undulata | reverse complement strand
AGAAGTCTGATGAGGAGAGGCTGAGGGAGCTGGGGGGGTTCAGCCTGGAGAAAAGGAGGCTGAGGGGAGACCTTCTCTCTCTCTCCAACTCCCTGAAAGGAGGGGGGAGCCAGGGGGGGTCGGTCTCTGCTCCCAAGTCACAGATGATAGGCCAAGGGGTAATGGCTTCAAGTTGTGCCGGGGAGGTTCAGGTTAGATATTAGGAAATATTTCTTTACTGAAAGGGTTATCAGACATTGGAATGGGCTGCCCTGGGAGGGGGTTGAGGCCCCATCCCTGGAGGGATTCAAGAGATGAGTTGACATGGTGCTTGGGGATATAGGTTAGTGTTGGGTGGTGTTTTGTGTGGTGTGAATGTGGTGGTGTGTGTGGTGGGTTTTTTTCTTTGGTTTTTTTTTTTTTATTATTGGTTGGACTAGATGATGATAAAAGGTCCCTTCCAACCTAGGTGATTCTGTGATTCTGTGATTGCTGGAGTTTGGGGAGGCCAGGGAGCAGGCGGGGTTACTGGCTCAGCTGCAGAGCTTCGACCTCCAACCTTCAGGCACCAACCCGACAGCGAGCGTGGAGCTGGTGGCACACAACAAGGACCTTCACCGCTGGCTTTCCACTGCCCAAGTAAATAAATATATAGGGGCTTGCTCTGGATACGCACACCCCCTGAAGGCATGCATGCTGCATGCACAGCGTCAGTGCTGCTCCAGCATCACAGGTTCAGGCACAAAACTGACCGTCCCATCTGCTGCGTTTGTCCCATTTTAAATGACTGACTCACATTTTGGTGATGAAGTCATCCTTTTCTCCAAAGCGAGAGGGACTGACACCAAAAAGGGTTCTCGCTTACAGAGTGAGGGTTTCCCACCCCTGTGCCCATCACATTCTCCATCATCCGAGGCACAAAGCCTACAGTTGGTATTTTACTCCCATAAAGGAGCAGGGAAGGGTGTCCCACTCCCTCTCCCTGGGTTCTGCAGTGCTGAGTCAAAAGCAAAAGGTTGTCCAACATGACCATCCAAAAGCCGCACTGAGAAAGGAGGACAGTGTTCCTCTGAGGATGCCTCTCACAGCCTCCTGACTGAAGGGTTGGTCCCTTCATCCCATTTTCATAGGGAAATCTGAGCTGGTGGCGACGTGGTGTCCTCAGAGCCTCCCTGCCTCCCCCTGCCACGCTCAGGGCTGGGGACCTGCTTCACCAAAAAGAAATGGGGTGGCAGCAGGAACGCAGATGAGCTCATTTGAATTTTCTGGTTTCTCCTGGCTGATGAATCCCTCAACAGCCCTCAACCAGGGGAGAGAGCAGCTCACAGGCACCCGCAGACAGCTCTCCATTGAGAGTCAACATCTCCGGGAAGGAGGGACCGAGCACTACTGGAGGCTGTCACGGGGTGGCACGTGAGACAGCCCTGAAAATGAAAAACACAGTGGAAAAAACAGTCGCTGGAGGCTGCATCCATCTGCTCACCTAGAAAAGCTACCAACTGCCCTGGAAGATAAGTGTTGGGTGAGAGACAGACCTGTGAAAGCTGTGTGCCAGCGTGGAAGCCCCATCAGAGGGTTTCCCCCTGCCATAGCAGCTCTCTTCCATCCCCATCCTCCTGCCCCGACCAAGCGGGGGCTGAGCTGCATCCCCCACCCCACGGCAGCAGAAGCGGGGGTGAAGGGAGACAGGCTGTGCCAGGCAGCCCAGGGATTTCCCAGGAGGAGCACCCCCTGTCCAAAAGAACACGATGGACCGTTTCCGGATGATCTTCCAGTACTTCCAGTCCAACTCAGAGTCAGTAATGAACGGGATCTGTGGGCTGTTAGCCCTGGCTAGCGTGAAGATGTATACCTCCTTTGACTTCAGCTGCCCCTGTCTGCCCCAGTACAACATGGTATACGGCTTGGGGGTCATGTTCGTACCCCCCATCGCCCTCTTCCTCTGCGGCCTCATCCTCAACAGACAGTCCCTGGTGATGCTGGAGGAGTGGAGGCGACCTCAGGGGCACAGGAAGAAGGACCTGGCTGTCATCAGGTAGGGTTTGAACCAGAAGCAGTGTCCCTCCTTTCACCTCCCGCTTAGCTGACTTGCATCCATAGCTTTAGTCCTCCTGGGAATGAATTTTCTTCCATTCTCAGCTCCTGAGACCTTTCCCTGTGAACCAGGTGGGGCAGAGCCATGGGAAATGCATTTATAACAGCAGAAACAAAGGCAGAGCCTCATTCCATCCCAGCAAAGGAGGGCAGGAACACCTTGACACTAATGGCTGGATTTATGCTGCCACCCTGGGAAATAGGTGCTCCCTGCCCTGTCCAGCTTCTCCCGGGGCTTACGCATCCAAAAAGATGAGGCATTTCCACTTAAATGCGCGGAAAGAGTGGCATTTCCATCACAGTCTATTCCGTATCGATAGCCTGGTGGTTTCTCCCCCTTCAGTTGAGTTTTTGACTGACTTTACGTTGGCAGAAGGGAGAGGGGAATCACGTTTAGCCTGCTACACACAAAGTTTTGCCCAGCGCTCGGGGTGGCACGCCGTGGGGCGAGAAAGGCTGCAGAGAAAAGCGATTTGCCAGGCAGAAAGCGAGCCGATGGGAAAGCAAGGAGTGAATGGAGAAGACAAGGGAGAGCCGACAAGGATTCATGTGTGGGAGACGTAAATATAGAGTTGAGGCAAGCACATAACGAGAGGACCGTGCCCTGCACTGAATGAGGGCAGAGCACTGGCACAGATTTCACTGGAAGGCAGCACCAACAAAGAGGTCCCAGAGCAGAAGAAGCATTAGATGGAGCCATGGTGGGGACAGTCCTGCTAGCAGTCAGCTCCCTGGTTCTGGGAGGGCTGCGTGGCATGGAGCAGCCTGCATCCATCAAGGCTCTGGATGAGGAGAAAGCTCTCAGCATTTACCCACTCACTGCTGTTCTTGATAGGGCAAGGGGTGATGGCCTCAAGTTGCACCAGGGGAGGTTCGGGTTAGATATTAGGAAATATTTATTGACTGAAAGGGTTGTCAGGCCTTGGAATGGGCTGCCCAGGGAGGGGGTTGAGGCACCATCCCTGGAGGTGTTCAAGAGACAGGTTGACATAGTGCTTGGGGATATGGATTAGTAGCAGATTGGTGTTGTTTTGGGTGTGGGGTGGGGTGTGGGGGGTTGGGGTTTTTTTTGGTCGTTTGTGGTTTTTTTGTTTTGTTTTGTTTTTTCATTGGTTGGACTAGATGATGTTAAAAGGTCCCTTCCAACCTAGGTGATTCTGTGATTCTCTCTCTTCAGGTACATGTGTTCCTCCATCATGCAGCGAGCCATGGTTGCCCCTGTTGTCTGGATCATAGTCACCCTCCTGGATGGCAAATGCCTGATCTGCGCTTTCAGCGGCTCCGTGGATCCCAAGAAGTTTGTGGGCTTTGCCAACACCAGCCTGGTGGAGGTGCAGCACCTGCTGGCCAAGGTCCCCTGCAAGGACGATGAGTTCCTGAGGAACAACACGTCCCGCAAGGCAGTGTCCAGGTACCTGCGCTGCTGGTCCCAGGTAGGTGGTCCCAGGTAGGTAGCCCCAGGTAGCCCCCCCTGCCAGCAAGGTGCCCAGCCACACATCGTCTGGTCCTGCTCTTCCCTGATTTGTCATAGCTTCACCATGGTCAGGCGGGGTGCTTATTTATCACCCCAAATGTTGCCACCCTCAGTGATAATCTCCAGACTCCATCAGGTAGGGAAAAGGAAGGAAATAAAGGATGGTTTAATGAGCAGAACTTTGTTTCTAGAAGAACCTGCAACTTCTAAACGCAGATAATAAAAAGCAGGTTGCAAGGAATATATAGGTTTCTCCTCGGGCCCTATCCAGTGTCAGCAGAGGTTTCTAACATCACAGGCAGGACACGCTGCTCCAGGAACAGTGCAAGCTGAGAAAGATGAAAGTAGCTCGCTGAGGAACAAGAGGAGAAGGGGACATGACGTGGAGTGGAGGCCTGGCCAGCCCCTGATCTTGGTAGAGGGATGAAGAGCAATGGGAGGGCATTGAAAACAAGCCCCTCCTTACCCAAGGGAGCTGCAGGTAGTTTGGGCTGTCTCATCCTGCTGCTGGGAGCCTGGAGCCCTGGAGCCAGCTTCGGTGGCAGATGAAGATCTCACTGGAGATTAGTGAGCACCAAAGAAGAGCACTGAAGTCCCCTTCTCCTGGGGCACTCCCTTGCTCTAAGCAAATGCCTGGCTGCTCCAGGCTAAGTGTGCCAACAGTTATCCTCCTGAGTTATTGATGCACAGATGAATGTCCTATATGCAGTGGGAGGAGATTACAGTGACCCTCTGAGTGCAGTTTAGGGCTGCTGGACTTCAGGGACAGGTCAAGGACAAGAGTCTAGATATGCCACACCTCCCCTCCAGCCACACAAATTCCCTGTCGTGGCAATACAGGCAAAGAGCTCGTGCCTGTCCTTGTGCCTGTCCTTCTCCTATTCCACCACTTATTTCTTACCACCCAGGCACTCGGCTGGAGCATTTTATTGATCCTCATCGTAGCAGCTTTCCTCGCCCGCTGGCTCAGACCTTGCTTTAACCAGGCCAGCCTCCTGCAGGCACGTCACTGGAGCAACTACATCGACATGGAGCAGAAGATTTTTGAGGAAACCTGCTGCGAGCACAGCCGGCTCTTCGCTCACAAGTGCATCCTCCACTTCTTTGAAAGCATGCGGCAGGAGATCAACCTGCACAGCTTCAGCTTGCCTAGGGAGGGAGGGGGGGCTGAAGGAGAGGAAGATCTTCTCCGGGGTATCACAGACCAGGACCAGGTGAATAAGCTTTTGAAAACGTGGTACTCTGAGAAACCCACTCTGGATGTCAGCCGGGTGACCCAGAGGCATCCCCTGGGGCGAGAGGCATCCCCTCTGCCCCGGGCAGACAGCCCAGGTACCCGGTCCAAATTCCCCCAGCACACCGATGTGTAACGGGGGCTTTGTCCCGCAGACACTGAAGGGACACTGCTGAATCTCTGCACGAAGCGAGGACCGGTGGGTGGGTGATGGTGGTGCTCCCCTCCTCCTCCAAAACCCCAACCCCAAAGACTCTGCTCCAGGACACGCCTAGCAAAACCTCCAGAATAAACTCACCTAAAGATCCCAAAGTCCCAGACTCCCTCACTGTTAATGACATTCCTCAACCAAAGGGCTCTGCGTAGCACTTTTTCACTATTAAAGAGTCTGTAGCTCCTTACAGCCGTGATAAAACCCTTCTGGCTTGAGGAAGCATTTAACCAAGGCAGCCCCATCTGGCTGTGATGCCAACCAACTGGAGTGGCGGCTTCACAGAGGCGTGAGGAGCTCCTGCCCGTTTCATCAGTGGTAGCAGTGCTGACACCGAGATGATTTAATTGCAACTCTTTTACTACCACACTGACATGTTTACTCAAAAAGGCAACCCCAGCTCCTCCGTCTTCCCACTGCTCGGGGCTCTGGCTGCCTCCAGCCCAGGTGCCAAACTTCAGACTCCCTCTAACGACCCGGCAATACTTCCATGCATTTTCGAAACAAAAAGTGGCAACACACCAAAATTCATAAATGTAACAGAAGATATTTCTGGATAAGTGTTCCTGGGTTTGATTGGATTTGCAGAAGGAAAAGGATCTGAGAAAGCTTTAGTATAAACCAATCTATCCAGAGGACCCTCCTTGCAACACCTAGTTGGGCATTTCCATCCTTAGTTTCAAAACTGTTTGACTCTAATGTCATCTCAGAGTCTCTAATGCTAATTCCTTTCTTACCGGCCTTTTTCCAGCCCTTGCTGTGTAGATGATCCCAACCACGGTGCCAGGTTGTCTGGTATTTCTGTCCAGCATTGCTGCTTGGATGCAATAAACTCTTTACTGCAAACTAAGCCAGGACAGACACATCTATTCCTCCAGGCTAAGGCTCACGCTGATCCCCCTTTATCCCTGGGAGTGAAAGGTGCAAGGTGGAGGGGCTGGAGGGGGTGGTAAAGGGTGGTGTTTGAAGAATAAACCTCTCCTTGGCCATGCATGGATAGATGGGGCAAGCAGGGTCTCCAGGAGGAAAGAAGAGGGTGGGAAAGGGGCAAAGAAACCTGCCACCGCCTTGTGACTAAATCCAAAACAAGGGGTCGAATTGAAAACACATCTTAATCCCCCAAATTAATTTGTTAAGCTGCTGGGAGGTGGGTCACCTCCTCTCTGGGATGTTTGGGTGTACCGGGTCAGGGAGGGAGGGAGGAGATGCTTGTAAAAAGACAGGAAGACCAAATAACTCCATGGCCCACCTGCGGGCAGCTGCACCCCTCTGCCAGCCAGGACAGGAGATGCAGAGCTTATTTGCATAACAAAATTAGATGTGGCTGCATCCCTGAGCTCCCTTGGACGTGCGCAGAGAGGGCACAAAGCCAGCTGTGGCCCATGTTGGTTGGGAATAATCAGTAGCTATTTAGGTCCAGGGAGCTTCTGAGCTCTCCTTTGAAACCCCAAGCATTGCTCTTGGGCTTTCGTCTCTGGTTTACTTTTATCAGGCACAACATCCCAAATCTCGGGCTGAGACTCGGTTCGGCCTCACCGCTCCACGCTAGTCAAATTGGCTATTTTCCTAACCAGCTCAGAGCAGAGCTCTGCTGCTCCCCTTTGCATGCTGCTTTCCATGCTCTCAGGTTTTAAGTCGTCCCAGAGTGGCCACCAAACACGCAATGCAAAAAAGGGGAAGAGGAAGAGCTTTGTGATCTGTGTCAGGAGGGAAAAAACAGAGGATTTAAGGGCGCTGCCATAATCTTTTACACGTCTGCTGGGAGGGTCCATAGTCACTGGGTAGCTCCAGTTGGATGGGGACACGGGCGTTCATCCTTCCCAGCCTCCCTGGCTGTGCTGTGTTCCTCTTTGAAGGCAGAGAAGAACACTTCTCTGTGGTGATAAATGGTACCTGGCACTCCATGGTGTGACAAGAGGCAACAGGCAAAACCCAAAATGATGAAAAATTCCATGAAATCAGAAGAAAAGACGTATTTACTTTGACGGTGATGGAACAGGCTGCCCAGAGACATTGTGGCACCAATATTCACAACCCCATTAGGTGTGTCCGTGAGCGTGCTTTGGGCAGGAATGGTGGACCAGACAATCTCCAGAGGTCCCTTCCCACCAGCTCTGCTAGGAGTGTGCACCCTCCCGCAAGAGTGGGAGCAGAGAGGGTCTTTCACAGTCTTCAGGAGCACTTTTTGCTTCCCAGGGCTGGTCTGATGTCTGACTTACAGACGTGTCTGATGTGCTTTGGGGTCATCACCTGCCAAGAACCCATGAAACAGCAGGGCTGACAGCAAAGGCAACTTCCCCAATCTCTTTCCAAACTCTCCTGGTGGGAATTGTGACCATTTTCCTGCCCCTCCTTTCTATATCCTACATTGACTGGCGCATGCAAAGCCCAACCAGCTCCCTCGTTTGGTGTCTGTCTTGGCATTCAGGTGCAGGACCACACACTGGGAGGCACTTGGCCATGTACCATCTCTCCCAGGAGCTGGTTTCCAAAGCACGAGCAGGCAGGATTGTGGGAGGAATCACTCACTCTGCCTTCTCTTGCAAACCAGCTGGTGTGAGCTTTCTGCTGACAGTTCTCGCCAAAACAAGGTCCTCCCTAACAAGGCAACACAGAAAGAAAGACCCAGGCGTTGGCCTCTATAGGCTCTGGTTTGAATCCCACTGCCTTGTCATTGGCCTCAACGAGCACTGCTGGTGCTGGACACCAAGGAAGCTCAGACCCCTCATTCCCCTTTAATGAAAGGCAGAGGTTTCCCAGAGATCAAAAAGCTCCCTGCTTTTTACAAGGTTGATTCACGCAGGCTTTGATGTCAACTGCCCTTCAAAAAGCCACTTGCCAGGTGACCAGGGAAGCCAGCCGGAGCTCTTAGCTCACAATACAATAAACCTCATCTATATTCATGCAGCCAAATCTCTTCCCGTTTGATGAGATCATGCAATTAACCTCTCCACAGCAGGCAGAGCTAAGCCGGCCCGGGTGTTACCCACGTGCTTTGTGCTCACCTCTGTGGTGGCATCTCAGGGTGAACTTGGCACTGCCAACTAAGCCCCAGGGCTGGTGTGGGGGGAGACGTCAGAAACCACAGCACTGACTAACGGTCAAATCACCTGGTTTGGCTTCCTACCTCCATACTGACACACTGCAAAACCTTGGGGAAAATATCTCTCACACAGCACCCACCTATGTACAGCTTGCCTTGGTGACGCGTCTCACAGCCACCACTGCAGCCACCCTGGTGTCCGGACAGTCAGATGGATCTTGACACCCACATCAACAGCCCAAGCGGTGCCTGGACCAGAGGGACTGAATTACAGATAGTCAATACTGCACCGAGCTGTTTTACTGCCACTTGTCCCAGTATAACCCCACCTTTTGGCTCACTTGAGGGAGCATCCTGGTGCTTTGTGAACTGGGAATGTAGATGCAGGAAAGCACCAATAACACAACCCACTTTGGTTTGGTGTGTGCTGTAGGAGCTAAGCCCGCCCCAACCACAGCTATCACATCTCAGTCATGTTGGTCCCAGTTTTAAATTGGAAGAAGGGAGATTTAGATTAGATACTGGAAAGAAATTCTTTGGTGTGAGGGTGGTGAGAGTCTGGCCCAGGTTGCCCAGAGAAGCTGTGGCTGCCCCATCCCTGGAGGGGTCCAAGGCCAGGCTGGAGGGGGCTTGGAGCAACCTGGTCTGGTGGGAGGTGTCCCCCCCCAGGGCAGGGGGTTGGACTCGATGAAACCTAAGGTCCCTTCCAACCCAAACCATTCTATGATTCTATGGTCAGCTTTGTGCTGGCAAACGTCTGCAGGATCTCTGTACCAGAAAGACCCCAGGTCTGCAGAGCTGACGGTGAGCTGAGCATCCCACCATCAACGTCCAGGACACATCCACCAGATGCCGGAGCTGGCTCTGCCTGGGCTGCTCGGGGTGCACAAAGAGTGGGAAGGGCAAGGCAGGCATTCGGGTCCACTTGACCCCAGATCATTTGGTGTTGCTACTGAATTACCAAACCCAGGTAAAGTGGCATGGTTAAATTGCCAGCAACCCCATGCTGCACGGACCAGCCAGCCCAGCACCCGGCTAGCTCAGTCCTCCCTGCACCACTGACACGGGCAGGGTGATTAATGCTCATAAGAGAGAAGTAGTGAAATATTGATTACGGTGAAACAGTGATTTAACAAAATCAGTAGTAAATGCGATAAAACCAGTAGTAAATGCGATAGTGTTTTATGAGATTCGATATCAAGGCGCACTCTATTAATTACTGCCTGGAGGACAGGGTCAGAAAAACTGTCAGGGAGACCCTCCCATTGAGTCTCGAGAAAGAACCCCCTGGCTTTCTAAACTCCTTCCCAGAGAGGAGTCAAGGTGCAGCTGGATCCAATCCTAGTCCCAGACTTGGCCAACGGTTTATGTGTAAAGGATTATATATGTGCAATCAATCCTTTATATTACTTAGCTCAGATTCCAAAGTTTAGCATGCTATTAGTCACTCACCAAGAATCTGTTGCAGCGAGGAATCTCTCAACCTTGAGGAGTAGAACCTTGAGTGAGCGTTCTCACGAAAGAGGAGATCCTGGCATGCAGCCGCTGCCATCCAGGAGAGCTCCAAGGGCTCTGGGCCTGGCCACTATTTATACAGTAAGGTAAATATTCTCACGGGAACAAAATATCTAGGTCCCCACTCCAGACCATGTTTTGGCTATATTGGCAGCCATCCCCCAAAGTCCAGGTGCAAGTTATTGCAACTGATGTTGTGATGGCCATGGTGGCCACTGCCCTAACAAGAGCTGGGGGGAGGGAGAGGAAGAAGAGGGGGGGAAACCAGGGAGAGCACACCACCACAACCATGCCTGAGAAACGTGCCCTTAGACACCTTTGCCTCTGGCCAAATCCCAGACCCAGCCTCTCCTGCTAAATGGATGCACGTTGCTGGCTCAGGTAGACCTTGCTCTGCCCTTGCCGGCAGGATTGGAGTTATCTTCAGAGGAGTGGCAGCTCCATTGAACCCTCAGCCCCCGGGGCTGCTGGTACCTGCTGGTCTGATGGGCAGGAAGGGCTCTGCACAGCCCGTGCCTCCAGGGTGTCTGGGACCTCTGGGAAACACGGTCCCTGAGGGGATAGTGGCTGCCCTTGGGCCAGGGAGGTCACTGGCAGGGTTTACACGTGCTTCCCAGTTCCTGCACATCCCAAATTTATCAAGGGGCTGGGATTACACCCACAAGAAAATAATTCAGCCTCTGTCGCTCAGGAACGGCTGCCGCTCAGAGCAAAGTGCACTGAAGCCCTTCAGAAATGCTCATTAAAAGTGGATTGAAAAAGAAGAAATTTCAGGGAAAAACCTGAATCTCAGAGCTCTGCTGGTCAGGGAGCGCTTCCTGAGAAAGTAGAGGCACCCAGGGCTTGGATGTTCTCGGGGACCCATCTGCAGAGCAGGGTACAGCCTCTGTGTGCTCCTGTCCCCGCAGCCTCTCGCCTTTCTCTGCCTGTTTCTCTCCAGCCCTAAAGCCGGGAAAAGCAGCTGTGCCTCTGGATGTCACCAGGCCATGTGAGCCAGGGTTTGAGGATGTTTTAGCAAGCCCTGAGGATGGAGGGCTATGGAAACCACAGAGCTCCGACTGTCAGCTTGAAAGTGTGGCTGGAAGGAGGGCGGTCGCAGGATGGGGGGGAGCCTGTAACAGACCCCAGGGCACCAAGAGCTTTATCCCTCCTTCCTCCGCCTTTCCTTTTCTCTTCCCTCTGCAGAATAAAACAGGGAGAAGGCACTTCCCAGTGAAGCAGAGGTCAGGGGGCTGGCAGACCTGTGAGGCACTTGCATTAGATGCTGCTGGGGTGCTGCAGCCATGGAGGGAGGGGGGGGGAAAGCTCTGCCATCCCGGTCTTCCGTGTGTGCCAGCACCGCAGATGTGGGACGTCCCATTGGGTCCTGGGAGGAGCACCCAACCTCCTGCCTTTGCAAATAAGTTCCCAGAGGCCGAGCAGTCAACTCCCCTTTCTGCCCAGGGCAGGGATTGCTCTGGGGAGGGCACAGCCATGGTGGCACCAGCACCCTCCAGCCGAGGGGAAGGGTGACCAGGAGACTGCAGAAATGGGGACCTGGAGAAGAAGGAAGCCAGGTTTAGCAAACCAGAAACAACCCGGGTCCCTCAGACCCAAAGAAGAGCAGGAGGAAACGAGCTCTGAACTTTTGCAAGCGGCAAAATCAGCAGGGGGGGGAAAAAAGTGTTTTAATTTTCTGCTTTAAATATCGGGCTGTAAGAATGTGTAACTGAACCCGTGAACTGCACAGAGAGCTCTTGGTGCCCATCCTTGAAGAGGGGGGCTGAAAGAATGAAGTAAACCGAGGCCACAGCTTGGACCCCGGTGCGGGGAGGAATCACATCAAGAGAAAATGGACAAGTTTCGGATGATCTTCCAGTTCCTCCAGTCCAATCAGGAGTCCTTCATGAACGGCATCTGCGGGATAATGGCCCTCGCCAGTGCCCAGATGTACTCGGCTTTTGATTTCAACTGCCCCTGCCTGCCACGCTACAACCTGGCCTACGGGCTGGGCATCCTCCTGGTGCCCCCCCTCATCTTGTTCCTGCTGGGCTTCGTGCTGAACAACAACATCTCCATGCTGGCGGAGGAGTGGCGGCGGCCCCAGGGCCAGCGAGGGAAGGACCCGGCTGTCCTGCGCTACATGTTCTGCTCCATGGCCCAGAGGGCCATGATCGCCCCGGTGGTCTGGGTCTCGGTGACGCTGCTGGACGGCAAGTGCATCACCTGCGCCTTCTGCACCTCCGTGCCTGTGGAGACCCTGGGCAACGCCAGCCACACCAGCCTCTCCCGAGGGGAGATGAAGAGGGTCCTCGCCCGCATCCCCTGCAAGGAGATCTACGACGGGCAAGAGTTCATCGCCAATGAAGTGGCCGTCAGGTACTTGCGCTGCATCTCACAGGTAAGAGGCATCGTGGCCTTGCTGGTGGCTTGGGGTAAGGCACTGCCAGCCTTAGCTCTTCGCTCCGGGGGAATCTCCTTGTTGAAATCAAGCTGCAGGTGATTGAAATCGATCACCCCCTGTGGCTTTGCAGGGCTACAAGGTGTTCAGACTCAGCTGCAGAGAGTTACACCTCCAGCGTGGTGCAGAGACTGGAGCTGTAGGTCGTCTTGATAATCTGGTTCCCCTCCTTGCTGCTCCCTCGGGCAGCCTGAGGCTGAAGAGCAGCAATACACGGCCAAGCTGTGTGCAGAGATTCATTTAGAAGTTCAGAAGGGGCTGATGTGGATGTTACTGCCTGGATGGTGGGTTGTCTCCCCCTCCTGTAACCCACAGGTTGCCCGTGGTTGCTCTTGCTGCTTGTTATAACCCGTGCAAGCAACGGGCTGATAATCATCTGTGCCACTTACCCCTGCCACTGGCATGGAAACAGCCAGCGGGTGTTTATTAACCATCCCAGGGAACCACAAATGAAGAATCACCACTAGCTCCTTGTCCTGTGCTTAGTTCCTCTCAAGCCCTCTGCTCCTGGCCACGTTGGGGGTGGGATGGTCAGCCCCACTCTGGTCACTCACATACTCCTGTTTAAAAGCAGCCCCTCTCCCTGACCTCCTCAGGGCATCACCGTCCCCAGTTTAGGAGAAATGGAGGCACGGGGACTTCTAGAAAGACATAAAGCAGACTTTCCTGGCTAGACCCCAGTTCCCAGCTGCTGGGAAGCACTGGCAGCCACACGACAAGAAGTGTCACCCAGATATACCCACCTCCCAGGTGCTCTTTGAGGGGGCTGCAATTACAGTGGGGCTCACCCCCGCCAGCCCTGCCTGAGCAGCCTGAACCCAGACCCACGGTGAACAAGACAGACCGGTCCAGGCTCTGCCCTCCTCTCACCCTTCCCGTCAGACCCCATTACCCCATTACCAGGGGCGCCCACGGGAGACATTGCTAAGCCCCACAGCTTGGGAAATGGGTGACCCGGGGAGTAGGTGGAACGAGGCTGGCTGCGGGTGGGAGGATGGAGGCTGTCCTGAAGGCAGGCGAGGCACGGGGTACGGGAGGCAGGACGGAGGGCTGGGGGCAGGATTCAGCCTGGTGTTATTTATGGTCACTGCCCGCTGACACGAGAAGGTGCTGCCTGCGTTGGGGCATCGAGCAGAATGTCAGCACAGGGGCACTGGTGAGGTATGGAGGGGTCTTCTCACCCGGCTTCACAATGAAATGCAGCCAGATGGAGCTCCACCAGCCCGAAGTGGAGCCAGGCTCGTTTGCACCCTCCCCGGGGTGGGTAAGGGGGGGTTCTTCCAGCTGGTGGGAAGTGCCGGGTGCCTGCTCTGCCCATCTGTGATGGGTCCGGTTCACTCCTCGTCCCTGCAGGCTCTGGGCTGGTGCTTTGTGCTGCTGATGACCACGCTGGCTTTCTTGGTCAGATCCCTCCGGCCCTGCTTCACCCAAGCCGCCTTCCTGAAGAGCAGGTACTGGTCCCACTACATCGACACGGAGCGCAAGCTCTTCGACGAGACGTGTGCGGAGCACGCCAAGAGCTTTGCCAAGGTCTGCATCCAGCAGTTCTTCGAGGGCATGAGCAGGGACCTGGTGGCCGCTCGCTGCCACCCGCCCAGGAAAGCCCCCGCGGATGCGGAGGAAGCCGCCGAGAAACTCCTGGGCATCACCGATCAGGGCACCATGAACGCGGCTCTGAAGAGCTGGCACAGATGCAAGCCCCCCCTGCACCTCCACTCGCCTGCCCTCCCCAGCAGCAATGGCTGGGCGGGGGAAAAGCAGCCCCCCGTGCACCCCCCTGCGCCCCGAAGGGAGATGGCTGCCTACTACAGCCGGGTGTGAGGGGCACACGGAGGCAGAGCCGCACTTGTGGGACAGGGGCAGCAGGGAGGGCAGGCAGGTGGGCATCCGAGCCGGGCAGAGGTGAGGGCCAGCACCACAGGGGCTGCGGGGGGACAGGTGTCCAAAGGGCACGGCGGTGCTGGCACAGACCCACCTGCTCCCACATCCAACCCTACAGCGTCAGTAATCCAGGAAAAGGGCTTTGTACCGAGCAGGATGGCTACTCAAGGTCATGATGAGGGGCCTGGAGCATCTCTCTGATGAGGAAAGGCTGAGGGACTTGGGGCTTTTTAGTCTGGAGAAGAGAAG
>JAOTQQ010000002.1:25216190-25240398 GCA_026546715.1 Gallinago undulata | reverse complement strand
GTGTCAGGAGGATGGGGCCAGGCTTTTCTCAGTGGTGCCCAGGGACAGGACAAGAGGGAATGGGCACAAACTTGAACCTAAGAAGCTCCATTTCAACAAGAGCAGGAACTTCTTTGCTGTGAGGGTGGCAGAACCCTGGCAGAGGCTGCCCAGAGAGGTGGGGGAGTCTCCTTCTCTGGAGACATTCAAACCCCACCTGGACATGTTCCTGTGCAACCTGCACTGGGTGGACCTGCTCTGGCAGGGGGTTGGATTAGATGATATCATTCTGTGATTCTGTTATATCATTCATTGCCTTTCAGAGGAGACACCTTGCCAGGGGACCCGACAGGGCCCCTGGGATTTCAGTGGGGTTGGGGTGACAGTGCTAAGCCCCGTTCAGCAGCAGCACCCGGAGCTCGGTGCGAGCCCCAGGGTCCCCAGCCAAGCTGGCAGGAGGGGACGGAGGTGCGGGAGCACCAAGGGGTGCACCGCACCCAAACACCTGGGAGCTGCAAAAACCTACTCGGGGACCCTCAATCTGGGGGTAAGAAGGAGGACTCTGTCCAAAACACCCGGCTGAACTGCAGACATTGGGGCTGAGCTTAACTTTGCCCTGGGCAGAGGGGAACGTGGGTGTTGCTGAAGATTTGCCTGCGCTGAAGACATCCTGTGGGAAGGGCTGAGTTTAAGCTTGGGGACACGGCGACGAGGAGGCTGGGGAAGGAGGCCGGGTGGCTCCAGCCTCTGCAAGAGGCTGGGTGGGAGCTGGAGCGGAGGGACAGACGGCCGAGAGGAGGGCAGGGGAAGGCGAGGCGTGCTGGGCTGCCTGGCGGGCATCGCTCGGCAGAGGAAGCAGCGAGAGGAAGAGCCAGGGCGGGCAGGAATGCACCGCGCTCGCCAGATCCCAGGCTGTGGCCAGCCCCGCACGCAGGGGGTCCCTCAGCCCCCGCAGCAACCCCCCTGCTCCGTCCAGGGTGGTGGGAAGCGAAACCTGGCCATCCCACAGAGCTCATGACAGAAGGTTCCTGCTTCTCCCAGAAACCCAGCCGGGCTGGCGTATCCCTGCCGGCTCAGCCAGCTCCTCCACACAAAAGCAGCAGTTTCTCCCCCTTCACATGGGGCCAAGGGATTCTCCTACTCTGCCTCTATCTGCCTAGGGTGGCTCTGGGCTCCTGCGCCGTTCGGGTACCACCCTCGGTTGAGCGTGACTGCATCCCCTGGGGAACATGGCAGCTGCATCCATCCCCCCCGGCTGGGGGGCTCCAGCGTTTCCCCCCTGCACCCCCAGCAAGGCACTCCATCGCTCCCATCCTCCAGGCAAACCCTGAGCCATCCCGGCCCAACTTTACACAGCTGCATCGCGGGGCTGAGAAAGGACGATGTGCTTTTTCCAGTGACTCATTCTCAGCCTTTCCTTTCCTTTTTGTGTGTTTTTTTTTTTTTTTTTAAAGGCAGAAGCCAAGCGCCTGCTCTTCGCCCCACCCAAGCACGGGGCCCCGAGAACACCCTCCTCCCTCCTCCCAAACGCCAACAGCCGAGGGCACGCCGCAGACAGAGAGAGGAAGCTGCCAAACTTTTAAAGCTGTTTTCATCAGCTTTCACTTTGCCCATCAGTCCGGCCTCAGCGGCATCCCCTCTTCTGCAGAGCCCCACGCATGGCCAGGAACCCACCCCCCCCACCCCTCCCCATCAGCCAGAACCTGAGCAAAACCACATGAGGAGCTGAGAAGGCTCCAGAACTGGTTTCAACAGCTTTTGAAGTAAGTGACTTCATTTTTATTACTTTTTTTTTTTTCCTTTGCTTTCATGCCTGTTTCGTGGGAAGACTTTAAGAGAGGCTGCTAAAAAATGACCTGCTGCCAACAACTCTTCTCCTCCCCTTCTGCCCACCCCCCTCTCTCTCCCAGACAAGGCACCCTAACCCCCAAGCAGAGGCAGGGTAACCCTCCCCAAAATGCCAAACTCTTTGTTTTTGCTTTGCCGGTTGCTGGGCGCTGCCAAGGAGGTCGCAGGGCCTTGTTTATCCGGGCTGTTTGCTGGTAACTCTAATAACAGGGGTTTTGAACCCAAATGCACTAGAAGAAGCTGGCAGGGGTCCGGCTGCAAACGTGGGGTAGCACAAAGCGCGGCAGCCGGAGCTGGGGGCCCCATCCCCCATCACGTAGCTGCAGTTTTTTGGCTGCTCTGCCCCCTGTGCCGAGGGAGTTTTGCCTATGGAAAACTGGGAAGATGCAGGGAGACATCAAGGGCTGCTTGTGTTTGAGCTCAGCAATATCCCAGCGTGACTTTAAAGGGGCTGCCCAGGGTAAGGCAGGAGACTTTCTGTCCCCTTGCCCCTCTGCCATCCCACAGGAGAAGGGGATAAACCAGGCTTTGGTGGGGCAGCAGATGAACCCAAAGCCCAGGAGGGATTTAAAGCACAGCGCATGAGTAAGCCTTGTACAAGAGACCATTAGGATTAAGGTGCCTTTGTCTCCTCTCCATGAATACAGCCTTTTCCCAGCAGCTGGGGTTGGCCCCGGGAAACCTTCCTCCCAGGGGGGAGGAAGTCAGCATCGAGGCAAATTTTGGGGCAGGCCTGCTTTGGGTGAGGGTGTAAGCTGCTCCTGTAACCTGTGCCGATGCTGTAAGCTGCCGGAGATGGTTAGTTGGGTGCCCAGGTCCTCCCTGTTTCCAGCAAACCCCAGTGACAGCAGTGCCCCCGAGGCCAGAGGGTTTCATCACATGGGTGAGGGTGCCTGGAGCTAGCAAGGTGCTTGGGGCTGCCTGAGATGAAACCCTGTGGGGACGCAGCACAGATGGAAAGTCAACTAAGAAATTATTTAAATGCAGCTTTGCAAGTGGCATAAGAAGAATAAGAAGGCTGGGGAGAGCCTGTTTCCAAAGGCCTGCAGTGACGGGACAAGGGGCAATGGGTTTAAACTGAAGAAAAGCAGATTTAGGTTGGATCTTAGGAATAAGTTCTTTCCAATGAGGGTGGTGGAGCACTGGAAGAGGGTGCCCAGGGAGGTGGTTGAGGCCCCTTCCCTGGAGACATTCAAGGTGAAACTCGAGGAGGCCCTGGGCAACCTGGTCTAGTTGGGGGTGTCCCTGCTGACCGCGGGGGGGTCGGACTAGATGGCCTTTGGAGGTCCCTTCCAGCCCAGATGATTCTATAAGGGAATGGGTATCACTGCAGAGGGCATGGATACACTCCCCAATTATTTCCCTGTCCTTCAAAAAAAATCACAGACTCAGTGCCTGCAGTCCAACAGCCCTGTTGGTTGGGTGGGCTTCCCAGTATAACCAGTGTTGTACTGGGAGAAGGTGCTGGAGGAAGCCACAGAGGCAAAGATCAGTGTAAAACCACCCCTGGCACCGAGGCGTGCTGGTCACGGGCCGGTGAGAGGCTGGGCCAGGACTGTGGGCCAGGAGGGCAAGTATCCTTATGTCAGCCAGCTGTGGGAGAGAAAGAGCTCACCCTGCCACACCTCATCCCTGCAAAAACTCCTACATAATTGCTGACCCAGCTCTACCGGCATTTGATGATTGTATACTGGGTCATCGAGATAAGCTTTGATTTTCCCAGAAAGTAACTTGAGGGTAGCAAGAGGCCCTGAACATCCCCTCACCCTGGTTGGCAGAGGCTGGTCCTCTCCATCTCCCTGTCCCCAACCCTGCTGGGCCATCCATCGCTGCCTCCCTGACGTACTTTTGCCTATTACTAAATATTAACTGACCAGGTCTAAGAGGGAGGCGAATCCCACAGCCCTCACCAGGGAGGGCAGCACCAGCCTGTGCCCGGGCTAGCCTGAGTCAGCAGCAGGGCTGGGGAGGCATCCCAGCACCACTGGACTCTGGTCCAGTTTCCCCAGTAACGCGGCGTCCTCCTCCTTCGTTGCAGGTTTGGGAGATCAGTGTGTCTGGCGGCGACACCGAGAGTAATCGTCACTGCGGGAGGTGACTCAAACCAAAGAGAAGGAAAGGTGAGGGACGTGCAGATGACAGGGGCAGGAACAGCTCTCCTGTTGGCAACCTCTCCTGCACAAACGCTTTTGGAAGGGCTAGTGGGAAACTGAAATGACCAAGATTCCCCTCGCTGCTCAGCCTGAATCCCTCTTTGGCCCCTTTTGAAGTATCCCTGGGTACCCCAGAGCCTGGGACGCCAGGCGGGAGGAAGGGACAGCAGTGAGGGGGTTGTGCTCCCGGAGCAGCCCTTTGCACATCAGCTTGCCCAAGGCCATTTCACCCTCCATCGGTGTGTCCCCCAGCACCGGGAGGGGGGCCAGCACGGCCTCTCATTGCAGCACGTACCTCCTCTTGCCCCTGGGACGAGATGGCCGCCCTCATCGCCGAGAACTTTCGCTTCCTCTCCTTGTTCTTCAAGAGCAAAGATGTGATGATCTTCAATGGGCTGGTGGCCCTGGGCACAGTAGGGAGCGAGGAGCTCTTCTCCGTCGTTGCCTTCAACTGCCCCTGCTCCCCTGCCCGCAACTACATCTATGGGCTGGCTGCCATCGGAGTCCCGGCCCTGGCCCTCTTCCTCATCGGCGTCATCTGGAACAACCACACCTGGAACCTGGTGGCCGAGTGCCACAAGCGTGGCACCAAGAACTTCTCTGCCGCTGCCACCTTCCTCCTCTTCGGCTCCATCATGGGCCGGGCGGCCGTGGCGCCCGTCACCTGGTCGGTCATCTCGCTGCTGCGCGGGGAGGCCTACATCTGCGCCCTCAGCGAGTTTGTCAGGCCGTCCTCCCTGGACAAGTTCCCGGCCGACTACGGGGCCGACGTCCTGGCCAGGTTCCCCTGTAAAGACGTGCCGGCCAACCTCACCAAGTTCAGGGACGAGGTGACGCGGAGGCTGAGATATGAGTCCCAGGTAGGCACAGCGGGGAGAAAGCCACACGGAGCGGGTAAGGCCACCTTGACCGTGTCCTAACACAGCCTCTTCTCTTCTCCTCTCCCAGCTCTTCGGCTGGCTGCTCATCGGCATCGTGGCGGTCCTAGTTTTCCTCACCAAGTGCCTGAAGCACTGCTGCTCGCCGCTGAGCTACCGGCAGGAGGCTTACTGGGCCCAGTACCGCTCCAACGAGGCCAAGCTCTTCCGACGCACGGCCGAGGTCCACTCCCGGATCCTGGCAGCCAAGAATGTGAAGCAATTCTTTGGCTTCGTGGCACTGGACAAGGAGGAGAAGGAGCTGGTGCAGGAGTTCCCAGTGGACGGCGTCCAGCCGAGCCCCCAGTGGAATGCCATCACAGGCGTCTACATCTACCGGGAGAACAAGGGCTTCCCCCTCTACAGCCGGCTCCACAAATGGGCCAAAGGGGTGGAAGGCAACGGGCCAAGCCCAGAAGGCCACGAAATGCTCTTTTTGGCTTCCTAGGACAGACGGGTGCTGGCAGCGACTCCCCAGACTGCCTGGCAGCCCTACCAGTATCGGTGCACGGCTGAGGGATTCACTGGGAATATTCCTCCCAGCAGGATTACTTCTTCTCAGCGGGTAAATAGGGATCAACAGCCTCAAGGCAGAGGCTGATAAGCAATACACCGAGCTGGGGAACACCTCCCATGGAGACAACTGTCTCCTCACTGCTCCCAGAGACGCAAGGGGAGCAAAGAGCAGATGCACACCTTACCTCCAGGCTGCCAGTGCACCCTGCCATCTAATGTGCCAGCAGAAGCCTCGGGGAGCAAGAGGTGGGCACATTTCTAACCGTGGTTCCTGTGGTCCCACTTGTCTCGCACACAGCAGGGTTAGCCCCAGCCATCCCCCACACCTGCTTGTTTTATTGACCTTGGTATCTTCTCACAGAGTTGTGTGGTGCCTGTTAAGCAGGCAGGTCCCAGAGCACTTTACGGATTTTACAGGGCAGGGAAAAGAGGGAAGCAGTGGGTAAATTCCTGTGGCAAGGGGGACGCAATAGCACCTGGGAAGGAATGGGTCAATAATACTGCGACACAGCAAGTAACCAAGAGACTAAGGCAGGAGGAATCAGCAATATTCAAAAAGATGCTCCAATCACCAAGTTGGAATTTGGGTAGGACCCCAAACTCCCTTTGTTCTTACTGAAGTGCCTGATGACCGCTAATGAGCCCAAACAGTCGTAACCATGAGTTTACAAACCCAGAAGGTGGCACCATCATCAGAATAGGTTTTGGTCAAGGTGGCTCTGTAGAGGCTGAGGGGAAGCAGCCACCCACAGTGAGCCATGCCACCCTCTGCACTTTGTTGCATTTCTCACCCAACCGTCAGACCAGAGTCCCGCTTGTCTGGGTTGCGAGCTGCGGCAAGACCTCAATCAGAACTGGTTTTACATAAATGTACATACACACATGCACAGAGAGAGTGTATTACTATATAATCCTAGTTAGTCAGCTGCATTAATGGAGCATCTTTCCAAGGGATGGGAAAGGGACGAGAAAGTTGCCAGCCAAAAGACCACATTCCATACCCCCATCTGCTGCACTGGGACTGCAGCCCTAGAGTGATGAGGGACAGTAGGAAAGGGATGGGGGGGAGCAGCCCCTCTCTACCCTTCTACCACCCCATTTTCTTAAACTCTTTCCACTGCCAAGAGCTCCCCTTGAGAAAGGAGCTCTCCCTCTGAGAAAGCAAAGCCAGAAAGATGTAAAATCACTGTCCTCACCGTGACACCGTGCTGACTATGGCTTCAGGGCTGCTCTTCTCAGCCCCTTTTCTCCCGGGGGTCAACCAGGAGAAAGCCCCCAACACTGTTTCAAGAGTTGGCAGGAGAATGACATTTAGTTTTCCTACTTGTACTGTTTCTTTATAGGTACAACTGCCTCTTACACCGTGCTGTTTACTGAAAAGCCTTAAATTGTTCAAAAAAAGACTCAAACCCACCAAACTCAGAGGGGCTTACACACAAAGAGTTTTGAAATAAATTATTAAATAAGAGTTATTTTTCATTGCCTTATGAGTTGGGTTTTTTTTTCAGGGGGGCATAAAAGGCATCATTTAACATTCTCTCTTAACTCAAGGACTGGGAACTTTTTCTCCTTTCTTTTAAACATTCAGATCCTCTCCTATCCAGATGACCCCAGAAGTTGAACTTTTAAAGGATTACCACATATTACAAGGCAGTAACACTGCTGCTTTTTAGTTATTTTTGCAGCGAGTAGCACAAATCTTGTACATCAGGACACACAATTGTAGCAGAATGTATTTAGAAACCTTTTTACAAGGATGTCCCCTTCTTGCAAGAAAGAGCTGGAGGGTGTTCCCGCACATGAAGAGGCTGGAACACCGCTCAAGGTGCGAGGCATCCCAGGATCCCTCTTCGGCTTCTCTACAGAATTTGCCTTGCACTTGTGGGAAAGCTTGGCTCCCAGCCTCCACTGTCAACTAATCTGCAGGAATGATCAGATGCAAGTGAAGTGAAATTGCATTAGCTTGAGATGAAAGGGTCCATTTGCATTTCTTCTCATGGCCCCTCGAGTGCGAACATGCAGACACGCACACCACCCCCGCACGCAGCTCAGCAGATGCAGGGCAACTTGCTGAAACAAAGCAGTGCTCCTCTTACTTCCTTTACTTCCCTTCCCTTCCTCCTTGATAGTCCCAGTTGTTCCTTTGAACCACCTCCACCCCAGTTCCTTCTCCTACCCTTCCCTCCTTTGAAGGGAAGGGGCAAGACACGTAATGCTTGGGAATGGATTTGTTTATCCAAGGAACAAGCCATGAGCAACAAAACCAGCTTTTGTTCTGTTTACCTCCCTTCTCCATTAACTCCAGCCAATTTCCACGTGCTGGGATGGAGCAGGGGCTTGTCCAGCTTGTCCGGTTTTCCTCCCTCTTTCCAGAGAAGCACGTTGGAGTGACCAGCCGACAGGAGTGGAGTGAGCCACCACGCTCAGAAATTCTTGTTGGCAATTGTAGCAATTGGTTTTTTTTCCTCCTCTCCTCGCTGAGACATCCCTGGGCTTCTGGCCCCATCAGCACCTTCATGAATATCCCTGTTGCTCATCCTCCCCCAGTGACCATGAGGTGAGGGACTTCAACCAACGTGGCCTTACACACCAGCACAAGCAACCAGGCTGGGATTCTCACCAAAATGCCAGGAGGGAAGTGTCTTCCAGGCATGCCGGGTCACGCAAGCTGCCAGCTCACACTCTGCTTTTCCTCCAGAAGCAGAAACAACCCCATTGCAGAGCAGCCTACAGGTTGCGTTAGGGCACACTTCCCAGCAGCAAGATGGGTTCAAACCAGGCTCCTCCAGTATGGAGAATTACACACAGGTCTTTCATTTTCCCTGCCGACTACTGTAGAGATTATAATAGCCCCAGTAGTCAAGAAGAAACAATACCTCAAAGGGATCTCGGTTTCTATTGCAACGCTTATTTACGTATTCTATTATGTAACTAATTAATCTGAAAGAAAAAGCCACCATCTTTGCAGCTGTGTTCTTAAAGAAAAACAGCCAAGACGTTCCAAGCAGCCTCTTCCTCTAGAGGAGCATTAAGAAAAGCCTGAGTACAGGACCCTGCTCTCCCTGGGGGCAAGAAGTGAAATGACTTGTTTCTGGATCCTAAGGGACTTGGGACTGAATGAAATGCTGAATCATTCAGCCTTGCCAACACGGGGCATTCACGGAGGCAGGAGATCAGGGTCTGGTTTTGAGTTCAGAGTACCTCCAATGGAGTAAGACTTTTCAAGTTTGGTATTGCAAAGCTGGGCAACCGCTCACTAGTGTCTACACTGAACGATCACACCTGTTTGTATACTCTGCTTTTCCCCCTGCCTTCAGTTCTTCATCTGTAAAACACATGGATGACCACATCCACATCTTGCTGGACTCAGAATATGGGTCATAAGGCACTGACACCAGTGACAGAGCCTACGGAAGTACCCAAGATACCTGGCTTTCTCCAAGTAGGGGGTTAGATTGGGATGACTTTTTTTTCATCACAGAAAAAAAACATTTTTTTTCTTTGACATCACTGATTCCTCTTAAGACACAACAGCTACTGAAAATCACTATTTTTTCTGTTATCGTTCCCTGGCAACTTGTTACGACAGATAGCTGCAATCAATCAGGGGATCCATCACAACTGGATGCTGTTAGCTTTAAAGACACATGCCCTTTCAGCTAAAGAGGACAAGCATTCTGGGCTGCATTAGGAAGAGCATTACCAGCAGGTTGAGGGAGGTCACCCTCCCCCTCTGCTCTGCAGTGGTGAGACATCTGAGGTGATGTATCAAGTACTGAGCTCCCCAATACAGGAGAGATACTGGCTTACTGGATTGAGTCCACCAGAGGAACAGGAAAACGATTATGGAACTGGAGTATCCATCATACAAGGAGAGGCTGAGAAAACTGCAGCTGCTCGGCCTGAGGAGAAAGCTCAGAGTGGATCTTATCCATGTGTATAAATACCTGACACAAGAATGTAAAAAAAGTGGAACCAGACTCTTCTTAGTGGTGCTCAGTGACAGGATAAGAGGAAATGGGCACAGATTGAAATACAAGAAATCCCATTTAAATATAAGAAAACACTTTTTTTTACTGTGAACATGGTCAAACACTGGTTGCCCACAGAGGTTGTAGAGTCTCCATCCTTGGAGAAACTAAACCAAACAGGACATGGTCCCAAGTAACCTAGTCTAGCTGATCCCTGCTTTGAGCAGGGATTTGAACCAGATGATCTCCAGAGGTCCCTTCCAAACTCAAGTATGCCACAATTCTGTGTTGCTCTGCCAATTTCTAGGAGCACAAAGGCACTTGAGAGAAATCTTCAAAGGGTTAGTTCAGTCCAAAGGCCAGAATCTTCTCTGCCATCTTGACAGACAGAGAAATCAATTTACAAGACATCACTGTACTTAAAAATAGCGGGTCATCACTGCGCCTTTTCCCCAGGAAAGTAGAACAGGTATGGCTGATGTTTGTATTAATTATAAAACAGTCTATATTTAAAAACATGTCTTCAAAGTCATCAACGGACTAGGATTATTTGTAACACCTGGAACAAAGCTGCAAACATTTATAAAAATCTTTTTCCTTTCATTGTTTGTTCTTTCCAGTTTGCTTTGGTCATAGACCAGTACTCTCCAGAAACTCACTGTCCATGGCCACTCAGGGCAGAACTCCAAACCTCTCAGTTCCCACACTGCACGGAGAGTTGGGTCTCTCTGCTTCTACTTGTGCCATACTTAGGTGTCAGCAAAGGAACTCTTGGCCTCCACATACTCAAGTGCTGCTCTTTTAACAGCCAGGACACTTTCTGATGTACCAAATTTCTTCTCATAATCCAGGTAGCGTTTAAAGAAGAATTTCATCTTCTTTGGTGCCAAGCTCAGGTGTATAACCCTCTCAAAGATGTCCCTGCAAGAAACCAAAGCGATTCAGATCGCTGTGTTGGTGACAGCACTCAATACAAGCCCTTTGAAGAAGGAGCAGAAAATCAAGGCAGACATTCAATCTGCTGTGATGTGAAGTGCTGCTGCTTGAAGAAAGAGATCCCTGACAACTGGCCAAAACCTCAAAGTAGAAGCCTCCTATTTGCCTCCTGAACTCTAGGGCTGCTGGTCAACTTAAGCCAAGATCCAGCCACTGTATTTGACCCTGCATTCATTAAGTGGATGCGTCTGGATCCATAGTGCAGGAAGTTGGACTTCCTTTTGTCAACTCTCAGAAAAGGAAAAGAGGAAACAAAAATGGAGAAACTTTTTTAAGATATACAAGGGCTTGATCTCACCCTTCAGATACAAGGCAATCCCTCCAGAGGGACAGATGAACTTCAGTGCAAGTCCTCTACTTTCTGTCATGCAGGCTACTGCTTACAAACCAGTCTCCCCCCCTCTGCCCTATGGATCTCCTTGGAGTCTCCTCCATCCTGGCAAGGACAGGCACTTCATACACCCCAGTTTTCCTTCTCTTCTGCTCTGCTCTGGGAAGCCCTATACAACCTCGTACTACAGGGTACCTCTGCTCTTTTCAGGTGTTGCTGCAAGCACTGTACTCTGCCCCCTTCCCAGCCTGCCGTAGCACAACTCACCGCACTTCCTTCTGGCTGCCCTGCTTGATCATGATGTCCATGTAGATGGACCAGATGTCTGTCCGCTTGGGATAGCTGCTGAGGGTGCTCTCGAAGAGGGCCTTGGCATGTTCTGGGTCCCCAAAACGGAACTCGAGCTGTGCAAACCTTGAAATGACATCCACATCTGGAACAAGTAATGACATGTTAGGGTATCACAGAAGTCTCTTCCCCATGAACAAACACGAGTGATAATTACAGGCAGGCAAAGAGACAGCACCATCTGTACCCAGAGACAAAAGGCTCTGTTGTAAAGTGGCTCTGGACCGAGGTGGGATCAGAGTAGGAGAAAGAAAGGTCACAGTTCACTTCCCATTTCAGATCTCTGCAGGAGACAGAAGTTTATTCTTACATTCAAAATGCATCCTGCAGCATCCACGGGCAGCCCCAAAACCTGGGACTAGACCAACCAAACTTTTCTAGAGGGCTGTAAGATTCAAAGTCATCTTTGCTTTGGGTGCTTTGCTTTTGCCCATCGCAGCAAATTCTGTTACAGCAGGATTTAGCATTAATATCCAGGGTGAAATTTCCCCTCCCCTGAGAGTCAAGGGCAACACATTCAGCACAAATGGTTGCACTTTTCACTGATTACAAACATTGTCCCAGGCAGAGGTATCAGAAAGCAGGCCATCTGCTGGAGACCACCAGCCTTACTGTAGAGCATGTGTTGATAGAAGAGAGCACTTACGTTCTTTGGTAGGCAAAGCCTTGAGAGCTCTCTCCAAAAGCCTGTGTGTAGCCTCAGTCTGGCCTTGCTTCAGGAGGAAAGAGGCATATTTCAGCCACACAGATTTCTCCTGACGGAAACGCTTCAGCATCGTGTGGTACAATTCTTCTGCTTGCTGGAAGGGCAGAGTTGGGTTAGATTACACAGTTTCATAATAAACCCCTGTGGCTTTAAAACTCTTACTCTTGGCCCAGGTGTCTCCAAACAGTTATGATAGTATCAGTTAAGCAAGTATCAATAATTCTTTGTCTGTTGTCAATCGTAACTATTAATCCCAGTTAGGAACAGGACAGGCCTAACATCTGACAGGTGGAAGCTTATGCAGCCAGCATTGGTAGTTTACAGGCACAACTGAAGGGGATACATGCCTGGCAACTGCTTGCACTATCTTACCTTGTATTTCTCAGAATTGGCATAGATGTCACACAGATGCTGGAAGACTTTCAGAGGTTCATTGTATTGAACAGCTCTCTCAAAGACCTTCATCAGTGTCTCCTCAGTACCATACATGTTCTCCAAGTTCAGCAGAGCTACCCAGACATTCAGCTTCTCCTGTTCTTCCCTTAAAGCAGATGGGAACAAGAATATTTAGCCTTTCACCAGTCTTCACCAGCTTTTTTGCAAACCATTCAAAGACTCTCTGACTTGTAGCCTGCCTCCAGGACAAAGAGAAGCGGCACACTGCTCACTGAAACACCACTTGTGGAATACAGCATAGCAGGTTTTTTAACACTACAACTTTTGATCACTGTTGTTTGTAATTAAAAAGCCACAAGGATGATTCAAGAAATCATAATATACTTAACCATGCTGTAGAAATTATTTAATACATGAAGGTACAGCACTATGGAAAAAAGCAACAAGAATTTTATGGTTTTGATTTACAGACACCACCACTGGCAGCACTGTGCTCTTCCAAATCGTCCAACTGCTCAGATTCCAACTGCTCAGAAGTATGTCCGTACACTCAGTGATAGCTCGGGGAGTATCTGGCAGCTGCAGGCCAGCTGTGGTGACTCAGGCCAGACCTTCAAAGTGCCAGCTGACAATTGCTACCATTTGATCCTTTTGAGGTCACTGGAATAGACTCTGCCACTCCACACACACACTGATGATGCTCTTCTCCCACCACAACTACACCACCATGATTTATTCTTTGGGGCAAAGAAAGGCAGAGCCCCATTATTACCTGAAGCAGATTGTTTTAAGTGCTCTCTCTGCCACAGCTCTGGCCTTCTCAATCTCGGTAGCCTGGAGGTGGAAAGCCATGTACTGCAGCCAGAGGATGGAGCTGTTGGGACTGCTCAGCACCAGGCGGTCAAAGTCATCTGCTGACTGGGGCTGTCGACTGGGGTCCATAAGAGATGCCTCTAATTTGCAGAGCTCCTTCTCCTTTTGCTGCTTCTCTAGTTCCTTCTCCTTCTTTGTTTGTTTCTTCCTCTGAAAGAGCAAAAAAGGAGGACTAGGGGAAAGTAGTGACTTCTCGTGGGATGAGGCAGGCCCACCTGAAGCACAGCCAGACCTCAGTATGTCCAAGGCCGGGCAGTTTCCACAGAAAGAGATGAGGCCAATTGTTTAAGAGAGGAGGAAATGGCACAGAGACCTCAGCCCTTCACACACAGTTCACATCTCCAAGAAGAGCAGCAGTACATGAAATCTCATTTCTTTTCATGAAACAGATTGAGGAACCAAATACTTTGCTATTTGTTACCCCAAGTGAAGCATTCACACTTAACCCCTCCCTCTCATTCTTCTGTCTTTACCCTCTGGGCCAGTGCTCACCACCCCCCTCTGCTCTGTAAAAATCCAAGCTACAGGGGCAGAAATTGTGCAAGACTGGGGTATGTGGTTGGATTGTTGGGGTGACTCAGGTCTAGATTGGGAACTGACAGTGCCATAGTTCTCTGCACAACTTTACCTTGGACCACAAAGCACCTGCCATGCAGAGCAAACATAAAAGCAATTCATGAGCTTGTGTCTGATTTCGCTGAATTGCTCACAGTGGATAATTCTTCCAAAAATTTACGGCATAAAAATTTTTTAGTGTTTTTCTAACTAAAAGGAGTATCATTTGAAAAAGGTTTTCACATCCGGGTTTTCCTGTAAATTTTCAACACTTGGAAAAATGAAAAACAGAGCTGACATCAAATACAAAAATTTTAAATTTTAAACTTCATGAGAATGTTTGTTTGGCCCTAAATTTTTTTTTTTTTTTTTCACATGACCATGAAAAGCCCTATTTTCATGCAGCCATGCTAAAACAGGGCCTTCTCTCTCTGCTTCGGACATATCTGCTGCTAAACCCAGCGCTCAGAGTGGCTAAGGAAGTGCATTAGGTGTCAGAGATGTTCCCTTGGGTTGAAAGGCTTTGCTATGGGGCAGACAGACATGCGAATACTGAGACATCACACTACAGCCACCATGCAGTGTCTCTCATGCAGGCAACACTAGGACACAGTACCTTAGACTGAGGATCCTCCTCCTCCTCACTCTCTGAGCTCTCTTCCTTCTGATTCAGCACAGGCATATCCATTGCATTCATGTCCTCATCCCAGGTGAAACCCATGGAAACCTGCAGCCTGGGAGCTTCACCAGGTTTCTTCGACTGTTTGGAGGAAGACAGGGAACACCCTGGGTTTTAATTTGAAGTTTTTACAATGAGATCAGAAAACTGTTGTTTACTTCTGGCTTCTCTCTGGCCAGTATTACTGACTTCTCACACCTGCAAACAGCCCACCAGCTAAAACATTAAACTCTGGTCACCTTTGTTGTAATTTAAACTCAATCCATCTCAAGCCATTTCCAGGTGACGCAAACAGCAGTCTGTGTCACTCCTATTGCAGCAATGCTATTGTCATCTAAGTCAAAACTGACACATCTCAATAGGGCTGTAAAGTCATTTCAGGCTCAGGTTCTCCAAACTTCTCACCTTAGATTTCTTTTTAGCTGCCTCTTCCTCCTGGTCATCCTCCTCCTCCTCTTCCCGGTAATATACCTCAATTCCACTGTCATTTTCATCTGCTGGGCAGATCTTCTTTTTTTTTGGCTTCACCTCCTGCAACAAGGGGAAATGAGTGGATGGTGAAATGACTAGGATGAGTCTTAATAGCAATTCTGATCACAAAGAGTCTGACAGCAGAGAGAGGGTGGTGCCCTGGCACAACATCCCCCGCTGTCCTCTCACATAGAGACAACAGAGAATAAACCCACGCTCACCTACACAAGACCAACAGGACAGGCCACAGAGGCAACATACTTGGGATGCTAATTCAGATAGCTTCTACCCAAATGGAGTAGTTTCTGATCTTTGCTAATCTCAAATGCAATTTAATCTTTTTTTTTTTTTTCCCCTACTCTGTATAGTTCCTCAGTCTGATGCCAGTGGATATTCTTAGTCCCCTTCAGTATTTGGGCCAAACAAGTCCTTTAGCATGTAATCAGATCCATACCTGCTCACTTTCAGAGTTTCCTCTTCTCCGTTTTGTCTTCATCTTAAGCTCTTCTCTCTTTTCCCTGTCATCCGCCTCTCTTTTCTCTTCCTCTGCACCATATCGTGGTAGGCCCAGGGATTCAGGTAAGACACTTGGCATTCCAGTGTCCTCAGGCAGGAGAGAGAGCTCAATGTGTTTTCCTGTTACACTGCGATGCATTGCCAGGAGCAGCAGGAGAGAAGAGAGAAAAGAAGGGGAAAAAAAACTGAGCATTTACAATGACTGCAAGAATACAAACATCTTTCCAATATTCTCAGATTTTATCCTCCCCCTTTCTGTTCTCTCCTTTCTAGTTCATGGTCCCTTTTAAAGAAGGTTGGAACCTACCCAAGCACTTTGGCAGTGAGCAGCTTTCCTTCAGGCAGGTATTTTTCATATAGAGAGTGGTTCTGTACAAAGTAAGGGGAAACGTTCTGGAACAAGATTCGGCCCAGAAGAGAAGCAGACAAGCTGATAACAGAAGGAAAACAAAAAATATAAGTATTCCACAGCAGGGGAAAAGAAAAAAAAAAAAGTGCAGTGAGTGTATCTGTGGCACCACCAGTTCTTTAGAGTGCCACCCAAACTTTACCTACTTTAATTTCACAGGCTCAAGAAAGCAGCAATGACATCTCGATTCCCAGAAGGAAATTCACTTTGCAAAATCACATTACACCAGACACCACCCCCAAACAAGATTCCAGAATCATACATTCAAAAGAAGCTCTCCAAGACCCAGTATAATTTTCTTACGTTACTCACCCAAAGAATACACCTGATGAAGTGATTGATTTGACATAGCCTCTCACTAGCTGGCCTTTTTTGACATCCTTAATACCTGTTATTTCAATATCCTCTACTTTGCTGTTGCTCTTTGGGTTTAACCTATAAGAAAAGAGGTTAGAAGTTAAAGCACTTGTCTGAAAAATCCACACTCTGGATATCAAAAAAAAGAAATCAGTGTTAACAACAGCTAGTACTTTCTGGAAAAGATACCAGATCAGAGACACCCTTCAGTTGATTCAAATGTACTAGTGGACTATCTACACCTCTGACAAGCATTAGGGAATAAACATGCTGCTGTAAACAAAGGCAAAGAAAACAGATCAGCTTGGCTTCCTCTGACACCAAGAAAACGAGGAGAATAAAACGGTGTCTGAAATTTTGCATAGAATTGGCTTGGGGTTTTTTCCACTTCTTTCTAGATACTTCATTCCCCATAGTTTAAGCATTTTTGCTCGACAGAGAAGACAAAGCAAGAGGCTTGGTTTTAAGAGACATTTAGGACTAAGCCTGCGATTTAATCAAAATGTTTAAAATGCAGATGAACACTGAAAAGTAACAAGTTTGTATTGCAAATTCTACAGTGGAACTTTCTTCCCAAATAAACAAACAAAAAACATTGTCAGATCTAGAAACTATGATAAACAGAAATTAAACCTGAACCCACTTGATCAGCTCTACATTGGCAGACACCTCCACGTTTGCCAATACACAGGAAAATCTTTTTCTTAAAGGAGGAACAAGCCTCATCCCTTAACAAAAGAAAAAGTAGTCCTTGTCCTTTGAACACTTCACCCTGACCCACCCAAACCAAAAGTTACTGTATTTCACTATCTTTTTCTTCACTAGCAGGAAATCAACAGTCTGGAGGGAAGATACATACCGGGATTGCCGCAGAGACAACTGGATTTTGCTCTTCTTATTGGAGAGGATGTAGCACCTGCATGGTGAGTAAGGGGAGAAAACAGAAATCTTTCTTACATGTTAAAAAAAGCCAGAGGTAGAAAATAGCTATCTGCACTAAGAGAATGAAGCCCTAGAGGGAACAAACTACTCTGTCCCTTGGAGCACTCACTGTCTAACACAAACCAGCATAACACAACAGTTCATGAAACCAGCTAAGGGGCTTTTTGAAACATATCTACTTGATTTACCCAATATCTACTGCTAGTACAAAAGACTGCTGTGCAAAAAAGATTGTTACAGCTGAATCACTTGGCCTCTTGCGCTCTCCAGCATTCCCAACAAGTCTGTGAAGTAGGGAAATGCAATTACTTGTGCATTACAAATGTAAAGGCAACTGACTTGCCAAACAGCCCACAGAACCACAGCAGAGCTGGGATAACTGGCTTCCCTCAGTCTCATCAGCACCTTTGCTAAGAGAGTAGCCACTCTCAAAACACAGTCCAAGAAGGTAGCTGAAAAGGTGCTTTTTCATACATGGAAAATACAAGACTTTCCCCCCCAAAACATATAAGGTCATAAATCAGCATTACTTCCTAGCTGCAGACTGAACCTTACAGGTCTAGCATCATCTTATGGCAGCAAAAAGCCTGTCACTAGAGGAAGATATTTCTAAGCCTTGCAGCTTGAGGGAACAAGACAATTACTAACCTGACAATCTTGCCAACTTTGAAGTCACCCAGAGGATTCTCTGTATAAGTATCATTCAGGTGAAAGATGTTGACTCTGCCAGTCTTCCCACCTGGCAGCGCGATGGTCAAACCCACGTGTGGAGTCACCTTTGTTACCATGCCTACGGCAACGGTGCCCTGCTCCAGCGACTGAATTCCTGGAAAAAGCGAAGGAGGAAGAGGTCTTCATAATACTCCAAAAGCATGCAACCAAAGCACCAGGTACAATGACTCAGCAAAGCTGATTTTAGTTGCCTAGTCACATATCAAACCCACCAACTTTTGGCAAGGTGCAGCCTCTGCACTCTCTCGGTTCACAGGAACATTTGCCCTGGTAGCCCAGACAAGGTCCCCTACTTGCACAGTTCCAGGATCCAGAATAACTGACAAATGATGACAAATATATCATCTCATGTCTGAGATCAGAAGGGAATATGTTCATAAGGTCTCAGAGAAGGGCTTCAGTCTGGGACAGCAGGAAAGTGATTCTTTAGTCTAAAGGTCTGACCTCTCTTGCCTTCCACACTGCTACTGGGTCAGAGTCCCGGGGGTTAGTTCTGTCCCACAGGGAGGCACAGCGTGGCTCTGGAGTTTAACATCACCACCTGAGGGGTCAGTGCAGGCCCACCCCTGCATAAAGCACCACAAGCAGTGGGTGCCCTGCTGTTAAGACTCCACTGTACCTGTGAGTGACAAGCAGAGGTTTGTCTCAGTGACATCTGTTCCAGTCACTGTAGCTGATATTGCCTGGCCATTTTTGAAGCTCTTTTCCGGATGTTTTAAGACCTGAAAGAAAAGACAGATTTCCACTTGTTACCCAAAAAGAAGCTTGGCACAACTGTGACTGGTGCCAAAGCGTTATGCTTTCTATACACATCTTTGATATGTACACTTGACTGACAGCTCGGTGTTGCTTCAATGGCTCTGCCATCCTGAGCCAAATGAGCCACAGGCAGAGTACTTGCTTCCCAGTGAGGGGCAGTAACGCCTAAAGGGCAGAGCACTGGATTAGGAGTTCACATGGATGTCAGAAGTGTCTGCAGTCATTACTTACAGCCATCTGCACAGAAAAAGATTTCCTGGAGCTTATCTGTAATGGCCTCTTACCTTGGTGTTCAGAGAGAGCAGCAGATGAGGAATTCTTCCTCGAATGTCAGGAGTGACTTCCACCTCCAGCCAATTTTTGAGGATGTTATACTGAGAAGACACCAAATAACAAAAGACAGCATGAGACCTTGGGAAAAAACCCAAACCCTTCCCTGGTAGATTCACTAATTCTTAAGGCTAGAAAGAACTATTCCAGTCTTGGCTCTTGCACCAAGCAAAAATGGTGATTTGTCTCTAGTCTCACAAGCGTTACACTGCTGTTGTTCACAGGCAAGTGCCCACAGGGCATCAGCAATGAGTGTACTCTGTGCTGGTGGCACACACAATTTCTCAAAAGCCATGGTGCTAGAGCACAGGGTGGGAAGCATCTGCTGGCAACAAACAGGCACGTCAAAGAGGATGAGTCAGACTGACTCCAAGTACAGAAAACATTGACATCCTTCTACCCTCCCCCTAAGACACTGCACTTTGCATGGGCCACTCTCACAGTTAACGAAGACCACAGTAATGTCAGTGCTTAGATCTGAACTAAAGCCCCCAAGGTCACCCCGACTTACTGCCTCCCTCAGTCTTAGGTAAACTCCGATCTCACCTTTTTCACAAAACAGGTGACTGTCTGTCCAACATCGTAGAGTCGAAGTTTCTTGAGGGCACTGTCTTCTTTAGGGTTTATCATTGCTGAGACTTCCCCTTTTATTTCACTGTTTGTAAACAAAAAAAGAAGACATCAGTAAGCCAGTTTTGGTCCTAATGATGAAGATGGGAGATAGAAACCCAAAAGATCATGGTGAGACAGTACTACTGTGACAATGTTTTTGTGACATTCACTGCCATCCCCTCCCCAGCTGCATCCTTTTGCAGGGAATTAAGCCTAAGAGGGAATCCTTCTGACATGGACATACCAGAATCCAGACTAGCAAAGCCTGAAGCCAAAAGGACATTCAAAGGAAACCACATGCCAGGAGAGCACTTAAGGTTTAACACAGGTCCTAGACCAAAGTTAATGTGACAGAGGGAATAAGAGACCTTGCCACACTGCATCTATGTAGAGCTCCTTGCTTATGGTCAGCTCCTGCACAAATGGGAGGAACAAGGGAGGAAACCTACAAGGTTACAAGATGTGTGAAGTACCTGCAGAAAGTGCAGAGACTAATACTTACCTCGGTCGAATGCTGAGCTCTGGAATGGACCGCGTGAAGTGTGGATGGGTGATGGGCAGGTACCTAAAGAACAGGAAAAGGGCAAATTTCTCATGATCTCCCCAGGCCCCAGTCACCTGTTATCCCTCTGCATTGGCAAAAGCCAGGGATAAGCCCTCTAAAATTACAAGAGCCTTCAAATTCCAGTTCTTCCTAGAACTATTTCAGTGGCGATTCAGGTGCCTGAAATACTCTGGCAAATTTTACCCCTAGAACCTAATTCTGCTTGTATTTACAAGTTCTTCCAGACTTTGCAAGAAAAAAACTGTCTAAACTCTTAATCTATTCTCAAGATAAATACAGTGACACAGGTACAGAGTTAATTCACTGAAACCTGGATCTCAGACAGAATATAATAGCAGGCTTCCTCAGGCCTCAACTACTCCAGCAAGGATAGCTGTACCAGCATGTGGTGACAGAGGGAGCAGCTTAGATCATCTGAATCGAGTGACTGTTTCACCCCTTGCATTCCCCAAGAATTAATATTATGAGCATGTTTTCCCACCTGTGAGTATTCACCTCTCTGCCTCCAATGACCCGGGCAGTCACCTTCTGTCCAGCTTTCAGAGTATATGTTGGGAAAGAGCCTATGGGCACTTCATCCAGAATCCGGGATGCGTGGATTGAACCTGTCAGCTTGTCATCAATAGCAACTGTGACATGGGTTGGTTTGACGGATTTAACAGTACCAGTAACAACGTCCCCCAGGGAAAGCGAGTGTGTCACAGCAGCAAGCACCTCTTCTAATGGTGTCTCAGATTCTTTCCGGACCCTTATGAAAACATTCTTCTTTGCTGGGCCTTGTACTGCTAATAAGACTCCGTGGTCATTTGCCTTCACCACTTTTAAGGTTGCAGAGATTGTTTGTCCTACCTTCAGCTTTTCTGAGTCAAAGCGGAAGGTGTCATTGAAGTGAGAGGCTATTGGGACAGCTGCCAGCTGGCCTGTTTCCAAAGACACGATGGCAAACTCTTCTGCTACGAGCTGCACGGTGGCAGAGTGCTGGGAGTTCTCTGTGAACTGCTGGACAGACAGAAATGGAGACAGCGACTTCTCCTGCTGAGATGTTGATTCCACCCACTCTACCTCCCACAGTTCTAAAGAAGGAAACAGCCCCCCCTCAAAATTCATTAATTGCCTGGAGAGCCAGAAACAGACAAATCCAAAAACTGAACACATACCTGCTTAGATCTTTGTTTTAACAGTTCTTCCCGAAGAGAAACATACACCTTGGATGTGAGGGCATCCACATGAAGAACCAGTGCCTTGGTTTTCTCACCAGGAACAATGTTTTTATCTACAAATGAGAAAAGGACATTATCTCCTGATGACAGTGAAGAATTTTGAGCAGCTGAGCTAGTGGCACATGACAGGTAGGAAGGGCTGCCTGCGGTTCAGTTTAAATCCTGAAGACCATAGTGATAAAAAGACCATATAATTACTAATTGTAACTTACTGTAACAAAGTCAATTTAGTACCAAATATATAATAAGTCTCTTTAAGAAAAAAACAGATTCTTCCAACGTTAATGGTAAGGAAGAAAAAAAAATGGGGGCTTTCTTATTTGGAAAAAGAGTCTGATGTTTTCATGGAAGAACTAAATTGATTTCTTGAAGATGCAACTCTTAAATAACACAGACAAGGCTGACTAAACAGAAATTCAAGGTAATATAGGTGTTGAAAAAGGTATGCTAACATTTTACAAAACCATCATCAATCTATCTGTTGCTGAGCAAACAAAGAAACTCTTCTGAACACAGAAGTGCTGAGATATTACTCCTGCTGAACTTAGCAGTTTACATTGGTTTCATTGGCTTATTCATTATCTCTGAATGTACTTGTTTGGTTCTGCATACCATGGCACTTTTCTGCTTTAATTTTTGAATTGCAAAGTACCAAAAAAGCAGTCACAGTGATTTAAAAGAGAAATTATCACCAATTTCAGATACAGCATACTCCAAGGAACCTATTTCTAAGGTAAGAAGAAAAGAAAAAACCCCATGAGAAAGCTGGAACTTGTATTAATACTTTTTTTTTTATATACAGTATGATTCAAATAGGGATCTCAGAGCACAAACTAGACTTTACAAGATGCCCAACATAGGAGGCAGGATTAAGTCCAGTTCACAGATGGGGTAGCAGAGGCAACCAGTATGTCCCAAATCAAGCAAATGGGTCGGCAACACATTAGGAAACCAAACTTCTCTTCAAGCCCACCCCTACTTTGATCAGACTCCTCCCATGTTCATTCCTCATCAGTGTGAAAAGTGAAAACCAAGGCAAGCAAAGCCAAGACCCTCACCTCCCAAGTGGTAGCGAGTGGCTGTTGCAGTCCAGCCTGTGACACAGCTGCCACTGAACAGCGCTGAGCCATCCTCCTTCACATCCTGCACCACCAGTTGCAGCTCCTTCCCAGGCACCAACTCAGAAAGGCCTCGTGCCATGCTGGGCTCCCCTAAATAAAGGGAAGAGAAAGTGGGAAGCCAGTTTTACCGACGTTGTTTCTTTGCAAAACAAAGACAACTGTCACATTTCCTCAAGAGAGCGCAAACAAGCATTTATATCCACCTTCATAATGGAAAGCAAAGTTTAGGCTCCTGAATCTGCAGGAATACAAAGTAAATTCTTAGATTTATCAAAGTAGAAAGACTTTTGTGACATTAAGGATCTGATAACTTTGGAGAGAACTTTTTTTCCAATCTTACAGAAACACCTGCACACAGCATTGCATATAGAAAAAGGTAAAAGCAAAGTAGATCAATATTAAAAACACAATTATAGGAAGCAAAACAGTAGACACTACTGGATATGAAAAGAATATTAATAAGCCCAAGTTAGAATTTGATAAAATTTTACTGACCAGAGAAATCAGGTCTGCAGACTACAGCTTTTAAAACAGAAGAGCATAGAGTACTAAAAATTAATCATTGACAGATTCAAAATTGCCAGATTTTGAAAAAAAAAAAACAGAAAGAGACAATGCCTCACGTGACACACAATTAAATGGTGAAACTACTGCCACATATCTCAATCAATTAGGTTTTAGATTGGTTCACAAAGCAGTTACAACTATTCACACCAAAAAAGTGTCTCCAAGGCTGGAGAAAAGCTTTGGTCCATAGAACATCCTATCTCACCCTGGCCTTTCTTATTTTCACCTTCACAGGTCCCTTCAAGGAACTCATCCTTTTGCACCATTATATCTCCTTTCCTCTGGACTGGACCTCACAGTTTGTCTATTTATACCCTCATTTTTAAATCTCTAATCTTCAACCTGAAATCAATGTAAGAGGCCAAGCAGGCTTCAATGAAAAGAGCACCTTCTTCGGCTTGTTCCAGCTCTAGTCCCAAAAAGCCTTTTTGTCAGTGGCAGACACCACACACACACAACCTTCTTCTAACAAGCTCCTCTCAGAAGCCAAGTTTTTCCTTGAACCAACTTTTCTTTCACTTAAAAGAAAACAGTGTTCCCTTTTTGAAACGGTTTTCCCCAGGGGCTCCGGAGTCCCTTTTTTCTGTGATATGATACCCTTTAGCAGAACATGTGCAACCTTTTACCTCTTCTTCTCAACAAGTTCCTGATTTCTTTGATCTCCTTGAAATATTGATTCAGCAGGGCAAAGCTCTCTGCAGCAGAATCGCCTGAGCTGCACTCTGACACCTTCAGATTGAGGAGCACACGCTGCTTCTCCTCATCGATGCTCATCACCTTTGCAATCACGGTCTGTCCCACCACAAAGTGGTCCTTGGTGTCCGTCACAAACTTGTCACTCATGCTCTGTGCAAAGGAAACAAAGAGGCAAGGGTTACTGAGCACAGGTGCTAACTCTCAGCCACCTGCAGTGCTGTTCAGAAGAAGGGTTTGGGTTAAGACTTCATGAAAACCTGTAAGAGAAATTAACAAAGACTAAAAAACCCCACCATCAGTTAAATTTAATTACATGATGTCACATGAAATCCTCATAGAACCTTAAGTTCACTTGAATAGTCCTTTATTTCATTTTGGAAATGATTTAAAATACAAACCTGAAAGCAGCTTTTAGCATACAGGAGGAAGCTCTGCAAACACAGGATCTACAGCCCTACTGTTCCTTCCTGGTTAGTGTTCTTTTCATAGAATGGTTAGAGTTGGAAAGGACCTTAAAGATCGTCGAGTTCCAAACTCCTGCCCTGGGCAGGGACACCTCCCACCACACCAGGTTGCTCCAAGCCCCATCCAGCCTGGCCTTGGACCCCTCCAGGGATGGGGCAGCCACAGCTTCTCTGGGCAA
>JAOTQQ010000002.1:25183606-25206526 GCA_026546715.1 Gallinago undulata | reverse complement strand
CTGGAGGGGTTCAAGGCCAGGCTGGATGGGGCTTGGAGCAACCTGGTCTGGTGGGAGGTGTCCCTGCCCAGGACAGGAGGGTTGGAACTGGATGATCTTTAAGGTCCTTTCCAACTCTAACCATTCTATGATACCAGAAACCAGGCTCCTAAGCAAGACCTTGGGGGTTGGTTCTGAGGTATTACTAGCACTCTTTAGTTCCCAGACACAAATCATAGCCCCAGTCCAAGGTCTCACCTCCAGGAGTTCTCCTTGGGCCACCTGCTTGCTCAGCAATGTGCTGTAGGCATCGCTGATCTGCGTGACCGGCACAAATCCCGTCAGTCCGTTGGGCAAGCTGATGACTAGCTCGTAGTCACTGACGTCTTTTATACAACCAAGGAACAGCATCCCCTCACAGACCGCCTGGGAAAGCAGAACAGCATATGGTAAATATTTCAGCAAGTCAGTGATAACAGGGCAGTAAACATGCTTTTGTCCCAAATCACTGCTATATATTAGAGGTTTAGTGAAGAACATGCCATTTTTACATAGCCCGGAAGAGAGATGCACACAAAATCAAACATTTATCCACAAACCTCAATTGAGAGTGGTTCAATATTCACAATGCTGTCTTTAGCAGCGGCTGTTCTGTCTGCCTTGAACTTTTTCTGCTTTCCTTGATCACCTTGGCTCCTTTTTCTTTTCTGGGATTGTTCTTCATGATGAACCTAAAGCAGATCATAGGGAGACAGGGAAAAAAAAATGAAGAGATTAACTTTGCACTAAGGTAGAATTCTGCTGACAGGAATAAAATTAGAAGAATACACTAGGTCTGGAGAAAAAAAAAAAAAAAAGATAACCTTGCTAACTGCTATACATCCACATGCAAGTCTTCTAAAATATCTCCTTTGGGTTGAGGCTGATCATTTTATAAAACTATGACTTCAGGGAATGGAAAAGTATGGTGGAAGTGATTTGCACCACGCTCTACCAGCAAAAAAGAATAGCCAAACTTAGTCCACATCCACTAACATCACCCTCACTACAAGATGCTTGTGGAAAATGGAAAAGCTAAAGCCTGACCGATAACTCTGATTGGACTTTATCATTGCATTCAAGGTGCACCAGAGATCAGGGGTCTTCAAGAAATCAAGAGAAAGGTGGATATCAGCAGTTTTCTCTTTCTGGAAGTCCCTGCTGTAGAAGTAAGGGATAGGAAGGATTGCAGGTCAAATGCTGACAGCGGAAAAGCTCTGAGAAGAGTTAATCAAGAACACACAACCAACATACATCAAACAAATTGTCCCGCTCTATGTTTGAGTTGGGTGTTTTTCCCTCCGTGGGTTTTTTCTGGATGCCCCCTCGAGGAAAGTTTTCTTCCATGGATGCCATGCTTGTACTTCTACGGGACAAATGACAAAAATAGAGATTAAACATGCAGTTGTTATGCTTTTTCCTCAAAAACACCAAAGAGACTAAAGACATAACTATGCCCAAACTCAGAAAGAATTCAGATGGCTACTTTACAGTTAAGTCAGTGACAAAACAGAAAGTCACCTTCCTGTTTGGCTACAATGAAGTTTTCCAACGGTCCACCTAAATATGCACACCCCTGATGCTTTTTGCTGTAATCATAGAATTGTCTAGGTTGGAAGGGACCCTTCAGATCATCTAGTCCAACCATCAGCCTAACTGATAAAAAAAAAAAAAAACAAGAGAAAACCATACACACACCATTACTAAGCCATGTCTCTTAAGCAGTATGTCAACCTGTCTTTTGAAAACCTCCAGGGATGGTGCCTCAACCTTCCTCTTAAGCCCTTCCCTTGGCTTAAGAACATTCCAGTGCTTAAGAACCCTTTCCGTGTACTACTGCCCAATTGTGCTGAAGCGTTAATATTTAAGGCAGATACACTGCACAGATATTAATAAAACCCTTTTAGCCACAAGTTACTTGAACAGATCTTTATTATCACATTCAGCGGCCAAGCTGAGATGACCAGCCTCAGCCCTCAAGCAGAAACTTGTGACTGAAACGCAGAATAAGCTCAGTAAATAAGCTTTACTTTTTGGATAGCACCCTTAAAAATTAATTTAATTTCCTACGTGGCTGTGTAAGCTATATCTCTCTATATATACTTATAAAACAGATGTGTTTAACCTTATTGTGCTTCAGTCAGTAAACACCACCTTATTTATTCAGTCATGATTCACATTCTATTTACTATGGTGGCCAAGAAATTAACAGAAATGACAGAAATTAACATTAGAACAATATTTTGTCAAACTTAAAATAGTCTGTTAGGCACATAAAACTACTTTAACCGTGAAAGCACATAATAAAGCTCATCGAGGCACGCTCCACCAAAGAGCTGGCTGAAGCAAGAGACACGTCCCACGGCCGGTAACAGAACCGACTTCACCGACCACGCCGCGCAACGGGGCCTGGCGGGGCCGGAGCTCTGCCCGCAGGGGCCTTACCTTACCGGGCCGTGCCGGGGGAACCGGGAAGGGGAAGAGGAGCGGGCCCGGGAGCCACACGCGGGGAGCACGGCGAGCCGCCCCGGAAGCACTACGGGGGTCAAAGGGGAAAGAGCGAACGGAAGGGGCGAGACCGCTCCTCAGCCAACCAGAAGGAAGGGAGCGGGGAGAACCCGCCCACCACGGGAGTTGCAGCCAATCCGCGCTGGCGGTGCGCGGCGCTCTGCGGCCGCCATTTTGTGGGAGGGCGCTGGCGAAGGGCAGAGCGCGGCGGTGGGACGGCAGCGGCTGAGGTACGCGGGGCGCCGCGGGGGTGGGTGGTCGCCCCGGCCGCAGGACCCTACCCGCGCGTCCTTCTGTGGGACTGCGCCGCCGCGGGGGAGCGCGGCTGTCGGCGGTGGCGAGTCGTGGCTGTCCCCCGGGGCGCCCACGACCTTCAGCCGCGGCGTCGCTCCCCTCCGAGTACCGGGCGCCCGCCGTGTTCCTTGCCCTGGCCCGACGTGAGCTGAGGCGATGGAACGCCGGGGTGGCCGCTCTCCGTGCCAGCGGGATGGGCCTGGTTCTGTACAGGGCTGAGACGGGCCCACCAGCCGGTGGCGCCCGGTGTCAGGGCAGGCGGTGGGCCGGGCCGGGCCGGGCCTGGCAAGGGCACCGGGCTCTTCCGGAAAGGAAAAATGCTGCGTTGTGATTTCTGGGCTCCGAGCCGTCCATGGAAGGACACGCTGACTCTTCTTCAGGCTTTTGTATCAGTCAGGCATAAGAAAAGATGACCTTGGCTTTCCAGGGCATGTACCGCAGATGTTTCGTTAAGATTTTTAACTGTTACATAGTGAGTCCAGTTACAGGCATGTTTACCTGATTATCCATGAAGGATGTTACTGGCTTGGGTTAGCATAAGAGCTGTGTTAATGAACACAGCTGCTACAGTAAGCGCTCGTATCTCTTCTGGGGTACTGGTGGCCATGGCATCTGCCTGGTTTGGTAGGTAACTGCATGGCACGTAACTCACCTCAAAAGAAGCTCATAAGATAAAGAACAAATGTTTGACCTAAACATAAAAACTTCTTCAAACATCAGAAAAATACATTTCTAAACATTAAAAAGAAAACCCTTCTTATTGTAAGGGTGATCAAACCCTGGAACAGGTTCCCCAGAGCAATTATGGAGGACTCCACCACCTCTCTGGGCAGTCTCTTCCAGGGCTCTGCCACCCTCAAGGTGAAGAAGTTCCTCCTCGTGTTTAGATGGAACTTCTTACATTCAAGTTTGTGCCCATTTCCTATTGCCCAGTCACCGAGCACCACTTCAAAGACTGGCCCCAGCCTTCTGACACCCACCCTTTAAATATTTACAGGCATTGATTAGATCCCCCCCTCAGTCTTCTCAAGACAAAAAGCCCCAAGTCCCTCAGCCTTTCCTCATCAGAGAGATGCTCCAGGCCCCTCATCATCTTTGTAGCCCTCTGCTGTACCCTCTCCAGCAGTTCCCTGTCCTTCTGGAACTGGGGGGGGGGAGCAGAACTGGACTCCAGATGGGGTCTCCCCAGGGCAGAGCAGAGGGGGAGGATGACCTCTCTCCACCTGCTGGTCGCACTCTTCCTGACCCCAGGATGCCATTGGCCTTCTTAGCCACAAGGACACGTTGCTGGCCCTTTTGGGGCCAGTATACACATAATATGGTGTAAAAGTAGTAAAGTGGAATTTTCAGTCACAAAACAGAGTAGTGGTCTGTCTGAATCTTGTTTTTATGTAATTGAAGCTGTTTCTTAGCTGAACTAGTGAAGATTTATCTTAATTAGGTATTGCAGATTCCTGAACAATTGGTAGAAATTTGTGTAGGCAGGACTGGCAGGTCTCTTTATAATGCTTTGGGGGATTTTCCATTTTAGCATCACCGTACTGATTTAGGGGTTGTTTTAAGTTTAAATTTGGTTGAATGAACTCTGAAAATCATAAATCAAAATCCCTCATTTACTTACCTGATGTTGTTGTCGCCTCTTTTGTACCTTAAGCAGGGTCTGAATGTGTCTGCTCCCATTGTGCATCCACTGTCTCTTGAATTCCTGACAATGGAAACATCAAGTTTAGTGTAGGGTTGAGTTTGATTTTCCTATCGATCCTGTCCAACTGACTTTAAATTTGTTAATCATCCTGTACTGTTTGTTAGGACAAGCAGCCATGGCTGGCCATGACTCGGGATCTCAACACCAGTTCACTGGATTTCAGAAGTACTTCAATTCCTATACCATCACAGGCAGGAGGAACGTATGTATTATGTGTTTTTAACTTTTGTAGTCTAATATAATTGTATTTTCTGGGTTTTAAACTGAAGCTAAACTTAACTTTTATGTTTTCCAGTATGTAATAGCAACATACACAGGTGTTGCAATGCTCGTCTTGTATTTCAAGCTTAGGTCGAAAAAGAAAACTCCTGCTGTGGCAGATAAGTAAATGGTAAGTGGCTGGTGTTCGTCCAGGACCAAAATGCTTCAATGTCAGCCCAAGAAGAAAGAGTGACAAAGGACAAGTTGCTAATAATAGGATATAATTAGGGAGAAACAGAGACATGTGAACTTTGTATTTATAATTTTAAAGCTGAACTAAACTATAGCATCAGCTTATTAGGGGGCATTCTGAGTGAAGTAGGTTGTTAAAGGGGGATGCAGAAATTATGGGATACCAGTATTCTTTTTTTCTGACATAGTAAACAGGACTTTAAAGTATTACTTGAGGACTTATTTCTTAGTGGTATTAGAGAGAAATGCAGTCTGTTAATACCTTGCTTTGAACAGAGTGAAAGAGCACCATACAATGGAACCATATACATTAGCACACCTAATTACACAAGGCCCATACAGAAGTGATTTGACTTGCTCTTGTACTGCAACAACCAAGTGTTAACAAAATTCTAGAGTCACTTCCAAATATAAAATTTCTACTGAAGTGGCATTTTGAAAAGAACTATGGGCTGTCCTCATAGGCTGCAAAAAGGGGTAGAAAACAATAAGTTTGAGCATTGTTGTATGTTTTAGCATACCATCGGTCATTTCTTCCTAGGTGTGCTGAAATTGACCTGCTTGTAACTAAAATTGGACTTGGGGAGGGAGGAAGTTTAGTTACTAGCTCCCCCTGTGCAAGACTTGCTATGTCTGATCTCTCTTCTTTTGGCAGGTCGCTGGCATGTCTGAACCTCCAATCTGTGTCAATGTAATGGAAGCTAATGACCTGTTATGGCTAATAAAATAATTTCTTGTTCTATTGGAAATATGAAGTGGTTCAAAAAAGCATAAATGTGGCACTTTTTTTTTTCTCTGTCAAATCCAGTTACTTGTAGTGGAGATGGAGAAGCTGATTCCTATAATTACTATCTTAACTAAACTCTTCTACTGTTAAAACACTTCCTAAAACAATCCGAGCACCTGGGAAATACCTGAGCAGCATGACCATAATGCCAGCACAGAGCTTACAACCCATCAAAGCACCTCCACATGTCCCCGTCCCAGTAGATAACAAGCTTATGTGGTTTGCGGTTACCTGGTTGCTCCCACTTTTTGCATTCCAAATTAGTAGTGTATGTGGAAGCTGTGACTTCTTCACTGTTATTAAGACAACACATAGCACAACTTCTGCCTCAGTTGTCTGTATTTTGCATAGAACCTGTGTGGTTTTGATGGAAAACCTCCCAAAATAGAATGATCAAATTATGGTATTTGAGCTTTTTTTTGTTACTGGCCTCTCTTGCAGAGGTAACTGCCAGGGAGAAAATGGCTGATATTAAGTTCTCATAATTCTGCGTGTTCATAAACAGCAACTGAAGTACTCGGGTGGTTATTCTTCCTGGATATAGCCTCTTAATAAATTAGGTGTTCTACCACAATTAGATACGTACATCCCCCTCCCTGCCCAGCACTGACATTTTTCCATGGTGTTCTCCACAGCATCTTTCAATATCTCAATTAAAACTCAGTACCTTCCTTGGATGTCCTGTTGGTGCAGCTGTGGTGATACAGCACTGTGCTTTGTGGAAAGGTGCCAGCAGCAGGGGTTCAACCCAGGACTTCTGATGCTAAAGCATGGGAGTACACTTCCCAAACTGAGGGCAGCCAGAGGTAGCCATGGTTACTGGAAAAAAAAAAAAAAAAAAAGGATAAATTACAGCGTCTTTGTGCTCTCACTCTAGTTCATGTATTCTTAAAGCTATTTGTACATGTTGGGCCTTGTAAATAAATCTAGTCTTCTTCCTCTCCTATGAGTTTGTTTGCATAAGTGAGTGGCCTCTGCTGTGTACAGCTTGCCAGATGAATAATGGTTGTTGTAACAGTGCAATAGAGCTAATTAGCTAAAACCCATTGCCTACAGTTAGGAGATTTACATGAAATGGCTACTCATCAACTTAACCATTTCTGAATGACTTTCTCGTTGCAGAGTGCTGTTATAAGCACTGCTCTTGCTTCCACTGCAGCCATCACAGGGGAAAAAAAAATACCTTCTTGTAACATATAGACACAAACTATGTGGTTTTAGTATTTTATTATAATATCAAAAGTATAAAACTGTACAAAATACAAAGGCAGAATGTGGCAGTGTTTCTTTATGCTGTCAATACTGTACATGCTTTAAGTAAGTTGCTTGATTCACCAGAACTTATACTTAAACCAAACTGAGATCCAGTTGAGAGCAAAAAAATTTTGTTAAGGTACCATTACACAAAAAAATATGACCCAACATAATTTAGTTTTAACCTTTTTTCTTTAAGGAAAAGTTCCAGGTGATATTCCTAATTAATTTTCCACCCATTACTTTGATGTATAATGCCTGTAATATACCTTTACTCTAAGAGTTAGAGAAGGGGTCAGAAGGGAGGTAGTTCTCTACTTTACCTTAGAAATGTCAAGTCATATTTTCACTAAAGAGGCAGCAGATTGTTGAAGTGTCAAAGCCCTTCCTGGAAGTAATGAGGAACACGATACCAAGTTCCCTGTATACAGCTTGTAAAAAGATATAATAAAACCAAAAAGCAACTAACAACCCATGCCACATAAACCCATGCCCACAAAGTGATACTTCCCAGTGTTTTGCACGTTTTACACCTCATTAGAAATACAGCACTGGGCTTTACTGCTTGTCCAGGAGGACTTACTGGGGTGCAATGTTTTTGTGGGTGGAAATTGTCGTATCAGCAGACAAGCTTGGCCTTTCAACAGAAAACCAGTGATACACAGGACTCATTAATCCTTTCACTCTGGAATAGTATTTCTATTTCTTGGGTAGTTTTACATTTTGATACATTAAATCTTATGCAGGTTTTGAAAGTTCTTTTAGATCTAATACAATGTAAAAGGGTTAAAGTCCACTTTTTTTACTAACTGGTATTTCAGTTGTGCCTCAGTCCTGTCCCATTCCCCCTCCCCCCCCTTTTTTTTTTCTTCATACGATAAAGCATGAAAGTAAATAAAGTTCACATTGCAGTTCTGGTTGCTTACCACACTTACAGCACTGGCTACCTGTGAAAACAGAGTAGGAAGATCTGTGTTCCTGATAGAAAAAGATCACTGGAGTTTGAAACTTTTTAGGACTTCGTACTTGGATGGACAAAGCCCCCCCCCAGGTAACTTGGTGGCAGGTCCTCACAAGCTGTGGCTGTAGGACGTGCTCTTTTCAATGCCCCATTTGTCGCTACGATACTCTGGCCATACCTGTTGCCCAGTCCAGGCGAGACTGAATTACACTACATTCTTCTTTCCTGAAACTGAAGAGTTTTTGCTTGCGTCTGAGACTGATTAAACATTTGCTAACCATAAATTAAGTGCTTTAAAAAAAAAAAAAAAATCATCATTTGAGAACACATACCAAGGCTGTTAACTTTCCACAAGTTTCAGCAGAGCTCAATACCATCTCTTAGAGGAGACAGCCATTTTCATATACACATATATATTTTATCAAAAGCACCATGAGTAATTCCTTCTTTATACAGTCATGATGCCTTGTCCATCTCCAGCATTTTCAAACCGTGGATAAATATGAAATGTCAGAACTCAGAAGATGCTGCTCTGCATTAGTTATACATAATTTTGTTTGTCCTGCAACAGACCAGCAGAGTCCGCCTGTAGACCATTCCTCCTGGTCTTGCACCTGGAGACCTCCGAGTCACCACACAGCCTCCTGAGTCACTGCGAGCTGTAGGCTCCTGCAGCCAGCAGCAGGTTCCTGCGTGTAAAGTGGAGGTGCACAACCGGGGTTGATTTGGTCATGTATGTACCCAGTAACAAGTCCTGGGAGTTCTCGGGCAGGTTTATATGTCCAGTGGCTGTAGTAAAGTCATCAGTTTCTAAATCTTCAAACGCTTTCACGGCATCCCACAGGCGAACTGTGTTGTCCATTGAACCTAGAAAGAAAAAAGAACAACAGTTTAAAATACTTTCTTTTATTAATAAAAAAGGCATATAAAGTGTTACTGGGGAGTTACCAGATATTAAAGCTCAAAAAGCAGGCTTGCTTATAATGGTGGACTTATGTCCTCATCCCACAAACAGACTCTAGCAAGCCTCTGACGTACTGAATGCATGCATGATTTCAGCTTTCTTGGAATCTAACCCAAATAACTGGGATAAAGCACAAAACATTTGGGTTTGGATTATACCACCTAGCATTGTCCTTGTTGAACTGGGGAGCCCAGAACTGGGCCCAGTGCTCCAGATGGGGCTTCACTAGGGCAGAGGGGCAGGATGACCTCCCTCCACCTGCTGGCCACACTCTTTGTGATGCACCCCAGGATGCCATTGGCCTTTTTGGCTGTAAGGGCACATTGCCAGCTCATGGGCATCCTGTTCCCCACCAGGACTCCCAGGTCTTTTTCCTCAGAGGTGCTCTCCAGCAGCTCCCAACCTTCACTATCGCCTAACTGCACAGAAACCTTTCCTTCAGTTCCTGGAGTAGCAAGGGGTCCTGTTTCACAGCCCAGTGAAGCACTCGCCTCATACCAGCAGTTTTACATTGCTGCTTTTGCTAAGCAAGTGATTCTACTTTGTCTTCCTCAATTTACAAAACCAGTTATATCATTCCTATCCAGATTTATGGAACACAACAGCAACTTCACCGTTTCCAGTGAATTTTACCTGATGCTAAAATCTCTCCATCTCTACTGAATCTGAGCGCGTAGATAGTGTCCGTGTGGCCTTTCAGTTCTCCAACCATCAAGCCATGTCCGATATCCCACAGCAGAACTCTTCCATCTGTCGCTCCAGTAGCCAGGAATCGTCCATTGGGAGAAAATGCCAACGAATGAATTGGTCCCTAAAACGGACATTGAGGGGGTTGGGGACACACCGAACAAGTTAGTTAAGTTTACTCAGATTCAGTGACTCAAGCTGTATTTGTTCTGAACCTAACTCTTCAGAATCTCATCACAGAAATCAAATTAAATTATTTTCACACTATGAGTGATGGGCCTTTACCTTATGTCCAGTGAATATTCTTACACAATTCCCATTCAAAACATCCCAGAGCCGTACAGTCCTGTCTGCCGAGCCCGTGGCAATATAGTTAGAGTTTGGATGAAATCGGGTACACGTTACATCAGCAAGATGGCCAGCAAATATCCGTAAAGGCTGGTAGTGATCTGTTGCCCACAGACTGAAAAGAAAAGCTTTATTAATGAAGAGAGCCCTAATGAAGTTCAGTATCTGTTGTACAATGAAGGATAAAAGGAAGTAATTACGCAGTGTTTTTTTACTGGTGAGTTTACTGAATTGGCAGGATCTGTTTTGGAAAAGTATACTTTTCCAAAGAGAGAAATAAAGGATATTCTGTCAAGTTGCTGAACAGCTGGAAGAGAACACTTATAATCAGACAGTCATATAAAACAACACTATCTCTTTAGTCATCAGATAATCTGATGCATGTTGAAAAGAAAAAAGACCATAACCCTGGCATTAAAACATTTGTTAATTTGCATTTTAATTGAAAGGAAATAAAATTTATTTCCAGTAATAGGTTAGGCTTGAGTATACCAGCTAATCACTTGCAGGGTTAATCCACCACCAACTGACACAGACAAGTAAAAAAACCCATCCAGTTTCTTACCGAGCCACTCTGTCATGTCCCCCTGACACAAAGTAATAACCATACGGAGAGAACTGTGTATCCCACACTGGGTAGTTGTGTCCTTTATATCCCACCAAACACGTGAATGTTTGGAGACTCCACAATCTGACAGTGCCATCCTCAGAACAGGACAACAAATAGTTCCTGTCACAGGAGAAAGTATATCATATTATACACCAAATTTACACACCAACTGTACAACCATTGCTTACACACTGTGAGGTGTCTACAATAAGACAAACTGTCCACTGAACGGTGTCTGTCCAGCATGTCATGCAGAAAACAGCATTTTGGTGGGGTAAGCAACAATAACGAAGTCAAGCAGAGTCCAGTCCTAGCCTCTTATGCAAAAAAAGAGAGACATTTGGATGTTGATAACTAATTCTGATGACACACGATACAGAAGCAAGAAAAAAAAAAATCAAATACAAATCCAAGCCACCAACTCACAGAGGTGGTCTTTACCCAGGAATTCCAGTTATATGAAAAAATGATTAGAGGACTATACTATGTTATTAAAAAACAAAATAAAATCTTTTAATATAACTCTAAACAAAATTCCAGGATTCCCTGAAGAGAATTCGTATCATGTTCACATCCTCAATTCATAATTACAGGCTCTATATTCATGTTCCACACAAAGTTTACTTCTCTCAGTTGCATTTCTGTGATGGTTGTTTCCCGATTAGACACATGCAAAAGCCAAGCTTTACTCATTTAAAATTCCTTTCTATTGTTTAAACCCTCATAATTACAGAATAGTTTAAAATATCTTATTTTAAGATACTATTCCTTACATTTTGAAAATAAAACCTTGATAGAATAGGAGAAACACAACAACATGCTACTTGCTCTGGTTTTATGGTTTGCACTACTCAAAGCGCAATCAATGCTGCAGTATTCTTCCCTCCTACAATTCAGTTAGTCAAAAGCCAACTTAAACTACAGTTTGCAAAATGATTGTCTATTTTGCCATCTAAGTCTTGAACCTTAAAACTGGTGCTGGCATCCTCAGCTCCAGCTGATTTCAGTAACAGCTGACAGCGCCCAACCCCATAAGCACACTGAGCACTTAAATGCTCGCACATGGTTTCTGATAAGCTGCACCAAGAATTGCTTTAATCTTCTGGAAAAAGCTGTGTTAAGAACATGTTTGCATTCAGTATTACACAATTAAAACTCAAGACAAGTGAACTAATTAGCTTGTGAACTTATTTTACCTATCAGGACTGAAGCTGGTGCCATAGACAGGTCCACTGTGACCATATAAAATCTTCAACTCACTTGCTGTTTTCTCATCCATGATCCTCTCCAAGACATCATCTGATTCTTTGTCGATGAGACTGAGGTCTGCAATATTTCAAAGTTCATGTATAACTGTCAGAAGTTCAAAGACCAATGCCATGAACAGGAAAGCTAATAATATTCTCTCTAAAAGAGGCTAGTATAATATGAACATGACAGAGTACCTGACAATTAGTAAGTTTGAAATATACAATGGCATTTAAAATAGTTTTTACTATTGTAAAAAGTGAAAGTAAAACTTTACATAAATAATTACTTTCTTAGGGAAGACTTAAGAGCTAAAATAAATTAATCCTGATGTGTGTTATTTTTCCATACTTATACTGTTCAGCCTCCAAACACAGTAACATCTTCTTGATAGACATGCCAAATTTTTATGCCTTTTCCCACAAAGTTAATATGCCACAATGACACTTTTCAGACGTGTTTTGGCAGCTGCACACAACTTCAAATAACTTTTAGTCTGTAGGCTACTGTTTGTTGAACATCATGACCACATCTCAGTTAAATATCCAGATTAAGAAAGGTTTGCGTGGTACCCAACTTCAACCACAACACACTGTTACGTAAACGGCAGAATTAAAGAACCTGGTTTCCATGAATTTGTGTAGGTGTTGAGCTACAGGACGTTTTCCTCCATCCTTCTCAGAGTTCCCTCCTATAATTTCCCCAAGGGTACCTCTCCCTAGATGACCTAAACCCAACTGTGTACTACACCCTATAGTTAACATCTGTGGGAAAGTAACGGAGGATTGAGAAGGAGGACTGTCAACACGCTCAAGTGACTTGCACATGGGTCCCAGAAAACACATCTATCACACTAATTGTTGTTTAGTTTTGTGTGCTCAACAAGTAGAACATCTGCACTTAAATAACATAGGCCTGGGATGGACTCAAGGGCACCTTAACAAATGTGCCCGAGATTCCTGCCCTGCTGTTGAAGATCAAAGCACATTGGAAAACTCTGCCTGCCCGAATCCTTGAAATACGGGCCAGAACAGCAAGCGTGAGCTTCTCGCTCCCTCACTCCCTTGCTAACAAGGACTCTCTCTTGCTCTGCAGTGTCTGCGTCCCCTGCTTGCCTGCCTCTGCCCGGTTGCTACTTCAGAGATTCCCTGACCCACGAGGGATCAAGATTAAATTTGTTCTTTGCCAAGCAGGTTACACAACCAGATTTCTCATTCCTTTAAAAACGTTTCTAATGGCACTATGCAAGATGTGATCATACACACTTTACGTGCTCACCCTGTTTCTTCAAGAGAAAGCATCTAACTGCTGAAGTCAACTCTCCTGCCACAAACATCTTCCTCTGTTCACACAAAACACAGGTGCCACACGCAGTGCACACTCATATTAAGGATTATTGTCTTAATTACCTGCTGCTGTTTTCACACTACGTAGCTTTTTCGGCGTTACTGACCAGACTCTGACCGTAGAATCAGCAAAGCCTCCTACAATCATGCTAGAGTCATCTGTAATATCCACTGCAGTCAGACCCTATGCAGAAAGCATCCATTTATATTGTTTTTATCTCTCATGATGCATTTCAAACTTTATAAAATCTTAATTACTAATAATAAAATTATTTACAAAAATAAGATGGAATTATTCTAGGATAGATATAAACGTATAAATTCTTGCACCATTAAAAATAAAGTTATATGAATGAAACACAGTCACTAGTGACAAAATAGGACTGTTTTCCAGTACTTTGGTGCAAAACATCTACCATATTCTGTAGGAAATACTTCGGGGCCCACAAGAAAAGCAAAAGAAGGAATTATAGCAAAATCAGAGCAAAAATCAAAGACCACAGAAATTCAATAGTTTAAAGAATCTTTAAAAAGAATTTTGAAGATTTTGGAACATAAACTTTGCAACACAACTTTTCAGATACTCCAAGAACCCTTGCCAACTCTGTTAATTGCTCCTTCTCTATTAAGAGGGATGTTTATAATTTTGATTCTCTCTTCCACATTACCCAAAACTTCTTTTACCAACCTGGTAAGCATTAAGGAACGTGTAGAAACAGATGGAGGGTAGGCACTCTGGGCCAAGACGCACACGCCTCGCAGCTTCCTTCATGTTCATTACTTTATCCAGTTTGTCAGAGTCCTTCAGTTCAGGCAGAGGAATTCTACAAGAAGCACACATTTTGACAAACTAAAAGCACCTTTTGTATTGTTAAACTAAACAGAGAAAGCAAAACCTTTGCTTGCAATCTTATACTGCAATATTCAAATAGGAAGTAAGAACTAGAAAAAAGAAAGACTATGTAAAATATTAACTGATGAGAAAAAGAGCCAGTGGCTTTAAGTATTTCAGACAGACAATGGAATGAGATAAATAACTGAGTATGACCTGAAAAGATAGTGGGTAGCTGAGTCTAGATTTCCCTTGGTAAAATTTCACTGTCTTGAAGGGCAAAGGCAGGAGTTTATATGCTGAGCTTTCCATTACACCCCTTAAAAGTCTAAAAAGTTTAGCTTAAAGCTAAAGCTGTGTACAGCTCAAACAGACAAAGAGCTAAAAACATCATGTGAACAGCAAAGCACATTTGGCATGACAAGACTGGATTTAACAAGACTTCTCTACACATTGTTCCCTTGGTACCTGTTTTGGGGAGGAGCATTAGGGTCTTGTTTTTTACTTTTTGATCCTACACTATCTTTTTTAGGTTTTTTCTTCTTTGGCTTTCCTTCCTCATTTTCTCCTTCTTCATCTTCATCATCCAAAGGTACATCAAATTCTGGCTCTTTCAATAAGCCAAAGAAAACCTGCAAAGCCAGTAAAGCACACAAGACAAAACAGTAATTGCTGTTCTTACTGAAACAAAAAAAAAAAGTATCCATTAAATAAAATTAGTTAACAGTCCAAGCAATTGAGCTGCCCCTTTAACACTGCTATGTTTTTATTACTGCATCCATTACTGGTTAGCCCATGAGAAATGTAGTACGTGTCCTGTTGTTTTAGCCAGCAACTGATCTGGACAACTGTAAGTTCTCCTACTGCTTCTTTGTGCTCCCTTAAAGAAGAATCCCTGCAGCTGACATAGTTTATCTGTCTAGTAGTGTAGTATCAGACCACCAAGATCTACACAAACAGCCCTTACAGTAACAGCTGGCAGTAAGAAAGAATTACATCTGTTGTGCAAGAGAGAAAGCCAAAATGTCAGGTGCCCATTTTAAAACCCCAGAGTAATTCAGGAATTAGTTTACATTTAGTTCAGTGGGTTGAATACCCACTCTCAAAAGGATTCAACAGTTTCTTCTACCAGACACATCTTATCTCTCTACTCCTGCCAACAATTATTTGTACAGTTTTCTTCCTTTGTTCTGTTCATGCTGTCTTTTAATATCTCAAGTGACACATGTCACTGTACTAAGATATCTCCCTGAAAAACTATGGAGAATGGTTCAATTATAAGGGTGCAACAATCTTTCCCCCTTACCTTTGCTTTATTAGCTTCTCGTTTTGCCTCCCCAGCCAAGCTTCCAACCATAGCATCTATCTGTTGTTTACTACGAGGCATTCCATCAAAGATATCAATGTAAAGATGCTCCTGAACAATGTTCCAGATCTGATTGTTCTGCTTTTCCTGAAGATGCCTCTTCAAGAGTTGGTAAGAATCACGGGAAATACGCAGCACAAACTTGCTCGTTCGGAAATCCAGCATGGTCTCATTACCCTTCATATGTTCTTTTTTGGTTAAGCTAGATAATACACGCAGGTCATCCTGATAATAGCACTCCTGATCCCCATGAAATCTATTGAAACAATTTATACGATAAAAGATTTATTATAAAAACATTATCTCCTACGTGCACACTTATTTACGTTAATTAACATGAAACATATACATAAGGACCTTTTGGAAGCTACTGACTACATATAGGGTTTTTTTTTTCTACTGAAATAAATTTCCCCCGAAAGAAGATACACCGGTAAGTTACTGGTGTAAGAGCATTCAGGTTAAAAAACAAGATGAAAAGAACACGCAAATGGAATTTCATACACCCAAAGGGTTCTTGTCTGAAGTAAATAGTTACATTAACATGTTTATTTACAGAAATGAAATCCTAATTTGTGGTATCATAAAGTATAGGACATTTTTTTATTACTCAAGACTATTGAATGTATTTATATATGATTCATTATATGAATATACACATTTCACAGTGAATGTGTTTCTCACTCTCCACTTGCATTATAGAATAGCTAACGTATGTCTAGAGTTTTCCATTTTCTCTCAAATCACCTTATAAAATAGCTGTGGCAGGGAACATTTTAAGTATTTACAGAACCATTTTTGCTGACCATATTGGAGGGAGACAAAGTTATCCTTTTGGACTGAAATATTCCATAATAGGTCTGAATGCAGAAAACAAATGAAATTCAGATTTCTCAAGTGATATAGAAGTGAAATGTAGTAAGAGCACAGAAACTTGTAGATTAGCCATAAATTAATTCCTTTAATCTTACATGAAGAATTTCAAATGCTATGACATTAGCAAATACTTATAGCACACGTTATTTGGCACCTCCCTGCAGCTTTCCAGTGCTAAAAAATTACTCCAAATCTCTCTCTAAAGCAGCAGCATCTCTCCATTGATACTTCGCAGCAAGGAGCCAACCAGCTAACCAAAAAATGGTTAAAAATCTGCATGTGGACAGTACAAAAGCATATAGTTTGCACCCCTCTCTAATATAAGAGACTAGAAAATGATTTAAGAAAAGCTTCTGTAATCCATGGGACCATTACTTCAGATACCTATTATTTTTCTTCCCTAATGTTGAAGGGATTGGGTATGTATATATATATATATATGCCTGTGCTACTATAGCCTACATATTTAATCAAAATGGCAAATAAAAAAAATCACACAAATGCACAAATGAAAATAAATTACCTCTCAAAAAAAGACTTTGCTTCACTCTCATGTTGATTGTAGACCAATTCCAAGTACATGTGCACAAAGAGAGGATAAAACAGCTGAGATAATTCTGCTCGATGACAGTCCAGGGAACACTCGATGAAGTGTTTCAAGCCACTGTAGTATTCCTCATACAGCGTTGGGTCCCCTTGCTGATTATAGGCAGACAATACCGCACTCACATCTGGCTGATCTTCCACAACAACAGCTCCTCCAACTGGAAAAGCATAAAACAAGAGCTTATAAAACAGCCTGATAAAGCTAGCAAACATCCAGTGGCCAACAGCTCCACTGGAAGGTGAGGCACTCTGAGCAAAACAGGACACTAAGTCTTGTGCTTGTTCAGTGCTAAGTTTAAGTAACAGAAGCGAGAAGACAGTAGCACATTATAGTCCAGAAGCCAGTTCTCCTAGCACCTTCAGCCTTTTTTTGTGCTTTCCCTGCCAACAGCTGCCTATAAGGTATTCAACATAGTGCATAATTCATCTAGGATTTTAAGTGTAAGGGAAGAAGCCACTAATATGACCAAAATAAATTGTCTTTACTGCTAAAGCTAGAAATTGTCAAATTAGGATGGGAATCTTTCAAAGCCTGTAAGATATATCCACTATAATTATTTTGCTTCCAGTAAATAAGCAAATTAAGTCTATCCAGTGAAAAATACACCAAGACCACTACACAACCATTACAGGGCAGCAACTTTTTGTCGCTTGCTAACACTCCGAGAGCTCTGTTCTCTACAGCAGTCATTAAACATTTCCATTATCTTGTCTTCTGTGTAAAAATGATAGTATCAGGAACAACCTGACTTTATACATGTTTACTGGAACTCAGACATATCAGTTCCTGAAAGTTCAAGATACTGCTCTGTAAAGCTGTCCCACAGAACCCATTGATTAAAATTACTTCAGACTCCAATTATTCAAAGGACATCTCAAGTACCCAGCAACTCAATCCAGAAATGTATAAAGCCTCCTCTACAAGTATCCTATGGCTCTTTCTTCAAAAAAGAAAGAGCAGTCTGCATATGAAGGCCTCCCTTCTCACCCTTGCAGCCACATCTTGGACCATCACCTCTAACTACAAAGGAAACCTCACCCTCCTGCTAGAGAAAAGACCGAAAGACAAGGCAAAGCACTTCTCTCTTTGACAGCGCTCCCTGCAAATATGACAGATTTGGTCCCTTACACCACGGAGGGCACCCCCAGGAGACCCCAATCTCTTCCCGAGTTATACTGGGGAATGACACACTCAGCACCCCCCACACCCAACGAGGGCCGCCCCATGGGAGGCACGACCAGACACCAAACCAACCCTTGTGTCCCAGCACCACGGAGCGTCCCGGAGGCGGGGGAGGCACAGGGCCCTTTCAGCCCCCAGGAGCCGCGCCAGGAATGGGCGGCCTCCCTCCCCGGGCAGCGACCCCGCAGCCCCCCGCCCCGGAGCCCACCTTTCCCCGGCGGCACGGCGGCGACGGCCGCCACCCCGGGGCTGGAAGAGGCGACAGCGGCGGCACTGCCTCCTATCGCGATAGTGGCAGCGGCGGTGACCCGGTTGAGCAGCGCCTCGCCGCCGGTGTCCGCATCGCCGCCCGCCGTTCCTAGAAGCCCGGTGCCGGTGGGGCTGAGGGCAGCAGCGCCGAGGTCATCGCCGAGCAGGCGGGCTTCGCGCCGCAGGATCTCCTCGGACTCGCGGAGGTTGCTGCGCCTCAGGAACTGCAGCACAGCCACGAGCGTCTGCCGGTCCAGCGACGACGGGGAGGCGGCCGGGCCCGGTGCCGCAGCTTTAGAGGGGGCCGCCTCCACACCACTCCCCACCACCTCCCCATCCGCCGCGGACGGGGGAGCGACAGGAGCAGCGACAGCTGGAGGAGCAGCAGGAAGCTGCTGCGGCGGCGTTCCCGCCTCAGGGTCCGGCTTCACCACCACCGCCGCCACCTCCGCCGGCTCCTCAGGTAGTGCCGCCATCTTGCATCGCCCCCCATTCGCCGGCAGCCGCCGGCAAGCGCGGACGCTCTTACGACAGTCAGGGCAAAAGACGGGCAATACCACCACCGACTACCTACGCTTTTAGGGCTTCGTTTTGCGACGCTGAGAGGCGCGCTTTACGGTAGCGGGAGTGGCGGGAGTCGGGAGGAGCGGTCTGGGGGCACCCGCTGCACCCCGGGGCTCACGGCGCTAATTTACCTTAATTTTGGGCGGTAACTGTGCGGATGTGACTCACGGAGCTCAGTGTTGCCTACGCTGTGCTAGAAACCTCGCCCAGAAAGGGGTTTGGTGTTTATAAGCCCCTACCGGCGCCCTCCTGGACCAGACCAAGAGTGGCCTTGGGACTGTGTGCCTCCAAAGGCCTTGCTCCCAATTAAATTAACTATGACTAGGTAATTTAATTTCTAGGTGTTTTTAATATTGCTTCTTTTATTCGTGTGGGGTAAACACGAGTTCGTTGATACTACATGATTAATGTTTTAATGAAACCGTTTTCTTAAGATGGACGTGCACTTCATGATAAATTAAACGTTTATCAACACATCATTAGCGAGTCACTTAATTCTTAGCCAGAGGAACGAGGAGTTTAAATACACCGTAAGAAGAGAGAGCTGCAGGCGACTAAAATTTCTGGCACGTTGAGTCTCAGCGCATGCTCGATGGCGCGACGCTAAAACTACAGTTCCCAGCATGCCCCGCGCCGCTAAAGCGCACGCGTCTTAAGGACCAGTGCTGGCGCACTACCCTTCCCGCCGTCCCCCGCAGGCGGCCGACGGCCGGTCCCGCGTCTGCCCCGCTCCCCGCCCCGAGCCACGGACATGGAGGTGGACGTTGGCTCTGTTGCCTCAGGGCTGTCGGGCGGGGAGGGAGCAGGCGCGGGCCCGGCTCCAGCCCCAGTCGACGAGGACCAGGAGATGGAGGGGGCTCCCAGCTGTTCGGGGTCGCGCTCCCTTCCCTTCGAGTTCGAGCGGAGCCGCTCAGAGTCCAGCGGCGACGAGGACGACGACGAAGACGACGAGGAAGAGGAGATGGAGGAAGAGGAGCTCGAGGGGGACCCCGGAGCTCGGTTCGGGACGGACGACGGGGAGCTTGACTCAGACGACGACGGGGAGGTACGGGGGAGGGGACGGGGCGGACGGACGACAGGGGGTCGCCCCTGAGGTGAGGGCGCTTAACGGCCCCGTCGCGCGCCAGGCCCCGCTCCCGGCGTGCCCCGCGCCGCCGCCGCCATGGCGGGGAGGCTGGGGCCTGTGGGGAGGCTGGGGTGGTGGGGGTGGCCCCGACCGGAGCGGGCCGGCACCTCCGGCGCGGAGCGGGGCGCTGCGGGGTTGTGAGCCTGCGGGGGGCGGGAAGGTAGCCGGGTGAGGAAGGCAGCGTCCACAGGTGAGGCCTGGCGTTTGCAGAAACCGGCGGTTTTCAGGCAGGTCCTATGAGCAGCCGACTTCAGTTTACATGCTTTTGGGAACTTCTGAAAACTTCCAGGTGCAAATCTGGACCCCTGCTTAGGCAACGTAAGCCGTATGATAATAGGCTTTTCATTGTTGTCTAAGTTCACTTCATCTGCCTTGTTTAAATGAAGCCCTTACAAACTCTTGGCATAGCTGAGAGGGTGATAAATGGTGGTGTGTGGGTGAAATGAGTGGTGTCGTTGAGGGAAAGAAGGCCCCTTAGTCTGGCTTTGAGACAAAGGGAAACGGAACATAAAAACCTCGTGTGTCACCTCTTTCAGACAGATCTCAGATCATTGCTATAGAAGAAATTTGTTCTTTTCTGAAATAGCAGACTTCTCACAGGAAAGTAGTTAGGAAATTGCATGTATCCTGATAAAAGTACTTCATAACCAAAATTGAGAGCAGTGAAATTTCAGTGTTTGCATCCATATGGATTTGTATAAACTCTAAGTGTGTATAGAAACAAGAGACAGCACTAGTTATTAATTGAGCCCATTTGATTGGGGGTCCCAACATGCTTAGTGAGTGTTTTTTAAATAATGATATTATTTGCTACCAGCTTGAAGATTGATACTCGTTAAAGAGTTCATTCAAAAGAACTTTTCCACAAGGTTTGGTTTTCGTTTGCTTTTCAGATTCCATTCAGATTTCCATTCACAAAAATGTCAATTTAGAAAACTAGATGTAAATATTTAGAAAAGAGCTGTGTATGAGGAATGACTGACCTCTTTGAAAACCAATTTCTGTAGCATGTTGATCCAGATTTTTTTTCTCAGTTTAAGGCTGTGGTATTTCTGGAAGCTGCATCGGGAAATTTGATGGCTTAGCCTGTGTATTCAAACTCTTACAGACTGTCTTTGTTTGTAGCGTATGATAAACCTCGCGGAGTTGACCCCTTACATCCTATGTTCCATCTGCAAAGGTTACTTTATTGATGCTACAACTATTACAGAATGTCTGCACACTTGTAAGTATCCATGCTGTCATTCTAAGAGTTTGGTTGCACATTCAGGCAAAAATCAGCTGCTGAGATGGTCTGGCTTCACAAAGATAATCCTCTGTTTGATATAAATGTGTATTGTATGTGTTATGTTCCTTAAGGAAAAGGGTATTTTAACCATCAGAAAACTATGAAATCAGTCAATCATGAAGTTATCTTATTTTCCCAGGTTAAGAGGGAAGAAGATGTAGGGAAAAATAAAGCCCAAGTGAAACAAAAGCAGAGCTACTACATACTTTTTTTTTTTTTTAACGTAGGCTCTAGGAACTTGAATATATAACTGAGAAAAGAAAGTTGAGTGGCCCTGCTGATAATGGGCTAGAGAGTTTCCTAAACTGTTGCTGATATGAGCTTGCAAGTTCACAAAACTCTGTAAGTGTCTGTGTGCAAATACCAGTTCAGAAACGGTTATAGGTACCCCTGGAACAGTTAGTCCAGTTAGTTAGTTTTACCTTGGTTTTTCTACTGGAACTTTTTGTAGGGTACTTCCCTTCTCTCTGTAGCAGTCAGTATTTTATTGCCCTAGTTCTACTCTGCTCTTGGTAACACAACTACAACAGTGAACACATACCATCAGTTGGATTAGGATTACTCGTAGGAATGATCCTCACTGAATGTTCAGGAGTGTTGACAAGCAGAGGGCTGCTGTTCACTTGAGTTTGAAAGTTGAAAGACTTGCTTCATTTAGTCTCAGACAAATTTTATTTGAGAAGCCTGGGTGTAATTGCTCCTCTTGCTTAACCAGATGCTATTGTATAATGGACGTGTGACTTTTATGGGGTATCTTTCTGTTACAGTTTGTAAAAGCTGCATAGTGAGACACTTCTACTACAGCAACAGATGTCCAAAATGCAATATCGTTGTACATCAGACACAGCCCCTTTATAATATCAGGTAATAAGTTCATGCCGGCTTTATAGATATATTTTTTCCAGGTTTTGCTGCTTGCTTTTAAATGTTTTGTTTTGCAGACTTGTAGTGATTTCTGCTTTCAAATGGAGGAACAGTTACTAGGAGTGCACTGTGTTCTTTGTTTATATAAGTTTCATTACAGTAGTGAAGACAAAAATACTTGTTGTTTCTTGTTTTGCCTAGTCTGTATCCCTTTCTAGGGTTTGTTACCCTCTACCCTGGGTATTTTTATGCATTTGCTCAGTATCATAGGTGATATGAGAGCTTAACTATTTGTTTGATTTTCTTTTAGTCAAAGCTTTGTTGGCATAGTATACTTACTAACTCCAAAAGCTGCATTTTAGCTCCTTGATCTGTTCATGAATTCTTGAAGGGCAGCACTTCTAACTTTGGAAGGGACCTTTAAGATCATCTAGTCTGACCATTAACCTAACTCTGATGAAAAACTAACCCATGACTCTAAGCGCTTTGTCAACCTGGCTTTTAAATCCATCCGGGGATGGGGCCTCAACCCCTTCCCTGGGCAGCCCATTCCAAGGCTTAAGAACCTTCTCCATGGAATAATTGTTCCTAATCTCCAATCTGAACCTCCCCTGGCACAACTTGAAGCCACTTGCTCTTGGCTTCATTGGCTGTGACTTGGGAGAAGAGACCGACCCCCCCTGGCTCCCCCCTCCTTTCAGGGAGTTGGAGAGAGCGAGAAGGTCTCTCCTCAGCCTCCTTTTCTCCAGGCTGAACCCCCCCAGCTCCCTCAGCCTCTCCTCA
>JAOTQQ010000002.1:25154054-25183506 GCA_026546715.1 Gallinago undulata | reverse complement strand
TGGAGAGAGCGAGAAGGTCTCTCCTCAGCCTCCTTTTCTCCAGGCTGAACCCCCCCAGCTCCCTCAGCCTCTCCTCATCAGACTTCTTCTCCAGACCCTTCCCCAGTTCCGTTGCCCTTCTCTGGACCCGCTCCAGCCCCTCAAGGTCTTTTTTTGTAGTGAGGGGCCCAAAACTGGACCCAGCCCTCAAAGTGGGGCCTCCCCAGTGCCCAGTAGAGGGGGATGATCACCTCCCTAGTCCTACTCACCACACATTTCAATGATGTGTTTGGCATTTCTATTACAGTTTAATGAAAACCATTCTGTTTTGTACCTGAGATGCTTTCTTTTTTTTTTTTCTTTTCTTTTTAATAGACTGGACCGGCAACTGCAAGACATAGTATATAAATTAGTTGTAAATTTGGAAGAAAGTAAGTTATTTATTTTATTACCATCTAGAGATTGAAAAGACTGAATGGAAAACAGTAATCCAAAGCCCTATTTTTACCTGCACTCTTTAAAATAGTTTTGTAGCATTTGCTTGTAAATCTTAATGAATTAGCTCTGACAACTGGCTTTTTTTTGGCTGCTAAATGTTATTCTTAATAGTGGTATGTACCCTGTCTCATGAAACACAGGTATCATGGTGTCCAGATAATACTTTGTAGTCCTCATGCAGAAAATATCATTCCCTCTAAGTTCATTTTGCGCAGTTGAGAAAAGGTTAAGACTGATTCTCTCCAATACTTTTTTTTTCCTAATTTTAGATGTGTTCATTGTGTGGTGTCATTTATGTTGAACTTTGGGAGTCAGTGAATCTGTAAGGTCCACCTGTGTAGACTGAGTGAAATATGCATATCCAATGGGTATATATATGGACTATAGATGGTATACAAATAGAGCCATGGCAGCCTATGGATTGCATAAAAATAGGCATGACAGCTAGAAGGATACTAATTCTTGCAGCTGTTTCAGTGTAATTTATGACCAGTTTCTCTAATTCCTTCTCAGTTTTTACTAACAAACTCTCAATCTGGGTATCTTAAATGTCTCAACCTCCTATGGAATACTAGTGACAGGGAAGGTCTGTAGGAACTTGGAAAGTCTTTACTACTCTGACTAATAGAAACTGTATGGATAGTTTCTCAGCGTCTGAAATAATGTTCCAATCTGTATTGCGTATTTTTTCAGGAGAGAAAAAACAAATGCATGACTTCTACAAAGAAAGAGGATTAGAAGTGCCCAAACCAGGTGAGCTGTAATCACTTTAGAGGACACTGTTAAGGAAATATTTACTACACCATTTATTATTAAGGGCTTTCCTTGAAATACTAGCTCACAACTTAAGATATAATTATCTGATTATTGTAACTTGTCACAGTTCTCAGATTGGAAAAATGTATGGAACTGGTACCACTTAAATCCAGATCATGGTTGGATTTTTAAAACAAATTATATTTTGCCTACAACCAGAAAATATTTATAAAATATGTGTTAATTTTATTTTGTGGCACTTAATAAATAATACATGTTACAAGGTAGTAAAAATAAGATCAGAGTCTGTTGACAGATGAGGGACTATTCTAATTATTTTTTTTGTCTTACTATCTACTAAACAGCTCTTTGGAGAGGTGCCATGCTGAAAGCTAATAAAATGCTGGTTCAGATACACAGCATGAAATGTGTAAGGAGGTGATTTAGTCATAAAAAACCAGGGTGAATTGCATGGGCTTTTTTTCCTTATGAGCCCATCTGTTTTTCTTGGTGCATGTTAGTGTCTTGGGCTGCTTTTATTTCAAATTGTGTTTGCATTTTGGCTATTGGAATATTTCAGCTGTCCCACAGCCAGTTCCAGTGAGCAGAGGAAGACCTCGAAAAGTTCTGGGCTCCGTGTTCCGGATCCCACCAGAACTTGACATCTCCCTACTTCTGGAGTTCATTGGGTGAGTTACGGGCAAATGGAAGAGCAAGTGGCTGACGCGAGGGTGCTGTTTGTGTGTGTTGGACCATTACTGGCTTTTAGTTGTCATCAGATGTGCATTTCCTCACTTTAACTTATAATGCAATAATGACAGTCAGTTATACATAGGTGAGGCAGGTAGTATGTTTAAGGTGTCTTCCTATGAAAACAGCTTCCTAAAAGTGGTTTTAAAACTCGCTCATTTTTACTTTTAACAAAGTAGTGTAGTCTCAGTGAATTGAAAAGACGTGTCTCTTACGCTTCCTAATCTCTGTAGGTGGCAGTACAATTAATGCTGACTCTGTCAGGACTTGCGCATCTGACTTGAGGACTGCAACTACAACCTGGGCATCAAGAGCAGTGTTCCTGTAAATGTTATAGGTGGGGGTAATAAGGTGGTCTACTATTAAATTTACCTGACTGTTTCCCAGACTTTAATGAATTACGTTGAAGCTTTTGTATCAGGAGTCATCTTTTAGCCATGGATTGTGAGAGAGAAATCCAGCCCAAACGCTTGAGTTGTTTTCAGGAATACAGGAAGGAGAAATTGCATTGCTTTGGCCACGTGCGGATTAATAGGTTAATGATTGAGAGAAGGTCTTGAGAAAGGCTTGAAAGCTGTCACGGCTCTGATAGCATCACACAGTGCAGAACTTCACCTGGGGGGGGAAGCAGCTTGGCTTTTGCAACTCTTACCCCTCTACGCAGCCTGTGCCTGCTTTTGGCCTGGCTTTGCCTGAACACAGCATTCAAAGAACTCTAATATGTAATCATGGCGAACTTTACACAAATGGTGGGAAGTCAAGCCATCAGAAATTGGGAAATTCTAGCAGCAAGGCATACCACCTTGATTCAGTCTCATTCTTTGTAGGCATCATGTCCTGATCTTTTCATACGTTATGTCCAGCATTTCCACTGTGCTTTACTTTATTCAAAATATAGAACAAATTTCCTTCGTGGGTAAATTTTGGCTGGGCAGGTGGTGCCATGTGGGCTTTTGGTTTGTTGGCCATCACATTGCTACTTTTTCTTTAAATGGATGAGAAGTGAGATTGCAGGAAGAAAAAAGAAGGTCTTTGAGCTAAGCCTCTAGGAAACAATCCCTGACTGTTCTATAGACTGTCCTTGCAAATCCACATACCTGACTTAATATCAATGTTCATTTTTCTGTATGCCTGACTTGTAGAAGTGCTGAATGCTCACAAGCACAGCTGAAAGCAGTAGGAGTCATGACTAAAACGTTAGTATCAAGTGTTCTGCAGACAAAGCCAAGTTTGGGTGTCCCAAATTGGGCACTTACAGTTTTTGGTTACCTTTCAACAAAGTCTGTCTCAAGTTCCTCTTTTTAAACAAAATATTATGCTGCCGTTCTGCTGAGGAGAATGGTATAGAATTACATTCATGTGTTGAAGAAATGAGACTGAGGAAATTAATGCTTTTGCATAAAGAGCAGGTTTGTCATAAGTAAAGCCAAGAGCCACATGTTGAACAGGAGGAGAAAGCAAAGACATTACGTAGCTGCTCAGCCTGTGGCTATTGTGTATTGTGCACTCAAAACTTAATTTAAATGTAGTTTTTAATTGTAGTTATAAAGAATTTTTTTCCCTTTAACGAATGTGGTAGAAAATACATGATGTAATTAGTACAGGGCCCCCAGTGACCTGGTGCTCAGGCATGCTTTTTACCCCATTGAGTAAAATGTGATTAAATGGATAAATACAGACATAAGATAAAATGCTTTGACTAAAAACTAGGTAGAAAAAGACTAAATCTAATGCTATTCACCTTACATTTCTGTTGTGTTAGGGATGTATATGCTGTTACTTTATTGCCTTGGCTGGACTGTGGCTGTGACTATGGTTAGCACTAGACATGAGTTTGAAGGACCTGTGATGGGTAGTGGTACTGGCCACTGCTGTGGTGGCCCAGCAGGTGGCAGAGGGAGCATATGGAGTGAAGGGGCATAGGAACATGCTTTTGTACCAACAGCCCCCCATCTTCCTCAATGATAATTTCACTGTAAAATGACTTTTAAAACACGAATTAGAGATTTTAGTTCAAAGGATATCCCTTTCAGACTGAAACTCTTGGTGACTTTATAGGAACGCTTCCTTAGATTTTCCTGGTTGCAGGATTAGATACGGTTTGAATTCATTGTAGTGAAGGTACTTTGGTTTAGACCTCCACTCAGAAAATCTCCTGGTTACTTCCACCCCCCTTCTGGAGATTCTCAGCAAGTACATTTTTCTTTTTTCAGAGCAAAGGGAAGTTGTTAGGCAACTTAGACCTCAAAACTAGTAAAAATATATCTGGTTGTCTGTGAAACAAGGTGACTTTTGAATCTATATTGTATTTGTTTTTCTGGTAGTTGTATTTCAAGCTTCCATTCCAGTGTTGGCAGCAAAACAGGTAATACTGTGCAAATGCCATCTATACTATGTGAAACTGTCCACTGTTTTTGTTAGTGTATATGGAGGGAGGCACAGAATGTTTCTAATTAAGAAAACGTAATGCTTTAATAACATCTACTTTGCAATTTATTTTAGTGACTTGTAAATCTTTGATCTTCTTTTATATTTTATATGTTTTAGGGTTTTCCTCTTCAAAAGTCAAAAATCAAAGAGCTTATCTTGGTGATAAGAGTTTAAGAAAGCTCTTTTAGATAAAGAAAACCTGGAATACATTGGACTAGCCAGCAGAAATTGTTACTTTGAAAGTTTGACTGTCTCTATTGTGGTGTTAGAGTTATTATCTAATTATCTAATTGGCTGTGGAACTGCATCAAAGAAGATGACAGCTGTAGTGGAAAGGCTTTTCTATGCTTGTTAGTAACTTTAAATTTCATTTCAGTGGCAGAATTTGATGATAGTTTTACTTAAGTCTGATAGCTGGTATACAGAGGTGGAGGTACTTGGTTACAGTAACTTGAAGTGCCGTGCTAATGTGTGCTCTGTAGAAGCATTACAAATACATGTTTGCTATGTCAGAAGAAGTATAGCCAATTTATAGCGATGTTTGTTTTTTGTCCTCTCCAGTGCCATGAAACACTGCTTTTTTTTCTTTCCTCTTGTACATACATACCTTGCTAATGCAATGCAAGAATAGTAAAATGTCATGAATTGGGCTTACTTCATTGAGAAATGTATACATTGCACTGTAAGATGGAGATGTAGAGTATAGATGATCAATAGTATACCAAGTGCTCAGACGTTAATGAAACTCTGTTGAAGCCAGCTGGGATTTTCGTCATTTGCCACCTTTGTGTGTATTTCACCTTCCAGAGAAACACCTGCTGCTTTCCTGAGGTCCCAGATAGCTTTAGCATTAATTCTGTCTTATAAATAGTCTGGAAGGCAAACAACTGGCCCAGAAAGCCTCTTTGGTGTCTGGGCATGTTCTGTCAGCAACTTCTTAGGTACTGTCTGTTAAAGTTCCAAATATCAAGGATGATGAAGTATGGACGTTTAAGCAGCATTACTGTTACAACCTACTCCTATGAAAATAAATGTTATGTATAAAAATGGCTTTAGGTTGTGATGTTTTTTTCTGTTTCACGAAGGCAAACCTTAAAGTCATAATAACTGAATTCCCAAGAAAAATGGAGTACCAAATAAAGGGTAGGAGAGAAAGATATAAAAATTCAGTATGATATTATTTCATGTATTAGAGTTTAATGAAAGGAGGAGCCTGATTTGAAAAATAAACTTGATATACCAGACCACTAAATTAGTAAGTCACTGTTATAACAAAGAGCTTTAGGGTGTTGATAACTGTTAACCTTAGCAATATTGACTGTGTTTACTCTTCTCTTGTTTTTCAGAGCTAACGAAGGCACAGGGAATTTTAAGGTGCAGATGTGATTTTAATTTTTTCTCTTATGATTGACTTCAGAAATATGTATAACCTGAATGTATTTAATTTAGTTTGTTTCTTTTACACTGAGCACGGCCTGAATTTTCATCAGCCATAGTAATAACCAACCTTGGATTACAGTTGCTTTCAAACCTACTATTGCATAGCACCACACAATAGTAAGAGTGCTTCTGAGGCTCTGTAATTAATTGTGTGGGAGAATGGGAATGATACAGATGAAATTTCACCTAAGTGATTCTAGCTTGTTATTCTTGCATCTCTCCAAAAGGTGCACTTCTATGGCTTTCACTGGAATCCTGAAGAAAGGTGTAGACATTGTCTAAAATACTGGGTTTTGAATAAGATTATTTAATTGTAGTGGAAAGCTTGCATAGGTTATTCAGAAGAAACACAGCCTGAGGTATATCAATAGGGTAATAAATTACTATGTGCTTAGGCAAAGCCAAAAAAACCCACAAATTGTCTGGATGGCATAATACACTTCCTTAGCCAGCAGAAAGTTTATTTTTTTTTTCTATCCCTTCACTAACAACGTCTGCTGTCTGAATGGTGGCTGTTCTGCTAAACAAGAAATAGCATTCCCCATCCTTGCTAAAGAACATGGCTCTTCTTCCAATCCAGGTCTTCTTACTGCTTTGGTACAAATTCATAGAGGAACTGTGCGTTGTTTGCTTCCTTCATGATTTCATATGCTGTAATTAGAGATGCACAGAGCATGTCATTCCACTATTCTGGTGAAATATTTAGAAAACAAGGCTCTTCAAGGGCAAGAAGGAGATATAATTTAAAATTACTTGGTATATGTTGCATTTAATTTTTCATTGTATTGGAAATGTAGGACTCAAAAGATGGAATGGCACACAATGTGAAAGACAGTTCACATTAGCAGGATACAGTTAGCAGGAAAGTTTTGGTGTTGAAGAATTTGAGAAAAAAGCATGTTAGTAACTTAAATGTGAATTGTCCTGATTGTGCCATTTTACTAATTTCCTTCATGCTTTTGGCTGAGTTGATTTCTAATCAATATGTTTTTAGGCACAAATCTAAAATGTTTGATTGCAGTTATTTGTGCTGTTTAAATAGTAATTACATTTGTTATGGCAGAACCTAGGAGGCAATTTGAAAACTTCCAATACAGAAATAAGAGTTTTCACGAAGAGTTGAAATGTGAATATAGTTTCCTGAACCAAAATTAATGTGTAGAAAGGGAGCAGTGTCTGAAAATGTCGATTTTTTGTAATCTATTACACCCTCACACCTACCCAGCATTTCAGGAAAGGGAATTTTCTGTAAGTGAGGTTTTTGTTGGTGTTTTTTTTTCCTTTTAAGCCATAAATATTCCTGCTCACTTTAACTGTAGTGTTTTGAGGATGTCAAAGGTGAAAGGCTGCCCACCACTACTCACAGTGAATAGCTCTGTGCTGCAAATAATCCTACTATCTATAGACTAAAGTGCCACTCAGCTTCCGTGCATATTTAGACTTCATCATCTATTGAGTTTAAGAAATACCACATCTTTTAACCAGTGTTTTTCTACAATATTTTCAAAATCCTTGTTGTGTGTTTCATTTCACTCTTCTTCCTTTCTATCCTTATTTTCTTCACTACACTTCATATCTTCACACTTCCATTTCATGACCAAGAGGTTTACTTATCAACTTCCAAATCTCCTTTCATACCCGCTTCTCACAAAAAATATCCTGATCCAATTTTGCCATTGCTCTGTGCTCAGTTACGTGTTTATCTCTTACTTTTCTTTCTTATTTTTCTAGAAGTTGAACTTCATCTACAAGGGGGTTTTAACATTTTTTTCCTTTTTTTTTTTTTTCCAAGTGGGGATGACAGGGAGAGAACAGCTTACAAGGTCTGTGGCCATAAGCTGTGATTTACACATTCAGCAAGCATAAATCGAGCATCATCAAGCTTGTGGCAGCATGGTTCCTTAGATCAGGTCTGACTGGCATTTCTAGCTATTGTACATGAATAAATCAAACTATTGTTCCAAAACTACAGTTATCACGGATACATATTTAAATTCATGATTGAATTCAAGGGTAGTCCATGACCCTCTTAACCTTCTTTCAAATTAAAAGAATATGATGAACCTGTGCAGTAAATCACAGCTGTTCAGAAGTCAAAATAAAAATCCAATTAATTGATACAAAAGGTAATCCATTTATCACACTGAATAGTCATCTGCTCTGCCTCTGTGCCTTTTGACTTAGCTGCCCCTGTCACCAGTCAGCTGTTTCAACTTTTATCTGTAGAAGAGAAATCCATTAAAATTTTTGAAGCTGGCCTAACAGATGTCGTTGCAGTCCTTGCTCTGAAAGTACTTAGAAATGATATAAAAAAGCTTTCAGAGCAGTCTTGCCCTTGTGTTCTACATAGTGATACAATACAATTGGTTCTGGAATTTCATGAAGTATTAAGTTGGTTGCAGCCTAAGCCATAATATAGAAATACTTCTAGAAGACTAAAGTACTTAAGCTCCATGCTTTATAAAGTGCAGCATGGTTTAATTATCTGAATCATGTTTGGTACACAAGCCTGGTTTGGGGGAAATGAGGAAACTGTAGAAAATAGTTCATGTGTTTCTGATGAGTAAATGCTTGTGAGGGGAGAAGTTCTTCAAATACTGTGTAAGACTAATTTCTGTGTGGAATTGATAGCAAATATCATTCTCCAGTACATCAAAAGTGAAATAGGACTGAAGTCAGTAGTTAGTCATTTTAAAATGTTGTTTTAACCAGCAGCAAGTTTGAACCTGGAGTCTTACACACATATAGTCCTTTCCCTATGAGATAATCTGGAAGCAGATTACAAAAGGGTCCAAAAATTTAAGCTGTGTCTCACTGTTATTGGGCTTCCACTTGGGTTTGGGGTTTATGAGGGATAACGGCTGGAAATGTACATTGTCTTAAAATCTCATATTTATTCTTTGCAGCCTTTGGAAAAGAAGTTTGTGCGTGTTTCAGGGGAGGCAACAATTGGCCATGTGGAGAAATTCCTCAGAAGAAAAATGGATCTGGACCCTACTTGTCAGGTATTTCACTTGTAGTGGCACTTAAAAGTTCACTGTCATCAATGTAATGCCTGTGCTTCAGACAGAACATTTCCATTGTTCATTAGAGTCTAGAAGTAATACTAGGGGTTTTTTAATGTAGTAAGGATTACAAAATGAAACAGTAGAAATAGTGTGATCTGCAAGGAACAACTCATTTGCAACGTTTAAATTTTCACTATAATCCTTTATTGTTTGTATAGAGATTCTTAAGTTCCATGTAAGATTTCAGCAGATGAAATTCACTGCTGTTTCAAGGATAAAACTGAGTATATAGACAGGAAACTGTGTGATTGTGGGAGGATGTGAAGGCAGAGACAGGTAGGAGCTGAGTAACAGTAAAACTGAATGTTGAAGAAGCAAACAAGGGCGAAGAAAGAAAGGTACTGTGGATGGATGCGTGGAAATGAAAAGTGTGAATGCAAACATAGGCATGTGCTTCCAAAGAAGAATTCAAAGGAGCAGAATACAGTGCAGAAAAACTTAACTTTGTGTTTCTTGGCCATTTTGATAGGAATTACATGTCAAAACTGTTTCTCAGTTCTTGAGTATATTTCAGCAGCCATCCAGTTGAGAAGGCACAGGAGTTCTGTAATGTGTAAATGATTCTTAAAGCTGTCAATTATTGGTCAAAGAAGACAATGCTGATGCAAATAGGCAAATGGTGGAAGTTAAGTGCTGGCTCTGGGTTTAAGGTTGTGTTTTCATACAGCAGTAACTGTCTGAGACAATACAGCATGACTGTGTGCCTCAGCAATGACTATTCACACTGCTTACCTTTTCAGTGGTGGCAAAGCAAATCAGTTATAAATTATTCAGCATCCTGAGGAAGTAATGTATTTTCATTTGATGGCTTCCTCTCGGTGAGAGTCTCTAGCTTTCAGGTGATGGTGACTTGATACTCTAAACAAATACAAGTATCCTCAAAACAAGACTAGAGAAACTTCCTGCATTAATTGAGTTACTGTTTATTTGAGAGGAAGGAAATGTTTGGGTTTTCTTAAGTACTACATCAGAATCTCAATTTTCAGAAACACTGAGCATCTGTAATGGAAGCTGCAGCGGCTCATCTTTCAAAACCAAACTAGGTCTGTGGGTTGGATGGCTTTCAGATTTTGCAATCTTGCGATTGTCATTAGAGATAACATAATAATAGAGAGAACTTGAAAATTTTTGCCCCATTAATTACTTTCTGCTTGGAATTCCCAGGTGGAATATGATCCACTGTTAGTGGGTAAATGTTACTGTGTCTCAAAAGCTGATGGTAATTTCGTAGACTTCCTGTCTCGAGATGTTTCTCAAGGCTGACCTGGGCACTTTTATCTACACTAGTATCCAGTTTGCCATTCTGGAGTCAGGCACAATCATTGACTAGTTCTAATCTCTTGGTCTCTTGTGTGCAAGCCCTGCCTGTCTGGAGGAAATGTTAAATCTGCTTTCCTCTACAGTCAGATACTTTGGCTGTTTCCCTCCCCCCCCCACTCTTAACTGATCTGCTCCCCCCTTTTTTTCCTTCAGTGAGTATTCTTTTGGTCTCTAGAAACCTGTAGTCAATTTTCATGCTATGAATCATGACTGATTTCTTGAAAATATTCAGATTTATTTTTAAAAGATTAGAGAATTGGGTAAATGAAGCAGGAATTATTTTCCCTGTCCTGGTTGATAATTTCTTTGTCATATGGGGACTTCAGATTAAAGGAATGTGTGTACTGAGCTGTCACCTTGTCATTGTAGGTGCTGAACTGAAGTTGATGGTTAGTTGGTAAACATGCAGAAAGTGAAAGAGGTGTCATATATGTCTTTGAAGAATAATAAGCCTAATGAATCGTGTCTTACTCCATCTTCCCAGGATGACTAATAAAACAGAAGCTGCAAAACAAAATTAGGGACAACCTGAATATAAATTAGCACATGCAGAAGAATTTAGGGAAATAGGCTGTAAACCATACGTGCTTGGCTGCTTTTTCAGTTTGCTGTGGAAATTTGGAAGAGAGTTGAGGACTTCAGTGGTTCATCATTTCCTGCAGGCTTCTCCAAAGTATGTTAAAAAAGAAATAGATATTAACTTAGGACAACCACCTTTTCTTTTAAATATTACTTCTTCAGTATTGATTTCTAACTGTCTCCAGTTCTTCATTATCTAAAATAATCCATTTTTATATAAAATGTCATGAGTTGGATACATTCAACTTGGGACTAGAGTCCAAGAACTAGATTTCCTTGGGAAGCTAGGAAATTTCTTTCAGAAATTAACGTTTCAGGCACTATTGAGCTAAAATGCAGTGCATTCACGGCAGCTTTTTCCACATTTATCTACAGAAACCTTACTGCCACAGTGTTTAGTTGTGCCTTACCTGGGTCTTGAAAAGATTTGCTTTTAAGGAGGGCGTGTTCTCCTTAGTATATTGATTGCATTCTTGGTTTCATTGTTGAAACTTCTAGTATGGACAGCAGGTAGGGTTATTTTGTGACTGCAGTGACTGAGAATGTTTTATTTGTTCCCTGTAACAACTGACTCAGTGGCCAAGTGATAGAAAGTACGGTACCCGTTCTCCTGAACTGCTGCCGGTACTTGGACCATTTTGACTTAATCTGTTCATATATAATATTAGCCAATGTTTTCCCTTCTTCATTAACCTGCACAAGTGGGTTGGATTGAGGTTAATGAAAATGTGAAATAAGCCATCTGACTTCTGTGACAGTATATACAAAAGTCTAAAAAGCAGTTTTGAAGCTGCTGCCTTTTTTTCTTTTTTCCTAATCTCAGGCTTCAAATTATTTTCATGCTACTGTATTTGAGTTTATGAAATTTGAATCATAATAAATTTGCAGTTTATCTAAAAGGTTAAGACTTTATTTATTTTTATCTACCACTTCAGCTGACAAGCTGTAGTTTACTCTTTCTGGTGCTTTGTTTTGATCTTTATGCATTGGACAATGATTAATTTTCTATATGTGCTTATATATAATTTTTTTAATTACAAGGTCACGTCTGACTGTTCTTGCTGGAATTTGTTGGGGAGGGGTATGAAAATACATTTTGACCAAATGGAAATGCATAATAGATAAGTAGTTAAAGTTTAATTTGAGCTAAACACAGGCTATGGTGTTTGGAATCCATGAGATATTTGGCTTTGATATCTGATGCACATCTGTATAGTTTGTGTTGTACTGAAGTGTGGGGAGAGAATGAGTTTTCTTTGAGGTGTTAATTCCTTTCAAGTCATCCTGCGGCATCCTAATCCCTTGCCATTCATTCTGTAAGGAAAGGAGAGAGACTGCTGAACAACTTGCAGCTCAGCTGGTCTGAATGCATTAATGTAGCTTATGGAATAGAAATGTTCCATAGTTAGATGCACGTTCCTGTAAGTGTATGTATAAACTGCACCCTGGGGAAAGATTGGAAGAAAGTCTGTGCTCAGTGTAGTACATCAAGAAGAGTGTGACCAGCCGGTCAAGGGAGGTTATCCTCCCCCTCTGCTCTGCCCTGGTGAGGCCCCATCTGGAGTACTGTGTCCAGTTCTGACCCCCCCCCAGCTTAAGAAGGACAAGGAGCTGCTGGAGAGGGAGCAGCAGAGGGGTACAAAGATGATGAGGGGCCTGGAAGATCTCTCCTACGATGAAAGGCTGAAGGACTTGACCCTTTTTAGTCTGGAGAAGAGAAGACTGAGGGGGGATCTGACCAACACCTATAAATACTTCAAGGGTGGGTGTCAAGAGAATGGGGCCAGGCTTTTTTTCAGTGGTGCCCAGTGACAGGACAAGAGGGAATGAGTACAAACTTGAACCTAAGAAGTTCCATCTCAACATGAAGACGAACTTCTTTGCTGTGAGGGTGGCAGAGCCCTGGAAGAGGCTGCCCAGGGAGGGTGTGGAGTCTTTCTCTGGAGACATTCAAACCCCACCTGGACACCTTCCTGTGCAACCTGCTCTGGGTGGTCCTGCTTTGGCAGGGGGTTGGACTAGATGATCTGCAGAGGTCCCTTTCAACCTCATATCACTCTGTGACTCTGTCTCTTTGTGCCAGTCTTAGATCCTGGAATAGAAATATCTGGTACCTTTGAAAAGTAAATAGCAACTAGAGGAAACTAGAGGAAACAGAAAGCTTCGCCAGCTTTTTGAATAACTATCCCGAATACTCATGTCAGTCTCTGAAACTTTGTGTTTTCCTGGTCCTTCCCTGGATAATATGGGTTGGCATAAAAACTATTGTTTGAGTTTTACTGCTTTCTGGGCCCGATTCACCCATGGGATGAATCTTTTGTGGGATGACCCTTACATGAAAGTTTTCCATTTTTATGACTCTCTTATTTGGTGAGTATCAATTTATAGTTGTCTGTTATTGTGGCTTTTAGAGAAATAGCTCTAATAGGAAACATGCCACCTAAAGAAAATAAATGTCATAATGGAAAGACTTCTTTAATAAGAATTTTAACAGAATTGACTGAGTATTCAGCAGCTGCACCTTCAAGTTTCCTTTCAAGGTCAAATTTATATGTACTGCTGGCTCACTCGCTATCAGTACTAGTTGGCTTCAATTTTACCAGTCAGTTGAAATTGTAGTAAATTCATAGGTCTTGTGTGCCTCTTTTGTAATGGAATATGTAAATTCCTGTATGGCGCAAAGATTCCTCTGAGACACATTTTGCAACTAATTTTTCATACTAAACTGGGATTTTTTTTCATTGTGTCCTTTATTCTCTTGCCCTTATGGAATGAATCCTGGCATAATAATTAGCAGGCAGAAATTCAGGCTTTGCTGCTGGCATGAGGAGATTAGGTGTTTGGTATTCAGAGCACTCTTGAAATGGTAAATGTGAAAAACTCTTCTCAATTTATTAGAAGAGACCGTGTCTCTAATGACTACTATTTGAAACTGGAACAGCAGGGTTGATAGTGGGATATTTTCAAACAAGCATTCTGATTTTGTTTTGAAAGGTTGTCAGCAGTTACCACTGTGTCTGCATCTTATATTGGGCAAATAGATTTTCTATTTCTGTAGAATATATAAAATGTGTGTATATCTGTTTCAGTGGAAGCAGGATTGTTTTCAGTGCCTTAAGGTATAAAAATTATAACAGTAAGCTTATAAAGCAAAGTAATTAAACTCATATATCACTGGAAAGCAAAGCAGACGTGTCTGTCTTTCCGCAGTACTAATTGTAGAGGTTATAATGCATGGGAAACAGCAGAAATAACTAACCAGCTTTCAAAAAGAAAAAGAAATCTGCTTATTTCAAGCTCTGTGTTAAATACATGATGTTAAATATATACACTTGTGTATCTAATCAACATTTAATGTTATGTCCAGATTAGGTTTTACTTGCTGGTTTCCTCCTAGAAGCTAAAACCAGAGGTAATACTGAACAGTTCATATTTTCTGCACATTAAGATTCAACTTCATATGAATGGAGCATTCTACATTGTTCTCATACTGTACAGATGGTGAAGTAAATTAGCCCATTTTGAGCCTCTAAGGAGTAGCATTCCCGTGTTCCTGATTCCTAGAACAACGTGATTTGCCAGCACAAGGCATAAATCTTCTGAATCTTTTCATGGAGAAGGAGAGAGCTAGTGGGTCAGCATGCAGAAGAGCATAAATCCAGGGGGGTTGAACAGCGGAAGCACAGAGTGCATCCTCTCGTGGAAAGTGGCTGTGTAAGAGAATATGTAATGATATTGCAGTATGTTCCCTGACTACTGCAGTGGCAGAAATTAGACATTTTCCTTGCAGAAAGCTGTGGGAGAGCTTATTGTCAATGGTCTTATCTTTAATTTTGAGGTTCCGTCATTGTGATTTACAGACTAGAGCCTCTCATTTCCATATCTAGAATTTGCTTGTAAAGCAGCTGTAACCAGGCTGCAGTTGAGAGAGACACAGGGCTGTGTTAGCTGCTCTAATTTGGAGCGTTAGAGACTGGATTTACGCTATGCACATTAAATTCATTGTAACTGTATAAAGAAGCTTATTTTTCGTAATAATCAGGGCAGGAAATTCAGAATACCTCATGATTTCTATTTTTTCCCAAAAATTACTGTTTTCATGGGCAGTTACTTAACAAAGCCTCCCTCAGAATTGCAGACATCAGTGAAATAGTTTAGCTGCAGTAGAGGACGTTGCTTATTGTTGCTAAGTATGCCCTTCACTTGCATCACAGAAACATTGATTGCATTTTAAAGGAGGACTGTGTGAAGCAATTGCTGACAGGGGCATACAGTGAGCTGTTCTATTAGAACACTTCTTGCAAACAGTCATTAAACAGACCTATTCACATGTTTTCTCACTCAAGGGAAGAATGACAGTAGCAATGGCTCATTTTCTGTCAGTGGTAGAAACAACTTGCCCTCTTTTGCAGCTGATGAATGAATCATAGAATTGTCTAGGTTGGAAAGATCTTTCAGACCGTCTAGTCCAACCATTGACCTAACACTGATAAGGCCATCACTAAACCATGTCTCCAAGTGCTATAGCAACCCGCCTTTTAAATACCTCCAGGAATGGTGTCTTAACCCCTTCCCTGGGCAACCCATTCCAATGTGCAATAACGCTTTCCATGGAAAAATTGTTCCTGATCTCCAGTCTCCCCTGGTGCAACTTGAGGCTGTTTCCTCTTGTCCCATGGCCTGTGACTTGGGAGAAGAGACCGACCCCCCCCTGGCTACCCCCTCCTTTCAGGGAGTTGGAGAGAGCAAGAAGGTCTCCCCTCAGCCTCCTTTTCTCCAGGCTGAACACCCCCAGCTCCCTCAACCTCTCCTCATCAGACTTATCCTCCAGACCCCTCCCCAGCTCCGTTGCCCTTCTCTGGACCTGCTCCAGCCCCTCAATGTCTTTTCTTTGTGGTGAGGGGCCCAAAATTGGACCCAGCCCTCGAGGTGGGGCCTCACAGTGCCCAGTACAGGGGGATGATCACCTCCCAAGCCCTACTCCCCACGCTGTTCCTGATCCAGGCCAGGATGCTGTTGGCCTTCTTGGCCACCTGGGCACACTGCTGGCTCCTGTTCAGCCCACAGTTGACCAACACCCCCGAGGTCCTTTTCTGCCCGGCAGCTCCAGCCACTCTTCCAATGACTCTGGATGTTTGTGGGATCGTTTTAATACATTATTTAAATTCCTATTAAGTGTGTCACAGCTATTACTAAACTGCTTTTTTTCATTGGATACGCTAAACTTGGGGGTGAAACAATGAACTGTCCTCTCTGTTCCTGAAGTGAGCCTCAGATCAGGGGCGTGGGGTGGGAGGCATTCAGGCAGTACAGTAGGGCTATACATACTAAATATATTTGGACAACAAAGGTAGAGATGTGTTTAGTGTCCAAAATGCTAGAATTGAGCTCTTCTAATGAAATGTGAAGGGCTTAGGTAGCATTTTGCTGGTCCAAAGATAGGTTGAACTTTACCACATTTGTGTTCTTTTCCAGGTGGACATAATATGTGGTGATCACCTCCTAGAACACTACCAGACACTGAGGGAAATTCGTCAAGCCATAGGAGAGAGTGCAGTACAGGTATGTATGGCAGCTGGGATTTTATTCCAGGTTTTCTGTCTTAAAATAGATTTCTTCCTTAAGCTGTGAAGTACCACCAGCATGACTGAAGAAGTCACTTTGAAAAATCTCTCTAGCTTATGCAAAATGGTATTTTTTATATTGTAAATAGAGTTGAAAATCATACTGTATGCTGAGGGTGTTCTCGATGGTTTAATGATGTTCTGGATATAAAGTTTTTCTTGGTTTTATTTTTTTTTCCTACTCCAAAACAAGTTGATATCTTATCAGTGATAAATTCTACTAGCCTGCCTTTCAGTTAACATTCCTTGTTTTCCTCCCTGGTGATTGCATCTCTGCAAGAAATCAAAGGACTGAAGCATCCCAAATAAGGCCAGCCTTTTGACTGGGTCAGGGAAATAAACTTGCTCATAAAAGCACAAACCAAAGATAGAGAGTAATGAATGCTATTAATTGCCTGATGCATATTATACCGGTCCTGGTCACAGTATGAGTGTATGCCCAACTATTTCATGTTGATTACTTACTGTATGAACTGCTGCTGGCTCTGCAAATAGAAAGCTTTGCTTTTTTTTCTTTGTTTCCTTGGGAATCTTTTCAGGCATCTTTATAATGGGAAGGGTGATCACACTGTTTTTGAAGTGCAGCAAAACCAATGAGAGAGTCTGCCCAGTGCATAGTAACATACAGATGTAAAATCGTGATAAATGGTAAACTGTATGTTAATCTAATGTTTATATAATAATATGAAGAAAAAAAGAAAATGTAACCTAGCCCAATTTGAGAAGGGGATGGAAACAGAGGAAGCTGGTGCTGTTATGAAACTTGAACTAATTATATTAGAAGCATTGTAAGCAAATACAGCAATCGCCACACAGTGATGGAAATGCCCTCTACTAAAAGCTTCAGGAATTTGCAGGGAGATGATTTATTTCTTAGTCCAGGGTTATAGTCAAATGTACATGCTTTTAAACTTCATCTTGGCACAAAAGCTTTTCATCTATAAAAAAATGCTCTTGAGGAAGCACTTCAAGGAAAACTGTGTTGGTTTCGTTTCTTGTCAGAAATGGATCTGCCTAGTTGAAGTTTAGTGTCTTTCATTTCTTGTCAGAATTGGGTCTGCCTGATTGATGTTTAGTGGTGAAGTACCAGTCAGCAACTCCACAAAGAGAACAATTGTCTTGGGATATGTTCTCCAGCAGTGTGTCAAGTCTCATTATTACAAAATCAATATGCTAGTGATGAATTCTAGCAAGCCTGCTCTCCTGGGCAAACAGAAAAAGGTCTTTGCTTTTGTGAAGTCTTGTGCTTTCATAGTCATTTTTCCAGGAAATTTGAAAGATCATGTTCATCCTTAATTTTTCTTCATTTTGTTATGACACCTCTTAGTATTCCTACTGTAACTGACATCCTGCAATTCCACAGTTGCTTCTTTTTTGAAGTAATTGTGACATATTTTCACGTTTTATAGTCTTACATTATTTCACAGAAATCAAGAGGGTGCATTTCTAGTGTTAAAATACCTTGGAAAATGTTTTTTAGATAATTATTCAGGAAAAAGAAATTAATAATGGATAGGTCATGTCAAAAAATGGTAAGGGTGTTACATTCTCACCAAGATCTGAAACTCAATGAGGGACGTGACTGTCCTGGCTAGTGACACTACAGCTACGCAAGAATATGTGATGGATTTTTACATTAAGCTCCAAGGGCATCTTGTGCCATCAAAACCTTCCAGCCTTTTTAAACCAGTATTAGAGCTTGGAATACCCCTTACAATTCCCACTAGGATGCTGAATCACCTTCAACACAGCCATTGTCATCTACCAGTTTCTGAGGTTTATTATAGATGCTTCATGCTAAGAAAATACCTTCAGTAGCTACTCACACAATACAAAGTCATTTAAAGGAATAGACATTGGGATTTTATTATTGAATGAGTACAGTCACTGTTAAAGGAGAAAAATAATTTTGTTCTGAATCATGTTTTTCATTTGCAAGTTCATTCATGTCAGCAGTTACTCTTTGTGCTGAGAAAAAAAGAATAATCTCCTCCTCTACTCTGCCCTGGTGAGGCCCCATCTGGAGCACTGTGTCCAGTTCTGGGCTCCCCAGTTCCAGAAGGACAGGGAACTGCTGGAGAGGGGACAGCAGAGGGCTACAAAGATGATGAGGGGCCTGGAAGATCTTGCCTACGATGAAAGCTGAAGGACTTGGGGCTTTTTAGTCTGGGGAAGAGAAGGCTGAGGGGGGATCTGATCAACACCTATAAATACTTCAATGGTGGGTGTCAAGAGAATGGGGCCAGGCTTTTTTCAGTGGTGCCCAATGACAGGACAAGAGGGAACGGGCACAAACGTGAACCTAAGAAGTTCCACCTCAACATGAGGAGGAACTTCTTTGCTGTGAGGGTGGCAGAGCCCTGGAAGAAGCTGCCCAGAGAGGTGATGGAGTCTCTTTCTCTGGAGACATTCAAACCCCACCTGGACACGTCCCTGTAGGACCTGCTCTGGGTGGATCTGCAGGGTTGAACTAGATGATCTGCAGAGGTCCCTTCCAACCTCATATCATTCTGTGACCCTGTGGTTTAAAAAATGAAGATAAGTTTCTCTTTGCTGAAGACATTAATTTTAACATGCATTCTTTGGCAGCACTTACGTTGGAAGAGTTTGTTCCACTGCGATGCAGCATGGCATATGTTGTGTGGGATTTATTTTTCTGGGACATAATCACTGTAAATTTTGTGGAGTTTTTACTCCTCCTTATTGATTCTTAAATGCTCAAGGTTGTTTTCTGAAGGTTTTGGGTGTCGGAGGATTCTTTTTTCCTGCCAAATAACAATGTGTAGTGATGCCTTAGAGCCTCAGTAAGTGAGAGGCTCCTATAGGTGCAAGCTACCAGGGTTTTAGCTGATCTGAAGAATTGTGGGCCTTTCCAGCCAGTGTGGGAGGATCAGTTCCTAATACTGGCCTCAGAGTAACCAGTTTGGGTTGTTTTAATTGGAGTAAACAGGCAACTTATTTTAGCACTTGAATGTAAACAATGAACATGTTGGTTTCTGACTAGTTGATAGAAGGCTAAAAAATGTTCAGGAATAAATCTTGTAGATCTCAGGGTATTTTAACATTTCTGAAATCAGGTGATTGATTGATTGTAATTAGCTGGAAATAGGATTTCTAGCTCTGTTTAGGGCAAACACATTAAAAATTTGCTGCACAGAATTTATATAAAAACAAGCAACTTGGCTTAACTTTTAGAACAGTGTAGAACTGGTGGAATTTATGGAAAGGAGAGATCAAAGGCACTGATAGAAATTTTAAAAGGCTCAGTTTTGTTACCAAGCATTGAGATTGCCTGTAATTAAGACTTTGATTAAGTAGGTGTTGAAGGAAGCTTGTTTTTAAATGTACGGGAATATCATTTCTTCCCTGGATTGCCTTCCTACCCTCTGCTGCATAAATGCAACGTGATCTGAGCTGTGAGTTATTTTCACTTGAAACTGGCCTTCTCCGAGCTCTGCATCACTGATGGGTATAATAAGCTCACACATGGGAAAAGCTAAAAAGAGTAGCTTCCTTTATGTCCCTGGCACAGAAGTCTTGCAGATTATAATGCTCTCGTTGTAACCCTCACCTTCTTGTAACCCAGTGCCATTGTACTTTTTTAGTCTGTCTTTTTCCCTTGAAAATAACATACTGCACTTTTCTTTTTTTTTTCTCCCACCAGAACAGTAGCTTTGTGTCCAGTAGCACCACTTAGATGCGAGACGAAGTTAAAGAAATTAATGGTAGAAGAGAGAGTAAAATAATTATGCACAGCAGCAATTAGGATGGTTTTCTGCTGAAAGAGCTTCGTGGCACAAGAGGCAAAACGAGGCTGTTTTTCTAGTAAGAGGTCATCTTCCACACAGAACGCAGACGTGTTGACAGGCTCTGTCTGAAAGAATTAAGGGAGGGAAAAGCATGTCATGGAGCTGTGCATGGAAAAATGCATTCTGTCCTCTTGAGTCTTTTTGAGATCAACTTCTTAGTCTTAAATTTCTCCCAATGCAAAATGGCTCAGAGATATTTTCTTTTATGAGCAGTTGAGGCTACACCAACTGGTCAAAAGCATTTTTACATAGGTAAATTATTATTCAAAAAAAAATTCTTCCAAAACACTGTGTTCAGACTAACATAGTACTTTCAACTATAGTACAGAACCCGTAAAGTGACAACAATCTTATTACTCTGTTGGGTTTTTTTGTAATTAACATTTTAATTAAAGGTTTTTTCTTGTTTTTTTGATGTGCTACTCTATCCCCTCACACAGAACTGTGTAAATTCTCTGGAACATCTGCTGTCTTAGTGTCCTGTATGTTACTAGATAAAAACATCAGAAGTGAAATATGGTTGAAGTCACTGTACCACCGTCACACATTAGTTGTGATGAATGCAGTTCTCTCTTCAAAAGAAAACTTTGTTTAATGCCTGTCCATATAAATAGCTCGAGATTCCCAGTGGATCAATGGGAATAGAGAAGTGCTAGACCTTTCACCACTGTGTGGCAATTAAGTGACATACATAAGACTAATGAGTTAGGAAGTGTCCTGTTTCACAGGTGAAAGGTTTTTTTATTATGTGGAGCAGTCTTGGAAGAGAAGAAACCTGACAATAAACTAATAATAGAGCTTGATTTTTTTTTTCTTTATCCCTTGTATTCATTACTTAATAAATGTGTAGTAATAGTAGTCTGGTCTCTTCCAGTAGAGCTTTTGGCAGCACCTTCTAGAAGTACTTATCCACAACCCAGACAAATCATAGAATTGTCTGGGTTGGAAGGGACTTTTCAGATCCTCTAGTCCAACCATCAACCTCACTCTGATAAAAACCATCACTAACCCATGGCTCTAAGCACTATGGCAACCCGGCTTTGAAATCCCTCCAGGGGTGATGCCTTAACCACTTCCCTGGGCAGCCCATTCCAAGGCTTAAGAACCCTTTCCATGGGGAAAAATTGTTTCTAATCTCCAATCTGAACCTCCCCTGGCGCAACTTGAAGCCTCTCCTCTTGTCCCATGGCCTGGGACTTGGGAGCAGAGACCGACCCCCCCCTGGTTACCCCCTCCTTTCAGGGAGTTGGAGAGAGCCAGAAGGTCTCCCCTCAGTCTCCTTTTCTCCAGGCTGAACCCCCCCCAGCTCCCTCAGCCTCTCCTCATGAGAGTTCTTCTCCAGACCCCTCCCCAGCTCCGTTGCCCTTCTCTGGACCCGCTCCAGCCCCTCAAGGTCTTTTTTTGTGGTGAGGGGCCCAAAACTTGGTTACTTTTTTTTTTCTGTCCCACAGTATGGAGAAAGCAGTGTGAGTTGTAAATGAGAGCCAATGGTATGAAGATGAGATTATTCCATTATAATTTTAAAATAAAAGCAAAGTACCAGACCAGATTTCCCTTTTTTTTTTTTTTCCTCCACACCCTTCTCCATCTCGAACAGAGGAGGGGAATATAGTTATTTGCCTTGATATATCAAAACTTGCATTTGCTGTATGGAAGTGACCTGTTTTAAAATGGGGAATGAGATTGAAGCTGAGATTCTGCCAAGCAGTGACAGTCATGCCAGGAGATGCCTCATGTAGAAGGTGAAGTCGTGTGATGATATGGTTCTTTCTCTTCTCTTTTCTCTAGGATGGTTTACTTGTGCTGCACTATGGCCTGGTGGTATCTCCAGTAACTGTAACTTAAAGATTGCTAGAATATCAGAAGGCAAAAGAATCCCAACTCATCAAGCTTCTTCACTGCTGTGTTTCACCAAAGAAGGCCATTGTGTTTCCTGTGACAGGAAGGAAGTAAAAGGAACCACCACCAACTGCTGTATGCTCATAATTTAATTTGAGGTCTGACTTCACCATTGCAAAAAATTACAGCATCTGTAAGTTCAGCTGTAGGTGTTGCTATGCGTTTTGTTACAAATTACTGTCTTCAAATTTCACTCAGCTCAGGGAATTTAAATGCTCAGAGTAGCTGCATTTTTTTACTTTCTAAAACCACAAGTTCTCACGGGGTGAGCAGCCTTTTTTCCTCTAAGATACGAGATTGTTTACTTTCTAAGTGTCTAGCTGGAACAGTGCTCTCAGGGATGATCTTCAGTGGGCAGTATAATTTACTCTGGGGAGGAGACCGTCATTTGCCTAAAAAAATAAAGTGTACTGTGATCATCTGTCTTCAGATGCGATTTGGGGAGAGGAATGGAACTTTAGAAATTCAGACCAAAATAAGTAGAAAATGACACATCGTAAGCATTGTTTTTTGAGAAATAGCATTAAATGTGGTTGTTTTTCTTGAAGAAAAACAATTTTGTTTGCACTGGAAATATTTTTGCTGGTAGTTTGGCTTAAACCAAATGGTGGATCACACATCTCTAGTCTTAACGGAGATGAGCTGGCTGTAAGCTGGTTAAACTATGCATGAAAAAAAAAAATAAGTAGCACCTCTTTCTACCTGCTTGCTGTATATAAAATAATCACTGTCAGCCTGATTCTGCTGTCGTGTAAAATCTGCCAAGTGACTTGCCTGGCAGGAGCGTAAATCCTTTCACTTTAGCACATCTCTTTCTAGCAGCAGTGAAAATGGTAGCTTTTTCCACTCTCCTAATGTGTATTAGTGTGTTGTAGTGGAGAGCAGGGTTGACTAATGTAATACTTGCCTCTTACTACCAGATTCACAGAGGACATTAGGTAACTTTAACATAGTAAAATACTAGGGCTTGTGACAACTGTAATACTTCAAATTCTATTCTGTTGAAGATTTCCGTGGTCTCTTGCACAGCGTTAAGGACCAGAGCTTTGTATGTTGTATCATACTATGTACTGGGTCATCGGTGTGGGGATTTGTGAAAGCTACCCTTCTGCACCAGGCTCCCTCCCTCCCCTATGGTCAGTGTAAGGAAAGGGAGGAGATCCCTTTGTGAGGCATTTCAGAGCACCCCAATCTGTTCAAATGCACTTGTTCACTGGCATCCTTTGTCTAAAGAAAGCTTTCATGAATCCTTCCTCCCGTCGTTACAGTAAACATTCAGTTTTGTCTGTGAAGATGACACGGCAAGAAAAAAAAAACTCGTTTGAATTAGTTCTTGTGATGCTTCTGAAAAATGTAACAAAAACATTTCTAGCTACAAATTCCTATTTTACCTTTTAAAGTTTGTATAAAAGTAGTGTTTAAAATGCAGCAGAAAATGATATTATTTTGTAAACACTTTGTGAGTTGTGTTGATAAGAGATTATATATTGTAACAGTAAAATAAATTTTATTTTAGCCAATTTAAAATTGAGCTCTCGTATTTTTATGCCATGCTCCCTACATAGGCCTCAATTATGGTAGTTGATACTGAAACTGCTGGCTGTGCTCAGGGGTAATTAGAATGACAAATTTCAATTAGGATGTTGAATGGTGAAGGGTAATTTAATACCAGAATCTCCACTGGAGCCAATTGTGGTATTGTGAGCTGGAGCAATGTGGAAATTCTGGGCCTCTTATTTTAATGAGGATTTCAGTGAACAGTAGCTCAGTAAAGATGTGAAGATGATTTTTCAACACGGACACAGGAGAAATAATCCAATGGAGCTACAGGATCCCTTTTTAACTCGATAGGTACATCTTTGTCAAAGCCACTTCTGGATTGTTTTCATTCATTGCTTATGGCCGTTGTTACCAAGTCCCTTGTGAACCAGACCTTTCTCTGCTGCTCTGATTGTCCTGACTTTACATGAGGCATCTGGCTCGTATGCTTCCTACTGCTGCTGCTTGTTTCATTAACACTGATGAGTTTGTTTAATACGTATAGCTTTATGCTTAAAAAAAAAAAAAAAGTTAGCAGTCTAGACACGTTTTACATTGCAAATTCTCCCCTAATCCAGGTTTGAGTTTCATGTCTACAGAAGGGCTCATTTGCAAAGTTTAACAGCTGTATAGAAGCTGATGGTCAATTCAAATTAATGTCATTATAGGATAGTGCTGACTCGCATTAGCCTCAAGGTGACTGTCCTACCACTGGCTGTGGTGGTGGTATCAGTTTGGGTGGGTTTGCTTTGTTTTGTGTTTTTGTTTGTGCGTGGTTTGTGGGTTTTTTTAAAAGAGATTCTCTGTAGGGTAAATCACATGCCAGCTAAAATGCAGAAGGCTAAGGCTTCCTACTTCATTCTTTCAGTGGCTTGATGAGGAGTACTGAAGAGCTGTTTCCTGTGATATTTTGGTATAAATGCTTAGTGACCTCTTATTTCCCATTTGTCCTCCTCTCTCTTTATTTCTTCCTCACCTGCCTTCAGAAAGCATATTCTTAGCTTCGTTTTCCTGGCTGAACATCCTGCTTTCTTTCACCTTAAAGCGTACCCAGCAGGCGCTGACGTTTTACCTGCTCTCCAGCGCCTGCGGTCCCCCCCTGGGCTCTGCTTTGCACGTCACCGTGCCGCGGGGGGGTGACCTTTGGCTACTGCCAAAGCTCATCTGTGGGCTCCGCAGTTTCCTGCACAAAAGATAATCAGTCTGCTGCCTTTAAAATGTGCCAATCTTCTTTTGGCTCTTCTGCTGCTGTTTTATTTCTTTTGGTCTCCTTTTTAACCTTGGCTTTTCTCCAGTCACTTTTGGTCCTGATGATGGAAGAGCTTTAACAACCGGCGGTCTGTGGGCTGGTGTCTCTGCCCTCGTGGGAGATGAGCCAGCTCCGTGCTCTGGAAGCAAGGGAAATTTTGCAAACACTATTGCTTCTTCACTTGATGAAATAATTCTGGTTTTGTTTTCTGCTTACCTACTTAACGATGCCGTGGTTAACACAGATCCCAATTAAGTACTACTTGTACTGCAGCATAATTCCGAGTTGCTTTACAGATCTGCTAATTCCCAGCAAGAAGAGACAGTGAGCCCTAGCATCAGGAGTTCTTATAAACGCAGAATCAAGCCACAACAGAGTCATGGTTATCGGTTGATCATGTTGGTTACATTCTGTTGTCTTTGTGTTTAATGCAGATTTGGTGTAATAAGCAGATAAGGTTCAAGAGACTGGCAGAATGTGCAGCTGAGCCCTCTAAATGGCAGGGCCGTGCGGTGGCAGCGTGTAACTCATTTCTGTTCTGAACGCTGATACTGCAGCAGACTGCGGCACTTATCAGTCAGGAGAGCCCTTAACACTGATTTCCATAGATGAGAACCAATAAGTTTCACTGAAAAATCATTCAAGGTTGTCTAATACTAGTCTGCGTTGAATTTCTTTTCAGGGAATGATCAGGCATTTATGTGCAATGATTTATGTTAATTCATCTTAACAGTCACTAACAAATTAAAATTACATCCCTGGCATTTCTGTTTTCACTTTTCTTCAGGGTAGAGTATCGTTATGAAATTTGTGCTCCATACAAATGAGGGGGGGAGTTCACTCCAGCAGTTGAGAGAGGACCTATTAACAAGAGACATAGGAATTTTTATGTATTACATCCCTTTCTTTTCAAGGGAGATGGTCAGGTTGTCTACGTGAATCATCTAATATTCTGCATGCTCAATAAAGTGCACCAGCCTGAATGTTTAGTTACTTCAAACTATACTTGTTCTGCTGTGATGGATACTTGCTGATAGATGGAGTGTTGAAAATGGCACATTCTCATCACTTTTGCGTATTTGTTTCTTCTACCTCTTTTTTTTTTTTTTCTGTAACCCTAACTAGTTCAGCACAAAGAAGCAGCAAGGTTGACCATAAGTTGAATTTTTACTTGTGTCATCTCTAAGAGACCCTTCCTGAATGAGCCAAGGGATATTTACATTTGCTGAGATTTCAGAGAGTTGCCATAGATACAGGTTTTATCACTGAACAGGTCAGATGTTAGTGGTTTTGAGAGATAGATGGCAATCCCATCTGAGGTGAAACGCAATATTGATTGGCTGCCCTGCAGCTGCAGAACTCTTGCTGGAGCTGTGTCACCATCTTTTGTGTGTTTTGGTTTAGTATAACAATATATTTGTGTCAAAGCAGCAGTCTGCGAAGACTTGCATGAATGAGTTTGCATTGCTCGTGCTATTTTGATAGAAGCTTTGCTTTAAAGTGTCAGACTCCACCGATGTTTGATCATTCAGATGCATCTGTTCAGCTGCTGGCATTAGGGCTCTGCGTGTGTCATTCCCTGGGGAAGAAGCTCTTCTCCTCCAGGAGGTCTCCATATGAAGAGCTGGCAAGGAGAGAGCTGGATGGATCCAGCCAAAGGTACTGGGAGAGACTTTGTTCTGAATTGCCTACAGATTCCTTCTTGCTGAATGACAGGGTTCTTCCCCAGTCTGGAAACAGAGATGTTTGCATTCCTGCCAAAGGAAGATGTTGGGGTTGGTTTGTTTCCTTTGGCTGCTTTTCCCTTGGCTTACTCTTTAATGAATTCCAGCATCTGGATGAGCATCATCAGCAAAACTTCTCTGCATGCAGTGCCTCTCTCTGTTTAAGGAGCTGTGCATCTCAGCATAGGCAGTTGTTGCAGGACTTTTAGTTTCAGGATGGTGACAGAAACAAGGCTTTTCCTGTGTGGCACCAGAACGAGCAGAGCCAGGTAGCCACAAAGCCCAGCTGCGTGGGCCAGCACCTCCATCCAGGGAGGAAAAAAACAGCCATCCAGCCCTGCGATGGGAGTTTGCACCCTTCCGTGGAGGCTGGAGTTCTCCCCGGCAGAAAGATGAAGGCAACGTAGCGTCATGGAGTTGGGGCAACACTCTGCTTCTTCCCGAGCTGATGGTGCAGCCTGTGTCCGTGGCTGCCTTTTATCTGAGAGGCCGAGGTTCTGCAGAGGTATAAATCTTTCAGCATCTGCAGCGTGACTCACTCCTTTCCCCCGGCAGCCTCGGTGTTTAACCAAGTAAGAAAGATGCACAAAGGAGGATTTATTGCCCTGTTCCAGCTTAGTGCTCCACTCTGGAAGCCTTTTGGTGTGTGTGTAAGCAGGTGGGTGAAAGGAGTCGCCCTGAGGAAGACAGTGATAGAAAAGGATACCTGCATGGAGATACAGCAGGAGTCCAGATCCTGGACGCAGGATTCCAGTTGTGGCCTCCCCAGTGCAGAGCAGAAGGGGAGAATGACCTCCCTCCACCTACTGGCCACACTCTTCCCTACTCAGCCCAGGATCCCATTTGCCCTCTTGGCCACAAGGGCACGTTGCTGGCTCATGGAGAGCCTGCCATCCACTAGGACCCCCAGATCCTTCTCCTCAGTAGTACTTTCCAGAAGATCCACCCCTCACCTCTATTGGTGCCTGGGGTTCTTGCTCCCCAGGTGCAGGACCATACACTTGCCCTTGTTGAACCTCATTATGTTCTTCTCTGCCCAGCTCTCCAGCCTGTCCAGGTCTCGCTGGATGGCAGCAGAGTCCTCTGGAGTGTCAGCCAGTCCTCCCAGTTTGGTCTCATCAGCAAACTTGTTGAGGATACGCTCTGTCCCCTCATACAGTCCTCCCCCTGTGGTTTGGGAGAAATGCTGTGTGTCTGCGTTTCCTGACTGACAGCCGAGCCGGGGGATGGTTGGAGGTTGGATGGTCCTTGCGTTCCGTGCCAGAGCCCTGGACTGAACTCTGGAGGTGCTCCCCGACCTCCCCAGACTCTGCTGGACACCCCGAGTCACTCGGTGCTGTTTCGCTGGGGGCTGCTGGTGGGATGCGCTGCCCCAGCCGTGCCCTCAGCCCCCTCCCCTGCCTCCAAAAAGTGCCCCTTTGCTTCGCCCCCCCCCCCAGCGCTGTGTCACCCCAGGGTGAGCAGCCTCGCCAGGACATTGTCCCCGAGGCTGTTGGTGTGGCAGGGTCAAGGGAGGTGGCCATGCTGCTCCTGGGCTGCAGCACGAGCAGAGAAGTCACACACCATGTCCCTGGGGCAGTGTCCTGGGTTGCGAGACACAGGACTAACTTTTCTTCTAACGCTGGGGAAAATTGCACTGTTAGAAGACTCTGGTGTCTGAATTTGTGAGAATGTTTACTTTATAGCCAGCCAGGCTCTGTGGGATTCAAGGTCTTAGCGTTTTCAAGCCTTGCCAGGTGCAGGGATGAGGAAGAGCAAGGCCTGGACACTTGACCCAGGCTGGCCAACAGGATTATTTCATATCATGGATGTCACATTTAATATAAATTAGAGAAGTTTGCTGTGCAGTTCTCTCTCCCTTGATTGCAGTGGGTCCAGAGAACTCCTTGCCCCAGTGCCGGACCCCTGAGCCCTCCCCTTCCTCCTGAAGCCATCGCGCTCGCAGGGACCCGCATTTGCTGTCCCTGCTGGGAGAATTGGCTGAGTAAAATTCTTGTATATCTTATATCGGTATTGGGATTAATACTGGTTCGTTAGTATTATTGTTAATTATTTAGTCTTAGTCTATTAAATCTATTTGTGTTTCAACCCTCGTGTTTCTTCGTGTTCCCCCATTCCCCTTTCCGGGTGGGGAGGGATCATGGGGTGACAGAATAATTGTATAAACAACAATAAATTGTTATAGGTTTTCTCAAACCATAGCAGGCAGCCGTGAGGAGGCAGGCACGGGAAGGCGGTAGGACAAGGTGGAAGCTGCCCATGCTCATTCTGTGTCCTGCTGCTGTCCCATGTGTACCTCTATGGGCACATCTTGGGCAGAGCGTGGGCATCTTCTGACTAGAAACCAATGCTGGTCACACCAGCTCCACTGGCACCTTTGCTGGCTTTACTTGGAAGGTGAGTGCACCTTCATTTCTCATTTGGGTGCTGGTGAGGCCTCACCTCGAGGGCTGTGTTCAGTTCTGGGCTCCTCAAGAAGGACACTGAGGGGCTTGAGCATGTCCAGAGGAGAGCCACCAAACTGGTGAGGGGTCTGGAGAACAAGTCATAGGAGGAGAGGCTGAGGGAACTGGGCATGGTTAGTTTGGAGAAGAGGGGGGACCTCATTGCTCTCTACAACTCCCTGACAGGAGGGTGTAGAGAGGTGGGGGTTGGCCTCTTCTCCCAAGGGAACGATGACAGGAGCAGAGGGAATGGTGTGAAGTTGGGGCAGGGGAGGTTTAGGTTAGATCTTGGGAAGAATGACTTTCCTGAGAGGGTGGTCAGGCCCTGGAACAGCCTGCCCAGG
>JAOTQQ010000002.1:25122083-25134131 GCA_026546715.1 Gallinago undulata | reverse complement strand
GGTGGAGTCTCCTTCTCTGGAGACATTCAAACCCACCTGGACACATTCCTGTGGGACCTGCTCTGGGTGGCCCTGCTTTGGCAGGGGGTTGAAGGAGATGATCTCCAGAGGTCCCTTCCAACGCCATGTCATTCTGGGATTCTGTGATTCACAGTGACCTTACTACCTAGAAGCTGCTTGGCCTGGGGGAAGGTGGATTAATGGTCTCCAGCCAGGCTGCAGTGGAAAGTTGTCATAGGAACTGGCTTGCTGTTTGGCAGGGCCATGCCTTGTCTTCACTCCTTTAAAAGAACACCTCAGTAACTAATCACCTCGGGATAAGGAATACTCGTCGTGCCATCCAGCATAAACCATGCAGAGGGCAAGGCACTTCAGCTGTAACCCCAGGGAAGCTGAGGACAGTGTCAGCGGGGGACAGCCTGAGTGATGTACCTTGGGATGAGTTCGCAGTGCCTGCTCTGGGCCGTGTCCTTGCCTCAGGGTGGCTCGCGAACACTGGGTGTCCTGATATAAAACAGCTGTGGCTTTTTTAGCAGTGAGAATAATAGGACGGAAAACTGAACAGAATGTGCTCGGGAGTGGAAGCCTCGTCTCGCTCTCCGGGATGTGTTTGGGATGAGATGTGTTAGCGAGTCAGCACGTGGGAATTCTTCACTTATTGTCTGTACCGCATCTACTTTTTAAATTTTATTTATAGTGTCAGCAGCACAAATACCATTTGAAATTGTATTTGAAATGGCCACGATGTGAGTCTCCAAAAGTTGGCTATTCTGTGCAGAAGCACATCTTATTCTTTGAGCATCTCCAAAGTGCACATTCATATAAATATTTCCTGTTGTAATATGTCTGTTTTGTGCTGCTAAAGACATTATTATTATTATGTGTCATGGTTATGATGCTTGTAGCAATGAGCTGTGTTTTGCTTTTTAATCATTATGACTCCTTAACTGGAATGGTTCCTAAAACCTTGGACTGTGTACCCTACATAGAGAGCATGTATAATGTGAGTCTGCTTTCTTAACACAACCACTGAGAGAATCCAGCATGTATGATAAACAGGACTTAACGTACAGTAAATAGAGCTTAAGCAACATCTGGAAAAAATTGCGTAGGTTTCTAAGGTAGCCACTGTAAGCAATTGATAATCTAAACCCTCCTACCGAAGTCTCAGGCATGTGTTTGCAGGGCTAAAAATTTGGTGCTTGGGAGACCTGTCTGTATGAAGCCACATTAGGAGAAACACATTTTTTCTGTGACAGCATGAGGTCAAGAAGGGAGCCTGAGTAATTCAGCCTTAAAAACCACCCAGCAGCCTGTGCTGGATCTTAGTGCTTACCTGAGCGTGTAGCGGTGCGTGCGCCTCACTGTACGCTCAAAAAGCAGATTTGCTTTTACTTCCCGGGGAGTTGGGTGCCCAGAGGCAGGAGCGGTGACGGGCTGTGTGCCAGCCCTCTCAGGCCTGTCACTTTTTCAAGTCTGGTACAGGATGGTAGAGAGGCTAAACTTGTTGCTTACTGGTGACCTTAGCTTATCATCCTCCCTGCTGTGGGATTTACCAGCACAGCCAGCCCTTTTTTAGTAGTTTCATTAGAGATAAAGTTATGACTAAACTGGGGAGGTTGGAAACCCCACTGTGATTATCTGCATGCTACCTCCTCTTAACATGTAAGCAAGAAAACAAGTGGGTTCTTACCCTGTGCATCGAACCAGCTAAAACTGCTTTGAAATCTGAAAAATTTAAAGGTGAGTCCATTAAATGCAGAGAGCAGGAGCTGCAGTAATTAGATGCCTGTAGAAATGGTGCTGGGATGTGAGCAACCTGTTGATTGCTTTTTTGAAATTAAGGGATGTGTGGGTACAGCTTCTGTAGGTGGATGGAAGAAGAAAAGGAGTCCCAAGGAGATGTGATTCTTTTGAAAGTGGCTCCAAAGTGCAGTTAGTAGAAACTAATATGTGGGGACAATGTACTGTAGTGCTGCTTGTGTTGTATCCGTCCTGGTAATAAGGAGGAGACAGTTTTGGTCTCGAAAATTACCGTTCTGTCTCTTTAAATAAATCACTTGTGGTGAAAAAACAAAGGTTCCTTGAAGTCATTATGCAGTCCTATCTTAGCTTAATTTAGTTCTAGAGTATTCACAGCTCCCAGCTGCCTTCCAGATATTTTCAAACAAAGGCTTACTATTTTGCATATGTGCTTGCTACAGGATTATCATTTAACCTTACTTGGCACAGTTGGTTCAGAGGAAAGGGTGAACCAGAGGTTTCCTGTACGGTTTTCTGCAGGAGGCTCTGAAATAGAGTGGTTTTCCACTGTTTGCTTAAGAACAGGCCTTTGGATTAGCTGGCTTTGACCCACGCCTTGTAGTGCTCCCTGTTAACATTGGCATAATACATAAAACACTTCAGATATGTTCTTGTTAGATTTTCAGGAAGCAAATTCTCGCTGAACCCTCCAGGAAGGTGTACTTCCCCAAAACCCTTTCCCACTGAGGTGGTCCAGCTTTGGCAGTTAACAGTGGCCAGATCTGGATTATGGGACCTTCTGGGTGGGTTGCCCCTTTCTTGTATGTGCTGCTTCCATTGCCCTGGCAGCAGCTGCATCCCAGCTGTGTACCCGGGGTTCAGGAGGAAGCCTTGAGCTGTTCAGGCAGTGTTTGCTGCTAAAATCAGTATTCCTTATCTGCATTGGAGAATGGTAGCTGTGGGTGGGAATCAACTCGTATTTTACTACTTGGTCTGTGCCCCTCCTGGCATTTACATCAAATGTAGTCCGTCTGGCCATGGTGTATAACAAGAGAAACTTTCTAATTGGCTTCTAAAATAACCTAGGAAGGAAAGTAAATTCAAAAGAGAGAAAACTGATGGTTTAGCTTAAAGCATACTAAAATCTCTAGACCAGCTGAATTCAGCTGGTGTTTGGGTTGATTCAGTTGGTGATGAGTTGCACATGGGCACGTACGGCGAATAATTAGGAACAGGGGGTCAGAGAAGAGCATGTGAATGTTCTGCCCACGGACACCCAAAGAGGTGCTGAGTGAGATTTATGCCAGTGCTTTGTAATCATAATGCAGCAATTACCAATAATAACATCTAAGAGTAAGTGCTAGTAAATGTCAGGCTGCTTAGGTAATTTTGGAAGTCAATAAGTAGGACCAGTTGCAATTAAAAAGAAACTATCTTTTTAGATTATGATTTCCTCTTGATTTCTCCATCTGAGATATCTCCCCCCCCCCCCCCCAAAAAAAAAAAAAAAAAGCAGTGGTTGAACATATTGGCAGAGGTGTTTCAAATGTTTCTTTCTGATCTTTTCAAGCCACCTTTTTGGGTAACGCAAAGCAATTCAGTTTCAAGACTATACAAAGACATATGTGTCCTTTGAAGTGACAAGAAAGGGTTGTGAAATTTGGTCCCGAGCGTTAAATCATGTGATTTCTGACATCCTCTGCAGTATTCACTCACACCTTTTAAGAACAGATACCCATGATAGCTACATAGTTGTTTCTTTTTCATTGCTTGTTCAGTTCCACTTTCATAATGTTATTCTCTGGGTATGCTTTTAGGTCAGGATGAGAAAAAACTTTGATCAGTTGAACATAAATTGGAGCACCAGCAAGCTTGAGGCTCACCCTGGAAACTGCTCTTCCAGTTCAGTTCCTGTGGCGTTCCCATCATTGAATACAAGTGGCTGAGTGAAGCGGGGAACAGGAATTTAACGTAGAAGCAAGCCAGACTGGTAAATCATCTGTTAGTTCTGCTGTCTGGAAACTGAGGCAGGAGTCACATTTCATTTTCCGCTTCGTGTTGCAAGCATCAGTCAGTTGGTGCACCCAGGATGAAGGGCAGGTCAGTGAGGCAGTGCCTGGCTTGAGTCTTGCCGTGTTTTGGGATGCTGCATTTCCACATCGTTGTCATTTGTTAAAAGAAGGAAAGTAAAACGTTGCCTAAAGGGAAGTACAAACACGTGAACAGGTTCCCTCTGAAGGGAGAAGTGGTCAGCAGACCAAAATTCCACCTGTAATCAAAAGCAGGGCTGCTGCTGACAGGGCTGGAATGAGCTCTCCTAGGGAAAAATGATAAAAATGAGTATTTGCTACCTAAAGCTCTGAGGGCTTCAAGTAAGTGGACACAAACCCCCTCTTCTCTGTTCTTCAAAATGTGTGCTGTACCTCAAAGCATCTCTGCTAAGCAGGGACTAGCATACCAGACGGTTTTTTGCTAAGTCCTTTTTAGTTAATAATAGGAGTTTAGCCATAGAAGGCATTAGCCTGCCTGGACCATTAACCTCTTGGTGACTGCAGACATCCTGAGCAGAACGTATCTCACACGTGTTCTGGTGTTCATTACTGTCCTCCTTGTAGTGGCGTTGACATGGGATGATTTTATAGAGAGTGAGTCTGTTAACAAATGTCAGTGCTGGAATCATCAGCAGATGTGGGTGATATTTTATGAGCAAATTTTACACAAATTGGAAAAAGCTTTACTTGCTGCAATCTGAGATGAAATATCCATTTGTAGCCTTCAAAAATTTGGGGATTTTTGTCACTTCTGATCCAGGGAAATAACATTGTGGCCTCTCTAAGAGTTTGTTAAAAACACATTTGTAATTTAACCTTTCCTATTTTTTTTTCTTTCACATGATAATAGGCTAGGTAGGTTCTTAACCTCATCTTTTACATGTATTGTAACTTCTCTTGCAATATTACACTGGGAGTTTTATGAGCAAAGGCCAAAAAACCCTGCTTGCTAAACTTGAGCAATCAGGAGGGAACGGATGATGAAAAACTAACAATGTTTTACTCATCTACCACTAATTTTTCTTTACAGACATGTAGCGAGTCGATATTAGCAAAGACAGTAATAAAAAGCACTTTCTGTCCTCATAAATCGATGTGTGCTGGTGGGGTCAAGAACAAATATTGGAAACGTTAGGACACGTAGAGAACTCTTGTCCCGTGTTGTGACGCTCGGAGCCAGGCTGGAATTTTTTTTTCAATTGCTGTTTTGAAAGCAATTAGAAGGAGGCATTTTTGTGGCTGCACAGGAGGTTTTGTGCTGGCTGGGCGCGTGGTCAGCTTTTTTTTCTACCAGCTACAGCAGGTCAGGTAACACGCTGGAAGAAAAGGAGTCCTTCTCAGTGTATCAGGGCTGTCGTACTGCTTTGCTTGGGACAGACGTTTTTAAAGGTGTCTCAGAACCCAGGAGATTCAAGCTGTTCTCTCATCTGCAGCAGGAGCACAAGACTGTGCTGTTGAACGAGTCTTGAAGTGAACACTGACAAGATACTTGAGGCTGCCTGAAGAGAGAAGTCCCGGCCAGAGGGAAGGTTCACTGTCAGGAACTCTTGGCGCTGATTTTGGCATAATGGGGACCTGCTGACGATGCTGCCTTAGTTGTTTGTTAATGTTCTCTCACCCTTCAGGCTGACGAGTTTCTTCCAGGTCACAGCTGATGGGAATAGGTCTGTCACTTCATCCGTGTTCCCTCCGAGCACCCTCTATGCTGAGACGAGTACAGAGAGAGCACTGTGTGTGTCCTCCTCAGCTCCTGCCAGGGAACAGGCTCCTATGTCAGCAGGACTGATTTAACCTATTAAAACTGATGGGCTGAAGGGACAGTGGAAAGATGTTTTCCTCAAATGAACTTGGTGGTTTGTGTTTTGCTTGGATGGGGTAGTAAGAAGTTTCCGAAGAAAATAAGTTGATACGGTTGGAAAACAGTATAAAGTAGGCCTTTGGTATCACTCGATAAAGCTGGGACAGTTAGGTTATCAAAGAGAAGCCAGAGACTTAGCGAAAGCTCAAAGTCATCACAGATGTTTGGTTGTTTTACTGATGAATTGTGTTACCTAGGTTGCCTAAGAAATGCGGTATGAATTAGCAGTCTTTTGGAAGAGCAGGGGAATACTGTAGAGAAAGTGTTTGTAAAGTTAATTTACTTGTAGAGTTTCCTGCAGTGGTGCCCTGGTACTACACATCTGTCAAGATTAAATGAGATTTGGAGGCTGATAACACTGAGGTGAGGACACTATTGTGCCCTAAGGGCAGACTTGTAATTTCATTTGTAATCAGGCAGACTATAATTACTATGTTTGCCTCTGATTAAGAAAACAGGTCAGAAAAGGAATGAATTGTGCTCTGTGGGTGGAGGGGAACTTCATGCTGTAAGAGCACTTCCAGACACTTACAGAACCTAAGTGTTCCCTGATTTTTCATCTCTGTTCTTGCTTGGTTGGTAGGTTTGTGTAGCTTCTCATCAGCCAGGAGCTGCTGTGTGGAACTGCTTGCTAAGGAGAGAACTCAGGAAAGGTTTTGGGTACGCGCCTTTCTGATCTCCATGATGAATAATAAGCACGTGTCCAGCCTCTGGTTTGGGGAGAAAGCAACATTCTCTGTGGCTCAGGTGAGGGGTACCTGTGGTTACTGGACAGGGAGGAACATTGGGAAGGAGGGGGTCATACTTCTGGCCTTTCTGAGCGTTTCAGGAGCGTGAGAGCCAGCCCAGGAGCATTGTGATGAGCTCAGCCTGGATGCAGAAGACTTGCTGTTCTCATGTGAAAGGCTACATCAGCCTCAGGGAAGGCTTCTTGGAAGAGAGATGGGTCACCATTATTAAGGACAAAAGTAGGAAGCCTGTGAAATCTGTAGTGGGGTAGTATTCATGTGGGGCTCTATATGTTAGGATAACGGAGAATAAAGATCCTCTTTACTAAATGATCTCTCTTACCTTCACAGTGCCCTTGATCGCTGAAGAGTATCATTATTTTATCTTGTTTGTGTCTTGTTGACAAACAGCGACTGGAAAACTGGCTGAGTTTTGCATATGAAGTCTGTGGCCTTGCTGGGTATTAAGGCTTTCTCTCCTTTGTCAGGCTTAGTTCCATAATCCTCAGCTCATCCTTCTTCTTTTGGAAAGATGGGTTTATTTGTCAACGATCTGCCTGTTACTGGTGGGTGAGGCAAAAGGAGGAGAGGCCGAGTGAGTATATGAACATTTGCTAAGCTTTTTCCTTAAAGAAGGTGGGAGAAGAGAATGGTGCTGGGGAAGAAAACTCTTAGTAGGAAAAAAAAAAAAAAAGTTCTCACTGGTTTTGACAGAGCAGCTCTCAGGATTACCGGATCGTCTTCAGCTGTTGATCTCAGTGTTTATTTTCAGTAACTTTTTTTTTATGAAGGAGGAGCCAGTGTTCCCCAGTTCAAGTATGCCAGCTTCTTTACTCAGCAGCACGTCCCTTGGCAAGTGTTGTGGCCAGAACCCTGGGACTGGGGCTGACCAGCCAGCTGGCTGGCTGCACCTGGCCCGAGCTGGGACCTCTTTCAGCCAAGGCTGGAGGGACATGTGAAGTCATGTTTCCAGCCTGTGGAGATGGTTCAGATGCTGATTCTGTCACATCTGTTTGTGTAGCCCATAAACACATAGAGAGGGCGCATCCAGTATGGAAGAGGGTTCAAGTGTCTTTAAAAAAATCATCCTTATTCTTCCTTTTACTTTCAAAGACTAGAAAAAAGACAGAATAAGCTTTCAGTGTCTTTGCTTTTCCTATAAAATATTAATGAAGCAGGGACCGTGATCTTCAGAGACAAGAGGGTTTTGTTACCAGGAAGCTCAGTCAGTAAGGAAAGCCAATAAAAATGTCCTCCCTCACCTTTGGTGTTCAGAAGATAAAGAGAACTTTTGGCTGTTTGGGTTATCCGGGCTGACCCAGTTGCATGGTTTCAGAAGGACTGCGCTACGCTTCGCAGTCGGGCATCTCAGACACTTCGCCGGTTGTCACTGTGCTTCTGGGAAGGCCCATTAAAGTCTGTATTTGCTCCCTGCAACACGGTGGAATCTGATGAAATGCGTCATTGTTTTGAAACACCCTCATCTGCTGTCAAAAGAGCTGCTGTTGTATAATCCTTAATAGCAGGTTAGAGTGGCAGTTATTCCTTGCTTGGAAATGGGTATGTGGAAGGATGGGCTTTCCAGTTCTCTCTGCGAGGATGGCACGTCTCATCTTGTTCCCTCCCTTTGGGAACTGTAACTCACGTGGAGGTGTGCAGCTCTCCTGAGTTGGTAACAGAGCCTCACACAGGTTTGAGCACCAAGAGTGTTACTTAGAGGTGACAAGCTGCAGGGGACAGAGGAAAGCGGCAGCTCTCCTTTGAGGAGGGGGAGCAACGCTCGGGCTGCTGAGTAGCCAGGGGTTATATTTGTCAATTCTTGCCAGGGAGTTTATTTGTTACTAAAGATGCTGCAGATTGTCCTGGTGTAACACAACAGAGTTGGAACAGAAAAGTTTATCTTAACTTTCCTTTCTGATTTGCAGGACTGAGTGTGTTTACTTCCATGTTGACATTTCTGCCTTCCGTGCTGTTTCTGTTAACCTGCAGCTCAGCCAGCACGCTGCCGTGTTTCGTCTTAGCCATGACGTTAGTATTTGCAGATATCAGTCAAACATTAAATTCCTGTTGTGGTGGACATTTGCATCAAAGCTTACCTCTCAATTTTCAGCTAAAACAAATAACACAGGAACTCTTAAATATTTTCTTTAGGTCAGACTGTATTACAGCAGAGGGATCAAATTCATCCCTAGTTTTTACTCTTTCAAGACCCTGTGCAACCAGAGCAATTGCTTACGGGAAAACAGCGTGAGTAAAATATTTGAATTATCTTATGAGTTTCTTACTGGAATTTAACAGCTGGAAACAAAAAAAGCAATGAGAACAACATCTCCTTAGCCAGGTCCATGCTTGCTATTGGCAGGCGCTCAGTTGGCCAGCAGTTTGGGAACCTCTGCAGCAGAGGTTGCTGCAGGCTGCTGAAGACCTTTTCCCAAGGAAGCGAGTTTCCCAGGGCCACTGGGGTGCATGGTTCATGCTGGTGTTGGCTCAGAAGAGCCTTTTTTTGTCTGTTCACCTTCTCTCCAGGTGAAACCTATCTCTGGAGGTTTCTTTTTGATTTTGTTTGTGCTTCAGTCTCTTATTTGCTGTTACAGAATCATAGAATGCTATAGGGTTGGAAGGGACCTCTGGAGATCATCTGGTCCAACCTCCTGCCAAAGCAGGACCACCCAGAGCAGGTTGCACAGAAACGTGTCCAGGAGGGTTTTGAATGTCTCCAGAGATGGAGAGTGAGGAAGTGTCACCTGAGGCACAATACTCAATTTGACTGACTCTCTGTGGAGCTCAGGCTGTTTGACTTTTCTGCATTAATTCTTGACTCTGTGAAAAAAAGGCTGATTTAAACATCACCCCCTCCCTTTTTATTTAGAGCCTTTTGGTGATGGAAAAACTATTTTGGAAATTTGTTGTTTCATAATTAACTGTCCTCTCTGTTAATATTTTTTTTGTGTGGATTTGTTTAATTTCCAGTCATATGCTCTTGTACTGTCATTGCTAGACTGAGAGCCCTCCACAGTCAGGCTGCCTTCCTTTGCATAAACACTTCTAGACTATTTTCAAATCACCTGCAGAGTCGCTCTCTGTAAATTGGCAATTTTCCCCTCCAGCCTTACTCTCTTTCACAGCTTTATTCCTTCCTCAATATAATCACTGTCATTCTTGAATGGGGACAGCTGGCTGAAGACAGTTTTCCAGCAGCGCTTGTAGCAGTGACAAAGAGGTACATGAAGTCCTGCTTGGTAGCCTTGTACACCCAAGGATCTTACTTGACCTCCAGTTGCAGCATTTCTCTGAGAGCTCATGTTTGGTGATTCTTCTCTGTGGTGTAGCTTGTGCTCTTCTGGATCAAGTCTCACATTCCTTATGTATAACCCTCCTTTTTTTTCCAGCAGTGGGACAATATGGGGCACTCTAGACTTACAGAAGTGGAGAACCAGCATTATGTCTAACAAACTGTTCACGTAAGAAGCAGTATGATGGAAACGACCTAACTAAAATGGTAATTCTGCAGGAAATATTGAGAAGCATGAGCTATATGGAAGCTAGAAAATATGCTAATTAGCTCACTGGAGAATTGGCGGTTCCCATTTCAAGGCAGTAAACTCAGTTGCAGATAAATGAGGAGACTGGATCATCTCACGGTACTCAGAGAGGGTCAGATTTGAGGTTTTCTCATAGAGTTGCACTGTGGATTTCATAATTTTCCAAATTCCTTTCTAACTATCCATAAAATTGATGATAATTAAATAATGCTTAAAATATTTTAAATAACTAGTGCTCCTTGGAGTTCCTGAATGAATAGAACTCCTTGGATAGAAAGGGATGGTCACCCAAAGAAACTCCAAATTTATCTGTCTGTATTTTTCGGTGTGTCTAATGCATTTGGGTCCTGGATTATTACTGGAGCTCTAGGCACTGTGCAGCGACTCTGTGGTTATGGCTGTCAGTAGAAATAGTCTGATAAAAAAATCCATGTAAAAGAAGCAGGGGTTTGTTAAATATATTTTACAAGATATTTGATATATAGCCACTAATATAGCATGTGGTTTTATGACAGAGATAAAATTCAAGCCAAAATTAAATCAAATCCTATAATAAGCCACATGAGCAGCGTTCTCCTTTCTTATATCTTACCCGTTGAGAAATAACCCTTGAGTTACTGTCATCTGTCAGTCAGACCATAGTCAAATAAATGTGTGACTAGGAAATGTACCAATTTCACAGGCTCTTGGAAAAGGCAGCTTCATTGATGTCAGCACATCTTGGTGCCCGAGAGAAACAGCCTCCCCCTTCCTGCGGGAGGACCCAGAGCCAGCATCAGCGATTGCAAGCTTGGAGGTGGGAGGGTTGGTACAATCTATGGGGCAAGGAGAGCGTTATCAATATAACGTGAGCCAGTGGGTCTTTGGATACTGTAAGTGGGATCTACTGTGAGCTCAATATATGTCTGTGGTTAACCTTAACATGCTCTTAACAGCAGATCTCTACCTCTTTAATACATACATAATGGGCATATGGAATTATCCTGCTTAAAGCCAACCTCAGGTGTTAATTATCTTGAGCATCCTTTGAAGTGTCTCTTGGAAGTAATTTAAGTCAAGTAAGAAGAGCATATTTTGTCCTTCCTGCTATCATGAACCTGAAGCATTGCTGTCAGAGGGGCAGTCACCCAGAAGTGGAAGTTTTTCAAGTGAAGAACTTGACTTTCACAAAGTGAAAAAAAGAAAAAAAAGAAAAAAAGTCAGTTTTCTGGTTTAGATAATTTACAAGCTTCACTACTTATATTTGGAAACTGTGGGCTTTCCAGTGTTGCCAGAGATCTCAATTCACGGACATACTAATTTTCCAAAAGCATCACTAATTGAAAACACCTTTTAGAAACAATTTGCTCTTGGTATCAAGCAGAAGTGTTGGCAGTAAAACACAAGAGTGGTTTGATTTGTCATCCCAGAGCTGTGGGGGAGAGGAACTGTGTGAAGGAACAGAGCTGATGTGTAAGGCTGCAATTCAGAATAAGATTGGAATGTCGTTGCATCCATGCAATCCCCGCAGCTTGGGGCGAATCAGAAGCTGCTGCTTTGAGGCTTGTGTCATGTATAAGCACAGGTAGTTCTCAGTCTTCAAGAATTTGTAGACGTGATCTAGATACCTAGTGTAACTGATGGTATGCAACTGATCCATGGCTTGGATGGGAGCATTCTCAGCTGGATTAAAAACTGGCTGGAGAGCTGGGCCCAGAGAGTGGTGGGGAATGGAGTTAAATCCAGTTGGCGGCCGGTCATGAGTGGTGTCCCCCAGGCCTCAATTTTGGGGCTGGTTCTCTTCAACATTTTTATCAATGATCTGGATGAGGGCATTGAGTACATCCTAAGTTCACAGACAACACCAAGTTGGGTGGGAGTGTTGATCTGCTGGAGGGTAGAAAGGCTTTGCAGAGGGATCTGGACAGGTGGGCTGAGGCCAATTGGATGAGGTTCAACAAGGCCAAGTGGCAGGTCCTGCCCTGGGGTCACACCAACCCCATAGACACTACAGGCTGGGGCAGAGTGGCTGGAGCTGCCGGGCAGAAAAGGAGCTGGGGGTGTTGGTCACCTGTTGGCTGAACAGGAGCCAGCAGTGTGCCCAGGTGGCCAAGAAGGCCAACAGCATCCTGGCCTGGATCAGGAAC
>JAOTQQ010000002.1:25094195-25121662 GCA_026546715.1 Gallinago undulata | reverse complement strand
CCAACTCCCTGAAAGGAGGGGGGAGCCAGGGGGGGTCGGTCTCTGCTCCCAAGTCACAGGCCATGGGACAAGAGGAAGCGGCCTCAAGTTGTGCCAGGGGAGGTTGTGGTTGTGTTGAAGAGGAGCCTGAAGTGGTTGTGCAGCAACAAGGGAATGGTTTGGGAATGTGGGTGCAAGACGGGAGAGCCAGGGGTGAATGCAGGGTTTGACCAGGGAGCAGAAGTCAGGCGTGCCGAGGAAGATGTAGAGATTTGAGCTTGCTAAGGCTGTACCAGTCTGGGTATTATTCCTACTGTGCAATTTAAACCAGAGCAGGTATATGAAGCCATGCTTATATTTATGAAGCTGTCAATGTTAAGCATGAAATTACATTTCATGTACTTTTAGCTGACCTCTCAGTGCCTGCCAGTTGATGCTAAGTATTGAAATTTGAATTCATGTTGAAGTATGCTATGCAAGGAAGATGCAACGTATCTCTGCTGTTCATCCTGACAGCACCAGGAACTCAGACTGGTTTTTAGCACAGAGGCTGAGTAATTAATACTTCTGCATTTGATTCTCACTTGCTCTGTGTTACTATGCTCAGTCCTGGCCACTTTGTGCAGTTGATCCCAGGATGTCAGGGGATATGATGCTAACCTGAGCGGGTTAGCTGTTCCAAGCATCCAGCTAAACTAGATGCAAGCTATTTCTGCCCTTGGTGGAGGGAGAGGGACACTCCTGGAAAGTGAGTCACTCCCTTTTCTTAACATCCTTACATGGACAGTCCTCTCAGCTGCAGAAAAACCCCTGCTTTTTCCCTCCCTGTTTGTGAGACCATGCCGTGACCTGGAGCACGAATTTGATTCGCGTTTTGAACAAACCAACCCAAATCCCGCTTCCCTTCCTTCTTCCCTTTCTCAGGGCTTTAACGGGGTTCCTTCCTCCCTTGCTGAGACCCCACGAAGCCACCAGCAGTGGGGAGCCAGCAGCCACTCTAGGCTTGGCTGGGGCACCACGAGACCTGTCTGTACATCCCCAGCCTCTGACTAAATGCAAAGCTTCTAAGTATCTAATGTTAGGTGTGATGATTTTACTCCCTCTTTGCTTTCTACTGTGCACATACGTGTGTGGGTCGTTGCTGACAAGGTATTAAGGATTCTTGAAGCAGAAGGTGTGAGAAGAGGCAGATGTTGTGCATGGCAGATGAGCGTGAGTACGCTACAACGTGGGGATTGGTTATTGATGCTTTTATTTCCTGCCATATAAGCTCTCAGAGAATATCCTGGAAAAAGCGGGATTGTCACTGCTATTTCGTTCCTCTGTACATTTCGGCGTGTGTGCCTCTGATTTGGCATTGCATCATCAAAGTGTTAAAACAAACTCAGAAAAAAAATATAGGCAGTGCATTTGACCTGAACACATCAAGTATTATCAGGTGCAGAAACTTCTGACTATTTGCTTGTCAAAAAAAAAAGAAAAAGAATAGTAAAACTTGAAGGGCAATGCTTCTGGACATGTTATTTTATATGTATGAGTACTTAAAAAAAAAATACACTATGGATAATACTTGAAATCAGCCCAAACCTGACAAAAGAAGCAAATGGACTTATTTCAAAATATGTGCTAAAAATCTCATGTAATTTTGGACCAAATCATATGTGCTGCATAGTAGTTCTGTATCAAAGCTTTGAAGCTGAAATTTTTAAATACTTTTTCAAAATTAACCCTGTAGCATAAATGCTATCAGATGCTTAATTAAGACTGTGCTAGTAAGGAGCATGTTTGCAATAAATTATGGGGAGTTGTTCTGACATGCTTTATCTATGTAAAGATTTCTATTTTTATGTGAAGCTATTTACAGGTTATTGATTTCAAAAATAGATCTGTAACTAAAGAAAGATGCATCGTATTTCAGTTGCTCGGAGTTGAGAATCTTGCCTGGCTGGCTGCCTGCTCTCTTAGATGTTTATTCCAGTGGGTTACAAGTGCACGGCGTGATTCAGCCCTTCTTATTTTTCTCTCTCTATTTGGAAGAAGGAATTTGTATTCAGGGATCAAGTCCCATATCTCTTACCCATGCAGGTAGGCTGATTTTCACACCTTTAAAGCATCAGAACAATTTCATTGAGGTCCATGAGACTTTTTTGTGTAAGACTTTTGGCTGGGGAACATCCATCCCAGTATCTACATCCATCACAATGTCTTTTCTCAGTTGTTGAGAAAAGACATTGTTTGGACTTATTTCAGAGCGGTAAGCTCTCCTCACAGTGCCAGTGGAGCTTGCTAAGCTGTAAGAGTGCCTTTGAGTTCACGTAATACAAAACTCCAGCATAAGAATTTTTCTGTTTTATGCGGTGTGAACATTAAAAGAAAGATTTTAATAAATAAATCGGGGCAAAGCCTGAAGATAGAGGCAGAGTTGCTCTTTTATTAGAGCAACTGATAGAGTTTGAAAACTTAGACAAGCTTGTGTACCCAAGAGCTTGTCTATTTTTTCCAGCCATACCAGTTGGTCTAATAAAAGATATTGCCTCTGTCTACAAACCTTGTCCTGCCTGTGAACTCTGTTTGTCACAGCTACAGCAAAATACTGCTGGAATGTTAAAATAATTCAGGCCTTTCTTGCTTAATAATGGAAACTCAGATTTTTGTGGTTTCCTCAGGTCTCAGCTTTTTGAATCCCAGCACAACAGAATGATGCAGTCTGGTTTCTCCTACTTTAGGGGACAATTTATCCCATAGCAGCTCGAACTGCTTCGCTGATTCCTCATTTTAGAAAGGATGTTATTAAAGGTAACCTACTAAAGTTCTTCTGCCATCTGGCTTGTAGGATATTTTGTAGGATACTGTTGGTGAGCAATCAGATGTCTGGCATGGATGGCTGTTGGGGCAGTCCTGTCCTAGTACCTGTGTCAGCATCTCTGATGTGGTGTGATGGTGATGGGAAGCAGATGAAGTGGGAAGAAGAGGCTGGAGAACGTAAAGTCTCTGGCTTTGGCTGTGGGTGTAAATCTTTGACTCTTGGCTATGTGTCTGGCTGGGAAAGTAGAATAGCAAGGCTCTTCTAAATGGCAGGAAGCTTGGATTTGGACTTGTTTCAGCTGGAAAACTTGGACCCAGACCTGTCTAAGAGTTGTAAGACCAGCCACACAGCAGGATTTTCAGAGCTATTTAACTTGCCTTTTAGAGGCCTTAAATGTATATATGTCTTTTGGATCTGAATCAGTATCTCTAGGTGAGTAGCTTTAAAATAGTTCCAGGCAAGACCGAGGTGGTGATAATATGGACCATCTTGAAATATCCACGGGGCAGATGATTTTCCACCCTCTGGGGACACAAGCCCTTTCTGTAGTTTGCAATCTGGGGGTGGTACCAGATCCCTCACTGTGCTGCGTGTCTCTGGCTGCTGACCTGGAGTCTGTCCCTGTGGCGTGGGCATCACTCCTCTCCCAGGGACCCTCTCCTCCATCGGGACTGCCGCAGCCCTTCGGAGCCTTCCTGCAGGCACTGCCCTGCCTTTGGAGTGGAACGGCTTGATGCTTGCGGGCTGTTCAGTTCCATCTGCCTTCGGGCACGGCTTAAATAGCTGGTAATTACTTACAAGCCCTCGGTGGCTGGGGCCTGGGCTATTTTAGAAGCTGCTTCTCCCTGCATGCCCTGTTGTGGAAGTTGCGGCTGGCTGGAATGGCCCCTCGCCCTCTCGCTGCGGTGACCTCCTCTCCCGGCTGCGTTGCAGGGAATTTTGGGGGGGGGGAGGAGATCTCTCAGCTCTGGCACACAGTGCCTTGGGCTGCCTGCCAGGGCCTAAATTTGGTGACCTTTAGGATGTAGGAGAAGATGCGTTTGTAAACCTTGGTTATAGTAACTGGGAGACGAGCAGAGAATGCCGGGGGAGGGAGGAACATATTTTTTACAGACAAGCTGTTTGCCGTCTGTTTGATTTTTATGACCAGCAACTAGGAGGTAAATAAACTAACAAGTGGTCTGATGGTTGCAACTGTTGCTCTTTAATCAAATTGAACTAAAAAATTACACAGATTTCCTCGAGGAGAGTGAGCATGCGTGTGACCGCCGAAAGCGCCATGACTTCTAACACTGCCTTGGGTGCTCACTCTACCTCTGCTGAAATCATCTAGTTTCTCTTCTGTAAATTGAGGGCAGTCATATATATTTTAAAGGTGTCTAGAAATGGTTGCTGTGTCATTACCCACGTAGCTCGCAGGTGGTTTTGTTTCCTTTAAGGAAGAGGAAACAAGCCAAGCCCTGCAGTTGTGTGGGTTACACAAGGACGGTCTCATGTTATACCTAATTTGGTATAACCGTGGGATGCATCTCCCACCCCTTCCTTCACACCAGCTCTAATGATAGCTTTGTGGCAGGTTGAGCTGGGCTCAGCCTGCTGACCAGTGGCAAGCTACGCAGGTTTTGCTTGGTTTTGGTCGGTTAGTTTTGGTGGGCGAGGACTTGGAATGGTGAGCTGAACCAACCCACCGTGGGGCTGCTTCATCATCAAAGGAACTTCTTCACTTTGAGGCTGGCAGAGCCCTGGAAGGGGGTTCCCAAGAGCTGGTGGTGTCTCTGGAGATGTTCAAAACCCACCTGGACGAGTTCCTGTGCAACCTGCTCTGGGTGGACCTGCAGGGTTGGACTAGATGATCTCCAGAGATTCCTTCCAACCCTGTATCATTCTGTGATTCTGTGATCCCACGTGATGCCAGGGACGCAGCAGGACATGTGTTTGGTTGGAGGAGGGGGAAGCATGATTGCCCCAGCGTGCTAATAACACTCTTGGGCAAGGGTACCCCTGTTTCCTCACTGCAGGGCCTTTCTGATGAGAAGAACTGTCTGTTAGTTTGGTTTTGACAACTAGTACTCGTGAATGGGTGCAGATGAAGATCTGCTGTTGAATATTTGCATCACTAGCATTACAGGTTTGCAGCGTGTTCTTGCTCTGTCAGAGTGTGGCTGACCTGCAGAGGACGAAAGATCGTCTTTCTACTTCCCTTCCAATTGTTTCTACTAATTTAGCATCAGTTTGAAGCTTTGTCCCTGTTTAGAGATCAAATGAGAAACGAAGCCAGAGACAAGGCTCTTTATTTTTACTGTGTGGTGAAAGTGGCAAGGTCAGTCCCACTGGGTTTGTAGGGTTTGCTCTGCCTAATTTATCTAATGTATAAAGGGTAGGTTTTCTATCCCTTATGGCTAACGCATGTTAGTAACTCTAAGGTGAAAAATACCCATTTTCAGGAACGAAAACTGTTTCTAAATGCATTTGCACCACAATGGGTAGGAATGTCTTTACAGTTCCAGCCTTACGGACAAGCCTTCTCAGCTCTCTGTTTTGACTCCCTGTCTCATGAGACCTCTCAGAGGAAAGCATCTTGCTTGACCTGCAAACTCAGATCTTTCCAGCGGGTACTTTGCAAAACTTCCTGCGTGGCGTTGCATCTCTTCGTACCAGGAAACAGATTACTTTCTGGTGAAACAAACCTTGAACTTAAGCAAGCTTTTCTCTCTGCCTTTTTTAGAAATAAATCAGCATTTGAAGATGACAACCTCATGGAGCGACCGACTCCAAAATGCAGCAGATCTCCCTGCAAACATGGATGGGCATGCTCTGAAAAAGTACCGCCGGGAAGCCTATCACCGGTGAGTTGTTTGTGTAACCCCACAACTGAAGTCTTGAGACAGAGAAACCAAGCATAAACCCACATTTCTTGTTTTTTGCTTGTTGGTAAAACGGAAAGATCATTCTCCCCTTCCTTGCAGAAGTGTTAGCAGAAGAGAACTTAGAAGATAGCACAGTATTGACCTGCAGGAGTTTTCAAACAGTAGAGTTGAGATACGTGTACTAGAGCGAGTGAGGGTCTGCTTTCTTAATGCGGTTGAAAGATTAATCAAAGTTAGATTCTGGGATATAAGCTTTTAAATCAAGGAATACTCCATGGCAGAAGTGTTACAGTAATGATTGCAGTGTGCACTAGGAGATCATAGCCATAGACACAGGAATACACAAATATGAATAAGCAGGAAATCAAATGGGAGCAGAAATTAAGTGTTTGAGAATTCTGTTTAGTATGGTTAACTGTGTACACCACAGCAGCACGTAGAAGTGCTAGACAAGATCTCAGCCTCGTTGTCCATGGTAGGTGTGCCTAAAACCATCTTTGCTGTGAAACAATTACAGTCTAAATAAGCAAGGTAGAGTATGGAATAAAAGAAATGTTATCATTCTCATTTTACAGTTTGGGAATCATACTACAGGCACTACTTTGTTTTCACGAGATCACACTGGAGGTTTGGTGGAGCCAAAAATTTAGCCCCCAGTTTCCAAGGTTCCAGGCATAGACCATAAAAGATGGATACAGTCTGTATCCTTATCAGATGTGTGGACTGTTACAGAGTTAAAAGCAACAGCATCTAGTAATTGTCAGTATTCTGTTTGTGGGAGGTGTATTTCAAAGTTTAGCTTTTTTAATTTGAGAAGTCGTGCACTGTGATGAGCAGAGTATATTCAGCAGGAGTTGGGGAGACGGATGTCTGATACAGAAACAGAAAAAGAAGTCAAGTTTCCCAACCTCGTGCTTAAATGCCATGTTGCATTTGTGATTCATGTACGGTGGTATTTCTGAGGAAGTGTTTTGGAAGTGTTAGATGTATTTTGATTCTCCAAATGGAATCTAATTACAGAAAAACGCCTTAGCATCATATGATAGATCAAGTTGTGCAAGTTCCAACATCTAAGGCTAGCTAATGGCTCCTGTGGTGCGTTTCTGAAGCTTTCCAATTTCCAGTGAATATGTTTGGGCAGATGTCTTAAGCGGTGGCATTATTTGAATCTCTCTGTGTCAGCTGGCTTGTCAGATATGGAAACATCTAATGAATGTAACTATATATAGCACATAAAAGAGACGGATTTTATACCATTCCCTGGCAAAAATCTTCACCTTGTTGAAGTCATTGACAGGTTTACCTTTGTGTTATAATTCTACCTGTGACTTTAGGGGTATTACTCCTGATTTAGACTGATAGAAATGAAATAGAAGTAGGACCTATTTATTTTTTTTCTCTAAATATTTCCTCAGCATTTATTACGGTTAGGTGCTGACAGTCTGCTAAGTGTTGTACAAGATCCAAAGGAAGCAGTACTTGTCCTGAAGAGCTCACACATTCAAGTCCTCGTCATGTTTCCCCTTACTCATGTAAGAAACCTTCACTTTCAGAAAGAATTTCCTTATGGAAGATGAGAGTGCACTCATAAAGGAGGGTTTCCACTTGGAGCTGGGATCTGCTAGTCTGAAAATAGTCTGGTACAGTTTAAGTACCCATTTTTAGAATCTAGAAATGTCTTATTCAAAACATATTGAACAGAAATGTTGCTAGCACTTCAGATTTTCATGGAAAGCACAACATTGGAAACACATTAAGGGGAGACACATTTTTGTTTTGAAATTACTATGCTCTTTTAAAAAGAGAGAGACGGAAGGAATGAGAGGGAGGGAGGGAACAGGAGAGAATAAGAGAACCTGATGCCAAGACTGTAGTATAAATCTGTGCTATTAATGGCTTTGGTGTACCAGTTTCATGGGAGTTATTTTGATAATCCAGTATTGTAAGAATCTGAAACAACCTCATTCCAGAGGTAGTGTTGTCAGATTTCTATTTCTGGTATTTTTGGTGATCTTTGTGTTAACAGATGTGATCTTACTTAAAAGATAAGTGCAGACTTAACATGGTAGAGTAGGACTGAAGTTATTTCCCCTTGTTTTATATTGTTTAGTACTTTATATTTTTATATTATTTTGTGGTTTTTAGTATTTTAATAATTGTTCAGATGTAGAATATGTGTGCTGGTCATAGCCATCAGTTTTCTAGAGTGTAAATTTGTTTCATTGAGGTCCAGTGAGCTCTAACTTTTGGGATATTGCTGAAGCACTGTCAGTTCTATGAAAAATAGAGATATAAAAGATGCACCATTCATTGTCAAGATTCTTTTCTTTCTCTTCCTTTCTCTTTTTCTTTCTCTTCCAGTCTCTCTTTTTTTCTGTCTCTTTTTTTCTTACTCTATCAGCTAAAGAAAAAACTTGACGTGAATCTAATGTGACTTGGGAACAAAAACAATGAAAAAGAACATAAAATTTAAAACTATTGCATTTTTTTTACCTTAAAGCTGGTCCCAGTGATTTTATGGGCCCAATCTGGAAGGCTGGAGGAGCTTGGCCACATTTGCAGATAGGCATAACTGGGGTTAGCTTTTGATACCAATGTCAGAAGCCCAGTTGGGCTCCAAGTCATTCACTGTGATTTTCTAAATGCTAGTAATAATGCTTGGTTTTCTGAAGTGTGACATTTAGAAACTTGTTTCACTCATTGTTTACTTCATGTTTACTTCAATTTCACTGGAAATACCTAGACCAATTGATTTAACTTTGTGGTTCTAATGAACTATACCAGATTTGAAATTATTGAATTGTAAATGTAGAAGCAGCTTAAAATAAGGGGAGAAATTTCCAATCCAAGCAAAACAATGTACTTTAAAAATGAAAATAATGTTCTCATGGGCATGAAACCTTTTAAAAACTTTCTAAAAAATTAGCTGTGAAGATGCCACTCTAATAGTCATGTTTTACTGTAGTTGTTCATAGTAAGAATGTGTTTTTTCAGGTGTTGCACTTCTCATTGTATCATACTTGATGGATGGGCGTTCAACATATAACATTGTTGGCAGAAATCCCAGCTGAGACTGGTTTAACTGGTGTAATGCATACTGACTCAGAGCACGATGACTATATCATAATCATGTCTGAATGCCACAGGCAAGAATGTTCAAATATTTATAGCTGTTTTCCTCCCATCGCCCTCTTCCTACCAAAGTTTTTGCTTGCTGTTCGGATGGGTTTGTATAACTGCTTACGAAATTACAGTATTGGGGTTATTGAGGAAGTAAGTGAAGCTGGAGACCATGAACGCGTGTGCTCCGCTGTAGAGTTCAAGGGCCGTGAAAGTGACGTCAAACCTGAGGAGAAATCTGTAGGGGAGGAGAAGAGGTGGGGTTTTATCTTCAGGGTATTTCTGATGACTTTAACTAAGACTTTCGGTTAGCTAGTGTTACCATCAGCCACAACCTCGTTATACAACATTGTTGGCGCCTGTTGGAGGTGAGGTCTAAAGATGAATTAATATACAAGCTAGATGTTATTCATTCTCTAGCAGAGGTCACTGGTAAGAGGATACTGCATTACTCTGCTATTGGCCACATACATTTTAATTCGGAAATAAAATGGATGTGTTGCTGTTTGGTGGCTTTTCCTTCGTGTGTGTGATTGTGAGGCCACCTCCCTCATGAGCTGCTTGTTGACTTTTCCGGGTAGAGGATAATCACTAGGTCATTTGTTCTGGAGGAGTACTGTCATTTAACGTGGTTGTAATTAGGCAAGAACTAGGTTGACTCTGAGCCACCAAATTGCCCTAGTGTCTATTTTTTAACTTGGAGTGAGTACTTCTAGGCACCCTCTGGATTATCTCACATAGCTCTTTAGGGTTTAAATAGCAACCACATCTAGTTAAAGCAAATAATGGAAAAAGTTGGTGTTCCATCCACTCTTGTTACTGACAGTTACCAAGATCCAGGAAGCAGGTATTTGCATTTACTTTTATTCTGTGATTTTGGCTTAACGGGGCAGAATGACTGAAGGTGGCCTTTTTGTTAAACATACAGGCTTTGGGATGCTTTTACCATTTTGCATCAGAGTAATTTGAGACTTGACTTCTGGTCCTGAACATGGGGTTTCTGTTGATGTTTTCTTGCTCTGTTGTTTACTCGCTGGCACTGGGAATGTGGCATCGTGATTCCTAATTGTCCTCTTCACTGCTCGTAGAGTATTGAGTAAGTTGCTTCGTAGTTTTGTGCTTTCAATTTTGTGCTGGGATTTGCTTTCAAAGCATTTTATGGGGGTAACACGACTTAAGTGATTGAAGCTGTTTAATGTATGCTGAGATCCTGCTCAAAAAATGATATATAATTTAATAATGACAAAGTAAAAGGATTACCAATCAGTTGTTTTGATTTGTAGGCTTAATGGTGTATTTTAGTTTGCTTGAACTTCTAAAGTCTGGGCTATTCACCGCTAATCTTGTATCTTCGCTTTATTGATACCGGTTCATCAGTGACTGCAAACAGGTGGAAATGTTTTATAAACTAGGCTGTGAGGCTTGAAGCTGTTCATTTATTTGGGTAGCTATGCATACAGTCTCTTTAAAACAATCAGTTTGTTGAGGTGGCAAATGAGAAAAAAAGTCTCTCTCGGTCTGAATGCCCTTTTCATCCGAGCCGGTTGGGTAGGCGACGTGTGGTATGTCCGTGTAACTGTGAGTGAGGTGGCTCTGTAGGCACTGCTGGCAGTGGTCTGTCCCCACGTGTCCCTCTGCAGCCTCCCGGGACGCGTGGGGTGGCGTGTGTGTAGCGGAGGGCAGCATGTGGCTCCCGGGATTTATTTTGCTTTAGTCCTTTGGACATTGGAGAGGGGAGGGAGTGTTAAGGCGGCAGAATGGGCGAGCTTACGAGAAAGCAGAGCACTTGCCAAATTAATAATAAAGAAATTACATTAAAAATGTCCCATGATCCCTAGCTTTAATGGTTTCACAGAGGAGACGGGTGTTATTTTGGGATGGAATCCATATGTGAGCTTCTTGGCACTTTGCTGTTGCCTGGGTAGAAAACCCAAACAATGGAAACAGAAATGGCCAAGGCTATCTCCTTCCATCTGATTCCTGCTGAATTTCAGAGGGAAGTGCTTGTAGTCGTGCTTCTGGATACAGCCTCATCAGACTTTTATATTTCAGTTATAACCTGATTTTCCAGTTTTCTGTCACAATAATTGTGCAAGGATGGTTGTGAAATTGCAGGACACTATGTTGGAGGTGTTACTAGAAGTGGCTGGGAAATTTTGATGCCCTCTTTCTGTCTCCCCTATCTGATATTGTTTCATCTGCTTAAAGTCATCTCGAGCCCAAACACTCTCTCTGAATACAATTACAAACATGTCAGAATATTCCTTTACAGTTGGAGAAGGAATAAAATGGAACCCTGAAAATCTTAACATTGTGAAAAAAACTATCAAAATACTATGAAAAATAATAATAATATTGGTCATTACCTGCTTAAAGAGGCAAGACTCAGCAAAAGAATGATTACATTGGTTTTAGTAGTTTAAAGCAGTTTTTTTCTTATCCTCTCTAAGTTTACCAAAGCCTCCAGCTCCGAAAGACAAGACATTTTCATATATATGAGTATGTCCTTAAACTTGCTCATTATTTGTGTAAGGTCAGTGAGGGATTCATCCGTGTTCACTGCTCTTGGTAGGAGTCACCTGTAACCAGAAGTATAACCTCATGTAGTGAGACATATCCCCCATCTGGGGACCAGCAAATAATACTGAGAACATCCAGTTGTCATAAGAGCAGTGGGATTTTTTTTTGTTATTAGTGTTTTTAAAAAGGCTATGGGGAACTTGGCCATGGGAGGCTATTAAAAGCTAATCCATTTAGTTCCCTCTTTTATTTCTTTTTAACTCTTCTAGCTTATGGAAACATGGAAGTTGTCCATAAAGTGAAGATTAACCAAACTGCCTAAACTTTGAGGAAGCAGGAATCTGAGCCTTCTGGCTAGTTACTCCCTGTTTCGTGGCTGGCTCCAGCCCAACTGTCCACCAGAGTCTTTTTTAAACACACATGTAGGTCATGCTTAGCCAGCTACCACTGTATCTGCTGTTCCGCTCAGCACTGTTGCAAGGGTTTTTTTGTATTTATTTAATTTCTGGTATAACATACTGTCCTGACAAAGAATGCTTCTGGCTGCAAGGTATTTCTGGACACATTTGGAAAATGGTTATAAAACTGCTCCCTTCCAGAAACCTCGCCTCACATTGTTCATTTTAATTTTCTCCCTCTAAGCAGTTGTGAGCCGGGTGCCAAGTTCCTCCTTAGTTGTATAATTCTGTGCATTTTGTTTATTTTGTCAGTCATATTACAGTTATATTATACATGCAAATTTCATTCAGGGCACAGAATGCTTTTGGGATTTTGCGCAAATAAAAAGAAAACATTTCTCTGTCGCTGTGTTTGCTTCTCTCCTGTGTTACTCGAGAAGAGCTGAGATTTAGGTTCCTGTCTCAGAATTGATTGAGAAGAAGAGTAGCAAAACCGAGATCAGTTCTCTTGCAAAAATAAAAAAGACTGTGAATTGCAAAGTTGGGGATATCGGGGCTCTGTGATTCTCTTTATGCATGCTCAGCAGTTCCTTCTTCCCTGTAATACAACACATTTTTCTCTTATCCAGCACAATTTGTAGAGCTCGAAAAGAAAATAAATACTGTCATCACTGAGAGCCTTCTGCTGTGTCCAGGCTGCAGAGGAAGAGCATCTTAGGGAGGAAATGTGTTTCATGGTTTCCCTTAAACAGCTCCTCGAGTCCGTTTATCTGAAGGTGTGGATCTGGTCCGGGCTGAGCCACCCCAAATCCCAGCTGTGCCATGTGCTGGCTTGGGGAGCTGGTGGGGCTGGATGGGGTCCCTCAACCTTCTTCCCCACAAAGCACCCCCACCTTGGATTGCTCCAGCCACGCTGCTTCCTCCAAGCAGAAATATAAAGCTTGGATTTTCATCAGGAAGGAAAGATGAAGGCGGGAGAAAGGGAATATCCTATTTAAAGAGATGCTGTGGTTGCAGACAGGTGTTGGAGCTGGGTTTAGGCAACACCCACCTCTGCCTCCCAGCACAAGGAATGGAGAAAGAGTTCTCATGTTATGCCTGTGGTTTGATTTGTCTTACTGCCCAGTGCTATTAAATTTTGAGATCAGCTTAATTTTTAACTCCAGTGCTCCTAGTTAAAATGATTGTTTTCTGAGTGGAAAAAAACAAAGTCAGGGGAAGGGAAAGTGTGATTTCTTCTGATTCCAGCAAGTGGAAAAACTATTCTAGATTAAAACTTCCTTTCCTAAAAATGTTGGGTGATTTTAGTTTTTCTTTTATTCTGACTTTTATCTTGACTGTAGTCTGGAAGCTTCTTTGATTTTTGTTTACCTAGATGAACTGTAAAAAACTTCATCTCATCTTTTCCTTTAGAGACCAGACGATTTTTTCTCTCAGGTGGTCAGGGTTCTTAGAGTCTTAGTGTTGGTTTTGCTTTATAGTCATTAAAAGCAACTCTTATCATTTCTCTATACCATGTCTTCTGTGGAGACGCTACATTTTTGGAGCCAAGAGCCACATTTGACCGGTGTTCTTGGAATCAGGCTGAGCGTACCTTCGATTAGGGTCTAAGCACAGCTTCAAAACGGGCTAAGTCTGCAGCTTCTGAGAAGCACCTGGCTCTTCCCAGAAACTGTCACGGTGATCTAATATCAACTTTTATCTTTAGTTTCTGGGATACTGCAGATACTTACTACTATGAGTAAACCCCCTGAATTAAGACGGTCAGCTTCTTGGAGTAAATATTGTAAATAGCTACTTAGCCCCTTGTGTCTAGGGGGGCAGTGAGGATGGAAGATGCCTTCCTTTATTAGGATTTAAAGTTGAGGTCCTGAGTGCCTACAAAATAAAATCTGGCTGAGCTTTCACAAGAGAAGTGAAATGAGCTCAATATTTTTTTTTTTTGCCACTGTTTAGTCTGCCATTTAATTTGCCAAAGCATATCCAAGTTTAAATTGATTAAAATGTTCTCATTTCCTGTCCTCGACATGTTGTGTAATAACCTTCTTCAGCTTTTTTAAATATTTGCTCTGTTTCACTCGGGCACCGGTGGGTGAAGTCATTACCACGTCAAATCGGTCGGCAGGATGCCTTGAAACCTGCCAGGTCCTGTGCACTGCTGGGGCACGATCAGACCCTGCCACGTAGGGTTTCTAGGCCATAGGCAATATTTACGAGTTGATGGAGAAAGGGAGATCTTCGCCAGCTGTTACCAAGAAGGGGCTGGTATAGTAATTTTCATGTTTTAGTCAGAAGACTTAATTTTTGGAACAAAAATACGCTAAGAGATGTTGTGCGTTTCACTGCCTTCGGCAAACTTTTCCAGATCTTCAGCTTGTCAGTGCTCTGAAAGCAAGTGATGAAAAAATGTCAGAGGCTTAGAGATCTTTCCACGGTTTTTGGTCAGTTTGGTGTCGTCATCATCTAAACTTAGGCAGACTGGGCTGGAAGAGATCTCCTGGGTCACAGCTCCCTTGTTTTCGCCCTCAACAGGCACTGTCGTATTACCCTTTTTATACATGCGTTTAGCTCTGTCCTAGTGCTGGGGTTTTGCCTCTTTTCAAACATTGGAATTCTGAAAGGATGGAAAACTACCCTCCGGGGGCTAAGCTTAAAGGCGAGGGCAAAATTGGGCTCCGCAGGTTGGACAAAAAAATGTTACTAGCATCTCCTGGAGGTATGTTCTTCCTTCCTAAAACTCTTCACTTTCAGAAACAAACGTGAGATCAAAAACGGTGTGTTTGAATTAGCTATTAAATAATGCTTCCTGGCATCAGCAGCGACAGAATGTATTCATCTTCATTACACGAAGTGTGGGACTGTGTTTAGTACCAAACAGCATTTTTGCGTTGGCCTCTTGAAAAATCAAAGCTTTCTCGATGTTAAAAGGCAAACACAGATTCAAACCACAGATTTGGATAATTTGCTCCACCTACTCCAAAGCCAGCTATTTCAGGAGTGAATTTTAGTGATTTATGATCCCATCTCGTATTTCCAAAAGGCATTTCTTGACCAGGTTTTTTTCAGGTCTTTTTTTTTCCCCATCACTTTGTCTTGTTTAGGAAATACATAAATCTATCAGAAAAGAGTGTCATCTAGAACCTCCGAGGCCCCTTTAGTGACAAGCCCCATTGTCAAAGGCAGGCTCTTTGCCAGGAAACTGTGACTCCCAGAGAGAGTGTGCAAGGTTAGGGGGAAAGCATACTATTGCCAGAGAAACTGTATTCCAAGTGGATTTTTGTGGAACAACAACAATATCCAGTGACTGGTTAAATTAGCCGCAGATGTGTTTTCTAGAACACTGTCCAAGGAGATATACAGTACTTTAAGGCTTGCTTCAGACATAATCATCTTCTCGAGTCAAATCAGATCCGAGGAAAATTGCATCGGAGCTAGGGAAGCTTTAAAGGAATGGTGTAATACGATGCAGACAAGCCGATGAATCAGAGCGCTGTGAGCTCAACAAGGAGCACATCGGGGAGAGATGAGGTAAGGCGACCCGCAGAGAAGCGCGATGGTTTGATGGCAGCAGCTCGCCGGTAAAATTCGAGCTGGGGCGGGTTGACGCGGGCAGTGAAAGGGACCCATTCTGCCGGCCACCTGCCCACAACGTGCCTGCCAAGGGGACTCTCCCCGCAGTTTCTTTCAGCTTTTCAGAACGTACGAGTGCTCGGTTTTGCACTTGCTGTCTCTGTTGCTGCCTTGCTGTCCCTGCGCCGCTCCTCCTCCGCGGCAGCGCTGCCGGCTGCAGTCCTTAACGAGGATAATTACTCTGCTGAGGGCAAGGCACTCGTTAAATATTTGGAGAATTTTCCCGTACTGAAATCAGAGTACAGGTGACGGCTCTGGGGCTGTTCTCGTACAGGAGAATTTTGTCTTGGCGTCACAGCTCGGGCAGCCCGTGGGGTTTCTGTCTGAGCTCAGCGTTGAGGAGCTCAGCTCCCATCCCGCAGCCGAGTTCTAACTCTCCTTCTTAAAGTTCAGATAAGACAGACGGTGGAGAGAAGTCCTGTTGAATTACAGATTTGCTATATAGTTTAAAATTTTGGGGAAACGTAAGCAGTGGAGTTACTGTAGTAGTTGGACCGTGAAGCAAGAAAAGCTTTTGTTGTATTCTCTGACCTATTTCTTCACAATGTTATTTACTTGGACTAAATTAAATGTGGTATATTAAAATGTTGTCATCAAAAAGGGCCTGGAAGTACTCGGCTTAGAGTCTCATTGCAATAAGCATTGATAGTAGAAGTGGAATTTAAAAAGTAGCGGTTTTGTTGAGGAGTTGCAGGTGAGTTTGAAAAATTTTCAAAATAGAAATAATATATTATTGTGGATGAAACTTTATCTCAGTCGCTGTTTTCCAGAGCTTTATTAAGTGCTTCTGACACTAGTGGTGTAAGTGTGGAAACAGATCTGTTTAGGTTTGCTTTGAATTTCCAGATAGAGTTCCAGAGAGGGCTGAAATGCCATGAGCATTGATTCACAGAAATGTCATTTTCTTTTCCTTTCCTTGTTACCTCTTGGTAATAACTTGTTTTAATCAAGCAAATTGTATTGCATCCTATTCGCTGCTTCCACTTTCCTCTTACTTGAGCTCTGAAATCTGCTTCAGGAGATTTTGCACTTCTATTCTTAGGAATTTTTGCAGGTCACATGCAAAGCCGTGTGTGTGTGTGCATGTATGCGTGTATGTCTTTAGCCAGCGTACCAATAATTAGAGTAACCCTGCAAAGTCATGGCTTTGCTTCAGGAGGACTCATGGCAAAAAATGAAACATCCCTCTGCTTTCAGGTATATTTTCTGATTTTGACCTAAGAGAGCCAGATGTCCTGTCAGCTGGCAGAACGTGTTTGTTCTAAAACGTGATTATTTTGAAAATGCTCATACCTACAGCTTTATTTCTTCTCTCTTTACAGGGTCTTTGTGAACAGAAGTTTAGCCATGGAGAAAATAAAGTGCTTTGGTTTTGATATGGATTATACACTTGCTGGTGAGTATCTTCTTAATTTTTTTTAGTCATTGGCTTAGTTTGGAATATTGCCTCTTTTTGAGCAAAACACAGTTACTGTTGGGCTACTCCAGTTAGCAGGTGCTGCTTCTATTAGCAAAGACATCGTTCACTATTCATTGCACTTTCGTTTTAGGTGTTTCCCTTATATTTGTTATCTCCAAGCTGTATTTGGTCACAAGCCATGTTGCTGTAGTACAGTTTCAAGTAATTATGGGTGTCAAGGAAACCGAAGCTTAGTCAGTCTAATTGCTTCCTTAGATTCCACTATGTTTTGACATTGCCCCCGGTGCAAGCTTGGCTTTGAATAACGAGGCAATTTCTTTGATCCTTGGTGCTTATGGCAGGCTATACCTTTAGCCAGCAGGTTCTCCTGTGTCCTGGGAGGGTCATTTTTTAATAGGGTTTCTTCTTTCCCGCTCTTGGGTTGGCCACGTCAGTGACTCATTTTGAGAAGAGGCAGGGCAGGGTGAGTGTCTCCTGTCAGCTCAAGAAGTTAAATTAGAAAGCTTTGCCCATTCTTTATGGCAGATAGGCTTTGGGAGGTTGCATAAGACCTTTTAGTTTCATAGAATGTTTTGCATGACTTCTCCATCTTTCAGATACTCGGCAGGCAAGTTCCCAGAGACTTCTGATGAAGGGGTGGGGGGGTAAAGTTACCGTTTTCTGCATAATCAGACTTGCATGATGTTACGTATTTTGAGGAAGGAAGAGGTAAAAGCCCGCTTCCACTTTCCTGAGTTATAGCTGGCAGAAGTTGTAGTATCACACAGGCTGTAACTGAAGATGTCACCTACAATCCTGGCTTCTTTCTCATCACCGCTTCCAAGATCGTGGATAAAAAGCTCCTATCACCCTTGATATTTCAATTTAGAATTGCTGTGAATATAAACTGAGAAAATGCGAGGTAGAGTGTCGGGGTCACCTAATAATAAGCTAATGCAGAATGTCAACTATGGTCATCTAATTCCTGTGTTTACTGAGGAGGAATGAGAGATGAGTAACGTGGCAAGGGACAGCGGGGGGGTGACAGGAGCTGGGGTCAGGGGCTGAGCAAGGGTTCAACACAAAGCCACCAGGAGCAGTTCTGGAGGCTGTGGTGGGTAATTGCAGTTTACATTCAGATTGCTCGGTTTAGTTCTTTTAAGCAGTTATCCATGAGGCAGTAGTTATATATATATATATAAAAGGTTGGGTTGTTCAGCACCTTGTTCATACATCTGTTTAAAGTTCCTGTGCAGTGTGTGGTCGTTAATCTGTGCTGGATCTGACTGCAGGCACGTGCGTGCGGTGCTTGTGTTTCCCGGCTGTGACAGCCTTGTTGTGGCAATGCCTTGAAGGAGCACAAAACGGTTGTTCAAGAACAAATGCAATTAAAAAAAAAAAAAAAAGAGAAAAAAAAAAAAAGAGTTGTGGGTTTCACTTCTGTCATGGAAAAACAACTTCTGTGCCTTTCGCAAACTGGCGGCGTTTCCCAAGGACTCGAGTGATCCCAGTGGGGCTGGCGTGGAGCACGGAGCCTGTTGATAACTTGCATCCTGACAGAAGGAGAGCTTCAGCACTATCCTCACTTCTCCGACTGCTCGTTTTACTTGTGTTGCTTGTTCCTGTAAACACAGAGCAAATGTGTTGTTATCCGCAAAACGATGCTCGGTTTGATGAGAGGGGAAAAATGTGAGTGTTTCAAGCATCCTTAAAACGGTAGCCAGGGACAGGGAAACCTGGGGCTTCCAAGGCTGGAAGATCACAGTGCTGCAATATAAGCAGGGAAAGTTGGTGCATTCAGGGGAGCTGAGCGACAGGGTACGGTGCAGAAAAAGAAACGGCATGTGGTCCAAGCAAGAAACTGGAAATCTGGACTGCTCTGGGATAGTCCTATGACTTCTTCCGTGGTACAACAGAGATAATAGTGGCGTATTATTTTACAAGGAGTAAGAATGTAATTAGGTTGGAAAGCCTTTTGCAGATGAAGAGCGTTATGCCTGGTAAGTACTATTATTCTTTCTTTCACTTGACTGGGAAATTAACATACAAAATTACCTATTTTTCTGATGTCTCAGAGTCATCCTTTCTTCTCCATGTGGGCTTTTGTTACCTGACCATTATTTGCTACATATAACTGTCACACAAAAGAAAAATTACTTATTCATTGCAGGGACTTTAAGGATTGTAGTGTTAGAATATGATTATGATTAATTAATTGGAAATGATAATGAAGAAGTGGAGCAAGTGAAGTATTACATTAGTATGTTGTAGTGTGTTCATTAGACCCTGGTGTGTTCTGTCTGGGCACGTCATCATTTACACACTCCTTCACATGGACATGCTACTGTCTAGAAAAAAGCTAGTTTATCTGTAATTTAGCGTCTGGAAATGGTATCTGCATACCAGATGGTGCACGCTGAGCATAAGCCTTTTGGATACCATTCAAGACATCTAAATAGACCAAGTAGGAAGAATGGAACCGTCTCCAGTGTCATCAGCTCCTCCTCTAGTTTTCTGCATTTGTACTTTCAGATATTGCTAAGTCACTTTTCTGTAAAGTTTAAAAATATCCCAAGCACAATCTTAATATTCGATGATTGAAGGCAGTCAGGGCCATTGACCCTGCCAAAAACCATATGCCATGTCCTTTCCCCTCTCTCTGTCATGAACTTCCACATCAGAAATAAACCGATGACATTCATCCCATAGCTGACAGTCATACACTTTGACATCTCAGAAGAATAATAATTATTTTGGAACACCCTGAATTACTTAACTTGTGAAGGGTAAGAGGCTGTGGTGTCAGTAAAAGAAAACCCATTGTCTCTATTCTCTCTTTCTTCTTCCTAAATCAGAGGCCACTGGTAGCACCAAAAGTTTTGCTTAGGAGGTGGTTCAGTACAAGAGAATTCAGAATCACTTGACTTATTTTGCACTTTAGAAGCTTGAGAGAGTTTGGTACTTTATGAGCTTACGTACAGAAGCCTGTGTACAGTAACACTGTTCTCTGTCTAGAATAATCTCATTTTGGTAGGGATGTGGCATTTCCATTTTGAAGAATATTGTAGCAGCAACCACACACGTGCTGCAAGTGATGGTGTGTTCTACGACTGGGATGACTGTGAATGTCAGCTTGCCAACTGACAGCAGTTTTAGTATCATCATGTTACATTGCACATAAAATACAATTTCATGCATTGTTTTATAGGGTAGTATTTCTTAGCCTTATTAAATTAAAGGACCACTTAACTCAGAATTAAAAAAAATCAAGGCTGTCTGATACAGCATTGCCGCGGTGATTCTGTTTGCTTCATGTCAAAATTAGGTTAAAATTTGAATTCTTATTAACTTCTATGTTCTCTCATTGTGTTTGTCTCCTTGCACAGGGTTGAGAAATGCTGTTAATGGAGGGGTTGGACAAACAAAGTCGTTTTGTCTTGAGAAAAGAGCTTGAAGGTTTTAGCCTTCTCTTCTGAAAAATTAATGGTCATTAAATTGCTGAATTTGTAGCCACTGTGATTACATCTAGAATTAATTTGGCTGCGAGGGGCTCAAAATAAAATGAAAGCAAATTGAAATAGGGGTTTTAGATTCCTTGTTTTCCCATCAAGGGTTGCTGTTGCATCCTCAAGGGGTGAATAAGATCTCTTACATGTATGGGAGCTCCCAAGTCTCCCCAGATCTGATACTACACTAATACTAGAGGCTCAGAAATCTGTGTTATGTGAAGCTGACTGTCCCCTTCATCTTCAGTCTGTTTGGTTTGCTTGTGTTAGTGAATCATATTTAGTATATAAAAGAATGTTTCCTTTAAGCTAGGGGGTGAATGTCGAAGGAGCAGGAAGAACAGCAGGGTTTGCCTGTGGTTTGTGTGCATAGTTAAAGAGCTGCTGCTTAAAATTTTGGAGGGCTTGACGCAAGCAAGAGTCATCAGCTATTTCAGCCCTCGCTGTTCGTGGAGGTTAAGACAAGTTTTTGTGATGTTACACAGCCCTTCGTTCTCTGCCGCTGCTGACTTGCTGCCCACCTTCCTGTTTAAATCCTTAAGGTAGAGAGTTTTGAGGGTCCTTTTGTGGTGCGTTTTTGTTTGCGAAATAGTAGTTTATTTTCTTACCCGAATGATTCATCTCTGTTTATTCATCCTGACTGGCTAGAAGACCGGTCGCCACTAACAATTCTGGTCTGCCTTCCTGTTTTACTAGTACTGTCAAAACTGTCCGTGCCTTGGCAAAGGAAAAAATTGCATGTAATCCAAATGATTGACAGCCTTCCCTGTTTTGTGCTTGCCACAAACTGCAGGAAGGGAGATAAAGGTATGTCAGTAGAGAGTCTCCACGGAGAGACTCACCTGAGACTGGGAGTTGGTGAGGCCCCTTAGAAATGCAGCAGAGATTGGTTTCACACAGCATTTTATTTGGCTGCTTCCTTCTCAGTGTGAGCTACACTTGCAATTAGCAGGTCTGGATCCAAGTAATGCAGGAGGCTTTGGCATTGCTAGGTCTTAAATGGGACAGGTTGCACAATGAGGTGATGGATAGATGTCCCTTGACAGGAGCAGAGCTAAAGCAGTGGGGTTCTCAAGCTGGTTGTAATTTCACACCGGGTCATTGGCAGATGGAGAGGGAATTAGTAGGAATTACAAACTCAATTGTGCTTGAAAAGATTCCTCTGTGACTCCCCTTCTTCTCCAAAAGTTACGGCCTTGTTGAAAGTTTTATCTTCTGTCTCCGAGGTAGATAAGCTGTAATATCAGTAGGCAGGATGCTTTCATTTGGAATGCTTTTCCTGTACTTAAATCCCTGCTGCTTCCATCTTCTCCAGAAATCAACAATAAAATTATCGTCGGCTGCTGAAAACTGTTTCAATTAAGAAGAAGGGGAAATGAGGCTTGAAAAATACTGTTTTTATTGCGTGCAAATATGATTAATACAGCATAATCTGACTGGAATATATCTTGTGTCCTAGAAACATTGCCAACTTAACGCCAAGATTTAGTGCACTGCAAAGATTTTATTGCAAAATTGCTTATGCTTTCAGCTGTAGCATTTCCCTTCTCATCACATGGGAAAAGAAATGGGAAAGGACAGCTTTAGTTCTTCCCAACTTACTCCAAAGTGCGACACGTGTAAACAGGTTTTGCCCCTTCCTCAAGTGGGCGTTTGTGTCTAAGCCATCCTTGACGTTTGGAGGATGGCAAAATTTTTCACACCCACATCTTGTTTTTGAAATATTTTCCTTTACCTGTTGGCTCTGGAAGGTAGGATTGGCTTGTTGCTGCCTGTGATCTGGGAGAAAAGATGGCAGCTGAATTGAGAACGGGGTTCTTCAATTAATCTAGTATTTTTGCTGTAGCTGAGTTGTGTCAGTTTTTCTGTTTCAGTTTCCATAGCTGAGAAATGGGACTAACAGATTTGTACCTCGTAGAAAAAAAAATAAATTCTGGATTGCATAGATGACAAACAAATTATAAACGTGGGAGTTTTCTACATGAAAGATTGAACTGAATACTTTAAAAAGCTGTTGGGCTTGTAATATAAACAACTTCAAAGAAATGCTTCTTCTCTGTTCAGATGCTGTTATTGTCTGTTTATTGGTACTGGACTCCAGTACAAATGTTCTAATGAGGCTCTCCTGCTTGGGTTAAAGGTTCACCTTTAGTTTCATGATGATGTAAGGACTGCAGGCTTTGAGGCTCTTCTTGGGAAGACACCAAGCAGTTTTGTGTCTTTCCCAGTTCTCTCGCCGATACAATTCTTGGTGTCATCCAGAAATAGCACGGTGGCTAGAGAAAGGAATTGGTAGCTGTGACAACAGTAGCCTTCAAACTGTCCTAGCGATAAATGAGATGCCTTGACTATGGCACATCTGCTGCCTGCCTTTTCACATTTGCACGTTTCCAGTATAACAGGTGCAGATTTTGCAGATTTCAGAGGCTGGTTCAGCCATTAGTGTCTCAAAGCTGAAGGCACATGGGGAAGCTAAATTGCTCCTAGTATGCTTTGAGCTGGATGTTTTATCAAATACCAATGCGGTGCTATTGTCCCTGCTCTCTTTGTGCTGCTGCTCTTTGGGGTTTGGCCATTTAAAACTGTGTAATGAGCAAACCCAGGTCTGGAGCTGTGGGATCTCACACGCTGGCATTGGGAATGAGGAGTGGAGAGAGCATGTGTTGCTTGCTCCATCCCAGTAAATCACCGACTGACAAACTGCTAATCTGCTGTCTGTGGATTCTTGAAGAATGGGAGTGTTAGACAGAAGCTGCTGAAAGAACAAGTCTTCACAGTGTAAGGAAAATTTCCAAAGCTGCTATATTCTGTTTTCTTGCTCTTAAAAACATGAGAATAACACCAAGCTGGGTCAGCAGGCTGTTAGTATAGCAACGGCCAGTTCTTGTCTTTGCCAGACAGATGGAAATGCGACGGTATTTTTCACTCTAATAGACCCCCTTATCCGGTAATCTTAATACCACAACACAAGTACTATTAAATTGCAAATACCCTTGTGATGACATGAACAGCTTAGTCTGTAGGAGGAACCAAAGCTGAGAGTACAGAAGGCTTTAACTCTGAGATCATGGCTGCTATTGCTTTGTGAATGCCTTATTTTAGCACACTACAGAAAAACTTCTGTATGTGGCTTATTGACAGCACGGGCACTTGAGTTACATGTAAGCCCAGGCTCACGCTCTTAAACAAGTGTGTAGCTTTTGAGGCTCGCTCTCTTAAGTGAATATAGAGAGAAATAAGAAGCTGGATTGTTTGGATGCTGATAGACCTGAATAATGCCTTAATTACAGTGTATAAATGGCTACTATACCTTTAAGTTATTGTCTTTTTATTTCAAATTATGTTTGAATATGAAGTTTCTTCCCTGTTCAGTAGTCTTCATTGAAGAACTAAGCCCGTGTTTTGGCACAGTAGTTTGTTTCCATGGAAATGCAGGGATATTTCCAGTGTGGGATTATGACTCCCAGTGGGCTGTATCTGAGAGAGGTAAATTGTGAAGGCCACTTGTTAAGCACAACAAAAAGATTCTCTTGTGTCAGGGAAACCATAGAAAATCCCTATAAAAGAACAGGTGACTGTGTAGTTATCTTTAAAATATTATTCCAGTGCAAAGAAACGTTATGCCAACTACTAAAATAGCCAAACTGAAGTTTCCTTGAAATGCAGAGTCCGTCTGAATTGCTTCTCTCAGCATGCAAAATGTGACCTCAGTGCTGTTGTTGTTACCTCAAGCCATGCATTTTTATTCAGCAGAAGAAATCTTCCCAGCACTAAGCTGTGTTTTGCCAGCCTCTGAGGCATATCCAAACAGCCCAAATCTTTGTTACATGGAAGGCAAACAAAGTGCAGCAGCAGAAAGCTAAAAATATCTGGAATTTACCAATGAGAGCACTAATAAGCCTGCTTTGGGAAGAGTTAAAGCTGTTAAAGCTGATGATACTTGACAACACTTTCGTTTTTAAAAGAAGTAGAAGCACAGCACTAAAAACAACCTGAAGTGTAGACCCAACGCAGAGCCGAGCCGAACATCCAGCACCGTGTCAGTCCTTGAAGCAACAACAAACCCTGTCTTTACAGATCCTTTTAGCATTCAGAATGCGAGAACAGGAGCTGATACAGTTCCAGGTTAGAGGGTTTAGAGCTGAAAGCTGTGCTGTGCAGTTGGGGATGTTGGCAGGAGCGTTAGAGGTAAGGAATTTTCCATCGCCCTTGGGCTGCAGAGCTGCTGTATGGGCACTGCTGCAGAGCCTTTGTGCTTCTCTACAGGTTTCTGCTGGTTTCCACCCAGAACCCTCTATTGGGCATTGGCAGAAAAGGGTGCTGGGGAGCCACCGAAGTTCAGATCCAAAAGGTTTCAACCCTCTGATGATGAGCGAGTCTTGCCTTGCTTCCTGTTGTCAGATTTACTGTCACAAACATCTGTGGCCGCCAGAGGCTTAGTGCAAGATCTGGCTGTTCATGCACGGCAGAGCAGCTGCTTGGGTTAAGCATATGAAAATATCCCGCCACGCACCTGGAGGTTTTGTCGAGGTCTTGTTTGCTGATCACTACAAATATGTAATTTCTAGCGGAATAGAAAAGGTGCATTAAATATTGAAGTGGGCTTAAAGCTCAGCTTTGTCTTGCTGCACAGAACACTGCTGTGTTTGAAGAGGTTTCTTTGGGTAAATGAAAATGATGATCAGTATGGCAGCTGTTTCTTCTCTTTTCAGACTGAAAAATTGAATCAGTTAAAAGAAACAAAACGTACTGTTGCTACCCATTTTGTTTGTTTGGTACTATGAAAATTCAATTTAAATATAGGCTGAAATACTGCAGTTCTGCTCTGCATAATACAGTACATTTTTATTTATGGTCTGGTGGTTAAAATCAAAACCCAAGAGTCAAGAGGACTGGGGTCTGTTTCTGGCTGTTTTTCAACTTGTTTTGACCTTACACAAATCCTTTTTGGTCGCGGTTTAGCTGAGTCCATAAATAAATAAATGGCAAGTCAGTGATTCATCACCTTGCTAATTGAAAACATATGAGTTGTCCCATGGGTTTCGTTTAAGGTTTCTTGTGATTACAATTAGGCATGTTCACCCGTCCCTCAGTTTGTTTACAGGCTGGGAGCTCCCAGGTCAGCACAGGACAAACCTGCACGACTCCATGGCCCTGCTCATGGGGAGGCACGGGTTTCCACGGGCAGAGATGAGCTGAAACCCATTCTGTACCCACCCAGGGCTTGAAACAGGAGTGTCTGTTTCTCCCGATGGATGCTGTGAAGTGACGTGTCTGCAGTGGCCCTGGCAGAAATTGAAGTAACACTTGATGGGTCTTTGGAAAGAGAAATGCAAGTCAAGGGGAGCTGGAGGTTTGTGCTTGTCCCCGGGATTGCCAAGCCAGCTGAGCAGCGTGTTCGTACGGGGGCTCCCGCAGCACAGGTACCTCTGCAGGCTTTCCAGTTCTCATGGAAAAGAAAATCCTCTGCCATGTTTCCAGGGCGAAATGGCAGCACCCTGCCAGGCTGTGCCAGCCAGGAGCCAGCCCGGGCTCCCGTCAGAGCTGAGCCGTCGGACTCCGCCGCCAAACTGAAGGGAGGCTTAACATTCAGGAGTGAGACTTAAACTGGGCGTTTCAGATTCCTTCCTGTGTAAGGAAGGAATTATTTTAGCACAGAGAGCAGTGTAGCTCAAAATGTTTCGTTATGTTTTAATGACCGTGCCTAACAACGCCTCCCCTGGTTAGAAAAGACCCCGTAGCACAGAAGCTGAAGTCATTAGCATTCTACAGCATAGGTCCTCTTCTTCTCTAGTTATATATGGAAACTGGCACTGCTTGGTAACGAGTTACAAAGGCAGTAGATACCCGTCAGTCTGTAGAGGTGAGATAGCATTCTTCACTACCTGGTTACTTCTGAGGATCCTCAGACCTCTGGCCCTACAGCTGAGACAAACTTTCCTCAAACTATGGCAGTATGTGGAATGCCTGCCCAACACGCATGGTGTTTAATTGTTATTGTTGCTTCAGTAGGGTTTATTTTTTAATTAAATCCAATGTCCCGAACACCTTCAGGACTGGTTGCTCACTGTTTCCCTGTGGATTCTCAGCTGGAGTTGCAGGTCGGGGGATCAGGAATGCCAGGGAATGAGTATTTGGTGCTCGCATGAAATGGTCAGCGCTCTGGTTGGTCATGGAAGGGTGACTGTCACAAACATCTCAGTGGTAGCTGGGTCTAAACGCCCAACTTTGGGGCTACAAGCAGAGCAGGTGTTGACAGAATGGAGAGCTCTGGGGGTAGATCTGTCCTATTTTGGGACACTAGTCTAGAGTCTCATTTGATAGACATTGTTGAGACAGAATAACATACTGTTATAGGGGACGGGGTTGTAAAAGGGGATCTTGGTCCTCAAGGCTTTACCTAAGCACTATTCCTCAGAACAACATTGATATAAATGTATTTCTAATACATTCTTGCATTATTTATTTGTGGTGCAATCCAGAATATGGATCAACATTTAAAATGAGCAGCACTTTGATCCTACTCTTTAAAGTCAGGTTTGTGTAATTTCAGAAATGTATTAAGCTTAATTATGCATGTAGTGCCTGAGACACATAAATCTGGGTACTAGCTCCCCACCTGTCCCCATATGTCCCTAACTCTCTGATTTGCATGCCTTACTCACTGGGGCATAAGCAGCAACTGAAAGAACCCGTTTCTACTGATTTTACTTTCGTTTCTTCAGGACCTAACACAAAGTAATTGGGCTGCATTTCCTGTACTTCAGAGAAAAGGCTGAACCTTTTGCATTGTCTGTCCACCTTTTAGCTTCTCTGTCTCTGTGTGACCTCTGCAGACCCCGGATAGCAGGGAGAATTTCTGAAGACTGAGTGTTTGTTAAAGCTTTTTGCAACCCTTTGGAGGAGGTCATCGCCTCTAGTTTGAGAAATACTGATCTTATCTGAACACCTGAAAGTCAAAAGGCAATTAGTTTCATCTGCCAACAGCAGACTAAGGTGTTTCAGTTCCCAAGAGACTCTCAGTGGCGGGACCAAGGACGGGGAAGCCCACAGAGAGGACAGTGTTCTCAGCATCTGCATGGGGAATCATAGAATTTTCTGGGTTGGAAGGGACCTTTAAGATCATCTAGTCCAACCATTAACCTAACTCTGAAAAAAAAAAAACCCATCACTAAACCATGTCTCTAAGCACTATGGCAACCCGGCTTTGAAATCCCTCCAGGGATGGGGCCTCAACCCCTG
>JAOTQQ010000002.1:25079669-25094095 GCA_026546715.1 Gallinago undulata | reverse complement strand
GCTCCAGCCCCTCAAGGGTTTTTTTTTGTGGTGAGGGGCCCAAAACTAGACCCAGCCCTTGATGTGGGGCCTCCCAGGGCCCAGTACAGGGGGATGGTCACCTTTCAGGCCCTCCTCCCCACACTGTTCCTGATCCAGGCCAGGATGCTGTTGGCCTTCTTGGCCACCTGGGCACACTGCTGGCTCCTGTTCAGCCAACAGGCAACCAACACCCCCCAGCTCCTTTTCTGCCCGGCAGCTCCAGCCGCTCTGCCCCAGCCTGTAGCGCTGCAGGGGTGAGTGAAGGACTTGAGCTGGAACGTGCCCAAAAGATCCGAGCAGGTGATGCACCAGCTGCAGAAAGCGGCTGTGCCTGTGAAGTCCCCTGTGAACACAGGGAGAGTTCTGGGGGCACTGCGAGCTCCTTCCTCTGGGCTGCTCTCAGGTGAGGATTTGGCTGGAAGGGGTGGAACTCCTTCAGGAGATGCTGGGGTGTCACTGGAGAGCACACTGGCAAAAGAGGGCAACAGATGTGGGAAAAGCTGGAGCCAGGGATGAATGAGACTTTAGAATAAATGACTACTAAATCATCAGCAGCCTCCTGAGCTCATCTTTCCTTTCCTAAACCAGGAGCTGCTTCCTCCAAGCTGCCTCAGTGGTTTGGGAAATGATTGTGTCATCACTATCTCAGTCCAGGGCTTTTGCCAGCACCTTGTCTGTAGTGGTGGGCAATAAGATGGGTAGGCAGGACTGGCTTGCAGGTATGCAGTTTGGGACAGCAAATACATCTCACAGAAGTGACAGTGGCTGAAGCAGCGCAAAAAGGGGTGGTTATTATACCTTTAGCTCCTGCTTCTCTCCTGTGATGCATGATGAGCTTGTAAAGAAGCATTGACATCCTCTGGGAGAAACCATGTTACATCTTCAATGAGAAGCTGTCCTGCCTGAATCTGAAATCTGTGTGTGTGGAGGAACAAGGAAAGAAATGGGCATCTCTTGAAGGGCTTTCTCCTCCCCACACCTTAAACAGAGAACATCACATGCGCTACAGCCTTCCCCAGCTATTCAGGCTTTAAACACTTATTTTCACAGGAGCCTTCCAGGAGGTCTTCATGCTTCTGAGGGTCAACATCATTCCAACTCATTCAGCTTTGTATTTTACGCAAACTGGATCTCAAAGTTATTCCTGATGGACATCCCAGAATAGATCTGGTGTCCTTACCGTGTGTGCTCGCGAATGGTGCAGCACTACGTGCAGGTCTGGTACCGGTTAATCCCACAATAAAATCTTTGCACATAAAAGCCTGAGCGTGTGAAAGTCTACCCTTGAATTCAGAGGCGCCTGCGTCAGACCCAGCCGGGGTGCGAGGCTCTCGCTGGGAGCACCTTCAGATGTAGGGCAAAATTCTCTTCTCAGGTTCCCGGAGTAGCTCCTGACTCAGTCTCCTGCTCTAACACGTGCAGGCATTTCGTGGCGTGAAAGAGTGTGCCCGTCCTGAAAGGAGTAATCTGTCACCCACTGAGGAATGGACAATAACGGCCAAGTCCCATAAAGAGCACGAGACCCTTTCTTGAACCGGTTGCTCAGCGTTTGAGAGAAAGTCAGAGGTTTTGTGTCACTTGGGCAATGCGCTTGTAGCCTCTTCCTCCTAATTATCAGTGACCTGATGATCTAAGATGCTTTGTGGGTATGAGGACAGAATTTTGCCTGCAGGATGCATGATTACCAACTGTGCCTCCTCTATAAATCAGCTGTAAGTGTATTTGGAATAGCTGCCAGGCCGGCTTCTGAGCTTCCCCGGAGGACAGAGCTCCAGCAGATACAGTCCCACATGGCACAGAGCTGTTGCAGTTTTAAAATCAGTCTTGATTTTTTTCTTTAACAGGGGAGCCCAGTGTAACTCCGTCAAGACTGGAGTGACACTCTGAATCTGCATCTGCCTCATGTGAGTTAAAATCCTGGCAGCAGCATTTTACATAAACTGGAGCCTCTGTAGAGAATCTTTTTTTTTTTTTTTTTTTTCTCCTTTTCAGGAAGGCTATAAAATTGTTACAATTGTCTGTTGTCTTGGCAGCAAAGGTAAAAAAACAATCACACAAATGCATGAGAATTGCATACCTTACTGCACAACCCCTGCTCATCCCCCAGCACGTTCCGTGGCAGGGACGCCCGCACTCATCACAGACCTGAAGGCTTGCAGCGTTCACTCCCTGGGTACTGCTTTTTACCTTTCGATACTATAACATTAAGCCAAGTGATGGTGTTAAGGGGAGGCTGAGATGCTGTCAACTGGCTTCTGGGGTTTTTTTTTAATTATTTTTTATTTTTTTTAAAAGCTTTGGTTAGTTTTTTTTTCCCCACCCTGGTTGCATTATCCAGAAGCGCTGGGTGCCGACTGCCCTGCGCCACTGAAACCTTTGCCTGTGTTGGAACACAGACTGTTGAAATAATGTGGTCCTCTGGAGCTGGGGACTTGGCACGGTGGCAGAGACACCACCATCAAGTAGTAAGAAAGAGAAAAACAAGTCAGAATAAGATGTGAATTGTACTTTGGTCTTACTGCACTGGGCAAGGATGCTCTGAAAATGGCTTTGGGTCTCTGCCTCCTCACCTGCCACAGAGCTGGGGGTACATGAAGGCTGGGCCCTTCTCAGCTGGGTGGAAAGAGCTGAGCACAGGGGACACCTCACAGCAAACAGCTGAACTCATGGCATCGCTGTGGCACACAAATTATCTCCAGTTGTGGTCTCAGTAACCAGCTCTGAGGGAGGTGGATGTTCCAGCAAAGTTTAAAACTATTTTGTCATTGTGCAGCTGCAGGAAAAGAAATCCTCATCTGTCCTCTCTACTTTTTTTCCCCACGGATGCCTGAAGTCACCAAGATAGGAGAGAGAGCGACCAGCCCTGAGTACAATATTAAAATATGTTTTTTAATCTGGTAACGTGTAGAACTGGGGCATTTTCCCCAAAGGTGCTGCCATGGTTGGAGCAGCGTTAGCTTGTTCGGACTTGATCTGAAGGAGGTGGATCCTTTGTTTGCCGAGAAGCTGATGTTACTGAAACAGGCATTGGCACAGCTTACGAGAAATTTAGGGGGTTGTGGCTCGTACTGATTGATGCAGCATGTGCTGTGGTTAGAGGGTGCTGTCAAGGTGGGCTCGGTGAGCTCTCAGTCTGTTCCCAGCTGTGTTTCTAATTAAGGGAGAGTTTATCCTGGACAGTAAGTATGATGCTAATGAGAATGTTTATTGTCAGTTTCCCGTTTCCAGGAGTCTAATTTCCTGTGTCTCTGGTTAGTTTGTGTCTCAAGGAGAAGGCTCTCGTTTTCCAGATACTGTGGAGTGGTAGAAAAATAGAGCAGGGACCTGAGGCATGGATGAGATAGTAGTTTAGTTTTATTCAAAGGGAAGCCAAGGAAGGAAAATCTCAAGCTTGAGAGGTAAGGGGAGTAACTACCCCCCAAAAAGAAATGTTCAGATTAATCCTGTTGCAGTTCTGCCGAACAGAGACTCAGGATGATGAAGGCTGAGGTTGATACCTGTTCTTCAGCCTTTTTCCTACTGATGCTTCAGCTTGTTTCCTTAGACCCAGAGGTAAAAGGAGGTCTGTGGTGATAAATCTAAGACAAGAGAGGCAAATACAGAAAGTAAAAAAAAAATTTGTGAGCAGCTGGCCACGTGTCCCACCACAGCCATTCTTTGGTGGATTGTTAACCAGATGCACAGATGATCTAACAGAAACCCTACCATTTCCTTGGAAGGGTCCTGCTGAGCTGTTCTTGAACCACTTCTGCTTCTCCAGAGGAGAACTTCACGAATGTGCTCTTTGAGATTCTTGTTGTATAGGCAGCATCACCGTGGTTGGTGAGTTCAGAAAGAGCAGGGTTTCCTTGGAGAAATGTTTTGTTCTGGAATGATATTTTTATGGATAAGTTGGTAACATGGTCAAATTCCCAGGAAGCTAATGAGTGCGGCAGCTCCATGGGCAGAGTCGGGGTCTGGAGGCTGCTTCACATGATGGGGAGCTTTGCAGCACTTTCACCTTCTGAGAGTATGTGCAGGTATTTATTTCTCTTTCCCCTGGGAAGTGCCTTTACTGTCCTGCATCAGAGGAATTCCTTTTTCCAGCTGATGCTGTGGTGTCACTCTCACAATGTTATTCATTACCTAACTGCCTTTTGCTCCCTACAACCTTAGCTCACTCCCTAGAATTGCCTTGTCAGTCACAGCTTTCTTCATTAGCCGTATTTTTTGATTGCTTATTCCTATCTATAGCTTAATCAACCCTTCCTTTCCTAAAGGACAGAAAAGACTACGTGCATTGAATGCTGTATCAAGTTGTTGATGTTTGCCATCAGTATAATAATGCTTGAAGATTTTGCTAACTGTTTTATTGATTTTAGTTATCTGTTTAAGAACATTACATGTTTGCCTATTATGTTTTTAATGGGGGAAATTAACTCTTGGGATTCTGGTGCTTTTTAGATTATTAAAAGAGATTCAGGAACCCTTTGTCATAGTTACTATGATCTGAGTCTTTTGCCAGTCTCGTTTCTTCTATAGCCCATGCCTTTTTAGTATTTTTGTAGTATTTTATGTATTTGTTTTCCCCTCTCAGATTGGGCTTCTGTATTCCAAAGTACATATATGGTGGTGATTACCTGGGCAATATAGGCAATGTGTATTTATATATATATATATATAATATATATATTTAGGTCCACAGATGTGCTAGATCTCTCTCAGGAAAAGCAGTCAGTCTTCTAACAAGCTTTCTGTGTATCTTGCACATTTTTGTATTTTCCTCAGGTAAATTTGAAATGCTCAAGTGTTTGAGACAGTTGGGCCCATTGAACCCACAGTAACCTTCATCAAGGGTTGTGTTTGACCTTGTTAACGTCTTAGGATCAGTTTAAGACAGCAACACACAGCAAGTGTAAACACACCGTCAGAGAAACACAGTGATTTCCTTTTAAATGTTAATTTAATGATCTGATTAAGCGGTACCATTTCCAGTACACGGGAAGGTCATTGGCAGGAAGAAGACAGGCCTGATGGCAGGAATGACTTGGTTGAACAAGTCCATTTCTTTTGTGTTGAGCTAAGGTGTGTGTGTGTCACAGATGAGGAACTCCTCTGAAATGTGAGAACAGTAAGCTTGCTTAAAAGAGTAGCCTTTTGATGCACAAGGGTAATAGCTAACAGATTTTTACAGTGCCATTTGGTATTATTAACAAACAAATCATATGTTAACTTGACAGCTCTACCTTCAAGCTAACCGAGTCTGCAGCAAACATAAATTCCCCCGAGAGGAAATCTGGAGACAATACTAAGTTTTGGGATTGTATCCAGAGCAATAACAGTAGCGCAGCAGTGATGAATTTCAGGCTTTCTAACCGTGACTACATGTGTTCCCAAAATTTATTGGTTTCTTCATCAGCTTTGCAAAAACACAGCAAACCAAAGCCCTGTCGGAGCAGGTGGAACAGGGAGCGTTCATGCATCTGCCTGAAGGGACTGCAGGGAGAGGAGCTACAGTTTGAAATACGTTTTTTCCTGATGCAGAGAGCTGCGGTAGACTGAAGGATATTTCTCCTGGTGCACTCTGCTGCTGGAATCTGAACTGCGGCTCCGCTCGGCTGCAGCCCTGGAGCGTGAGCTAATTCCAGCGTGGCTCTGGGCTGGGGGACCCGAGGCAGCGAAGGGCAGGAGCGAAGAAGGGAGCGTGTGATGTGGAGGAGGGAGGCGGGCGAACGGGTACATTACTTTTAACTGCCTTCTTGTTTAACCCCCTAGCTGTTTTCAAATTTTCTAACTGAAATCTCGTCTTGGTACAGTGTATAAATCCCCTGAATACGAATCTCTTGGATTTGACCTGACCGTAGAAAGATTAGTTTCCATTGGATACCCTCATGAGCTGCTCAATTTTGTGTATGATCCTGCATTCCCTACCAGGTAAATGACTAACAGATACCGACCCAGCCTGCTCGAGGCCTTGGATATTTGTTCTGTAAAGTTCATAGGCGACATGCGAGGCCAGGTTTTCAGAGTTGTGCCTGTGAAGCCTGTGGTTCACCACAGACGATGGGGAAGGGAGCAGACTGCTCCAGTACGTGGAGGGTCTTTGCAAAGAGGGAGTGTGCAAGAAAAGAGGCTTGCTGAAAACACGGTCAAAAAATGACCTTTCAAAGCAAAGACAGCAGAGACACAATTGGATTGGGTGTTAAATCAAAATGGAGTAGAGAAGGAGCCGTTACTGTCCGTGTGGCTGCTACGATGTCTCAGAACACTTTTCTGTAATGGTTTCAATTAATGGTGTCCCAGTGCGTAAGACATCCTGAGAACTGAGCTGACAGTGGACACCAGTGAAAGTGTGACCAATCCAGCTCACTTGTCTGGATGACTCAAATGCCGAAAGCAAAGGTAATGGTGCAAAGTTAATAAATTCTTACATTTTGTCTTTTGGTAGCAGAGATAAAAAGGATATTGCTTGTTTTAAACAAGGCTCCGTGCCTTGAAGTTGTTTCCATTTGTGCCTTTGCTGGATTTTGCTTTTTGACTCCATGGAGCTTCTTTACAAAAGACTGGACCTTGTTGGTTCCTTGTTCCCAGTTTTCAGTCTGGCAGCCTCCTTCCTTCCCTCCTCTCAGCATGTTTTACACCCAGACTGTTGCTGAGTGTGCCCATAATAAGGCAAAGAAGGTTCGCCCTTCACAAACCTGTGATGAAGACTCCGTTAAATCCACTGCCTTCATCCCAGGGAGGGGACAGAAAGGATGTCTTTGTGGGAAGGCTGTGTTCTCCAGATGCAAGCTACTAGATAAGCGCGAGAGAGTTTTGCTGGAGTTGGAACCGGGAATGTGCAACTATTTATTGCAATAGTTACACGGCCCGTCTGGCTCGGGCTGTGGCAGAGCGATGAAAAAGAAGGGAGAAATTCCTTTCTCACACCTCGCTCTTCCCTTGCAGCCCAGCGGGGCTGTCAGGGAGCCACAAACACAGGCGTCAGATTCGTGACCCTGTGGCAGAGTCCCACGCCTGCCCTGGTGCGCGCGTGGCTGAGCCTCTGCCGCCTTGAACGGTTCCATTCCCGAGTCCCCGGGGAGCGGACCGGCCGTGCCTTTCACCTGGCAGGGCAGGGCTCTTGTTGCTCACCTGCAGCCAGGTGAAAGGGACAGGAGGGACCCCGTCTGCATAAGTAACAGCAACTCTGTTCTGATGCCCCACGCCAAGCGAGCAGGCCGTTCTAGAGCTGATTTGGAAAGAACTGCTATTAAAATGGTCACTGCTTAATACGCTGCCTTCTTCATATCTTAACTTGCTTTCTTAACAGAGGCCTGGTGTTTGATACCCACTATGGAAACCTGTTGAAAGTTGATGCCTATGGGAACCTCCTAGTGTGTGCACATGGCTTTAATTTCCTCAGAGGGTGAGTGCTGGCTCTTGGCTGTTCTTTTTGACTTAATATACCTTTTTGTGTCACTGATCCTCAGGGCGTTTACTGTCTAAGGAGTCAGAGGGGCTGCACTAACAGCAGATGCTGTATTGGTATTCCTACAACTCCAGAATTGACATTGAGGGTCCCAGACACACCAGCCCAGAGTGGTTGTAGAGGGAAAGGTCTGTGCTGGCAGAGGCACATGTGTAGCGTGCTGGGAATGGGAGAAAATGTGGTGTGGGAAGGGGTTGGTGGGATAATCCGGGTGCCGTTCGCTGTGCTGGCAGAGTTTCACATCAGCAGCTTGTCAGTTAAGACAAAGCCATTGTGGAAGGGCTCCTGGGGGCAGAGAGGACCATTGACTCCACAGCCATTGCTAAGAGAGGTCGAGGGCCTGAGCTGGCCTGGAGAAGGAACAAGCTTGCTCTGGCCCTTCGTGGTTTTGACCTTTGAGGGTGTCAGAAATGAGGGTGCCGTTTTCCTGCAGCCTTCCCTGGCTGCTTGTGTTTCTCTTGCCCCAGAGAAGGTGCTGCAGGAAGCAGAGGGGACCGCAGTGCTACGTGCCTGATGTGTCCCAGCAAATCCCTTCACATCCCCGCTGCGAGGGCGGACGGGTGGAAGGCAAGCAGAGGCCAGCTCAGGGACCCCACGGTGACAAGCCTTGTCATTGCAGCTTGAGAGTCCTTGCATCGAGAAGCCAAAATTTAGAAAAAGCTCTTATATATGCCCTAAGTTCCTCTTTTGAGTCAGAGGTGATCTTCAGAAGCTCCAGAAATGAGGGAAACCAGAATAATTAAATGACTTTAGTCATCACCCCCCCGCTGATTAATTGCAGAGGCTGCGCTCCCCTGCTGAAAGCTGCTCGGGGGAGTGTAAAGCAACACATGGAAAGTGGGGGAAAGTTTAAGATAAGCAAACAATGAAAGTGCAGATGATTTAAGGCACCCTCATAGCCAGCAGTGTGGGGCTTAAGGTCGAGTTGTGGACTCTCGACCACTCTGTTTCCCCGTGTAGGCTCTGCTGTTTGCTGACTCAGCGATGAGGGTTGAGCTCTGCCGGAGCCAGCGCGGTGATGGCAACACTGGTGGATGCAGTTTGCTCTTGCACTGCTGATGCACGTGGGAAAGCTGGGTGTTGATTAAAGCGCAACAGACTTTAGTTAATGGACCCAGCTACAACTATATTTCGCAGGTCAGCACATTTTTTATCCCCTTTTTTTTCTGTGTGGTTTCATTCTTCTCCAACTTATCTGTTCTCAGGCCTGAAACACGGGATCAATATCCAAATAAATTTATCCAGAGGGATGACACAGATAGGTTTTACATTCTGAACACGTTATTCAATCTACCAGGTGAGTCTAATATGAGCCAACACAGGCCTGATCAATAATGTATTATTGATCAATAATCCTAATGTATTATTCAATTACCTGTTTCTTCTTTTTGGAAAAACTTTCTTCTTTCGGGCACAGGGCCCAGATTTAGCTGGCTGTATGATGTTATCCTTGTTTTAAAATTTTGTTTTGTTTCTTTGCAGAGACCTACCTATTGGCTTGCCTAGTGGATTTCTTCACTAACTGTGACCGGTACACTAGGTACGTGTTCCCTCGGGTTCCAGGTGTGGATGGTACAGTGAGATTGTTATTACAAAAAGCAATACAGCAGAGGTGGAGATGTTCTTAATATCAGTGGAGGCCCCTCAAGTGGTTTTGGTGGAGAAAAGTTCAGGCCTCTTATTCTTTTGATGTTAAGAGAATTTAGTGGTGTCAAGATGGTTTACATGTACAGCAGAGACTGGATATGAGGGTCTCCTTCACAGGGTGGGTCAGTATCACCATACTGACTGACACTGGTATTTGGGCCAGCTTCTAAGACCACATACTAATTACAGGGTGATTACAGGCACCAGGCAGCTAATTTTGAACCTGTGTCCATTGGAGCCTTGTTTGAACTGAAAGACTAAATTTCCTCAGCCAGTTACCACAAGTCCCTCATAATTGAGGACTTTGTTCACTCAGAGGTGAAATGCTCAGGCAGAGGGTGATGTAAAAGGCTGTTTGTGCAGCATATTTACCTAGGTTTCAAATAGGTATAAGCATAAAAACAACCTGAGGTTTGGATTGGCAAATGTGAATGCTGCTGTGCTGCTGACTAATGTCATGGGTCATCTTTGCGTATTATTTGAGTGGAAGACGAAGGTTTAATGGGATTGTACCTGAGAGCAGAGGAACTGTTTATGCCAACAATCCACCGGGTGAAGTGTCCTTTCTCAGGACAGGCGTGATGATTGCTGGCGTAATAAACGCTCAATTTAATCCTTGATTTCTTCTGATGCAGACTCCCATGGGTGTCTCATTCTATGATATCTTGTAGAGGAAATTTCTCATGGTAATTCATAACTGTTCAACAGTAGTTCCTCCCCTCAGCAGCGAGTGTTAGATGTAGAAGATTTCCATGGCACCCCTTTCTTCAGCGTTGCAAAGAGGGAGAAGGAGCAGCACTGTGCTTACGTTCTGAGTGCCATTCATGTCATGTAAAATGCTGCAAACTGCACAGTCCCAGTCTTTTTTTCCTTCTTGTCATACTGTGGGGGAGAAATAAGAGTTGCAGCCACAGAAAGCTGTGGTACTGCTATGGTGGCACAAGCCCATAGTTTGGAACTCATATCCTAAAATTTTAAACAAATGTTCTTGGGTAACATACAGATCCTGTTAAACTCTGGTTGTAGCTTTCTTTTAAATCTGAGCTGCAGTAAAGCAGTCAATAGGAAACCATTATGGTAAGAATAAAACACAAGCTCCAAACAACATTTTGAACTGTTCCTCTCCTTGAGATGTTTCTTACCTGCTGTGATTGGCCACTACAATCTCTATTCTTTCTCCTCACAGCTGTGAAACGGGATTTAAAGATGGAGACCTCTTCATGTCCTTCAGGAGTATGTTCCAGGATGTCAGAGATGCTGTTGACTGGGTTCATTACAAGGTGATTGCAAGAGCTCCTTGGGACGTGTGTAGTTGTAACTGAGTTAGAGGGACTGGTTTGTTAACATGAGTTAAGATGTTATTCCACTTTTGGGCAAGAGCCCTGCTTTGCCGCCTAGTGAGCAAATAATAAATTGCAGTTGTATGTGAGTAAGCCAAGATCTCACTGCCCTCCTGGTACTGGACCATATCTGTCTTGGCTACCTCTTACTTTTTATTGTGCCCAGATTCCATTTCTATACTGTAATTCATGGGGTTTAGAACGTGATGCCATGAGGGTACTTGCACTTACAACACAACTTGTACGTTGTCCTAATGACTAAACCAGCATTTTACTGTAAATGGTTTACTTTGGTACTATCTTATGTTGTCTGAAAAGTATCTGGATTAAACAGCGAAATACATCAACTCTGTTTAGAAAGGTGAGGCAGTTCATCTTTTCCACACACTTGTGCACACATTTAGAGTATAATTTTGTGAGCATTAATATCTGGTTAAAGACCTGATTTTTCTTGGTCTTCCTCAATCAAGAGGTTTGTTGGGGTGGGATGGAGAACTGTCACAGAACTCTGCTCACACTTGTACTTGTGGTGGTCCTTTTAGCCATGCAGAAGTCAGGAGTCTATTTTTCTTTCCTTATGCAGTGTTGTGTGATACATGTTGGAGTTGACCTTTGAGTAAAGCATATTACGGTCAGTGTTGGAGACAGGTCGTTGACTGTCTTGTTTGGTATGGCAAATCTATTTTTTGTTTGTTTCTATTGTATTCCCTTCTGAAAGGGTTAAAATGCTGTTGAAGTGGATTATTTACCATGGTGAGGGAATCGATGGATCACAGAGTTTGTGATGGTCCCTGCTACTCAAAGCCTCTCATCTCTAGAGTCACTGGTTCAGATTCGCCCTGGTTTGTACTTTCACAGCATTTTAAAGTGTGAAAGTTGGCATTACTTTGATGTCTCTTACATCATAAGTTTCCATGACCTCACTGGGTTCTGTTGTTTCTATTTCAGGGATCGCTCAAGGAAAAGACCCTTGAGAATCTGGAAAAGTACGTGGTGAAAGATGTAAGTGTGAAGTTGCTTTACCTGTACTGTGTGACACTTCGTACTGAATTAGGCAAGAAATAAACGTGCTGATTTGCTTTACTAAATCACAAAACAGATAACGCTGTGATTTCTGTTGTAATAACCAAAGACAAAGTGGAAAGTTCGGAGGCAGCCTTTATTCTGAGCCAGTGATCCACATGATTTCGTATTCACGTGCACGTTTTTTACGTAAAATATAAAAGCCAGAGGAAGTGTTATCATGGGACCCAGGTGAATACGCTGGCAAGCCTTGTGTTGGTTCTTTTGGTGGTGAAAGCAACAGTTGTTCCCTGCCCATGTTTTCTCTCCAAGAGAAAGACATCCTTTTAAAAAGCAACAGGTGAGTGTCTTTCTAGATAGAAGTATTCCTTTGCCCTCCAACAAAAATGTTACGTGCGTTTAACCATGAGGGACAGAGGGAAAGATCCTGAAGGACTGACCGATGTCCAGTATCTTGATAGTCCCAAAATGTGTGTTCAGCACATCTAATTGAGCAAGCTCCAATGCGTCCCTTATTTTTGCCCTCTCTGCAGTGTGCAAAGCCCCCCCTGGACCATTTACCGTATAATTATTCTTCAGTTTAGATGGGCTCTGTGGTAGAGTATCACTTTAAAGCAGTTAACCTCGTTTCTAGTTACATGCCTGCAAAATTCTTAGGAAACCGTTCTATGAGGTAATCAGCTGCTCTGGCAACGGACTGAGATTTACGATTCAATAAAAATAGCCCTAGGAATAAATTCTCCCTAATTTGAGGGTGGAATTAAAATGCGCTCCAACTTGTGGAGCTCGTGAGAGCTCGGATTTCACCTGCCTCTGGGCCCATTTCGGGGATGGACTTGGAGCTGGAGGAGCTGCTCCAGCGTGCCTGGCGTGGGGCAGATGAGTGGGAGCAGCCCAGGGTGCCTGGCACTGTGGCTGGCAAAGGCACCGCAGCCCAGCTGACCTCTTCCTCCTCACCTTCCTCCCCTGGGCTGTGCTCTGGAGGGGTGTTAGTGGGGACGGACCGGCAGCTTTCCTGGCTCTGCCCAGTGCAAAACACATGAGTTTGCTCGCTTGATGGTTTGAATTGCTTTGTTTTGTCTCTTGGGACCTTAGTTGAGAGTGTTTAGCCCTTGATGAATCTCTGTAACTTTTGTGTGTGACTTGTGTATCCCTTGGCTTTCAGGGGAAGCTGCCGCTGCTGCTCAGCCGCATGAATGAAGTCGGGAAGGTGTTTCTCGTCACAAACAGTGACTACAAATACACAGATGTAAGTGCTGCTTGAGTTGTTGTGTTGGTATATAATGGAATAAGTAAAATTCATTTGTATGGCTTTCTCCATCATTTGGTGGAGAATCAGGTGTTTTCTAAGGCAGGTCTAGGATGGTTTAGTGGCGAATGCAGGTTAGGTCTGGAGTTATCTTTTGTAGTCCTGGTTCTGCTGCTGACCTAATATGGGCCTGGCCTAGGTCCCTCTGCCTGCCTTGGTTCCTCAGCAATTAAAAGGCTGAAAGAGAAAATGCTAGTCGTTTTCAATTTCAGCATCCTTTAAAATGCAGAACTTCCCTTTCAAATGAGATAGTCTGAGTACGGACAGGTCACCAAAGCCATGATCCTGGAGAGGTCCAAGAGGCAGAGAGGGCTGTCTGCTGTGCTGTAGGAATAACACAGTTACTTCAGGTAAGTGTCAGGTTGTTGCAACACTCTAATCCAAAAATTTATATGCTGTTATAAATCATTGCAAGATACACCTGAAGCAGTGTGCAGATTTCTGAGGCAAATGCGTTCTTTGATTATAAAAATTACTGGTTTAATTCCTGTCATTTTAAATTCCATCCGTTCACTTTATCTCCAATTTTTGTCTGACTTTTGTGTAAATCCTGAAAAGAAAGTTCTGTAACCTGAAAAGATAAAAGCAGAAAAGTACGCTTTTATAAACTACACAAATGTATGGTTAAAACCGCATCTTTGAATACTTTCTTTCTGTTTTTCAGAAAATTATGACTTACTTGTTTGACTTTCCACATGGACCAAAGGTATGTGATTTCTAGACTGCAGTTCCAATAGAAACTGATGTGCCTAATTATCTGTGTAGCTGCAAAGCATTTTAATCCCACTTCATCGGCTGCATGGGATTAGTTGCTTTAATCTGGTGAAAATACACTTGCTGTTTTGTGTCCTATCTGAATGAGATCAAAGCAACTACAATATAACAAAAAGAAAGGAGGCATCATCTGGTCTCAAACAATAATCTGTATTAATAATAACATTATTGTAGTGATAATGCTTCTTAACTGTGGCGTTTTGCAGCCAAATTTCTTAGAAATCTTGCACAATGTTTAAATCATGTTAAAAAAAACCCAAACTTGATGGAAAAGACAGCTTTATAAAACAGCAGAAATATTTATGGCTGATTGTGCCTTGACTAGGGTAACTCTGAAAGTTTTAGTCATGCTTTTTCTGGTTTTCTGAGGTCTAAACTCAGCTCTGCAACTATGGAGAGAGGCTTATGAGATGAATTTGTACTGTTTGCTCAGCCTCCCAGTGGGAGGCTCTCTCACACTCAAAAGATGTGTTTTCACACTGATAGCCCAAAAAACTCCTTGCTGTGGTCTTGATCTCAGGAAGGGTGGAAGCTTGGAGCAGAAAGGGCTCGTGAATGCCCAGTGTCCTTCGGGCAGGGCTGTGATTCAAAGCTGGACTCTCTGGAAGAGAGTCCAGGCATTTTCCCACTCTTTGCAAATGTACCAGTGTGGACTTGTGAGGCTGAAGTCATGAAGTCACATGTGTCTGGATCTGTGCAGATGTCACCGTCAGAAACAGTGACAGCAGTGTCATTTCACGGAATCATGGAATTGTCAGAGTTGGAAGGGACCTCTCGAGATCCTGCAGTCCAACTTCCCTGCCAAAGCAGGGTTGCCCAGAGCACATCACTCAGGAGCATCCAGGTGGGGCTTGAAGATCTC
>JAOTQQ010000002.1:25052391-25071412 GCA_026546715.1 Gallinago undulata | reverse complement strand
TGGCCACACTCTTCCATTGGCCTTCTTGCTATGTGACAACTGGCCTTCAGCTCTGTGGGTGCCATCCCTGCTGCTGCAGTGGCCGGGGCAGCATCCCACCGTCCTCCCCAGGGACAGGCAGGGGAGCAGACGTCCAGGACCTGCTGATAATGCTTGTTGGGGAGCAAGGTCCAGGGGTGTGGGGCCACCCTGCAGCACAGGGACAGGGACAAAGGCTGCTCTGGGTGCAGCAAACCCACCACCCACCACCCACCACCCCCAAGGAAGAAAGGGCAGTGCAGGGGGAGCAGCTGGGTGAAATGGCTGCCAGGAGGACAAAGTGGGCACATGGCAAAGGGCTGGCCATTCCCCCACCAGCACGGAGCTGCACGTGACGCTGGGCAGGGGACTAAGCAGGGGCTCGCTCTCCTGCTCAGAAACAAGTCTCCGTCACTGCCGGCTCTGCCCGACTCCATTCCCCAAGTCCCAACACCAGGGGAGCCACCAGGCAGCACCCAATAACCCAGGGGGATGGACAGACCTGTTCCTCCAGCGACTGCCATCCAACGGAGCCACCATCGCCACCAGCCACGTCCCTCGCTGGTGACCCCCCAGTCACACCCTGCCTGGCAAGACCACCTGCTGTGGACGGACAGACAGATGGCATCTACGCTTCCGGACAAACAAACATGATCTATGGAGAGAAGGTTGTAAATAAGGGGTTTTTTATTAGTGAAAGAAAAAAAAGGCCCTCACCCTTGAGGGAGCTTCAGAAAGCCAAAGTCAGCCGCTTGATGTTGCCATCAGCTTCCCAGCTCCTGGTCAGCAAAACCACTGGCACAGCCCTCCCCGGCTCCAGGAATTAGGGACCCAGACCCACCAAAGCAAGACCTGGCTCTAAGGGGAACGGGATCCGGCCCCTGCGTGGCTCTTGGCAGCTGGAGAGGAGATTGAAGACCACTGACGTGCCACCAGCAGAGACATGGGTCTGGGATCGCCGACACCAGCCCCACCACCCACGTGCCAAAATCCATCCCTTGGAAATGAGGAGGGGGGAGCATGGAGGAGGGAAAAATGCATAAACTGGAATGTTCAACAGAAAAGAAAAAAAAAAAATCATCATTTATCTAAAAAGAATAGAAATAAACAAAATGCTTTTAAACAAAATCACAAAATATACAAATAAATCTGGTACAAAATAAATAGGAAAGATTGGAAATCTACAACAAAATCGGAATAATTATAAAATCCATTCATATGACAATCAGTATATGAAACGTATACACTTCATTCAGGATTTCAGTTGTGCTTATTCAGGTTTCTGTACACACGTGGCAAAACTGCGGTCACAACACTACAACGCTGGAAACCCCAAGGCATGTACAATATGATACAATTCGCAAAGACCAGGTGGGATGGCAAATAAGACACGGGGACGAGCTGGCTGGGGTTGGGGGGGTGAGATGGCCCCCAAAACGCACTGCGGAGGGAGAGCCGCCACGTCCCGAGCCGGGGGGACACTGAGTCTGGGCCAGCAGTGGCCAGGAAGAGGCTCGGGGCAACCAGGAAGGACCCAGCTGCAGGAGGAAGGTTTGGTGTGAGACCTCCAGTTGCCCAGCGCCTGCTCAGCTCGTGGCTTCCAGGAACGCTCCTCAAGTATTTGGTTTTTCCAATTCAGTGTTTGGCATCTGGGCACCAGCCCCAGGATTCGGGTACCGAGGTGGGCTCTGCAGGAAGAGCTCTGAGGTCCCTCAGAAGGGCCTGACCCTGAACCGCTCATAAACCACCCTTGTGCTTGGGAGAACACGGATCAAAATGGGACCGGAGCACTGGTGCTGGGGTCCTGGTGGGTTTCCACTCTCCAGATTTCGTGTGGTCTGCAAGAAAGCTAGAGGGCAGCGAGTCCTTGAGGAGCATCTCCTACCCTTAGCATGAGGAATGGAGACGGGACGGCCGCAGTGTCGCCCGGTCCCGACTGCTGCACCTCCTCCTCTGGCCTCCCCAGACACTCAGCCAAACCACGGGGAGAGGAGCAGCAGCCACCGAAACCCACACTGCACGATGCAGAAGGACAGAGCACGTACCTTGGCTAAAAACCTACTGGTCAAACTGGCCCAGTCCAGCCCGCTGGGACCTGAGAGCTTACAGCAGGGACGACGCTGGAGCCAACGCCAGCACGGCCAGGCTGTCACTCCTGGGAAGAGAGGAGCTCACGGGGAGTCCCCTCCATGCTCCCACACCCATCTTCGGGCAAATCCAGGAGGCATCCAACATTGGTACTTCCAACTAAAGTCCTAGGATCCATGGCTGCTCGTCTGGCGCCTACAAGTCTCTCACTTCAATTTGGGAGGATCTGGTACAACAGCGATGCCCAGAGGACTAAAAAAACCCACTTGATAAAAATGAAGCTCTGCAATCTCCAAACAGCTGCAACGGGACACTGGAAAGCTCTGCCAAGCCCTAAATGCTGGGACGAGCCCTTCCTGCCCAACAAACCCTGCTGTCAACCAACTGCTTCCCGGAGGAGAAGGCAACAGAGATGTCAAATCCACCTCTGGAGCATCGGAGCCACCCGCAGCCTTCGCATGTCCCAGGCACGCGTTGGGCTCAGGAGCTGACAACACTCAAGCCCGACAGGCAGCTTCTGTCAAGAAGGGCCAAACCTCTCCTGCTGGGGAAAAACTAAACATCGAGCACTTCGTGGGCCAGAAATTCACACCGGAGGGGCGAGAGCAGCTGGGGCACCATCCTCTGCAGGGTGCCAGCCATCGGCCCTGCTCAGAAGACAACAGGGCCCAAAGGAGAAACCTCAGGAGAGAGCAGAAAGATGTTTTTCAGCTGGAGGCAGAAGACCAGCAGGTTTGAGTACCGTATTTCCGAGGTGCAGAACCTTATAGAGGTTCCTTACACCCCAGGATAACGAGAAGAAGATACCGCTTTGAGTGAATTCAGTGCTACCCACGTGTGAAACACCTCTCTCCACCGCCTGTACCATGCCACGGCCTGGAGGCAGCTTTCCAGCACCTTCTCCCCATCCCTGCAGCTCAGGGAAGGGCTCTGGGATAACCTGTCATTCCCAGGCTTTCCTCTAGGGAACGCTCTGGCCTCCCCAGGTTCTAATGGAACAGCAAACACGCACAACCAGAGCAGAAGGCTCACCCGTACCACCTCGGACCCATGGTGTCCCCTCGCCTGGCCACCAGCCCCAAGGGCACGGCCACGACACGAGCCGTGGAGGAACGCAGCCCAGCGTGAAGCCAGGCGCCGGGACAAGAGCAAGACACCGAGCAGGATAGTCCTGGGGAGGGCTCTGTGGATGTCTCCAAGTATCACCAGAGATCATGCTGACAAGAGACCTGCAATGAATAGACCAAGCGTCCCACCAGAGCAGGGGTGAGGGGGGCTTGCAGCGTAGAGCTTGTCCTCTCTGCTGGTCAAGTTCAGGACAAAGGCTGCTCTTCCTCCGTGCCACGAGAAGATGCCCGTCTTTCCATGGTGGTAGTTAAGCTCCGCATCTCCCTGTCGGGCCAAACCAACCCTCAGTACCAGGTACTTCTTTGGGTCTGTGCAGACCCCCGCTGTGGGGGCGGGCAGCGAGCCGGGGGCTGTGTCACACCAAGCCATTCAGCAGGTGCTGGTCCCCTGCTTTGTGCCACCTTGGCACATGGCAGCACCCGGCAGGGACCCCTCAGCGCTGCTCCGACACCTTTTGGGGTGAAGCCTCAAGTAGGCATCACGAGAGGTACCCTCTGCAGCACCCCTCCCCACCACCCCCCCAGCCCCAGTCCGCTCCTGGCAATCCAGACACCGGGTAACTCGACAACTGGTGCTCGTTTTCAAACCACAGACGTGTGTACGGGGGTCTCGTATAAAACAGGGTACATCTTCCACGGGGGGGTGATGGCTATGGATGGTGTTATGTCTGCCACAAGGGAGAGGGATGTTCCAAGGGCTCCTGGAGAACCCGGCTGCGTTCTCCGTCCCGTCGAGTGAATACTTACACAGGGTGCTCGTGAGGAGACAGAGCTGCTCTTTGCCACCCCCCCCAAAAACGCCCCTCGGCCGAGCTCTGTGGAGATCACAGGAAGCACCACCGCTGTCCGAGAGGCCACTCGCCAACAAAGCTACTGCCTCTTTGGTTTTTCTCTGATCCCAGCCAGAGCCCGGCACCACCGGTGCCAAAAAAATCTCATCCTTGTCTGAGCTGGGCCCCGAGGGCTGAGAAGCAGCAGCGGGTGATGTCCATGGGCCATCACGGGCAACTCGCCCTGCTCTCCCTGAGCTTTCTCCAGGTCTGAGGTGAGTGCAAAGGGCCATATCCTGAGACTCCTACTCTTGCCAGCTCCACCCGCATGAAAAGGCACTTAAAGAAACGAAGAAGGAGGAAAAAAAAAATAAAATAACAAAAATAACCCTGCGATGAGTAAAAGGAGAGTAAGTCCAGGAGAAGAGAGGAGGAGAAGAACGGTGAGCACGTTACGAATGAGTGGCTGACCCCTCTTCCAACGGGGCCCAAGAACAGCAATCCTGGAGCAGCCAGCTCCAGCTGCCCCACACACATCTCGGCACCTTCCCATCCCTGCTCACCCCTGAGCAAGGAGCCTGCGTGGGGGCGAGAAGAGCGTGAGAGGGAACTACACAGTTTTGGACCGAAGTGGAGAGAGTGGTGACAGGCCCTGCCCCGTGGAGCTCACTCTGCTGGTGCAACTGGATGGGGGAAGCTCCTCATCCTGCCACACCAGCCTCGGGCCCCCTGCTCCCGGCCAGCCCCGACACCTGCCAGCATCCCTCGTCCCTCCGGGGATACCCCATCCCACGCTCCACCAGGGCAGTGGCCTTCAGCTGCACGGGGATGGATCGCAGGAGCAGACAAGCCGGGAAATAAAACAAGCAGCGCTTTGTAAACTCTGGAGGGTCTGAGCCCGGGGTCTACAGAGAGGCCAAGGTTTTGGTTTGCTAAGCCCACCCTGAGCCCCTCTCCGCTCAGAACTGCAGCGTGCTTCGTATGATCTCCATGTCACCAGAGTCAGTCTCGTTTGGAGAGAGATTCTCATTGGAAATCAAGAACATTCCTTCACTCTTTTACAAAGATTTGGCAATACACAGAATTAAAAAAAAAATAATAATAAAATCATAGTTACAACAGATTCAGGTTCATTTCATTTAAAGGAAATTCAACCAACAGGAGTGTAAAAGTTATAATTCACAGTTGTGCATTTTAAGATATTAGTGTTGAAAAAAACCTCACTTCAAAGATCTCTTGTGCAAAATTGTATTGACAGTAGAAACCATGGCTAGATGCTCCCCCCCCAGCCTCCCCCGGCCAACGGACCACCATCCGCCCCCCGGCCCGCACCCGGAGGCAGAGGGACCAGGGGAGCAAAGGTGGCAGTAGGAGCTGACGTAGGGAGATGCAGTATCCTTTCTATGAGCCAAAACCTTGCCGAGGTCTGAGCTCAAGACCAACGATTCCCAAAGCCACCAGCTGGTGCCCCGACCGGTCCCCTACGGCACGGCACCCCGCATCCCAGCCCACCCGAACGCCGGCGGGCAGGCAGCGAGGCAGAAGGAGAAGATCTGCTCTGGCAGGACAACCCCCTGCGAGGACACAGACACCGGGACATCTCCATGGCAGGTGGGAGAGCCAAGCCCCAGCCCTGGCAAACGCCGACCCCGAGCTGGGCACCAGGCTCCTCTGCTCCTGATGGTTCCCACCAGGAGGGCTGGGAACCCCTTGCGTTTGTTAAACAGTAAAACTCTAAATACCCTGAGAACAGGGAGACTGTATTATTATTTTTTCCCCTCCGGGGAGAGGACCACACTTTGCTCTTCAAGCTAATTAGTGGTAGCAGCTCCTAACCCCTCTGGGTCAGGTACATATTTTCCACATGAAACACATCTATAATCAACTATTTTTATGGAAATTATTTCACTTTCCATTATGGGATCTGTACAAATGATGAAAAACAGTCATGCAAAAAACTGCCTGCAAAATTTTGGAACAGTGCAGCACGGGCAGAAGCAGGAGGTATTTGCTTTGGGATCACATGGCTTTGGTTGGAAAAACTGGCTCTTTTTTTTTTTTCCTTTTTTTTTTTTTCTTTTTTTTTTTTTGTTTTAAAGGGAAACAGAGACTGAAACAACCCTGAAAATGCCATAAGAAGCAGAAGTCACGATCCAGCGAGCGACCTCATCCCAGAGAGAGAGCTGCCTTGACTTGAGCCTTCCCTCCTCCGGCAGGTTTGACAAAAGGGATACTGCATCTCGAGCTCAGCGCCGCGCCAGCCGCTTCCCACAAACCCTTACAATTCAGCAACGCTCCACAAAACCCGGCGAGACGCGTCCCTGGCCGAGGACAAACGCTGGGACATCTCAACATTTCGCTTTGCGAGAAAGGTGCAATATCGGCAGCGCCCCGGGAACCAGCAGGGTCGTCCTGGTTTTAGAAACACAGGACTAATTTATCTTCTAACAGTTGGGAAAAAAAAAAACGCGCTTTTAGAAAACTCTAGTGTCTGATTTTATGAAAATATTTACTTTATAGCCAGCCAGGCTCTGTGGGATTCAAGGTCTCAGTGTTTTTGAGCCTTTCGGGTGCAGGGATGAGGGGCGAGACCCCGGTGCTTGACCCAGGCTGGCCAACGGGGTAATTTCATACCATAAATGTCATATTCAATAAAAATGAAAAAGTTTGTTGCACAGTTTTCTCTCTTGCTCTCTCTCCCTTGATGGTGGTGGGTCCAGAGAACTTCTAGCCCCAGTGCTCTAGCCCTTGTGCTCGCTGTGTCTGACACTTGCTGCCCCTGCTGGGAGTGCTCAGCTTCTGCTGATAGAACGGGCTGAGTATGACCCTTGCGTATTTTATACTGGTATCAGGATCGATACTGGTTATTAATGTTAATTATTTAGTCTTATCGTACATCCTTACCCTAAAATCTATTTATATTTCACCCTCCTGCGTTTCTTTGTTTTGTTCCCCGTCTTCCCTTCCCGGCTGGGGAGGGGTCACCGGGTGACAGAAGAATTGTCTAAATGACAACAAATTGAGGTGGGTTTCTCAAACCCATGTCAAGGGGTCAGGGCAGCCCGTGCCGACGCTGAGCCGTGTGCTCTGGGCGACGATGGGCTGCTGGCACCGGAGCGAGGATGGAGACTAAGGAAACACTTTTAAAGGGGGCTGAAAAAAGTTAAGACCAAGCTAAATGCGAGAGTAAGGTTTTTGGGGGCGTTGTTTCCTCCTCCCTGGGTGCACCAAGTCGGATACTGTGCAATTTCTATGCCCCCTTGTGGGGACTTCACCCTTCCAAGGTGGCTCCGAGGAAGAAGCGCGCCTCTCCTATCAAGCGGGGCGGCAAAAATCAGGGCTGGTTTCCGAAACGGGACGGGAGGGGAGGAGAGACACCCCCAGACCCACGTGCTCTGATTCCCCGTGGGGAGACCCTGCAGCAAAATATTGCACCTTTCCAGCCACCCCTCGCACAGACGCACCGCGGGAAGCTGCGGCGAGTGCCTCCCCCAGCCCGGGAGCAGGAGAGAGGGGGCAGACGTGTGGGCACGGAGAGCTCCGGGATTTGGGGCTGGGGGCTTCTTTGGGGGTCAGAATAACCCAGTGTGAAGAAAGGAAGGGGCAATGCTACACAGGCAGGGGCCACGGAAGGGTCTCGAAACAGAGGAACCGCAATGCCTGATTTATTAATCACTCCAGATAACGAAGGCAACATTCACATTTTGTTTGAGACAGCACTGGAAGGGGAGAGGACCCCCGATGATTTTTTATTTTTTTTTCTTTTCCCATTTGAGGACTTAAGACTCCACCTGTGGGAGTGGGGAATGTGTGATGCACAACTGCCACGGGGTGCCTCTTGCTTGCACCCAGTCTGCGTTCAGGATTTTGGGGAGGAGGAATCGGTTCCTGCTGCCCAAGGCAGGGTGCTCTGCGCTGGCGGCAGCTGGGTGGGAGGCTCTCTGCCCTGCTCATCCCTAAAATGGCTGTTAAAAGGGGCAAGAGAGAAGGAAATGCACTAAATCCACTGGAAGGAAGGAACGAGGCTGGGAACAGCCTGGAAACGAACCTCTCCGAATCCCTGAAGTGCAATACACTCGCGTCCGGAAAGCTTTGTGAGTTCTTGGAGCGGAGAGGATGGGTCCCGACTCCTCGGCAGAGCCCATCCTTGCACTGGCAGAGGTTTCCTGTCACCTGGAGGACGTACTTTGGGCACAACTGTAGCAGCATCTTTTGTGTTAACACTAGAGACTGAAGTGGGGCCGGGGACTGACGTTGTCTGTCATTTAGCCAAGCCTGCCCATCTGCTGTGGGCGAGGTAACGCTGCACACCACTGCAACACACCGGGGATTAAAAGCTTGTCGTCTCGGGGTGTGCCCATCACTTTACCAAGGAATTGGCAGGAACATCAATGACAAAAGATCACCCAGTTACCTCCCTATGGAAAATTACGCCCGGCTTTCCTTTCACGAGACTGCAGTTTTGCTAATTAACTCCTCTCCCCCCTCCACCCCCCAGCGTCATCTTCGACATACACAAAGTTTTTTGGAGGTTACAAAACCGTAAGCGTAAAAATGCTTTTGTCTGTTTTGCAAAGAAACCTTCTGAAATTTGATTCATCGTTAAATACCAAAGTAACAACTCCTTCCCTGAAACTTAACTGGAAGAATGCAATAATACTCATCCCTTGGCCCTCCAGGTGGCTGAAACCAGAGATTCCTTGAAGCTTGCTCATTCTTAGGACACAAATAACATACAAGTACCAGTTACTAACTTCTTCAACAGGGTAACAAAAAGAACCAGGGAGGGGTGAAAAGAGGCCTAAGGACACTGGAACCAACTCAGAAAACCACGACAGAGCCCATTTGAGGTTTGGGACAGAAACAATTTAAAACTCTGCAAAATACTTTTTAAAAACATGATCTCTCTTGAAAAAATAACTGGAGGAGCTTTTAAACTTCTCCGTACGTGTCTGAGGAGGAAAAACCCAACAAGGATCAAAAATACAGATAAAAAATAAACGTGATTCTACTTTGCAAGAAGTATTTTCATCGTTCTCAAGGGTGGCTCACCATTCCCAAAGTACGCTCGGGGCTTTAGTCTCTCTTGCTCTTTGCTCCTTTCTTCCTGTTTCTTCCTCTTCTGCTCCCAGAACGGACGCAAAAGTCTTTGGTCTCAGAACACTGGATGCAGCACAGTGTTGCAAGCACATACTAACGGTGTTCACACTCGGGGAGGAGGCAGGAAGGAGCGAGGGCTGGTCCTGCTGAGGAGATGGGATGGGTGGGTTGTTGTGGGGAGTCAGCTCCTAGATGGCTCCTTCACTGTGCATACTGTGGTTGGGCTTGTTGTGAGTCACACAGTTCTGCTCGTTCAGCAGGTTTGCTGTCTCGTCCGGCAAACCGTCATGCAGCTCCGTAAGAGTCAGTTCAATTTTAGTGTTTTCACTGTCCGAGGACTGAGGGGTTTTGTCCATCCGGGATGCCATCAGGGCATTTTGGTACTGCTGTCTTGAGATCTGCTCCCAGGACAGAAGGAAGGAACAAAAACAGCCCAGTCACACTTCTGTGTGCCTCCCATAGGACGCACTGAGAAAAATCAAGCTCTCTCCCTTTCCAGATGATCACGCTTCAACCCCTCTTTACCTGTTTCTGTAAAACACCCCTGAGCTTTGCAGGACCAGAGCATCCCACCCCAACACCACAGCCTGGTGACACTTCAGCACGGAGGCACAGCGCTGTGCTATCATCATGCTGGTCAAAGGCAGGGAGGGACTTATTCCTACGCAGAGATTTTTAAATCAGATCTCTATTTCCTTCTAACCGTGCACACTTTTAGGGCCAGAACCAGAGTTCAGTGAAGTCTTTCTCCCAGCTTCAGCGAACTCCTGGTGAGGCTCTAAGAGTCCCTGTAGAGCCAGAGGGTACAAGCATTACTGCTCTTCTCTAGGCCAGCAAAGGCAGCAGGAGCTACAGCCGTATTCTGGTACAGAAGGACATTTGTTTCTAGAAAAGACTGGGATCTCCATATGAGTCCACATTAGCAACCCATAAAGTCTCCCACGGGTTTCTGCAAGAGCTGGTTGCACTCAGCAGAACAGTCCTGACAGGAGCTGGCCCAGAGACAGCGTGTGACTGCCCAGGAAGCCCACAGCCCCATATATCTGCATATGGTGGTGGAGGGGAGAATTCCCCCCGGAGCCACAAGGAACCAGCCCCCTGAGCTCCTCCAGGTCACCCTTCTCGGCCAGGACAGGCAGAGGACGCACATGCACCGGCAGCCCCGGGTGCTGCAACAGCAGTGGGTTATCTCAGCAGGCAGGAAGGTGGAAGAGGTGAAACAAGACTTTTAAAAAAACCCTAAGTTTCAGTAGCAATGCAAGAGAGAGACTGGAAATGGAGAGAGCCAGATGGACCAGGTCACAAATCCAGAAGCAAAATCCAAACATGCACGAGGAGGTCACAACCCTGGTTTACAAGTTATTAATTGAATAAATTCCCATGTAGCACAGAGAAAACACTAATGTTTGGTATTCTGTCTATGTGTAAAGCAGTGATGCAAAAAGAGGAGCGTGAGTGTGATTGCAGGGACACCAGACAGTTCAGCATTCACTAGCCTCAGTAGGAACACAGCGGGAGCTGGAAGGACTCCACATACACCAGTGTAAGATGTTCTGTACAGCAGATTAGCCTGTGAAATCTGTAGCCAAGGTCTTGAATCACTAGCCAGGTAATAAATATTGCCTGACCTAAATCCCAAAGGCTTCAGCCATTGACCAGTACGCTGGCATCTGTCACGTTTTGAAGGCAAGACTGTACTCTCCTTTTAAAACTTGGCTACGGAATAACCGATTCAGTATTCCAGTATTTCTACTCTATTCCACATTCTTAATATTGAATTAACTTTGAGAGAAGTTGAGTTCACAAATCGTTTGAGTTGCATACAAAGAAACCACGAACGTGCACTTAATTTAAGAAAAGCATCAAGGTCAACTTCTGGCCATGGGACGTCAGCTTCCCTGGACTCCCAGCTGGGCTGGAATTGCTGCCAGCATTAGCTGTTCCTCGGCTCAGCTGGATTTCCTATCCCACAGGACTCGCACACATTTCGGTGTGGGATGCACCATGCTGGGGGTCAGAGCTGTATTCATGCAGCAACTCACTGGTAGTATGAGACATGAGCCTAACATGTGAAGTTAAGATAAAGAGAAATGTCCAACACTTCTCCAAGCAGAAGCAGGATGACAGCCCAGAAAGTTAAGATCAAGAACCCCAAACTGAAACCAAAATCAAAAGTGAATGAAATCTGCAACCACCAGAAAATATCTTATCCTTTAGAAAAGGACACTGTCTGATAATGAAGGGTCTCCATTTCAGATGGCTCCAAAGGCTTCACAAGGATACGTCTTTCACGACTAAAAGCAGAGAGAGATTATTTTCTATAATCTTTCCTTGAGGGACCTGAAATCCAGAAACTTACGTGAACAATCTACTTACAGGCCTGAACGAGAGGAACGAGTGAAGACAAATCAACGGACGACAGGTATTGAGAAAAAATAATTTAAAGTGATTCTTAAAGACCTGCTTTCACCATGCTATTCCCTCACCGAGCAATCTAGAGGGACCTCCCTTCCCCAGGCTCTCTGTCCTACCAGCCAAACCCCAAGCTTTCCAGCAGGACCTTTCCAGCTTTTTTTCCTACCTTGACAAACTGAATATCTGTGAGTGCTTTCACTGAGTAGTCCGGAACGTACACTTGGAGGAAAGATGCGTTGAGCTGGTTGTTGCTGCTCCCTAACGTTGGCGTCACTGCATCGATGCGATCACTTCGGTTTAAAGAGTCTGAGTGATTCAAGCCGCAGGGCCGGGGCGGAGACTTGTTTTCGGCTGAGAAACGGGCAAGAGCGAGAGATTTCTTAAAATCAAGTAGAAAACACTTAAAGTCACCAGTTTCAAAGGGACGTATTAAATGATAATGTAGCACAAATGAACTGCAAATATTTAATCCACTCATAACTGGACATGCAGCTAAACAACCAAATTGCCCTGAAAAAGAGCACATTTTGAGTCAAGAGCTGGTAGCCAACATCTCTGAGCGTGCCTTAAACACACCTGGTTTGGTTTGTGCTGCAGTGGACATGCCCTGTGCACGGCTGGTCACAGCCCTTCACCTCATGAGTCCTAACCACCAGAGAAAGGTAATTTCCCAAGGCTCCCTCACAGCAGCTCTTCATAGTCAGACCATGCTTAATAATTTTTTTTTTTCCTTAACGATTTATAATCACAGCTCCATACCAGACTTTCCATCCACAGTCAGTCCCAGCTAACACTTACCCCCTTTTATTCCACCTGATACCTATGTGTGCCCTGTTCTGAGTTAAAATAGACATTTTCAAAATCCTAAGAGTGATAGAGTCCTCAGTAGACCAAAGTGCAGTCCTTGTCATGATTCCTCCAACATTTCCTCTGGTATCCCCCCTTTGCTTGAAGGGGCAAAAACTCAACACAGGAGAGCAAGCTCCACGTGGTCACGCCAGCCAGAAAAACAGGGGAAACAGCCCATGCCACAGAGAAAAATCTGTGTCCAGCAAAGGAGTCAACTAGAGACATCATTTTCCATCACTGGCCTCTAAGCCCTGCAGGGTTTCACTTGAAAACTTCTCAGCCATCCCCTGGGAGTGTGTCTGGCCATAGTTTATCTCCAGTAAACGTGCCTTCAGGAAGCCACGGACGTTTTGCATCTCTAGCTTCCACCCACCCAGTGACCCAGAAGACAGGAGGGCAGAAATGCATCCTAAGAGAGGTCCCAAGCCCTCCTGCAGATGGGCTGCTCCCTGGGTGCACACACAATACATAGTGACCAAAGAACTGTCTTTGGGGACTGGTGGATTTTGGGATCTTAGTGCAGTTAAATTTGATGTAAACTCTGCTACTCGCCACGTGACCCCCATTCTCAGCTGAAAGATCATTTTCATATAATCTTAAGACACAAAGCCTCTTCAAGCAAATCAGCCACAGTATCCTTGCAAGCTTTTCAGATTCTTTTTTGAAGATTTTTTTCTCTATATAAACTTATTTCTAAAACTCAACCCTACCTCTGCCACCTAATTGCTATAAATACAATCTGTCCCGCCCCAGGGACACAGCCTGTCCTGCATCTCTGCCTCCACCCTCTCCTAACCCTAACGCTTTAGATGCTTCTAGACGTGTGGCAAAACTGTCCTGTTTTTTACTTCCCACATAAAGTCCATCCTCTGATGTTGTCTTTCCTTCCATTTTAGAAAAGGGAACAGAAAAATACGAGTTCTGACAACTTGGTAATTTTTCTGCCATTTCTGCGCTGAGGAATTAGCGCGGGTCCCTGCGGCAACACCGAGAACAGGCTCGGGGGGAAGCACTCGGTGCTCTGTTAGGTTTTCTTCCATACTGCCTTGGCATCTGGAAAGCCACAGCAGGCTGCAGCAGCTGCTGCCAGGGGCCAAATCCCTACCTACACTCCAGTTCCCACTGGAGAAGAAGGAACTGTGAAGGCTGGGTGAATCCCTCCTGTCCTTCCCACCTGCGCACACAAAGCACGGCTCTGTGTGACGGGAGCAGCATCGCTGCTGCTCGGGATAAAGGCATCTGTCTGGAACTGCTTTATGCTACTGAGAACTTGTATCTGCTTCTTCTTTTCACCAGGGGGTCTTACAGTACATTACTAATAAAAAACAAAGAAAGGCAGCAACATCATAAAGCATATATTAACAAACAAACAAACAAACAAACAAAAGGGACAGGTGAAACTAAAGGACAGAACAAAAAAGTATGATAACTAAAAATCTGAAGAGGGGGAAGGACATGACTTCTGGACCAAGCACAAGCCAGGGAGGGAGAAGAGAAGTTACTAGAGAAGGAAGGATACAGAAAGGGCAGACGACAGAGAACACCAGGCAGGTCTGTGTCTGCAGAACAGCCCCCTGCCAGCCCCCTGCCAGCCCAGCCCAGATCAGGACAGAACTTTTCTCCCCAGGTTTTCCCATACTCCTCACCTTCCTATACAGGGGATAAAGAGTACAAACCACAAGACAAACATCAATACATCTCTATTGTGAATTTGGGGTTAAACGACAGGATCCTTTTTGGAAGGACCCAGCAGAAAGTCTGAGTTTCATCAAAACTGGTACCACATTTGTCATAGTGACCAGGCTTACCATATCAGTGCCTTACACAGGAGATTCTTCCCATTATTATTTTCCGTTATTGATTATATTTTTTTGTAGTTGGGGAAAAAAAAGCTAGGAAAATATGCTTGGCATTTATAATGGAAACAACTTGCACGCGCAAGTATACACTTATTTGTAGCAAGGAGAAGGAAAAAGAAAAAAAAAAGAAGACCTTGCAAAACAAAAGAACTGAGCGAAAAAAAGATAATCAAAGCCACCAAGCTTAAAAGAAAGCCATTAGGTACTTTAATTAAAGCAAGATTAAATTTCTCCCCCCTCTTTGAAGTTTAGCAGCAGGAAACTTTAACTGGGCAGGAAAAAAATCCCCTGCAGGGCAACAACCTGTAGTTTGTTTGGAATGTGCATGAGACTAATTTAAGGACTGATGGCGAAATACATTTTCAAAAGTGAAAAAAGAAGAGGGGGAAAATACAGGAAGCAGATGGTGAAAGTTTATGAAGCGCATGATACGTATTAATGTTGAGGAGATGTTTCGCTTAAATATGCATATCATTATCTCGTTTGCTTTTAGGTCTGGGGAAAGACATTTCATCTGAAAAAGAAAACTTCAAAAGGAAGAAATATGTTCACTGTGGCCCAATCTATTTTAGGATTCTGCTCTTCCTACAGACTTTCTTGATGGGTTTCCATTTTTCTCAGCTGCTCTGTGCACGCGGTGTCTGCAAAGCTCGGGTTTTGACCCTTCCCAATTTCCAGGCGCTCAACTGCATCTCAGAGCTCTTTTGGGCCCAATTTGTTCCCTCCTTGATCTCTGCTCTCCAAAGGGATTTCTCTGTCAGTCAACTTGGTAATTCGGCAGGGAACAGGTCTGAAGCAAAATGGGAACCAGAAAACCCCACTGGAGGTCCCACAACCTTCTGGCACATTCCACTGCAAATCCGTCCCGGCGGTGGCTCGCTGTGCCAGGGCAGGGCATTAACCTCACCGAGAGAATGCCCAAAGCTTTTGAGGAACTGGAACGGCCACACTCTATACAAACCATAGAATTTACCCGTAGGAGAATATAAGAATTCTTTCATTAAAGAAGTTTTCCTTTTATGGCAGTTCAGCAGCAGACATTCTCCTCCGCCCAATGTATTTTCTTCCAACATTTTTAAGCCTCAGCTTGGGGGAGGGAACACCTTCTTTCAAAAATTCTCCCTTGCTAATTCTCCCCCAGCGTACATACGAGAAACAAGAACAAGCACACGTTACCAAACACATTTTTCTTCAACGCCTTCCCAGCTCTTCCCATTTTGATGACTCTCAGCACAAAGGAAAGTTCCGGATACCTACCTGCGAGGCATAGCTCTGTGCTGGACTTCTCCCTAACGAGCAAAGGGGTCAGATAAATACAGACTGCAGCTGACTTTTTTTATGGCATCAGGGCAGTCACAAGAACGGTGAAAATAGAAGCATGCGGATTTACCTGGAGAACCTGCTGCTAACAACTCTGTTCTGCTGACAACAAAGGTACGAGACAGGGACAAGGGAACTAGAAGAGGGAGAGAAAAAGGATGAGATCACGACCAGAAAGGCGGCAGCTATCCACACTCGACAGGGGAAGGAGCCAGTTCACACACTGAAGAACTAAAACCAAAAGTGCAAATCAACTGTGAAAAAGTAAAGGGTTAAAACAAAAGCAAAACCAAAAAAAAAAAAAAAAGACAATTAAACAATTTTAGGACTAAACCAAAAAACAAGCCTAAGGAATTACAGTGAGGTGAACAGTTTTCACTTGCCAATTTGAATGGTTATCCATCAAAGTACACTCAGTTTTAAGTTACTTCAAAAGGAGCAGTGGTGCCCACTCCAGTCTGGAAGGCGAAGAGTTAAAACAAACCAGAAAGCTTTCACGGGTGCTGTTCCTTAGGGGAGTCAGACAAAACCAGAAATAAAACCAAAGGACACTTCATAGTTCTTCAAGTTTTCAGTAAAATGTCGAGCGAGGTAGTGATTCTCCGAGCTCCCCCCGTCAGGCTCGGTGCCGTACTGCTCATCGGTACTGCAAACCCCTCCCCAGCTGGAGTTAAAGAAAAAAAAGCTTCACTATTTTGTTGGTTTGGGGTTTTGGTGGGGGTATTTTGCAGTTTGTTTGTTGTTTTTTTAATGCTTTACTCTCCTGTTACTGATTTCCCATTCCAGGTGAGGAGAGAAGGCACATGAAGTCTATTGAGGACACACAGAAGAGCAGGAGTTTTCTCTTGTTCTGCAGCGACTTAATACTTCCCCTGAGCTTTCCTGTCTTCACAGAGCAATAGGATTTTATTTTTATGAGCTCATCCCAACAGAAAAAAAATCAATACATCATAAAACAAATTCTCTAAAACCTGGAGAGAAAGCCAGCAAAATGAGGGGTTTGCTACCGGTAAAAGCCAACCCATCAAAGGGTACACAAATCCAAGGCTGGCAGAGATTAATTTAAAATACTCCATATCCTTACGTTTGACACGACAAAGTCCAAGCTGGATTTCAGTGCACATGAAGAAGAGATCGTTTGCTCTCGTAGGACTTGGGCAACTGGCCTGGTTGTGGGGAGGGTTAGCAACACACCAAAAAAAAAAAACCCATCCCACGTGAAAACATTCAAACTGAGCAACGCTGGCAAACCAGAGATGCCACAAGTGATTTCCAAGCGTAGGTCTGGTAGGTGGAGTGACCATACCTGACCCAGCCCCGTGCTTGGGCCATTGTGCGAAAGCTGAGGGTCTGCAAAGCTCCCCAACCTTTCAAATCTGTCCAAAAGGTATAAGCTAGACCAATCAAATTAAAGTGCACATAATTAAGGAAGAATTAGTCCTGCCTGTAAAAGTGAGCTCGCACGTCCAAGAGAACTGCTGTTGTCTGTAGAGTGCAATTAAGCTATACTCATAACTTACAAAATCATTTTAATTCCAGTGTTGCTCGCTGCTGTACACACATATAGGCACACACACGTAAAGGGAGTGCTCACGAGTGCTCACAATTAAAAGAAGCTGCCTCTCAAGTGGAACACAAACCCAGGAGGACCTGACTTCAGCGTGAGAAACGTCTCTCCCTGAAGCTGAGCAAGTGCCTTTGGGTCAGCAGATGGCCAAGGCCAGCACCAGCACCCCAGCTGTCCCCAGCGGGGCTGTGGGCTCCCAGTTGAGGCTGAGATCTTAGTGGTGACACTGCTGGCACCGAAATATATCCCCAAATGCTGGAATACAGCACTGGAGCCTGCTCTTGGTGGATTATAAGACGATCCCCCCACTTTGCACCCGTGAGGTGGTGGTGGCTTGTGTGGCTGCTGCTTGTGTGCTGGGAATTGGCTTGCACCTGGGTGGGAAGTGGCTCCCACCGTGGCCTCAGACACCAGTCCTCTTCCCTCGCCGATTTCGTGGTTATATTTCCACACGTGCTGATGGGAGCAATCGCTTTTCGTGTGCGACCGCTCTCCTCAAGGCGAGGAACAGGAGTGGTAAAGCCAACCATCCCCAAACTAACCGGGCGTTTGTATTGTGCACCACTAGATGTCCCTCTGCCACTGATGATTTATTCCCGTTAATTCAGTCCCCGTTACCCCCACCTCCAAGGCCGTCCTTTGGTACCAAACCCACGGCCCCCTAAGGCTCGCATCCTCCGGGAGCTGGCAATCAGATGCCAGCCCCTGGGCTTTGGAGTCGGTGCCACCACCAGCCCGGGCCCTTCCCAGGGCTGCTGTGCCAGGAGGTATCCTGGACATCAGCCCCACGGACACGGCGGGGGGATGCCCTGCCCCCAGGGACGGGCAGGCTTGTGGAGGAGCACGTTCCAGAAGCAGAAGGTGAGAGGACCTACCTGGCGATGCTGTGAGGGCCATCACCCCATAGTAGGAAAAAGCACCAGCTTCAAACTTCATCCCCTCTTTCCCAGCCTCCACTTCCACCTTCCCCTGTTAAGGAAAAGGAGAGAGAGCTGCAATTAAAAGGGACCGTAGGTCTGCAGGCACAAGACCAGACCTGAGCCATGAAAGCTGGTTTTGCCTGATGTTCCTGAGCAGTGTCACGGTCCCTGCAGTTTGTAACGGTGCCTGAACAGGGATGGACCCTAGAGGGCAACACACTCTCATGCCCTCAGCTGTCCTGGTCCTTCAGTGGCCTGTGGCCAGCCTAAGTCCCTGCAGAGGAGCGGGTCACCTCAGTGCTTTGAGGTGGTACCCTTGCCGTGCTCCAGGTGCTGCCAGGATGCCTTCCCTCCGTGCAGGAAAAAATGCTCCCCCAGTATCACAACACGCTTCTATGGAGCACAGTCATCTGGGGGCTTGAGACATCTTGACAGTTCAGGTCACAGCTCGCATCAATCTACCACAAACATAGGAAAGGGAGTTGGGAGTCAACACACGAGGAGGCTGGCTGCCTTCACCGATGGGATTCCCACAGAAACAAAGCCCTTATTCTTGAAGGAGTAGTCCTGGGGCTACTTTGGTTTTCTTGGCTTCTAGCAGTTTTACATAATCCAGCACCTTTAACTTAAAATCCTGCTCTTTCACGAGGTATTGCCTAGAAGGACCCTCAGTGCTTCCCACACAAGTGCAGCCGTTTCTGACAGAGGCTGAACCACATGTTTAACATCACATCCTACAAAGGACTCTAGAACAGAACCCACCACACCAAACATAGCTGTAAACAGAATCCCAGAATCCCAGAACAATGTGGGGTTGGAAGGGACCTCTGGAGATCATCCAGTCCAACCCCTGACAAAGCAGGGCCACCCAGAGCAGGTCCCACAGGAACGTCTCCAGGTGGGGTTTGAAGGTCTCCAGAGAAGGAGACTCCCCCACCTCTCTGGGCAGCCTCTGCCAGGGCTCTGCCACCCTCACAGCAAAGAAGTT
>JAOTQQ010000002.1:25034555-25052291 GCA_026546715.1 Gallinago undulata | reverse complement strand
GGATGACCTCCCTCCACCTGCTGGTCACACTCTTCCTGATGCACCCCAGGATGCCATTGGCCTTCTTGGCCACAAGGCCACATTGCTGGCTCGTGGTCATTCTGTTGTCCAGCAGGATTCCCAGGTCTTTTTCCTTAGAGCTGAACATCCAGTAAACATCCCAGTTACTTTGGTATAACTGGCTTCTTAGTGGCGCCTGCTTTCATGTCCATCCATCCTTCCTGGTACTGCTCTGAGTTATAGCACACCACCACAGACAGAAGAAATCTCATGCAGCTTCCAGGCTGAACTACACAAAGCTGGGATTTCAGGCAAACAACCAATTACCTGCAATGCTTTCCCTCTGGCTAGACTGGAAAGGACAGACAGACTGCCCATCGCATGTGTACTAAATAGATTGAACATCAACTGGACACCATTGGGTCAAAACGAGTCCAAAAGGTAGATTTTATTTCTGTGTGCTCATTTCATTAAGGACCATATAAAATAAATATTCACACCTTTAACTTTGTAGTACTGTACTGGAGCAGAAAAATGTGAAAATGAACTCAACTTGCGTGAGCCTTGACACCAAGTCAGTTTGTCTAACTGTCCCAGGAGAGAAAATCCACAAAATCTACCTAGCAGAAGAAAGTGCCTGACTCACAAATCCACTTTCCCCCTATCACAAGCAACAACTTCACATAATCCCTTTTAAAAGCAATTTCACTCCACAACAGAAATAAGTAGCTTATCTGTTCATTAGAAGCCTTCCAAAGGTATGACTTCATCACCCAGGGACAGTCTGGTTATGAACAGAGCTCTCAACCTACTCACTGCTGGTAGTTACTCACCAGCCAAGACCAGGTCCCCAAAACACATACAGACCTGGGCTTTGATCTTCACATACAGTCAGTTGGGAGGTAGTAGCTAAATCCAAACTAGTAACTAGCAGTAGCAGTTGAGTTTCAGTTCCAAGTCCATTGCTGTATCAGCACATGCAGCACCACCAGGCTTCCCAGTGGTGGCCATATGAAGACCAATGTGCTTGGCCATTACCAAGGCCCCGCGTGGAGTACTGTGTCCAGCTTTGGAGTACTCAACACAGGAAGGACATGGACCTGTTAAAATGGGTCCAGCAGAGGGCCATGGAAATGATCTGAGGGCTGGAGAACCTCTGCTGTGAAGACAGGCTGAGAGAGTTGGGGGTGTTCAGCCTGGAGAAGAGAAGGCTCCAAGGAGACCTTGTAACAGCCTTCCAGTACCTGAAGGGGCTACAGGAGAGATGGGGAGAGACTCTTGATCAGGAAGGAGAGCCATAGGATGAGGGGTAATGGTTTTAAATTGAAAGAGGGGAGATTTAGATGAGATACCAAAAAGAAATTCTTTGGTGTGAGGGTGGTGAGACCCCGGAACAGGTTGCCCAGAGAAGCTGTGGCTGCCCCATCCCTGGAGGGGTTCAAGGCCAGGCTGGATGGGGCTTGGAGCAACCTGGTCTGGTGGGAGGTGTCCCTGCCCAAGGCAGGGGGTTGGAACTGGATGATTTTTAAGGTCCCTTCCAACCCAAACCATTCTATGATTCTATGATTCAGAATTCCCCACGCATGCTACTAGACATGCTCTGCCCTGTGTAAATGCATGCACGTGTCATCGCTGCTCTGCCACTGTTTCGTGTTCTAACAGGAATTTTGAAAAAACACAATGACAAATACAAATCTCAAACTGCTACAGAGGAACTTCCCCTTAGCTACAAGAAGAGCTGTGGCAAACAAGTGACCTTGTAGATAAAGCAGTAACTCTAGAGATTAAATTGGCAAATTTAATGCACAAGATATCTATTTAATTGTGTTCAGGTATGCATTTACTGCAAAGGTGTTCTTGGTCTCTCCAAATGAGACAGTAAGTCCAAGTCCATTTAAGTAACAAAAGCAGAGTATTTATCCCCTCTTGATCCTTGCAGAACCAACCTTGTTACCATTTTTATAGCATGTACCTACTGCCACATGCACTTTTTCAAAGTCATTATAGAGCTAGCACATTGTGTTTGTCTAAACATCCATTGATTGAAGAATAGCTCAGAAAGAACTCACTGTTCCTTGGTATCGCCCATGTCCTCCATTTACATCTTTGCAGCATTACCTCATTCAGGAGCATTATCTTGCCTCTTGGAATATTTCAGATTGCAACAAGTCAGCACATTAAGAAAGAGAAGCCAAAGAGCTACCAGAGGCTCCTCAAACCTTTAAAAGTTGAATCCACAATATCATAACCCAGCGCTTTCTTAATTGTTTATCACTAAGAGTGATTTTTTATTTTAGACACAGTTAAGGAAGATTTCAAGCCTTGTGTTACAACTTTAGCTGTGATGCTTGAATTTCTATGACCAAAAACCAATTTCAGTTATGCAGGATAGAAACTTAAATTCCTTTCCAGCAACATCTCTCTTAAAGGACTGTTTCTGTTCAAACGGTGCTAGATGGAAGCTAAGTTTCCATGCAAAGCTTTACTTCTCTATTCAAGTGTTTCTCTCAAGTAATAAAACCTGGGAGATAGGGGCACTGGAAGCAGCCCTGCACAGAACAAGCAGAAAACAGTCCTTCTACACCACAGGAGTTGTCATAGCAACAGGACAAGGGGTAACGGTTTTAAATTGAAAGAGGGGAGATTTAGATTAGATACTAGAAAGGAATTCTTTGCTGTGAGGGTGGTGAGACCCTGGAACAGGTTGCTCAGGTCCAAGGGTTCAAGGCCAGGCTGGATGGGGCTTGGAGCAACCTGGTCTGGTGGGAGGTGTCCCTGCCCAGGGGAGGGGGGTTGGAACTCAATGATCTTTAAGGTCCCTTCCAACCCAAACCATTCTATGAGGTTCCAATCTAAAAAGCACCCAAATGCAGTGACCTCAGGGTAGGGCAAGTGCCTGGATGGCAGGGTGCCCAGGACTCGCATGGCAGGAGGTGGCAGCAGTTCAGTAGATGGTCCAAAGCCCCCGCTGAAACGGGCGCTTCCCACAGCACCAAAGATAGAGGCTTCAAAACTGCACAGCAAAGTGTCAGCACTCTGAGCTCCCCGTACCTCCTTCTGCAAAAGGGAAAAAAGCACCAGAGAAAGCATCCTCACCAAACTCCTACAATGTGCCATCGTTTGCACCCCTGTTTTCTAAGCAATGCCAGCTGTACGCAGAGATTCCCCGGCACTGCCTACCCTAGTGATCCATAAAGCAGAAGTAACTTTCAACAGATGACTGGAAGTGGGAAGTGCTCTCTGCCCTTCACCACTGGTTTAACCGAGGCTGAAAGCAGCTGAGCGAGCTCTTCAAGGCTGGCAAGGACATAAAGGAGGCAGGAGCAGCTCCCAGGAGCCACAGCTCCATTCCCATGTTTGAAAGAAGACAACTTCAACCACTGGAAGCAGTATAGAGAGGGATATGTCAGGAGATGCAGGATTTTGCATATATCTACATAATCATATGTCTGACCTGTAAAATGAGAACAAAGTAGTCGACGGGCTTGTTTCGCTGGTAGAGGTAGTGTTCTGGGGCTTTCTTGTTCTTCTCGTCGTATTTCAGCTCCTGGATGACGTTGGGATGTTTTAGCAGCCTGAGAAGGATCTTCTCTGACATCTGGGATGGACCAAAGGCTTCTACTTCTATAACACAAGATACAACTTGGCATTAATCTTCATAAGCCTGGCAAGAAGTTAGCAGCACTCGTTAATAAGCATTTGCCTATAAAAGACACACAGATGCAGAGAGATCCATTATGGAATTGCAGGCTTCCTGTCTTTTGAGACTGTTAGATTTTAAGGGGGGGGGGGGGGGAACTCAACTTTCATTACTGAAGTATTTTTCAAAACAACCGAAAACCATGTCTTCATCTGAAAGGGAAAAGAAAAAGGCAGTCTTGCCCTCTTGAGAGTTCAGAGTGACAGTTGTATAGGCTCACTGGAGAGTTGTATAAATGGAAGAGCTTAAAAATTGGGGCACAGAGAATCTTTGAATTGTTTTTTCCTTCCTCAAAAGGTATTAAAGTTACAGCATTTATTGCATTTTTTTTTAAAAAGTAAATTAAAAAATCACTGTTTGGGGACTAGAAAGTTGCTCTAGATAGATGCTCTACATAAATCAAACACACAATTAGGGTTGCCACAGTTCACATGGGAAGAGTTACTCAAAGTGAGAGGCAGTGCGGGTCAGTTCAAACCACGTGGGATTACTGCCTGACCCACAGAACACACCCCTCATCCACTTGCTCTTCAGTGTTCCAAACAGGAGCTGTTTGAAGCGGAAAAGCTCATCCTTGTGTCAAGGCAGGGATGTCGAGATTTACACATGCAAATTGATACGCTTTCCTGACACCTCATTTCAGAACAGGGCCGTTAATGACCCCAGCACCTTTCATCTGCTAAAGATACCATTCTTGGTTTAGAACAGAGAAACCCAAACTGTAGCTTTCATCTCATTTAGCAGCAGTTTCCCAGCCAGATCCGGATTTAAGCTACACAATCCACAAAACAAGTAGAGAGGTAGGCACTGTAAGTCTATGTCTGTCGAGCAGGTGCTTAGGGAACTCCATGGAGTCTTGTACCACTACACGAGCAACGCCTTGCTTGCTGTTAAATCCACATCTTCCTCTTGAACCGCCTCCTTTCACCAAGGACACGCTCACGTGCACATGAGCCGCAGGAGTCCAAGCCGTCTAAGGAATTACTGCCCCTTAGGTGAGATGTGATAACCCATCACATGCGTGTTTCTTTTAAGCCACAGAGGCAAAACAAAGCACGAAGGCAGACTAGAAGCACCTAGGCAGGCAGATACTGCACCTTAGAGGAGGGGAAGTACTAATTCCCAACCGGAGCTGGCAAACTTGAGACAAAACAAATTTATCATTTCCAACCCACGAATACGTGTTGAACACAGCAGTGAGAGGCGCCCGTCTGAAAGGCCCGAAACTCTTTACATGTCAAAGAGAGACAGCACGAGCAATAGGAAGATAGGTTTTCCACAAGCTCTCCTGTTAACAGGTCTCATCTCTGAGGTGGAGGGACCCACTTTACGACGGAAGGCAGTATCAGCTGCAAGAAACCATTCAAGGCCCTGGCCTCTCTGCCAGACTGCCCACCCAAGGGCTAAAACATCAAGGTGTTCTGGGATGGAGACAACTGTCCTCTGAAACCCGAAGTCATCACCGGAGGTCACACAAGCCAGTCAGAAATCCATTCTAAAAAGCACAGTTCAACCGCCTGCGCAGTCTGCATTAAATGTGTCGGGAGAGTTTTTCACTTGGAGTCAAAAAAGTCTCATGGAACGGGGTTAGACCTTCGGGCAAAAAGTCCAGCATCTCTTTCTGGAGAAGGCGCCAGAGGGCAATTACAGTCAGCTGGCCAGTGGTATCGAGTCCTCTTTGGTTTGTTCCCTGAGCTCTTCCTAATGGGGTGCACTTGCTAGTCGTTAATCTGACGGGCTCTAGACATGCAGTGCGGCACTTGGCGTTCATCCTTACCTTTCAGACCAATTTAAAGTTACTGGTCCACCCCTGGCAAATGTCTCAGAGGGTTCATGCCGACACTGAACACAGGAGAGGAGAGAATTTAAAAAGAAAAACACAACAGTGGTATTATTTGTCACCCCCCCGCAAATCCAGCCTCCCTTCCCGCCTGCACTGTCCCACCCGTCTCACCGGCCTCTGCTGACAAACTGCCTCCGGGGCTCCGGCGCGACCGCAAAGGAAGGTAACCCCCCCACTTGCCTGTTGCCAGGAACCGGTGCATGGCCAGGAGGAGCTGCGGTGATATTTTCACCTTCATCTCGCTGTCCGTCTGCTTGAAGGCAGAGAAGTCCTGCTTCCTGTCCCGATGAGCTACCTTCTTTTTCGTCTTGTTATCGGCTGGGGAAGGGAGGGGGGAGAAAGAAAGGAAGGAAGCGATGTCCGTTAGAAGGGGGTCCAACCCGACGGATGGGACGGCCACCCAGAGCAGCCAGGTGTGCAGACGGAGCCCTCGGCGGTGCAGGGGAAGCACACATCAGGAACCACAGCGAGATGTGCTGCGGGTTCATCACACTGCCCCTGTCCTGCAGATCCCACGGACTCTGTCACCTCTCTGTCACTTCAACAGGGGGAAAGCCTCTGCTTGCAAACATCTAGTTGGAGAGCGGCTCTGCATATTGCACAGAAGGTGCGGGTGCATCTCTAGGTGGAGAGGAGACCTGCTCAGGGTGGCTAACGATTGAAAGGTGGTCTTCTACAACACTATCTGTGACAACTACTTTTTTTCATATACCTTCCTTAGAAAATGCACCGGAAGTTCACAGACTAAATATACAATGACTTATTTTCTTATGCTGTACCACGGCTTTCCTTATGCTCATTTCTTATTATTTCTTTTGCTGTACCACAGGGAACTGCTGGAGAGGGGACAGCAGAGGGCTACAGAGATGATAAGGTGCCTGGAGCGTCTCTCTAATGAGGAAAGGCTGAGGGACTTGGGGCTTTTTAGTCTGGAGAAGAGAAAGCTGAGGGGGCATCTGATCAACACCTATAAATACTTCAAGGGGGGGTGTCAGGAGGATGGGGCCAGGCTTTTTTCAGTGGTGCCCAGGGACAGGACAAGAGGGAACAGGCACAAACTTGACCGTAAGAACTTCCATCTGAACATGAGGAGGAACTTCTTTGCTGTGAGGGTGGCAGAGCCCTGGCAGAGGCTGCCCAGAGAAGTGGTGGAGTCTTCTTCTCTGGAGACATTCAAACCCTACCTAGACATGTTCCTGTGCAACCTGCTCTGGGTGGACCTGCTCTGACAGGGGGTTGGACTAGATGATCTCTAGAGGTCCCTTCCAACCCCATATCATTCTGGGATTCCATGATTCTGTTTACAGCTATGTTTGGTGTGGTGCGTTCTGTTCTATAGTCCTTTCTAGGATGTGGTGCTAAACCTTTGGTTCAGCCTCTATCAGAAATGGGTACACTTGTGTGGGAGTCTGATTTTGTACAGCTTGGGAAGCACTAAGGGTCCTTCTAGAAGATACCTCTTGAAAGAGTAGGATCTTAAGTTAAAAGTGCTTAAGTGCTGGAATATATAAAACTGTTAGAAACCAAGAAAACCAAAGTCATCAATTTAAAATGACTGGAGTTTTGAGGGCCCACAGGCACTTCTGGTACATTGATTCACTGCAGAGAATTTGGGCAAGTACACAAAGAGATGTAGGTGAAGGTCGCACCGTGAAGCCTCACCCATTTAGGTGTTGCCAGATTTAAAGTTTTGCATACTAAGATGACAAAAGGGATTTACCATACTAGGGAAATCACTGAGATCTGGAGTCCTGTAGGTATCCAAATATAGGCTACAGACTACACGAGGCTAAAAGCAGTTGAGTTTGGGGCTTGGAAATGCACAATACTGGTAACTAATATATTTCTAGAAAGATTTTCCCAAGTCACACGGCTATTTAGATTCTCAACTTCCCTGTTGACAAGCCTCCACTACAAGACTATCACAGATTCAACAGCAACCCTGTACCGACAGTAACCCACCTACTCTTGATATTTAAGCTCATTCTGTGAGCAGTGCAAATCTGAAAATCAAAGATGCTTGTCCCCAAGCACACGGAGAAGAAAGATGATGATCCGTGCCCTTTTTCTTCTTTGAAACCAGAAGCCTCTTAGGTTTGTAGTACTTTAGCCAGGACCTGGACTACATCAGGGACTGCGGTTTCTCTTCCAAAAGCAGAAACAGAAACCACCCAAGGGAGTGGTTACAGGCTGAAAACAATCCCTGCCTTAGGAATATAGTTCAAGATAGACTTTATCTGAACTTGTAGTTAAAGGAAAGATGGATAGCAAAGCAATAGCAAGTGAACAGGTGAAAAGTCCCCCAGAGGCTCTCACTACATCCTATCTCTTGGAAGAGGGAGGAAGAATAGAAGCCATTTTTTCTGAAAAGCTCAGAGAATGCTTTTTTGTTTCTTTAGTTTTGTTTTTTTTTACAATGGTGTAGCTGAGATGCTTTCTCACAAGGAGTTCCGTCATTGCTCTCTTTGGGGAGGCAAAAATCAACACAAGTAGAAGTTTTGGCCCCGGGACAGGGACAGTAAAGCAGCTCTGTGAATGAGCTGTACCACCACGGGCTCCATGCTGCACTTCTGGGACCTGAAAACAGCATCACAACATGAGAGCATGCCTTAAATCTTTCTGTCTGCATCAGTCATCAAGGTAAGATACTCAGGCTCCTAATCAAACGATGGGTGATTTCAAGTCCTCCTCCTGTTTCCTTGGCAGCTTGTAAGGAAGAAGAAAGAAGAAGAAACCTTCCCCCAAGAAAAATGTTTCACAGTGAGAGCACAGCCATATGGCTCGAAGCCATTATCTTGGCTTATTTTAGTAAGGAGTGGTCTTAATTGTTCTTCACTATCCAAACGCCTTCTGAGCTTCTTGGAAAACACAGGAACCAAGGATTGGGTGGTGGCAGAAGCAACTGAATCTGGACCAGGTATTTCCTGTCTATCTACATGAAGTGAGATGGAGACCTGGGCACTGAAGTTATCTTGGCGTGCTGGAGTGATCCCTGCTTACAGAGCGCAGTGATGATGCTTGGTTCTGCGACCAGAACAATGTGCTGTGTGAGAAATACCCTAAGTATAACTTCTGGTGAGATACCAACAAACACTGTTAACTATCTTCAGCAGGTTCTGGGAATATTTAGACTTTTCTTTCAAATCAAAGGCAGCAAGGCTGACTGTGAGCTCCTGGGATGAGGGAGAGATTGCAAGAAGAGGATAGGTCCGAATACCAGTAAGGTTGTGATCCCTCTTGTAATATTCCTGAGCTTCCAGGCCTGATGCAGAACACCACAAATAATTGCATGTATTTCCTTGAAGGACTCAGCCTGGGCTGGAGATGGCTACAGAGCAGGGATTTCAAACCTCAGGTCACCCATTCAGGTGGGCAGGGAGGCAGCAGAGAGAAGGACACGCACCTGGACATCATCCTGGGATGGGTTCTTGTTCTCTTCCTGTGCTTCCTTTTGTCTTTAGGATCTGTACTAACCAGGTTAGACACCTGCAGCGAGCTCCAGACCAGAGAATGAGGACAAAAATATTTCATCAAATGGAAGTGTGGTTCTGTCTAGCACACAAGAACTGCACAAGGACAGAGACAAGCAATGGCTGGAGACACGCATCCACCAGATACTCCAGGAAAAGAAAGCACAATTCCCAGGGGACTAAACTCACTGACCCTGCACCCGTAACTCAGCACCAAGATGCCCAGCCCAAGGCACTCAGAGGTGGCTGCCAGAGCCTCACTCAGCTTCTCCTCCTTCCCTGATGTCAGCCAGGCTGACAGCCTACCCCCCCCTGCCCCCGCACAGTTCTTTTTCATTTAAAAAAGAAAAAAAAAAAAAAAGCTTAGGAATTAACTAGCTTATTTTTGCCAGTTCTTTCTGTCCCTAGCTGGGAAAACCAGGCTGCCCTTTGTATCACACGTGTTTTGGCAACTAACACAAAACCACCAGGACTGAACCTGAAGCTCTAAAACAGCCTGAAAGAGCTTCCCGGAAGGATGTGGTTCCTGCAGATGCTACAGATGCTGGAGAGCAGAGGGTTGGCAAAAATACAGTCCTAATGGCCAACAAAGTAAAAGCAGCAACCTTGGTCTCTCTAAAGATTAGCTTCCATTTACAGAAGACTCTGCTCTCTGGCGTGGGAGACTGATGTACACTCTCCCAATACCTGTAGGTCTTGCCAGACAAATTGGTGTTGCACAACCTTTTCTATATTGCTGGTTTCACTGGATGACAGCAGAAATACTTATTAGGGCAAACAATTTTTATTCTTGTAGCCCTGTACTTGAAATGGGAGTAGTGATACAGAGTTTACCAGCGCATATATTTAGCGTACCTGGTTTGACAGCTGTTTGGAAATAGGAATGTTAGGGTAAGATGTGGTCTTCCCCCCAGGGAAATGACTTGCAAGGCTAAAAACCAAATCATCAGGGGAAAGCTATTGCAGCTGCAGCAGTGCAGCGTCTGGGTGAGCATTTTAAAAATGCAACGTAAGCTGGTGCTTACAACCAGAATACTTGTCCCAAGTCACAGGCCATGGAACAAGAGAAAATGGCCTCAAGTTGCACCAAGGGAGGTTCAGATTGGAGATTAGGAACAACTTTTCCATGGGTAAAATTCTTAAGCCTTGGAATGGGCTGCCCAGGGCAGGGGTTGAGGCCCCATCCCTGGAGGGATTTCAAAGCCGGGTTGCCATAGTGCTTAGAGCCATGGGTTAGTGATGGTTTTTATCAGAGTGAGGTTGATGGTTGGGCTAGGTGATCTTAAAGGTCCCTTCCAACCCAGACAATTCTATGACAATTCTTTGATTCTACTTGCCTGCAGAACACGTGCACAAGGGTGTGTTAAGGTATTTCATTTGTAGAAATACCACAGGTTTTACCTGGGACAAAGCCTCTCTGATTCTATATGCGTGATAAACAGCAGCATTCCAGTTGCATTAAGGGGATGATTAAACTCATCTTCAATTAGAAAGAGCTAAATGAGACAGGTCACGGGTCAAACTCGGGTCAGAACGGTGACTCCACGTTCCTCAAGTGGACTCTGAGGTCTGAGGCCAATACAGAACATACAGCTTTCTCTCTGGGGCCTCTGAGAAGGTTGAGAAATGCTCTCCCACCATGGCCAGAGCCACTGGAGTGCAGGACAGACACCTGTAGTACATCAACCATGAAAACATACTCCAGCTTTCCAATACTAAGAGCCAAATGCACTGACAGCTCTTCATCATCACCCTGTCCAAGCCAAACTCAGAGCCCACCTGTGCCATGACAGACACCTCTTCTCTCCACCCCATCGGCATCCTCAGTACAAAGTCTCATGCTCAGAAGTACTTGGTCTATCCAGATGTTGACAGGTCACACATATTTAACAATTTTTCTTGCTCCCATCTTCTTCTCCTTGCTCCTAACTTCCCTGCAAGCCGTAAGACACAACAGACTAGAGCAATCTGAAGACATACCGCATGTTTATTGGGTATACAACCCTTGAGAAATTCAGCTGCAGAGCTTCAGCAGTAAGAGCAGCTTTCAGAAAAACCTGTAAATTTACAAGGGCTTATACCCTAACACAGTTCAAATGGATTTTCAGGGAAACAGCAGAAAGGCACAGCTCCAACACCAAGGTCAGCCATTTCATCAAATTTCAAGTTTTCATCAGAGCAAAACAAAACATTTTTTTAAACTTCAGAACAAAGGCATAACAACACTGCCAACATTTTTCATAAGGTCTACTTTTAAGTAAACACCTAGCATAGAGCAGGTCAGTCTGAGGGTTTAAAGTTGGTTTGGTCTGAGCTGAGCAAGCCAGCTTGGTCTTATAATCAAGCTACTAGCTGGGCTTAGTAGCACTGACATACTGATATCAACGTCAGAAAATGAGCTGCCTTAATGTATCATGGACAATAAGGTACTTTCAGCAAACCCAAAGCATGTTCCCATCACTACACCAATTGGAGGTGGTCACAGTACATCAATTTGCCCAAATCCAGAACCTATCACACTTTCTGTGATCTTTGCAGCTTCTCTGGATTTCTGCTCTCTCCCTTACTGCTGCAATTCCTTCAATCTAAACGGGAATGAACTTCAGCACTTCATAAGAAACCAGAAGTCCATCTTCATGGTATGTAACAGGAGCCACCCCTCAAAATCTCCTGCATCCTCCAGGAAGCTTAGGAAGTTTACCTCCTATTCTGAACCAGGAATTTTCAGCAGTAAAACCTTCCCAGGAAAGAGAGTTCCAAATAAACTCACGTTCACCAGCTCTATTTTGTTAATCTAGGAAGTGAAGTCTTCATATAGTAAAATTAAATTCTCATTTCTTTGCTCTCTAACATGCTATTAATGGTCAAAGCTTTTTTTGTCCTGAAGAACAACACAGCATGATCTATGTGGTTTCTCTTAACAAACAAGGGAAAAAACTCATTGAGAAGCATTCTGCAATGCCTCTTCGCTCCTAGAACCATGGAACGATCTCAAAGACAGGATCTTTTTGGAGTATAAAAGAAAAGTCTGAATTAACCCTGAAAAAGCATTCTGCAGTAATTGATTAGTCCAACAATTAATTTGTAAAGGTTTGAAGTGAAATTGATACTAACTGGACTTCTGTGATTTGCATAGTAATTAGACTGTTTAGCATATTGTAAAACACAACTGTGATTTAGGGGAACCTTTGGGCACATAAATACTGGTAAAAGTACAGAAAGTAGTTCAGGCAATAACAATCTATCAGGAAAAGTAGAAGTACATTTGTCCCACGGTATAAAGTGTTCATTTGGCTTGGAGGGAGAAGAGAAGATGCTTGCATTGGCCTGAAAAAGGCACTGTAGAAACATTCAGATGCCTTTCACGAGGGAAGAAAAGGCAAGCAAAACACTGCTGAACAGCGTTAAAGATATTTAGAATTATTATTTCCACTATTTCTATTACAATAGAATCTAGGAACATCCTTGTGCTACATGGGAGCACGTAGTAAAAAATAGCATCTGCCACCAAGTGATCGAAGGACAGATAAGAGAGATGAAGAATGACGGAAAGGAAGCCCAGTGTGCACAGGCCAGACTGGGCAGAAGGGAAGAGAAGCAAAGAGACTTTAGGTAAGAGGCCAAAGACCAGACAAACTCTAAACTGGGAAGGAAAAAGAGTCCAGATCTCTCAAGTCCCAGGCAATGCTCAACCTGCAGCATGGTCTCCCTCCATGTACGTTAACAAGAAAGAAGGAAAAAAGGAGCTGGACTGAGTGATTAACAGGGGAAATATTTAGGACATACTGGTTCTCAGCTCTGAAAAATGAGTGAGAGAAAGCGACCATAAAGAGACTCCATTCCCCTTCCCCGAGGCATGGTATTTCCCTGCCTTCTTCCTAAAATACATGGACTACAGGCCCTTGAGGCAGAAAGAGGTTAGGGGAAAACGTGGGAGGTCATGAGCACTGTAACAAAAAGGTTTGACAAGGCCACTGTGGTGGAGCTCTGCTGTGTGTGGAGCTATCAGGAGAGACCAGACTGTTGCAGATGTAAACCTTCTTGACGGAGGGGTCAAATAAAGAAAGCTGTCCTGTTTCTGAGTTAATACAGCACAAAGGAGTGAGATGGCCATGCTGCAAAAATAAAAATTACTCTGACCATCTGAGGGACCCACAGGTCATTTGACCATTGAGATTTTAAATCAGCAACTTGCATCCCAAAACACAGCTACTAGACACAACTGCTGGCAGAGTCTTCCCTCTCATCTATAAATAAAGTGCAAATATTTCTACTCACTGTATAGATCTGTTTCATCCAGAATTTCAGACTTGATGATCTCTTCAATCACATCTTCTAAAGTGACAATTCCCAGGACTTCATAAAAAGGATCCCCTTCTCCTTCATTGTTTACTCTTTGTACTATGGCCAGGTGAGACTTGCCTGCAAGAAGACAGATCAGCAGTTTAGACATTTTAGAAATTCCTGAAAGATCAGAAACTATAGCAGAATTACAGGCACACAGTCATAAATAAAAAGGTAAAACGGTTGGTGTCAGGCTTCATGAAAAAAAGAGGCAAAGTTTAACAGATGCTTAAAATCATAGTCTGGTTTCTGGCTGAGAAATGCATTCCTGGCTCACAGAAACCCATCTAACGCACCGCAAGAGAACAGCTAAAGAGATCAGCGTTCCCTTTCTAAAGTCTTTCCCGGTGAGACTGTGGACCTGGCGTTGGATTCACTATATTATCTTGTTGATGATTGTTCCACTTCTTGTCTCACGCACCGGCAGAGGAAGGCCAGGCTGGAGTTCTCCTTTGCAGCGAGCTCCTGAGGAGGTTCTCCTCAAGCTTGGAAACAACAGCAACAATGGCCAAACCACAGAAGCACGTGGACAGGGTAGAAGAAGTCAGCCCAGTTCATGAGTTTCTCTCTTCCTCCTCCCTCACTTTCAAATAATTTATTTAGACATGCTCCACGCAGGGAGGGGGGACACAACTTATTTAGGAACTGATTAATTAAAATACTCAAAGTGACAGCGTCTGATCAACGAAGAGAAAAGCTGAGATGAGATACACTAGTGGCTCTAAAGATCCCTGAGCTGTACATCACTCAGAGTGTATTCTATAACTCTTAAAGTCTTTTCTGCCACAGGAATAACAATAATAATAACAACAACAACAATAATAATAATAATATCATGAACCTTTGAATCCGCTTTGATATCCTTGGTTGCCATGAAAAGCTGGACCTCTGTAAAGCCGCACAAAAAGTAACATGCATTCAAAGGGTTCACCTCACACAAATGGAATTTTGAAATATAAATACAGCAGATATCAACGTGCTTTCCAAACTATCAGGAGGTAAGCAACGTCCTCTCAAATTCTTTGCCAGTCCCCAAACCGACACTTATCCCCATCCATGGAAGATAACCAAAATAGTTCAACTTTGCTTAGACCCCTTTATAGGCAATAACATCTGTGTGTTTTAAGATTCAGATTATTAGACTAGCAAGCATTCAAACTATTCCAACCCAGACTTACTCACGGTTAAAGAATGAAAATATCCTGAACAAATTAGTCGAGGGAGGAAAACTTATCAACTACTGATATAAACATTGCATCAGGTCAAGTCAATTCACTTTGGTAAGTTTTTCACATCTGCTTTCCCAGGGACCCAACATAAGCAGTTAAAAACAAATTCTTGGTGAATGCTGTCTGTCGAAAGTTAAATTCTTTTGCTATTCCCAGCTTGTGATCATTTAAAAGGAATTTTCCAAAGCAGGGTCTAATATTAGACTCAAAATGAAGTTTCCATTCCACTTAGGCGATATTCTCACCAAAGTAACTACTGCATAATCTGATTGTCTTGGAGCTACTCGTTTAGATGCAGATGGACATACTTTAAATACCAACTCCACAGCACTGCTGAGTCTTATCTTGAGGAGACCTTATTCTGCAGTGAATTAACAGAAAGATGATTTGTGATTTTAAAGGATCAACACTCATATTGTACTAAAAGTCTTTTGCTGTGCCAGATTTATTTCTTTGCATTCTTTGCAAGACTACCAGCACTTTTTTCTGCTCAATGAATAGCTTTTAAAAAAAAAAGGTGACAATAAAAAGATAAAAGATCTAAGTACTATTATCATTGCTGCTCCCCTACAATGTATTACCCCAATTACATCCTATCGATATAACGATGTTCAAGAATTACTGTGGCACAAAAAAGTGCCACAGGGACAAACCAAACTATTGTAATTTATTTCCCAGTGCGGCTCAGGTATCAGTGTATTTGTTTTCAAGTCAAAAGGCATAAATCCTTCAAGAAGTATTTCTATCACAGACCAGACGAGCTCATTTGCACATGCTCATTCAGATGCTAATTCCCAAGGATCACTGTTCTCACACATTTGTAAGTGCCCAGGGTGCTCAGATCTGTACAAGTGAGTGAAATAAAAACCCCAACAAACAGTGCTATCGACTGGGGGTTTCTGCTTCGATCAGAATCATCAAATTATAGCTTCTCCTCCACTTCTGTATTGCCTACCATGAAGCTGAACAAGGTGAACTCTTCCTAACAGCGCAGTCCTGGACACATCTACAAGCAATGGGAGAGATTTATGGATTTATGGACCCGAGGGGCTGTAACACCACGGGAAGCTGTGCACGACTTTCAGCCACAAAACCACTTACGTGCCCTTTCCATCAGAGTGGAACCTGAACCAAGGGTTCAGGATGATTAAAATACGTTATGCTCTCCCCATTTTAGCAGCCTCTGCACGCTGACCTGACCCCCAGCACCTCGTGTGAGACAAGGGACCAAAAAACTGTACCAGCTACTGCTCCTTTATGCAAAGCGAGCTGATAAGAAATTAGTTATGGATGGGTATCAGGCATTTGGCATTTTCTACAATGAAAAAGAAGGCTAGAAACATTTTTTTTTTCTGCCTCTACCATAATCTCTGATTTTTAGTTTTTTTTTATTTATCAGCCAAAGTATCAAGACCATTGAAACTTGTCATAATTTCAAATGTCATTGGACTTTTGGGTGTGTAGAATCAAGGTTCAGCTCTACCTTCGTTATTAAAACTGTATGTTTCAGAGAGCATATCTGCTGAAAATAGATAAATTTTCAAACACAGGCTGACACTAACCTTTGCTCCCTCTAGACTGTGACGTTTTCCTGTTCCTGACTTTCACGAACCCATCACTTGGGGGGGGGGGGTGGGGTGGGTGTCAGACAAATTTAGGCCAATCTAATTGGGCTGCCTCTAAAAGGCTGCCTTTTGCTCCCAAAGTCTTCTCCTTCCTTTGCATGGCTCCGATGCTCACGTAGTCCCTTGATGAGGCAGAACAGATCTGAAAACTATATTTCTTGGGTGTCTGTAAATTCATTTTGATCCAGATCCAGGAATTTGCCAGAAATCATCAGACAGTGGAAGAAGTGTCAGTGCTGGTGATGGAGGTGGCACGAAGGTGCATTCCCAGACTGGCTGGCTGCCCTCTCAGGCTGCCGCAGAGGTGACTGCAAAATACCCTCCATGCAGGGGAGTAATTAAGGCAGAAAAGGCAAAAGAAAAAACCCAGGAGTGCAAAGACTTCTTTATACCTCGTAAAAGAGCACAACACAGCACGTGCCCAACTTTAAAAGTGGCCTGTGAGTAAAATAATGACTCCTCTGAGTGTTTTAAATGGGAATTGGCTACAGCTTTATTCAAAGACTTTATTAGACTACTGGCATTTGTCATCCTGTTTTATTCAACCGGGAAAGAGAGGTTTCAACTGTATTTTCCACTGCTAAAATACAATACATATCCAACAAGAAGCTGAATAAAGTAAACGTGCAGGTAAGGAAACCTGGATCGTCTCTATTATTCCTAGGGCTTTGCGAGCAGAAGACAAATTAAACAGAGAGAGCAAGCCTGCATGGAAAATATATAAATAATTATCTATACTTCACCGGTTTTGTGGCCACGGTCTCTAACCGCACTACACCTATGACATTAATCTTCCTTTAATCACTTGGTTTAAGTGTTGATACAATGAGATTTAGCAAGCACTGCAGCACTGCCAGATCGGGTGATAAAGGCAGAAATGACCTGAATGACGTGTAATAAGCAGCAGCAGCAGCGAGCTATGGGTAGTGCTCTGACCCACAACTCCTCTGAAGGAGGAGCAGCATTTGCCTTCTGCCCCAGCTTCCCCCATCTACAGCAATGGTGGGTTTGTAACACCAGCAGGAGCTTTCCCTGTGCACAGCTTCAGGGACAACCCGTGACAAATGCTCATCCCTCAGCCACATTCACGGGCAGCTAAAGGACCAAGGAGTTTCGCTAAAAGCAAATCCAGTCTCATCCCCCTGCTCAAAATGTTGCCGCTCAGTTTGGATTTCGCTCTGCACCTCAACTTCTGATTAATGTATTAAGCTAATTAAGAAGCATGAAGATGCTTAGCGAAATCCGCATGAGTCACTGAACCGAGAGTGAGCTCAAGAGAGTCCATGTGATTGACTGACCATGCAGAACAGCACTGGAACAAAAGCCTGAAATGCTGATTGTCTTGTAATACCTTCAGAATTTATTTTAAAAAGAAAAAAAATCACCCTTTGATCCAGAGGTACTTAAATGTTTAAAGACACTGAGGTGCTGGAGTGTGTCCAGAAAAAGGCAATGGAGCTGGGGAGGGGTCTGGAGAAGAAGTCTGATGAGGAGAGGCTGAGGGAGCTGGGGGGGTTCAGCCTGG
>JAOTQQ010000002.1:25023135-25034455 GCA_026546715.1 Gallinago undulata | reverse complement strand
CCATCAACCTCACTCTGATAAAAACCATCACTAACCCATGTCTCTAAGCACTATGGCAACCCGGCTTTGAAATCCCTCCAGGGATGGGGCCTCAACCCCCGCCCTGGGCAGCCCATTCCAAGGCTTAAGAACCATTCCTGTGGAAAAATTGTTCCTGATCTCCAATCTGAACCTCCCCTGGTGCAACTTGAGGCCATTTCCTCTTGTCCCAATTCCTGGACCTAGATACTGACAGGAAAAGAAGCAATGGACACAAGTTTCAAAAAGTTGTTCCCCACGAGGGTGATCAAACCCCAGAACAGGGGCCCAGAGGGGCTGTGAAATCCCCACCTTTGGGGATTCAACACTCGGTGACCTAAGCCAACATCAAAGGCAGCTTGCCCCGAGGAGGGGGTTGGACCGGGTGACCTTCAGAAGTCTCTCCCTATATTATCCTGTGATTCTCAGAGACTTTGAAGGAGGGAGGGCTGACTGAAATAACAGCCCAAACTTCATTTCTAACTTTACCTTAAAAAAAAAATTGCAAAATTTTAGTACAGAATGATGACATGTAAATACTGATCTGGAATGCCACAATATGGCCCTGCACGTGACCAAAAGTAATAGCAAAATGACACTATTAGCCAGCCTATGCAGCAGAAAATTATAATACTGCTGGCACAGCTTTAAAGCAAAATAGGGATCTCAGGAAATAAGTGGTCCATCAGCAGAAGTGTAACTCAGGGGCTCTGCGCAGGAGTAACAACCTCTAAATAGTATGTATGAGCTTATATCCTGAGTAAGGAACTAGAGATGCCTCTATTTCTGCAAAAGGATGTTTATGAACTTTGCAACTGGGATGATGTGCCGATGTTATTTCCCCCACACAAGAAGGAGATCTCACTAAAGGCCCTCAGTCTTCATTTATTAAGAAGTAAATGAAGCACTAAATCAAAGCTAGGTAAACATTTATAAAACAGAAGATTGCTGTTAAGTCATTTTGTGGTAAAACCAGAATCAGGCTAGTCCATTTTTTGTTAAAACCAGTAATCTGAGTCCATTTACTGCTGGTGAGTGCCCAGGAACATTAAGCTATAAACTGTTTATTATGCCCACAATGAGAGAGAGAAAAATCCCAGGAGGTGTTTAGCTGCCCTTGAATTTGCTAATAATCTGTGTTTCTGAAAAACCTCCTGCTTTATTCTTATGCAACTGTTTTGCTTTTGACCGATTTCTCCAAAGGTAAACAATTTGGTCTGTCAGTGAGATTCACAGGTTCAACACTACATTATGCAAAACAACCAATTTAACATGTGCTGTATAATGCAACCATTAAAACCAATTCCCCCTAGAACCGCACCGGCTTGCAAGCAATTATACCTCTAAGTAACAAGTGTTTTCCTAAATTTCATTTCTGCAGCACAGCTCAAGGACATTAAATCTCCCTTCTATTAGGAGAAGTTTGCATTGAGACCGTTTGCTTTTGCACTTTGATTATTTTCAGTGGGGAAATCGGACTGCTACATTCTCCCCCACCACAGGAACTGGGACACGCTGCTTTTGGGTTCACAGCACAAAAGAATCAAGAGAAACCCAAAACTTCTGCACGAACGTATAATCTAGACCAGGCTTTTTCAGATGCTGCTCTTTTCAGCAGCAAAACACACCATTTTTTATTATATATTTGGGCAGGGAACCTGATAACTAGCATTCATTTAATACAGTCAAATGAAATTCATCCAGACCCTCAAGGAAATGAGGGAAAGTATCAGCGCGACCACAGGGAATACGGGGATTCTTCGCCTTCAAACCAGAGAGCTCACAGTCTCGTACAAACATTAACTAGAAACCACATCAGCCTTCACAGGAAAATAAAAAAGGAGTGCTTTAAATAGATTCTTTGTGTTAAAGCCCATTTTAGTGGGAGGACACCAAAAAAAGGAAAAAATCAAGGAGAGTTTCAGAATGACTTCCTGACAGTGAATTGTATTTGTAAGGAATACTTTCCCAAGGGAAATGGCAGAAGCTCAGTTACTTGCAACTTTGAAAACTCGACTGGACGAAGGTCCTAGAAAGGACTCAATAATCCTCCGCTGCCCCGTGGCGGGTGGAAGAGAAGCGATGAGCTAACATTTTCCATCTCCAGCAGCCTATCGCTCGGTGTACGCGCTCCAGCTCCATTGCTGCTGCCTACCCTTCGATCCATCCCGGTCAGACCTTGGTGACAAACACGCTGCCGAATTTAATTTACTTTGCTGTCGTCTCTAAGAGTGAGAGCGTAGCTCTAGAAAGCCACTACCTGCCGCGGCTTTACGTGCAACCGAACCGAACCTGGCAACAAACTGGGATCAGAAGCTGAGAAGTCACCATGAGCCACCATGAGGTCCACGAGTAAAAGAAATTAGCTGGGAACCAGAAATAACTTGGGTAAGGAAAAAGGTCATTTCAACTCAGGGCTCTGCTATCAAAGTGGAAATCTTGGTGGAAAATCAGTAAGATTTTTTTTTTGAAGTAAGTAAATGGAAGTAAGAACATTTAGGGAGAGCTCTTACTAGGTGGAGGCAAATGAGAAGAGCGAAACTAAAAAGCAGAAGTTTCAGAAACTCCTTGGACATTAGTAATGATTCCCTTGCTATGGACAGTGTGCCAGTGCTTCCCAGTCCTTAGCCAGTAGGGAACTGGGGCTGGATATGGTTGTGACTGACAATAACCAAGGTCCACGGGGGTGTAAAATGCACACACTTGCTGATCTGCAACCAGCGTTGGCCAGAACATTCGATTTCAGCCTGGTAAATGGACAAACAAAAGCTGCTTCCTCAAACTGGAAGCTACTAATACCCTAGGAAAGTATTGATCCAAAGTAGGAGTTGAAGAGATGGAAAACTTCATGCTTGACAGAGAAAACTCTCCAGAAAGCAAAAGTGGTTTTTGACACCCCTCTGAAGCTCTAACCTGAGCACAGGGCTGTGATATCAGGAGAGTGGTGGCTTGAGATGAGAAACAGACTAGAAGTTTAAAAAACAAATCAAGGAAGCACTTCATAGAGTGCAGCAACCTGAAGTTGAAAAAAAAGAGGTGGCAACAACAAGATGAGAAAATATTGAGTCTAGAGAGAGACCTATCATTATTAGGGCTAATGCAGAACAAAAAATTCACGTAAAATTTAAGGCAAGCAAACAGAGTACTGAAGTCATTCTTGGTCTTGGTTCAAGGCTTCCACACTAGACTCAAAAGATGCTGAAGTGTGACTTTACACCAATGTGATGTCCCCTGTGCCTCTACTTCCCAAGGCAACTGACGACCTTCTGGAAAGTGGAAAGAAGTGTAAGAAATTAATCTCCTTACTGACTTGCACCTCCACAGCATGGTCAACAAGGATTTTTTTTTTCCTTAGTGTTCAAGAACCCTCAAAAGGAGCCATGCTAATTTTATTACTTCCCTGTTTATTCAAGATTGTCCCCACTGATTTCAGCATTCCTTCAGGGATGAGGAGCCGGCACCAATCAGCAAAAATGCAGCCAGCAGAGGGAGTGCAAAACCTTGGGTTGGCTAAACTCAAAGATCCAGGGCCTTCCCCAGACCTCAATCCCGTATCCCAGCCCTCCTCCCCATGCCAGCCCTCCTTCCCATCCCAGCCCAGATGGGGAGGGGAGACCCCGGTTTCTGGCATCACTGGGGTTTGGGTGCTGCCGAGCCCCTGCAGATCTCCTTCGAGAGATGTACCCTTCAGTCTGGGGCTCCATGGCAAGGACCAACATCTGCCATGGCCTGTTCAGTGTCTCCTTCCGTAGCTCTGCATTGACACACATGGCTTGTGCCCACACCACCTTCCTCCCTCTCCCCTACCCTCAGGGAGACAATTTCTTGAGCCCTCCTTGGGCACAGGAGAAAAACTGTCACATCACTAGTCTCCTCCACCACTCCACCAGCCCAACAGGCTGCTTTGGCTAACCAACAGCTTATCCACTAAATAAAAACAAGAACATCAAGAGATGATTATGAGCAATAAAAATAGAAGTTGACCCAAATCAACAATGAACTTGCATGGCTTTGATGTTCAGGTAACCATCATCACAGCCACAGTTCCTACTGATCTAATCCTCCCTCCCTCAATCCCTAGAACAAAATCAGTTTAATTTGGGGAGCTTCTAGATTTTGGCATCTATACCATGAGATTTTATAGCAGACAAAGGTACAGTACTGGAAGGCACAAGAGAAACACACGTGGACATCAGGAGGAGGTTAGCTGAGGCCAGTGTGCTTACATAAGGACCTAAACCACCCCGAGAGCAAAGCCCATGAGCTGAAAAGAAGGAGAAAGCATCTTGGGACCATGGGTCATGAAAGGAACTGGGGGCTGGATATATTCTCTTCTATTTTCTTTTTTAATTTTATTTTTTTTTATTACCATCATCAGCTCCTGTAGTTTACTTTTAGCTATGTAGGATATACATTTAAAAGGGCTCTTGTGTTACCAACATCTTAGATCGTTAATATTTTATTTTAATGACCTATTTTACTTCAGGCCATTTATATCACGTGCAGTTTGCCATTCTGCAGTTTGCCATTCAGCTCAAAACTCCCCAGCTGGTCGATGGCACCATCAGATTGTTTCAAGCCCAGCGCAAGGCTTTCTAATTTACATTGCAGCAGGAGGCAGGGGAAGCTTAAGGAAAAGCTACCCTGTTGAAACTTTCTAAATTGGTGATGGCATCCTTCACCCAGCGGGATCTATACGACCCCAGACCCACCGACGTGTGTGTGTGTGTGTGTGTGGACACCGCAGCAATTCGAAGGCACAAGAAACGCAACCTTCTTCTCCCACTGGCTTTTTGTTTGGGTTGGGTCCTACAAGGTGTAATGATGCAAGAACCATAAAAATGATGAGTGCTGCAGTACCTCTGCTGTGAGGACAGGCTGAGAGAGCTGGGGGTTCAGCCTGGAGAAGAGAAGGCTCCAAGGAGACCTTGTAACGGCCTTCCACTACCTGAAGGGGCTACAGGAGAGATGGGGAGGGACTCTTGATCAGGGAGTAGAGCCACAGGATGAGGGGTAATGGTTTTAAATTGAAAGAGGGGAAATTTAGATGAGATACCAGAAAGGAATTCTTTGTTGTGAGGGTGGTGAGAGCCTGGAACAGGTTGCCCAGAGAAGCTGTGGCTGCCCCATCCCTGGAGGGGTTCAAGGCCAGGCTGGATGGGGCTTGGAGCAACCTGGTCTAGTGGGAGGTGTCCCTGCCCAGGGCAGGGGGGTTGGGACTCGATGATGATCTTTAAGGTCCCTTCCAACTCTGACATTCTACGATTCTAAGAACAGATGCCACAGAACCATCTCTCACACTGTCAGCAAATTCAGTGGGAAAGGGGCTGTCGCTTTCCACTCTCTGGATGGAAAGTAACTCTTTAAAAGGCTAAAGGCACATCTAAACAGAGCAAAGTGTCAAGATCTGTGCCAAAGCCACGGATCAGAGAAACTCAACTGGAGCGATCATTTCCAACCTTCTGAAGCTGCTGTAGCACCTTCCCTTTGCTTCAGTGCAATTCAAGCTGAGGGCCCAGAGCAGAGCACTGCTGACTCCTGGCCCCGTGCCTCTTTAGAACATGTCCAGACCAACAGTTAGAGGGAGAGAATGATCATTTAAACCAGCTAAAGATGTGCTGAAACTGTCTGATGCAAAAGAAAATGGAGAGAAGAGCACCTGTGATTTCAGAACTGAGCATCAGACACCTAACTGCCTGCAAACTGCAGGGATTTTTGCAAAATACTAGCGCAATAATGTATAGATGGGAAAAAAAAAACCCATAATTTTGCCTCTTGCTAAGGATTTAAGTATATTTTATCTTGATGACGCTACTCTAAAAGCCTATCCTGCACAGAGCAAAAGAACTGCTGACTCAGCATCTCCAGGGAACGGAAAGATTCCAGTAAAGTACCTTGTTTGAAAGAGCGACAATGCTGATGGTATATCTAGTGCATTCTTAGTATCACTGCAGAACAAACACAGAATGACTTGCTTTGTTCCTAGGAGTTTTCAATTACTCATATCTGTAAGATTTTCAAGTGAACTAATACAACATCATCTTTCCATCCACACAAGATTAATTTTCTCAAAAACAGTATTACTGGATGAGATTTTAGAAATGGAGACTTCAAAGATCAATCCCTGTGGCAATTACACTATGAATGTTTTAATTACTGACTTTATAAGGCAACTTGTTAAAGTTCCCTCTTGTGAACAACTGCCTAATTAGTGTTTCTTTGGCCCATGCTGGGTATCTCTCCGTTATGGTGAGTTTGCCCAGAGCTCTTGAAGGAAACCTCTCAGATAAGACAGCAAAGCCTTGCTCCTTCAGCAAGATCCACTGGAGAGAACTGGAGAGAAGGTGGCCTCACCCTTGAGCAACGTGGCCCTGGAGCTAAAATGAAGAGGAGAAAAGGAGTCTAAGGAAGGACACTGTAAATTTGTGAACTTGCCACCGCTGGTTTTGCTGTGATCAAGAGTTCCTCTACTGCAGAAGACTAAGTTTGAACAGGATCTACTCAGATCATGAAGAAAATCAATTTGGAACTGAGACCACCGTCTACAATGAGTAAGCAATAGCAGCTGCATTACAGAGGTCTACTTTTCAATTCTTTAAAGGAACTCTGTGATTTATTCCAGGTGAACCCATCCCCAGATTTTACTGAAGTACTTTGCTACAATATTTATCACAATTTCCCTGATCCACTGACAGAGACATTAAGGATTGGCATTTGAGGAAGCAATAGGACTATAAAAAGAATTAGTGGAATGGCTGCTCATCGTTTTATTTTAAAATTCAAGCCAAAATTATTTCAAAGACAGTGCATAGATCAGGGTAGCTCAAGAGCTTTCCAGCTGCTGGGTGCGGATGACAGAGGATGACATGCAACACACCTATATTAGAATGTTATTTAAATTCTTCTTGTCAAATATTTACCATAAAGAGAAGAGATGTGATATTTTAGTGACGTAACAGGAATTCTGCCAGGATGGTACTTCTTTCATAATCTGCCTGTTTAGCTCAGGGAAGGTGTAGTGGAACCAATCCTGTTTATTTGGGAATTTTGCAGAAGTCTCTATAATTATTTTAACCCCATCCAAAATGGATGCAGATGTATTCGCTCCCAAATGACTCGTGCTTAGCTTTAATAGGCCTCTAGGACTTTGTTTATTTTGACAATTTTACTCCAGAATAAGCTTTGTAGTGCAGCTTCTCATAAGGAATGGGGCTTTTGATCTAAACAGAACAATTTTTCATTCAACCTACTCTAGCAAGGGACATATTTCTATCATCTGTTTAAGACTGTCCACCTTGTTTGTAAATGTGGAAGTCATGTGTATGATTTTATGTAAGCCTAGGCTCCCATACTTTTCTACCAACATCATGTAAGAGCATTGGCATCAAGATATCTCAGGACAGCAACAGCTCCCAAGGGTCCATTCAATAATCTACGTACGGCTACGATCCACCAACATGATGTACCCAGCTCCTTCTGCAACACTAATGAAAGCTACGGTAAAGCTCCCCAGTTCCAGAATGACAGGGACCTGCTGGAGAGGGGACAGCAGAGGGCTACAAAGATGATGAGGAGCCTGGAGCATCTCTCTTATGAAGAAAGGCTGAGGGACTTGGGGCTTTTTAGTCTGGAGAAGAGAAGGCTGAAGGGCGATCTGATCAACCGCCTATAAATACTTCAAGGGGTGTCAGGAGGATGGGGCCAGGCTTTTCTTAGTGGTGCCCAGGGACAGGACAAGAGGAAATGGGCAGAAACTTGAACATAACAAGTTCCATCTAAACATGAGGGGGAACTTCTTTGCTGTGAGGGTGGTAGAGCCCTGGAAGAGGCTGCCCAGAGAGGTGGTGGAGTCTCCTTCTCTGGAGATGTTCAAACCCCACCTGGACACATTACTGTGGGACCTGCTCTGAGTGGCCCTGCTTTGGCAGGGGGCTGGAGTAGATGATCTCTAGAGGTCCCTTCCAACCCCATATCATTCTGGGATTCTGTGCAAGCACAACTCCCCTAGCTGGGAAACACCACCAATTACTGCAGGTGAAATTAGCCTCCCTTGTGAGCGCAGGGAGTAAATTAAAACTCAAGCAACCCCTACAGCTTTGCCCACAAATCTGTGCCCACACTAAAATCGGTTGGAACACGCACAATACCAGCATCCCTGCATCCCTAAAACCTTCCGACCATGGAAATGGCCTCAGAGCAATGGTGTCCTATTGTCGTGACTTCTGCCTTGCATTTGTTTGTTTTTAGCTAGGATTAGGCTGAATTCTTCTGCATCCCAATAAACGCTGAAGTAAACCAGCTCTAACTTCTGCTAGAAAAGACATGGGCAACTATGTCACGCACCGTACATACGCACGCTTCACCCCTGTTTTCCGTGACTCGTAAACCCAAACATTCTGGGCATGCCCATACAAAAACATCAACACGAACCCCAACCAGAAAACCAGGCTACTCGGCTCTGAGGACTTGCCCTTAAATCTATAGTATAAACAACAGTATTTATTTAACATATTAACAATAGCAGAACGGATGTGTGTCACTGTCTGGGGTTCACAGGAGAGTATCCAAGGACTGGGGCATGAGAAAGTTTGGAAAAGACAAAGCTTATAGCCATATATTTTATTTATATATACATACATATATATATATACATACATATATATATATATATATATATGGGAGTTTTGCTGTTGTTTTTTTTTTTTTTAAACAGATGGATCTAACATTTCAATTTTTCCCCCACTGCAATACCCTTACTTTCCCCTGTTGATCTCTTACTGCAACACCAACACATCCACACTTTTCCCCCAGACCCTTTCCCGGGGACCACAATGGTCTTGGGCTTCTTCCTGCATCTTCTGCCTGCTCAGGGAAGATCCCTTCACAAACGCAGCTACTGGCCAGGTGATGCTGCCTTCACAGAAGGGGTCAGGGCTGAGCTCTCATCTCTACCTCAGAGGGAGCAATAGGAAAAATTTCCTCTTACCCACGCACCACGTTTTCACAAAACTTTTAGAAATGAGGTATTTCTGACTTCTCTAACTCAATAACTTTCAAAGCTATGGAGGACTCGATCAGGTAAGGAAAAAGCAAAGAACAAACTGACAAAACGCAAACAAACCAACCAACAAAACAAACAAAACCCCCCACCAGACAATACCCTTAAATCCCTCCCAAGCAACCTGCCCCGCAGCAGTAGCGGTGCAGACCCTACGCCAGCCCCCCAAGTGATAAAAGACAAGAAACTTCAAAATATTGCTAGAAACTTCAAAATATTGCTATATTTTCCACCTGCAGGAAAGAAGTTGCCATTTCTTCACGACAAAGTGAAGAAAAAAAAAAAAAAACAAACCCAAAATTTGCTAGAAAGCCATGTATAAAAGTGATTATAAAAACCCTACTTTATACTGCACACGATTTATTTACTTGAAAGAGGCTGTATTTCCCAAGCAGAGCTCAAATACGCGCTTGGGCTACAGAAGATGGACCACGTATCATCTGCTGCTCTGCACCTTTACGCACACCAGGTTACTACACGTGAAGGTCCCGGTCCTTCCAGAAGCCGGGAGCCCGGCTCCGCACGCGGCACCGCTGTCCTTACAAGGGTTAGACAAACAGACCAGCAAACCCTGGCGAAAAGGAAATGCGTTTTGAGTTCACAGTGGGGCTATCACTTGGCTATTTCTGTAGTGCCTGCATCTAAAAAAAGATCCAGTTCACACAAGTAGCTATTTTACCTTACTGTCCCACAAGGTCTAAATGCATTTTTTCCGATTACATTTTCCCACCATAAAATACACGACAAAATGTGACAAATATTTTTAAATATTCCTATGAAGGCATTTTGCTTATATATAGAAACATGAGTATATATGGAAACACACAAAACTCTGTGTTTATATATAGATGTCTCCTCACTGTATAACTAATATTAGTTCACGGAACTGAAGTCACACACAACCACAACAACAAAAAAAATGAATCAGAGTTCCAGTGAGTTTTGCCATAAAGTAGACAAAGCAGAAAAAAAAAACCCTCATGGATTTATGGCAATCTCTGTATGAAACGCTGAATGGTAGATTCCCTTGAGAACTTCTCTGACACAAGAAATAGACAATAAAATAAACAAACTAGTAGACAAATCCAAGAAGCTCACTGAAGAGACATGTAGTCCACATCTATTTTTTTTTCCCCTCCTCTAGTCCAAGAAAATCTCTGCCACAAACCAGAAGAGAGGCACAAAGAGGTCTTCTTGGGGTTTGAAGCCCATCTCCTGGGGAAGAAAAGCCCATCAGCTTCACTAACGTCCTGGGCATTTAGAGCTGCTTTAGAGCAAACATTCAAATGACTACCCCAAGTGCTACCCTTGTGAGAGCGCTCCACACCATAATGACCCTTCTAGATAAAATAAATATACTTTTATACTTACATGAAAGCAATAAAAGTTTTTCATAAGACTTATTGCACAAGTCTGAGGGATTTGAATTTTACTCTCTAATTACTTCTCCATGGTTTGGTGTCCCAACCACCACATTTCTTGCATTTAACCAAAAGATAAATACAAAATTGACTAATCGGTTTCAGTGTTCAAGCTGTACAGAATTCTGGTCTTCATGAAAAGAAGAATTTTCAGTAATAAAGGCCAGGTACTTTTGTAGCAGTTCCACAACAATTACCATCAATAGAAAGAACCCTTTGATGACCTGGACACTAAGTAGCTCAAGGGTTTTTTTCTAAAATACAATAAAGCTAGTGAAATAGCAGCACACCCAGCCCTGCATCTCAGGGCTATGACTTTGCGTAACGTGGTGGAGTCAACCAGGGAAAGCAACCAACAGAGGGGTCTGAATGGGGACAGGCTGGAGTAGGCATTGTCCATAGAGCTCAGTGGAGAGCCTCACACGATCGCTCTCCATAGCGGGAGGGGCAGATGGCTTTCCAGAAGTTAATACAAATTACCCTCAGGAACAGAACTTGCCTCCTCTCTCAATCTTTAAAGACTGGTGGCAGTAGAAGGAGGGGATTCTACTCCTCTACTCTGCTCTCGTGAGACCCCACCTGGAGCACCGTGTCCAGCTCTGGAGTCCTCAAGGACACGGACCTGTTGGAACGGGTCCAGCAGAGGGCCATGAGGATGATCAAAGGGCTGGAGCACCTCTGCTGTGAAGACAGGCTGAGAGAACTGGGGGTGTTCAGCCTGGAGGAGAAGGCTCTGGGGAGACCTTATAACGGCCTTCCAGTACCTGAAGGGGCTACAAGAGAGATGGGGAGGGACTCTTGATCAGGGAGTGGAGCCATAGGA
>JAOTQQ010000002.1:25004369-25014793 GCA_026546715.1 Gallinago undulata | reverse complement strand
CTCTCCAGTAGTTCCCTGTCTCTCTTGAACTGGGGAGCCCAGAACTGGATGCAGGATTCCAGTTGTGGCCTCCCCAGCGCAGAGCTGAGGGGGGAGAATGACCTCCCTCCACCTACTGGCCACACTCTTCCCTACGCAGCCCAGGATTCCATTGGCCCTCTGGGCCACAAGGGCACATTGCTGGCTCATGGATAGTTTACTATCCACCAGGACCCCCAGATCCTTTTCCTCAGAAGTGCTTTCCACCCCTAACCTGTATTGGCTCCCAGGGTTCTTTCTCCCCAGGTGCAGGACCCTACATTTGCCCTTGTTGAACTTCATTAGGTTCTTCTGTGCCCAGTTCTCCAGCCTGTTGAAGAGGAACAATTCCTCCGTGGAGGAACAGCAATCACTCCAAAGCTGAGATGTCACTGAGTTTCCATCATAAACCTAAGCTGGCCCTTTCCTGACCCTTTCTCCCAGAAAGCACTAATTTATAAAACATCCCATCAACAGGAAAATTAGTAGGTCTAACTCAGTAGAACAGAAGAAAAACCCCTTTCCCAGGCAGATCCCAAGTTAACTTGAAAGCTGGCTTTCAAAAAAAACAGTGTATATATACTCAAATATCTAATTGTGGATTTGGACACAACTTTGTGAAATCTGTTGTTAAAACACAAAATCACTGATGTTTTAAACTAGTAATTCTAAGCTCTTTTTTAACTAAGATGGAAACCAGAACACCATGGGAAAGCTTGCCTGCCACTGGCTGCTCAATACCAAGATCCATTAAGGCGCAGTTTTGAGTTAACAGTATTACAGGCACCCTTGCCAGAGCAGCAATTTTTGGTTAATCTCAAGTGGCAAAAGAATAGCTAGAAAATTCTTTTTATTTCATTTTCCTGGAAGCTGACAGTCTTCCTCTTTCTCCTGAAGAAACTGAACTCATAAGCAGAATTCTGTTAACCAAAAGAGCCCTCCGCTCCCGCCCAAAGAGTTCCTACCTAATGTTTAGTCACCTTTACTTAGAAGGTAGAGGATTTCCCCCAACTGCTTCTGCTTCTCCTTCCACAAGAGTTTTTTCTGATGTCCTCGTGAACTCAGTCCTTCAGAACACAACTCTGCACAAGGATGGATGCTGCTACAGAAGGTGCATCCATTATCAGAGACCTTAGGAGAGCTGAAAGGGAAGAGCAGGGGGTCCAGAGCTATCGCCCTCAGCCAGTCCTGTGGAGGTCTGGAAAAACAATTGCTTAATTACCTCACAGGCTCCAGGGGGAAGCCCTTAATAGCTCTGAAAGCAGCCTCTCTGAAGCCAACTCTAGTCCTCCAGGAACATCAGGCTCAAGAACATCGTACTTAATGCAGACAAAAGGTGCCAGCTCAGAGCAGGTCCAGGGGACAGAGGGCAGGAGTCAAGCAAGGGGGAAGGATAGCCTTAACGAACACATCAAACATTAGACAGCTGGGAAACCTGGAGTGCAGACAGCACCTCTCCAGGTACTTCTCTCCATCCTCAGCATGAGAAAGGCCACTACTTTCCCTCAGCTACTCGGAGGGATTGCATTTCATCAGCAGCCACACAACCTGAAGCGCCTCGGTTCTGACTGTAGACCAAAAAGACTAAGCTGAAGCCTTCTTTACTGGTAGACACCGCACAAATTAAGATGGCAAATTCCCCGTAAGACAAAGGTTACAAAGGAACCATTAATTTCTCAGGCCTTGCTAGGAGCTCCCCCTCAAAGTGATGAGGACATTTAACATGCTGCTTGGCACACTGGGACCAACAGAGCTCTTTAAATGGCACTAGACTTAAAACTAGCATGTGTCTCCATCAACGTTTCAAGTGTCCTGAGCAGAAGTTTGCAGGACTTGCCTGAAAAGCAAAAGACAAATCTATGAGATGAGATATGGATAATAGCAGATGTGTTTTCAGAACCTCATACGCAAAGACAATAAACTGGAAAAGACATCAAGCTGGCAGCTGGCATCTGGCATCATGAAAAATTTGGGCATCTTGTCCGGGAAGTACTGTCTTAACTTTCCTACCTACCCATATACTAAAGGGAAAGTGAAGTTCTTTAGCTGGCTGTTCTCCAAAGAGATGTTCTCAAACGAGAAACTCTGTTATGTCACCCGTGGTTGCAAAGCGATTTTTATTTCCTGTGCTGCAGAACATCTCAGCTTACATTCCTCTTTATTTAGCATCTTTTATATTTGTCCCAGCAGCATTCGGTGGAGACTTTCTTCCCTGGGTTATTACGCTTCTCAAACACCTACGAACAGCCCTCAGGTGCCCACTCAGCACAGACCTGCCAGGGGAATCAAAGCAACGCCTTTTTTCACTTAAATCACCCACGCAAATAATTTGTTATAGTGAAACTATAAGTACTTAGGACTTTCAGCCTCATTTACCGACTCTTCAGCTCCCGATCTCTTTTCATTTTAGTTCAGGCTGGCTGTTGGAATTTGGCACACGGGTTATCCTGGGGTCAAGGAGCAGCACTGAGCCCAAGGAGCGCTGCTTGAGGATACGAGTGTGGTTTATTCCCACTAAAATCCAAGTGTGGATGCGATACAATAGCAGAGTTGGGAGCAGCAGGACACACTTTTTACCATCCGTCTACCCACACTCCAGTTTATGCCTTTCTGTGCTTCTTTGACTACTTCCCTACAGATGGCACTGTACCACTATCCAAAATACCCCTTCAGGAAAAAACAAGCTTAAAACAACTTTGATTCCTGCTGAGCCACCAAAGAGGAGCTAAGTGACCAGCAAGGTTCCTGCATTATTATCTAGAAGGCTTTCTAAGGACAGCAGCACCAAGCAATGAGAGAGCACCAGGCTTTGTACATCCAACCTTCTCCACTGGAGACCAGGATGGGATCTAGTGGGAAGATGGATCCTGACACATACAAATCCTTGCTCCACGTTTTCCTGAAGCATTTGGTCCCTATCACTGTTGAAGATGTGACACTGGGTTGGACAGACCTTGAGTATGACCTTGTCTGGCAATTCCTATGGGAGGCAACTGAGAAACCTCACCAGAAGCCAGTGTGTGTCCAAAGATTTACAACTGGGGCTGCGATGTCAGTAATTGGATGAATGCAATAAAATCTGCAGATTCCTTTTCCTCAGTCATGTGTGGTATTTCTATTACTTTCTCTGCGACTGTTTTACATCCAATAAAAACACACTGAATAGAAAATACAGTAGCAGAAGTTACCCTTTGCTCTTTGTAAGAAGAATAATTCATTGGTTTGACACTCCCCAAGGCATGTGTGAAGGGGAAAAGCGTTTGGCTCAACCAGGCTCATAATTATTAGCAAATTCAATCTATGGTGCATTTTACCAGATGCTTCTTAATTTCATTGCCTCTCAGCTGCACAGATTTACACGATGAACATTTCACCATAGCATCCTGTAACTACTCAGATCTTTTTGCTTGTGATGCACTGTTCTCATTGACGAAGGGTGAAACTCTGTCCTTAGGTGCCACACATAATGTCTGCAACTTTCCACACAGAGTAATTATGGCCAAGATTTTTAAATGTTGAGCTCGAGACCTTTAAAGGAAAATGAATTTCAGAAAGTACTAGAGGGACCCTTACAGGTATCCCTACCTAATTGAATTTCACTTAAAAACTCCCGCTGTTAGTCCTGCTCTCAGAACCTGCATAAAAAGCAGCAGTTTCCTGACAAGGGTGTGCAACAGGTTATTACGAAGTGGAAATAAGAATGTTAAGATGAGCCGGTAAGATGAGCATAACAAAGTGAACAGATGCATGATAAAGTCAATGGCGCTGCCTTCACTCCAGGGGAACACGTGGTTTGGGTTCCCCCACCACCACCACCACCTTCCTCACTTCAAGCTTCCCAGAACTTGGAGGAATTTTACATTTCGAAGACCTTTTTTCAGCTGACAGAGTTTCAAAAGTTACTGGCCAGAAGGTGATAAAGGATGAGATAGAATGGGATAGGAACAGCACAGTGCTGACAAATTAAGAAATCAGGTAAATTCAAAGCCTATGAAAACAAAAAAGCAACTTTTTTTTTTCCAGACAACGAGCAGTTATATTGTCAAGCCCCCAGCCACCCTGCTCTCTAACAAAGCTTTATAAGGAGTCAAAACTTTAGATGGATGTTCACCTGTCCAGACAGAATATCCAGTAACATTAGACAGCAGTAACACAAACAGTAATTCAAGAACCTAATACTTCAGAGTTGCATTTATCAGCTCTTACTGTGTTCAGCATAGTTAAGGGGGCAGGGAGTTGTACCTCTTTTACGAAGCTCTTGCATCCATCTCGGAAAGGTTTTAAGTGGTAATTACAGAGGGCAGGCTATTCACTCAAGCAGGACTCCAAGCCTCAGCTGAAAATTCAAGGTTGCTCCTACCCAGGAACTTAAGAGCAAGTAATAAAGCAGAAGTAAGAGGATTTCCCAGCTCCTCCTTGGTAGGAGTGATAGGACCTTACCTTCTTCCTTCAGCCTACCGTTACCCACTGCTCACGATCAGCTCTTTCTTTTCCAATATAGCTAAATTCAGTGTTGGTCAACAACTGCTTTTCAGTTCAAAATCATAATGCCTGAACCAAATGCCCACCAAGGAATCCTAAATGAGCCTTGTCTTCCTAAGTATTTAATCACAATTGTCACAAGTGAATAAGCAGCCAAGCATAGCTCTAATGAGGTTGTGTTTGTCTGGGAGGTTTAACTGTGTGTGCAGCTCACCCCTTAAGTAAAAGGAACTAATTTCCTACTTCCCATTTTCTAAGGTGATAACATTGTTCTAAAGACTGATTCATTTACAACTTCTATCTTGCTTCCTCACATTGAAGCAGGACTAGAAAGTCTATCATGTGGCATTTACTACAAACAAATTATTTTATAACCTCTTTTATAAGCACCATAAAGCACCATTTTGCTGTGTTCTTGTTCCCATGACTGACAGCCTCACTGTTCCAGACCTGACCGCTCTAATGATGAAGGAATCTTCCAGTAGAAACACATCCATGGCCACTTGATCTTCTTCTAGTATCGCCCTTTACCTCACGTGGCTCTTCCCCCCTTTCTGATGTTTATACTTCCTATTGCTCATTACAGATAACAAATATATCAACTCTCAGCCTTTGTTTAGCTGGACTAAACAAGGCAAGCTTTTAAGTTCCTTTAGATGGGGTCAGGTTCTCCACCTCCACAATCACGCAGAGACAGGTGGGGTCACCAGCTACAGCTGTCTGTGAGAGCTGTAGCTCACAGATGGACAATACACCCCCGGAGGGAGCGACGGAGCTGGGTAGCACTCTGCATTCCCCCACCAGAGCCTGGAAGTTGTTTCTCAGGAACCATCAAACCCTCAATCTAACTTATCTCAGTTTACACCAACAAATTGTGGCCCTTTAACAGAAAGCACGTTCTCGTGGCGCTGACTGAGTAGAGTACGACCTCCATGTAATTACCAACTGAGTGCAAAACCAGAGAAAGCTTGTCTCCTCAATAAAATCCTAGGAAGACCCCAAACATGCTGACCAGCTTATTCCACAGAAAAGGTACACTTTCCCTCCACACTGTCAGTGTCTGTACGCTGGCCCCAGTCTAAGCATGTGCCCTCCTACACCCACTTGCAGTTGGCACTGGGATTTGCTGAACAGCAGCATCACACCAGGTTTAAGAATAAACTCTTCTGGGAAACTAGGCTGCTTCCAAGATTTCTCTAAGTACGTACTGTGTTGCAATCCTAATTCCCTCTCACCAGAGACCTCACCTACCAGTAACTTCAGAGTTCAACTTGCTCAGCTCCAGTACATCACTGCACTTAGATCCCACGTTTATTTGGTTTCCAACTGCTTTACTGCCGCTAAGTGAAATGGGAATTCACTGGAGTGTGCTATTATTCCTGCATCTCAGCCCTGCACTGGTGACAGCTAGCTCTGAGCCCTCACCAGGTCATGCAAGATCTTTCCTCAATGAATTTAACTTGAGAGTTTATGACTCACTATCACAAAGTCCTTCTGCACCTCTATCAGGGTTTTACTGCTCTTGCTTAGAGTAATATTATCAGCTAAGGCAAACAGAAAACTTCACTAATAACTCTCTTTGTTGAGAAAACTGATCATTTTGTCTTTACCTCTGATTCTTAAACTACCTACATAGCCATAGGAGGATTCCCTTTCGTTCCACTGCCACTCACTACTAGTAACTGCTTGTGAGATGTGATTTCCCTTCACGAAAGCTCCGTGAAGCCTCACGCACACCATCCATCAATGGCTCTAGGTAGTGCAGTCCTTGGTTTCTTCTCTGCCGGGGGTTTTGCAGTTTGCAGCATCACGTCCCAGTATGGCATCTTCCCCACCCCATTCACTTACCACTGAGTAGTAAATCTGCTGTTCCTCCTGTGTGCCCTGTCCTTGCTGCTTCTTCAACCTTCCCCAGCATGTTGTGTTCCTTCTCACAACCTCCTCTGGAATAACCTTTACACTGTAGTCTCCCCCTTGAGAAAGTTACCCTAAGTAAATGTCTTCTCTGGAGACATTCAAAACCCACCTGGGCAAGTTCCTGTGCAACCCGCTCTAGGTGGACCTGCTTTGGCAGGGGGGATTGGAGGTCCAGAGGTCCCTTCCAACCCCATGTGATTCTGTGAAAAGGATCTATACGAGGAAAAAAATCATCGCTTCCAGGTGCCTGGACCAGTGAAGAACGTATGTCCATAAACCATCACCACCTGAGACACCAACTAGCTCTTCCAAGATGTCCAAGAGTGACATGGCCCACTACCAAAGACCCAGTGTGAGACACACCAAGAGCCTCATTGTCTCCTGCAGGGCTGCACTGTTTCTGAAGCTCTAAGACTTTGCCCGCATCTTTGATCCAATGGCCCTCATCCTTTAGCTCTGACAGCAAGGATTTATGCTTTAAAATTCAAAGCTGAAGGATCGTGGCAGGTGTCATTTAATGAGAAACAAGTGCTCTGCACATCAACTGCCCCGGTAAGTGGAGCTGGGTCAATGGTTGTAGAGATGTTCCTCAATGGTGGCTTCCACCATCCCAGGCACCTGCCTTTGCACGGCCCCCCTGGCTGTACCAGTACAGAGGGCTGTGGGGTGACACAGGGAACAGACTGCACTTAAAAATAACCATTAGTGAGGGAGATTTTTTTCAATCCAATTCCATTCCCTGATTCAGTTTGTGGTACCACCCTACAGACAGTGACACCGGCACAGCTGAGCCGACAAACACACAGCCTACTGGGACAGGCTTCTTGCGTCTCTCTCGCCATTGAGAGAGGTGTCTCGACAGCAGATGGTAAGATCTCTGGAGTCCAAGCCTCAGACCTGGCTAACGGTCCATTACCCCAACAGTAGGTGAAGTAGACTGAAACCAGCTATTTTGTTTCCCCAAAGACTCTAAACAGAGGGAGATCGGTGGGATCTCCAGTCCGTTCTTACTGCAGTTACTTGCCTGTTGACCACATACACCAGCCTCAAGCCCTGACCTCCTGTGCCAGAAGCTGATGGCACCATTACAGGATATATCCTTGTACAAACATTCAAAATGCACTTGTTGAACCTATTACAGATCGCGTTGTGACGTTCAGCACGCCCTCCTTGCACCCCATAAAAGAAAACCCATGGAAGCCATTGCATACCTTAGAAGGTAAAGCACTACGTATCTCACAGGGAGGCTCAGGAACACAATCAACACACCTCAGGAAGGCAGCACTTTTCCAAAATAATTTTAACTAACCTTGCATTACGCTTTTCTATTCCAGAACAGCTTAAAGATTCAAGCAGCTCATAAAAGTCCAATAATGCATTTGGCATCGATCTCACTCAAAAGCACACACAGAAATGCTTTCTGCTCTGCTAAAGCTCCATTAAGACCTTCATTTTAAAAGTGGGGGCTCTAGAGCAGCTCGGAAAGATAATTTCACATTGCTGAGGTTTCTTTTCTATTTTAAATGAAGAATTTATCATTACTAACCTTGGGCTTTTTATTTCTTTGTAAGAACTCTTTAAATAATATTGAGAGGAAGAATAAATTAATGGCACTACATCTGCTAAAAGGATTTATGGGTGAGTACATTTTAATCCCGGCTGCAGTAGGTTTATGAAAATAGATTTGCTGAAGGATGTTTGGGTCTCTGATTTTTCTCATTCCCTTTCAGCTCCATCTAGAGAAAGATACTGGACAATAGTCTAATAGTCCTTCCAAACTGAGATGTGGCTTTGCTTGCTGAATAGTTTGTCTCCTTGGATCCAAAAGGGCACCTGGAAATACAAAAGCACTGCCCTCCATCTCCTTCCATCCCTAGAGGAGGAGCTTCAAACAGGGCTCACAGAACAGGCGGTCAACAAAACGATGCCAAGCAGAACAAGAACAGGCATGGATGGTCCGGAACATTTGCATCCAGCTTTGAAGTCATCGTCACTAGAAGAATGTGGACCTGTTGGAGGGGTTCCAGCGGAGGGCCACAAAGGCCACGATCTGAGGGCTGGAGCACCTCTGCTACGAAGACAGGCTGAGAGAGCTGGGGTTGTTCAGCCTGGAGAAGACAAGGCTCCAGGGAAACCTTTTAGCACAATTCCAGTATCTGAAAGGGGGACTACAACAAAGCTGGAGAGGGATTTTATACAAGGGCACGTAGTGATGGCTAATGGCTTCTAACTGGAAGAGGGAGAGGTGGGGGGGAGCATAGTTTCAGTGCCCAGTTTGGCCCAAATCATGGCAACGGTTGATTTAGATTAGATATCAGGAATAAATTTTTCACTCTGAGGGTGGTGAGAGCCTGGAACAGGTTGCCCAGAGAAGCTGTGGATGCCCCATCCCTGGAGGGGTTCAAGGCCAGGCTGGATGGGGCTTGGAGCAACCTGCTTTGGTGGGAGGTGTCCCTGCCCAGGGCAGGGGGGTTGAAACGTCATGATCTTTAAGGTCCTTTCCAACTCTAACCATTCTATGATTTACCTTTACCTTGTATATATATATACCTTGTATATATATAGATATATCTTGTATAGAAGTAATTTGTTGAGCTGTCAAAAAAACAAATGTTCTAGTGCAGCTTAACAACTGCAAATTTTGTCCCAGCAGGGCTGTCAAACCATGCTTGTAGCCTGAAGATGTTACGATGACAAGTTCATGCAACTTTGCAGGAATTTCCTAATTACAGGATCCTGTTTTAAATTAACTTTAATCCGATTTTATTGGCTAGCGGCTAGTGTTTTCATTCCATTTATAAACATCTGGGGAATATTAGAGTTTTTTGGGAACCTATGCAAGCAGCTGTCTTTCACTTCCCTCCTACTTACTACAGATAGAATATTTAAAGAGAATGGCTGGGGTAAATGATGCAGATTTTTCTGTGAAATGGAAAAGGGCTTTCATCACTGAATTAAATCAAAGTTACTTGTTCTGCAGCATTTCCAAAACACCTAAACAGGGCTACCAGTGAGAAATTAGTCTGGTGCTACAAGGCAGGCTTTCTGCAGTTTGCAGGTGTGTTTTTTTTAATCAATCAGTATGGTTTTCTCTGCCTCCTTTCATCGTCGAAGTTGCTCCACAATCTTTTATTTACAAGCCTTTTTTTTCAGGAAAAGTAAAATATAAACATGAGACCATTTTTGCACAAAAGCTCTAATGAATGACTGAACAGGTATCTGCTTCAAACAGCATAAACACTCCCCACAAATCCAATATTTTTCATGTAGCCATTTCAGTTAAAAAAAAATACAGCGTGGGATAAGCAAAACAATTTAATTTAAGGCAGAATGGGGAAGAAGTCCTGACATTGCAAAAAAGCTTTGAAACAATATTACAGTTCCATAAACCATTTTTTTTTTCCTGCTAAGAGAATATCCTTTGCCTAGTTAAATATACATGACTGACCACAGGAATGGGTACTTACTTGTCAATTTTGTTACGTCAGACTTATGAGTCAAAATCCCACCATGTACTTGCTCTCCCCGAGTTCAGTGAGATGATGACAAAGGACTGTGCTAGAGCATGGAAGGAGGGTGCGTTCCCAGAGCTGGAAGTCCCCTGTCCCTCAGCTGGGATGCAGTGACTGACCCCTACACATTCCTACCCAGTTACGAAGCGGAGTGGTTTGGGTCTGAAAGCACGCAGAAAAAGGAGTAGGAAAAGGGCTTGAGCCCCCAGACATGTTGCTTTGGGTCTCGCCAGGAAAGAAAAGAAAATAAGAGCACTTGTGCCTTTGCCTCTGGGCAATTCACTTGTTTTTTTGGTGGACTAAATGGTTTAGAATTGGGTCCTGCCCTTGGGTCACCCCAACCCCCTGCAGTGCTACAGGCTGGGGCAGAGTGGCTGGAGCTGCCGGGCAGAAAAGGAGCTGGGGGTGTTGGTCGCCCGTCGGCTGAACAGGAGCCAGCAGTGTGCCCAGGTGGCCAAGAAGGCCAACAGCATCCTGGCCTGGATCAGGAACAGT
>JAOTQQ010000002.1:24982752-25004269 GCA_026546715.1 Gallinago undulata | reverse complement strand
TAGACAATTCTGTGATTCTATGAATGAAAAGGCAGAAGATAAAGAGTAAATAAAGAGCTTACAGGTTTCTACCAGGCAAGTCAGGAACAACACACACGAGAGCAAAGCTGCAGCTCTTATGGGCCTCCTGCAAGCAGCACCATTTATTCAAGGCCTTCTGAGGAGAAACAGGATTTCACTTATTCGTCAGTTTCTGTGGAATTACCACAATACTACAGGCTTCAGTTACAACAAATTTTTCTAACCCTAAGCACCCCAAATTTACAAGTCAAGACCTCGAGGGAGATGAAAACGAAGGGGTCTTTTAGGCGTCACATCCTCAGTATCACCATGGATGTTTACAAGCAGGAATGCTAGAAGCTCTCTCTGCAAGATGTAAACATGCATTCATAAAGCAAAAATATGCTCCAAGACTCAAACGTAATTACCACACACTCTACAATCACTGTCCAACATTCCTCTAGTTCGCTAAAAACCAAAACACCCAGCAAGCAGGCACAAGACAGTCTGAAACCACAGGTTCCATGAGCACCCTCCCACAGGAACCCTTCCAACAGCAGAGAAGGACAAGTGACCACAAGAGGCTGTCTGGAGAGATCCCCTCAGAGATGCAGGATAAACACTTTAGAAACGTTAAGTTTGATCTTCAGGATCATTTGAAGTACTTCAGATCATGACCAAAAAAAAAAAAAATATGGGACCTTAAAATAAGGACATGTTACACAGCATCTTGTCCCCTTTCTGCTCCACAATCTGAGATTAATGCTTCAGACTATTTGAAAGCTGGGATTTCAGAGCTGCTCTGACTATAAAACAGGGGTTTCTGGCTTCAGCGGTTCACAAGGCATCAGCCATTATAATCAGGTTGGACTTCAGACAGGGAAGCAAAGGTACGTAACTCAGAATTAAAATTCCTATTAAGAACGTCAGCAATTGAAACTCCATTTTCCTTGAGCTAAAGAAATACAGATAGAACTCTTTTTTTTTTAGCAGAAAACCAGGTTCTCTGCCATAGATGCCTAGTATGTGCTTCCAGCCTGGGTGAGATAAAAAAAAAAAAAAACAAACAAAACCAAAACCTTGAACTTTAAAACTACTGGCAAACCCTCCAGCTGTGGTGTCCCATTTGGCAGCAGGGAGGGAGCCAGGTCGAGCAGCCCTGTGTCCCCAGCTCCTGAGCCGGTTCCTGTCCCAACACACGAGCGTGAAGGTTCAGTGATAACACAAACCACACCTCTTTAAGGAGTAAGATAACCCCACTTCACTCCCCCTGACTTCTTCCCGTGATATGAAACAGCGTTAGGTGTGTTGTGCTTTTTTTTTTTTAAAACATATGTACAATTTGTATCCAACTAGAGAGAAAGCAGACTTGAATTTACATATGAAATATGATGGCATTTATGGTTATTTTAATAACTCATGTTTTAACCATATCAGATAAATAGGTTTTAAGTGTTTAACTTCACCTGAACGCGATTTGCATTTTAAAACTGTTCCATCAAAGAGAAGGTTTTGTCTGCAGTGAAGGAAGTGAACTTGTCTGAAGTCTATGATAATCAGCTCTTGGAACTAGCAGATGCCATCATCTCACTCCTGCTCTTTTATTCATGGATGGACTTCTTTTACTTTTTTTCTACCCTGCTTTTCCAATTCCAACTTGATTTCATTTGGTCATTAAGATTCAGAAGTTGAAACAGCCTCTCTGTATTCCTTTATGTATCCACCTATGAAGTTACAGTCATTAAAAGTTGCTTTACCACTTTGAACTAACTCTGGTTCTGAGTTCTCAGCCAGCAACCTCTGCAAATTCAGTGGATGACTTTAAAACTACCAGGATAGCATGGTACATGGACTATTTAACGAGCGTAGGTCTCATTATGACCAGCGACCACCATTTGAATATGCTGGTTCACAACCAAAAAAATCCTACTCAAGTACAACATGAAAGATTTGAGCTTGAATTTAATTTTTTTTTTTAATAATAGGTATTTATGCAGCCAGCTCTGAATGCAATACAAACAGTCTTTAATGAAAATGTGCTTTATATAGAAAAATCCATCAGAACAATACCACAGGCAGGCAGCCAGCCACAGACCTGGCATACATCTTGGCGGGGGTCAGGAACCCTGACACTGCTGCGTGTTGGTAAAGCTCCTTAGTTTGATCTCTCTACTCTAGAAAAACCTGCCAGGTTTTTGCATAATTCCTCCTTCTCTCCCCAAGTATGCTGCCCTCATTCTCCCTCCCTTGGTTAATTTTACGTCAGCCCCTGGGAAGAAACAATGGCAAAACACCAGCGGGCCACAGCTTGCTGCAATCACCACTCCAAAGTGCCCAGCAATTTGCAGCTGGCAAAAAGTTCAGTTCTGGAACCAAATCCTTTGATTAATGTAATCTTTTAACGTACAGAAGAAACAGCCACATTGTCTAGGATGCTCCTCTAAGGCTTCTAATAAAGAAATCCCATCTTACACCAGTATCTCATTGGAGATGAGAAATCCAAGTTCAAACACAATATCTTAGTTGTATGGGGAGGGACACTTTTGTACCTGCCTGTGATAATTTCGATGGCAGTGCCCCAAAGCGTACTTCACCAGAAGCTTCTCCACAAGCTCATCACTGCACAGAGTAAGGCACGAGTCAGTTATTAACAGCTGGGAAATTCACTGGAAGACTGATTCTTCTCTATCAGCCAGAAGAACACTACTTGCTCCTCAAGGCCTGGGTCATTTATGCCATGCAAGGTGGAAGACGTTAATAACTCTTGCACAGTATAATTTTGAACATTCTAAAGAAACCTTTATTCTTTCACATAAACCTACTCACTGCACATGCAACATCATGTACCATGTGTGTGCATACACAAATGCAGATGGACACAACTGCTGAGCTCACACAGTGACCGATACAATTCAACATACATCTCCTAAGTTAATGGTTTAAAAAAAAATAAAAAAATCCAAGACCTCCAAATACCCCCTCTGCATTGAATAAAGTGTATTTGGCACGACTACCCGTAGTCTGATATGTAGAGAACAGAGGTAACGGACAAAGGTGATGTGAAGACAGTGGTAGTGTTTTACACCACTCTGAAAACATTTTGACTTTGAGAGAGAGATGAGAAGATGGCCTTCAACACCCTCAGTCTCTCTTTAACAGAGGTTTCAGGGAACAGGGCAGACATTTACTTGTCTGACCTCTCAGAGAAGGGTGGGTTCATCTGGATGAAAAGGAAGGACAGAAAAAGCTCAATTTTAGCCTTGCCCATCTTGAAAGGGTGTTTAATACCTGTTCTGTTAGCCTCTACTCTTAAGAATGAAAGGAGGACTTTTGGTGGGGCCAAAAGATGGCAGAGCACTCCATGAATTATGGGGCAATGGGGCAATACCCAATATTGACATATGGTACCCACCCCTTGGGAGAATTTTAGGGTCTTTTTGTTAAAAAATACATATTTTTTTTTTTCCTGCATGAAGAAGGATGATCACTACAAATCAGAGAACTGAACTTTTCCACAATCCGAGGGAATCCCTGGCTGGAGAACCGGGCAACACGGAGCTGCATTCCCAGCAGCCGGGGAGATTGCAGGAAGCACGGCTCTGGCTACAAAGACTGGAATGTGTAATTCCATGAGCTTTTTTGGAAGTGAAGTGGGGGGTGGATATCATAGTTAAAATTCCCAAACAGATGAGCTCTACAGGATTAAAGTGACTCAAAGCTGGGTTCATACATGCAATCATTATAAAAAATGAAGAGAGGATGGTCAGGCAATTAGAATGAAGGGCAGGGGTCAGGGGATCTGAACTCTGTTCCCGCTTTCCAGCAGATTCATCATCATTCTGGGCAAGTCTCCTTTTCTCCAGGCCCATGTTCTTCAGTCTATTCCATGCACCAATCTCAGCATGGAACTTCACTGAACAGCGTTCGCAAGCTTGTGGGAGAAGCATCAGAAAACAGAAAAGCCTGAAGTCTAAACAGGTGCTTGCAAATTTATAGCCTAAACTAAAGGATGTTTGTGCTTGACTAACAAATGAACATTGTCACACCTAGCACTAACAAGTTATCATCTCCACTGCAATATTTAACACCAGGACTCCCTCCTGACAGAAGCAGCACCCATCGATCAGTTATATCTCAGGGTCACTCATAATAGAAGAGTAAGCACAGGCAGTGTTTCTTTTTCTATTTAAATATATTGAAAATTTTCTAGATGCATTGTTTTCAGGCAGGCCTGAAATACACCCACTTCCTTTTTCCCTTTCTAAGGATTTTAAACATACAAGACAGATCATGGGAACATATTCCAATTAACAAGGATTTTATTAGAGTAAAGTAGGAAGGTTATATCCAAGCAGTTCCAGTCAAATACTATTATTAGTGATGCTCACACACTAAGTTCTTGAAAAGTTCAACTGTGTAAGGTACAGAGCAAAGGACTGAATCACCCAGCACCTCACGGGAGCATAGAGCAGCTTATAAAATTGTGTCCACGAAGATCTGCAAATGGGTTAGGGAAAGCTGTATCCCCACCGGAATCACCATTCGTTTTAATCAGCTGAGCGCTGTAATAAGATTAGAGGTGATTGGGTTGAGTAGTGGGATTAAACCCATCCACTAATCCCCTGAATTTACTATTCACAGCTCAAATGCCCTTCAGAGCAAGAGTGGGCTCCAGCCTCCTCCTGAAAGATGCAAGTCCGAAGTGGTACGAGATATTTGGTAAAGGAAAGGGATCTTTAACACTGTTAAATGAGCACCGTTGATTCCTTCCTGCACAGCATGTGTCCCAGCTCAGTGGCCCAGCTGGGCTGTTTCTAGAAAAAAGCCCCATCCTACCCTAGACACTGTCCAGAAATGCAGCGAGTTTTTGCCTCTGACCCATCAAAACTAACCACAACAGGCTGCTCTTGCTCTTGTGAGAGGGGAAGCTGTCCATACAAGAAAATGACAAACTCTGCCAGGAATGGGTCATGAATACTTGTTCCTGTGATGTTTTTTTGGTCCACATGTTCAAAGATCCCTTGAAGGATGAGTTTTAAAAACAGAGAAACAACGGAGCATTCAGGAAAATTTGCTGCAGACATGTACCATCTAAGTAGCAAGCTATCCAAAGTAATTCTGTTACAGCATGGCAGCTGGTGGAGAAGACAAATACCAGAACTTGAAGAACCAGTAAGAAGGGATATGAGCATACAGAAATAATTTTTACAAATATAAGAACTTGTTTTTGAGATGGAGAAGAGTGAATGGTTACTTGCTCAGTGAACCAGCAAAAAATGATGAGCCAAAATAGCTACTAAGAACACCTCCAGGCTGCTCCTCTAGCTTTTATCAAAGTCCCTTCCAGTTACTTCACTGAACTATTTATGCCAACATATATTGCCCCCCCCCCCACTTCCCTTTTTTGAACAGGAAAAGGTTTAGCATCTTTTTGGGATGCCAACCAAGCATGTATTTCCTGTAGGCAATCGCCTGCTCTCTGTTCCCTCTCTAATGAGCCAGTAGTTACCAGACTATAAACTCATTTCCATGGTCATTTCATTGACTGAATTTTCTTCAATTCTACAGTTATAAATATTCAGTTCTACAATTATAAATATTCACTGTATTTTCAACATATCAGAGCACGTCAGGCTACCTAGAGCAGAAGAATCATGCAGAATCCCTAAAAATAGCTGGTTTTATTTTTGCGACTAGAATGGCAGAAAAAAAAATAAGTCTGAAGGTTTACAGAGAAATAAAGCCAACATAAAAAAAAAATAAATCCTACCTCTCTAACATGATCAAAAAGATCTCCAGGGGGACAGTTGCACATACCAGCATTCTGCATTGCCCAATTTCCTTAATTTTCTTGGAACACTGTGCTTCTTTTTTGGCCTGAACTGCCTGAGAAGGCCAAGGAGGCAGACTAATAACAGAGCAGGTATGAAACACATTTCCAAGAAACCCACTCGCTCTGCTCTTGACCTTTCAATAACAAAAATCTTTTCTTAATGCAATCAACTTTCATTTGGCTTGGTGGATTGAGTGGGTCACCACTGACCTAAGGGCATGAGGACATCAACGGAGTCTGAAATTTCAGAAACTGGCAGGGCTCTTGCCTCTGCGTGAATCAGTCTGGAGGCAGTTTGGGGCTTCTCTGTGCTCTGAAGACTAAGAGAGTGGAGCCTCCAACATAGTTATTTCTGAGACACATCAGAAAATGCAATTAGCACACAGGCTTTTTCCTTTAAGTCAAGGGTTTATCTTAAATGCTAAAGGCACCACCAATATTGCACTTACTGAAAGGTCGGAGAAAGAACTGGAGACACTGAGTGTAAGCATCTTCCCCAAAGCCATATAAGATAGGGCCAGAACCCAAAGATTGCCTCCTATCTTCTGGCCATTTCCCATGTACCAGTGCCTTTACTTCAGTCTGTCAGGCACAGAGCAGGACAAAATGCCTGGACTCCACAGCCTCTTCACATTATGGTTTTCAGGGTACAACGAGGGACAAGGTTCATGGAGCATGAGGGCAGCAGGACTGAAGTTCAAGTCTCTGCCATCAGCGCCTCCTCCTGCAGCACACACTCCTATTCCTGAACCAGGGGAGTGAGCACGTGGTCGTGGTGTTCCTCCAGAAGGCAGCCAAACCCAGCCCCAGGCACGACCATGCAGCCCACCACCTCCACAGCAGGGCACGCAGCACATACGTTCTCGCACACAGCAAGCCTAATGAGGTAGGAATTGAAAATATGACACATTATCACGCTGTACGGTTACAGAGGCTGTCACGAGACAGCTACTCAACACCACAGAGAAACAGGAACCACTAACCTCCAAGTTCACATCAATTATTTATTCCAGGGAGGTTGACGATGGCAGTTTCATTTGGATATTCACCAGATCAAGCCTCAAGCACTATGTTCTCCACACCCAACACAGTTGCCATCGATGGCCTTCCATGCCTTTTCAAGACACTTCTAAACTCGCATTCAACCACATATTGTAAAGATAAAATGTCAGTAAAAAAACCACACAAGCCCTGGTCTATCCCTCCAGCCTATTGTTCCCCGCATGGAAAAATCTCAACACCAGGAATTTGTCCCTCCAGAGAGTGGAACATCTCCACTACGGGACAAGGGGTCCAGATTTGTCACCTAGCATGTCTGAGCACAAGAGGACCACAAAGTGGCCAGACTGGATCTCACAACCTCAGTAAGTCCTTCAGACCCCCAGCTTTTTCACTCTCTGATGAGATGTGTTTGGTCAGACCTACTAAGTCAATGTTGCATGGGACTGTTATTTATTCATTTATTAAGGAGACTTTTCAAATTGCGTCTCCAACATTTAAAGAGTTCTTTCCTTATCAGACAGTCCAAGACCTGACTTATGTCACTACCAGTGCTGTTCATCTCCTGTATCTCATTCAGACTGAAAAGTGATTTGCTTTTTGCATGACAATAATGAGTGGCACTCAATAGAGGTCCCTGGACAGTGAGGATAACTTGTATTTTGCAATTTGGAAACCGCAGCACTGAAGCCATGTAACTAATTCCAGGCCAGGATGCCAAGAGGAGAGAGTCAGGGGTCCATTCCAACCATTCTCAGGTAACCACCACAACACCACAGACAGCAATTAGATGGAAACTAAGAGACAACTAGCATTAAAAAAAAAAAAAAAAAAAAAACAAAACACAACAATAACAACCACCCCTTTTTTTTTTTTTTTTCAATAAAGTGACTCTAATGCTACTCGTAAGCCAACCTCCCTTCCCACAGGCAGCAGGCAAGCAAGCTGGGTTTGCCCGTCCAGGACATGGCAGCACTCCCAAGCCATGGGTTCATCATGGAAAGAAGCCATCTCCTCTTTTGCTCCCCTCCAGAAGGGATTCAGCAGATTGGGAACATCTGCATTCGGTGGCTTGCGGGTCCAGGCCAGACAGCCACAAACCTTAAGGCAACAGGAAGCACAGGAATTCCTTTCCACCCCTCTCCCCCATAACACTGTTTTTATTTCTCTTTCATAACTTGCATTTCTCTTTAATTTTCTCTCTCTCCCTGAAAGCTGCATCAAACCGGGGCAGGGGCTGTGGTCAGCAGCCACAACTTACAGCCAATTTATACAGGAGCAAGGGAAAGAAGCTTTTGGGCCACTAGTCCTGGGTCAACACATGCCTGATGGCTAACTGGAGTGTCACCAAGGCAGCGAGGAAGAGGAGCGACTGGCCTCCCTGGCTGCTCTCACCATGCTTTCCCCACCTCCCCAGGTGTCCTGTGCTCCTCCAGCACAAGTAAGATCACTCACAGACACCACAAAAATCTTTTGGAGACTCTGCTCACTGGAATCTGGGTGGTTCAGATGATCCAAGCCAGAAGGGAGCTCACAGCAGGAGATGCTTTTTTTCCTTGAATACCCAAAACCCAGACTTTTACCTGAAACACAGCTGCTGACAAATGGCACTGCTTAGAAAGAGCTAGAGATATCACAAGTAATTCTAGGAGAAATTACATAGTATAGGTATTTCTAGTCATTATTGTTTAATTCTGGTGCTGTAGAACACACCTGGAGCCCCTAACCTGGGTCTGTGATCCTTCCAAGATCTCCAGCTTTTTTGCCACCACACTGAGGTAGGTTTCCACGCAGTTGGCCACACGGCAGATGCCACAGGACTTCTTCCCTGCAGCATCACACAGCCTTGCTCACCTGCTGGATCACAGCTGCGCTGGGCAGGGAAGAGGTGAGAGGGGGTGTCACAGAGCAGGAAGATGGGGCACTTAGCTGTTAAACTGGGTGGTAGAGGTAGAGTGAATTAGAGCGCTGTCCTCAACCCAAGAGACTTGCCAGACCAACCCATCACACTGACTATTGGCCTGAACAGAGAAGACAAAGTCCTCATGCCCAAAACTTTCCAATTTCTATATAAGGGGAAAGAAAAGGTGGTGGGAGAAGGAAGAAAGAGCGTATTAGGAGAAATACAACGGGCAGCAAACTTGCCGACAGCCTCAGTTGTCTTACTTCTAATTCATTGATGACTAAAGTATATGAGGTCTCAGCTTTTTAGTCACCACAGTTACAGCTTCAGTGTGTGTTTTTGTGCCCGTCACACTGCACAGCACAAAGGCAGAGGGAGACAGGCAAGATGCAGAAAGGAACAAGTTAACAAGAGAGACGCAAAGCCAACTGGAAAACAGCAAACAGGAGTATATTAGAGTTAGAAAAAGAAAATGCCAAGGAAAATGGAAGGTGCAGGAGTTAGACAGAAAAGAGATGGGAACCAGACCCCTGGAAAGGAAAGACTGCAAAAGGCAAGCTGATGTCTGTGATATTCCAGGAGGGATGCTGTAGTTCCTGCAGGCATATTTCTGCTCAAGAGTTTATTACTTCTTCTGAGCTCATTTGACAGAAGCGAGGCAGACAACCTCAGCATAGCTCTAGACAGCAAAGCAAAACCAAGTTTCTTCCAAAAGGACACTAAATTTGCTAGAGAGGTTTTTTTCCCCCCCCAAGATGAGCTATGACTGAGGTCAGATCCTCTCCCCCAACAAAGTTAACAAGCTCCAGCAATCCCATGTCCTCCCCCTCAAACAGAGTTCCTCTCTGCAGAGGAGGGGAGGAACCGGACAAGGCACGCATTCATCCCAGCCTACTTCTAACCTACTTCTCCTGGCAATGGAATGACCAGAATGAGGAGTTTGGTCATAGTCCAATCTATATTTTTTCCACAAAGCTAGCCACTAAAGCCAGTTTGTTCCAGACATCTTTCAAGCCTGGTATACTCACCAAAACATCAGGTACGCAAGATTTGAGGCACAGTGAGGCCAGGCTAGATGCCACCACAGATTCAGATGCTACTTTGGCAACATGACCCTGCATGCAAAATGCAGAGAAATGACACTGAAAGGCGTCCTTTGCGCTGCACCTTTAGCTCAGACAGGCCATATGGACAGGCAGCCCACACTGGGGTGTAGGAGGGAAGGAGGTTGCATCTCATTCCATCTGAATGGGACAAGTGAGACCACCTGACAGCTCCACACAAGACACCAGGCTGTCCTGGCACCTGCCTTCCTTTTATGTGTCCTCACATGAACAAACTTTCCTGTCCTCCACCATCACTAATTGCGATAACTATTGCTCCAAAAACCCAGCTAGGGTGTCAAATAATAGTGCCCTTTCCCCAGCCCACCAAGACTGCAACCTTGTGGAGCCAAGGTAGGTCACCACCCTGCATGCTGTATCACAGAATGATCTGGGGTCGGAAGGGACCTCTGGAGATCATCCAGTCCAACCCCCTGACAAAGCAGGGCCACCCAGAGCAGGTCCCACAGGAACGTATCCAGGTGAGGTTTGAATGTCTCCAGAGAAGGAGACTCCTCCACCTCTCTGGCAGAGCCAGGGCTCTGCCACACACAGAGCAAAGAAGTTGCTCCTCACGTTGAGATGGAACTTCCCGTGTTCAAGTTTGTGCCTGTTCCCTCTTGTCCTGTCCCTGGGCACCACTGAAAAAAGCCTGGTCCCATCCTCCTGACACCTACCCTTGAAGTATTTGTAAGCATTGGTCAGATGCCCCCTCAGCCTTCTCCAGACTAAAGAGCCCCAAATCCCTCAGTCTCTCCTCAGAGAGATGCTCCAGGCCCCTCATCATCTTTGTAGCCCTCTGCTGTCCCCTCTCCAGCAGTTCCCTGTCCTTCTTGAACTGGAGAGCCCAGAACTGGTCCCAGTGCTCCAGATGGGGCCTCCCCAGGGCAGAGCAGAGGGGCACGATGACCTCCCTCCACCTGCTGGCCCCACACTCTTCCTTATGAACCCCAGGATGCCATTGGTCTTCTTGGCCACAAGGGCACATTGCTGGTTCATGGTCATGAGTACCTTTGTTGTTCTTGCTGTACCTTTAGAGCATGAGACCTCCTTGTTCTAGGGTAACCAACCCATGCTAATGTAATAAATAAGGCAAAAGTGCCCTCAGAGGTGGTTTAGGCTCTTGACTTCACCAGTCTCTCCAGTATGGCTCTCAGATGCCAGGCAGAGAACCCAGCAGCACCAGAACAAGTACATAGGTCAAATTAGGGGAAAACTGCCTGAGAACACGCACCTGGAAAGGTATTGTGGTCTGACGCTGCCTCAGGAATAGCTCAAGAGATAACAGAACTTATCTGGTCCAAGGCAAGTTTTCCCACTGAAATATAATCCATCCTGTGCGGAGGCCAAGCATCATCTTTCCCTTACACGCATCTGAGACCTCCCAGTTCTGCTTTCAGTGCCTGTGTTCCTCTGACACCAAAAGAAGTTTACATACTTAATGTTGCAGTAGCTGCCAGAGGATGAAATAACATCCCGACAGCAGAATTACTACAAAGAACACATTCAAAATCCATGGAGAAGGCAAAGGTTGCTCAACAAAGGTCAAAGTACCCTGGGATCACCCACATCAATCAGGACAAGGCTAGAGAAGGCAAGCATTACAAGCACAAAGAGCATAGTATTATTTAAAAAAAAATAAATTATGCAGACATGCAGAATGGACAGGAATAGGCTACTGTTTCTTCAGAAAACCTAGATAAAAGTCAGTGTCAACTTTCACCAGAATGGTATTTCCAGACAGAAAGAGGAGACATCATTTGTGCTGCCCTGACTATAATGTATCCTGGATAAAAATACACAGCAGAAGTAGTCAGCAAGAGCCTGCTTTGCTTTCAAAGCTATCAACCATCACCCTGAAAAACACAGGATGGGGCCAGGCAAAGCACGAGACAAATACACCTGATAACACACAGAGAAAGCTTATTCCCAGCTCTTCAAGACAGGAAGGAGAGGAGGGACCTTCAGAGACTGAAAACAACCATAAATTATTCAATTATTCAACTTGTCAGAACTTAACCCTCTCTTTGAAGTTCATCAGAAAACCACACGGAGATGCAAAGTAGTCTTGGCGGGGGGGGGAAGATGAAGGGAAATCACCACCAGCAGCCAAGAGAAAAGCCCTAGCACACCATATTCCCAGTCGCAGATCCCATATCCAGACTGGAAGTATCCATCAGGCACATGCAAAGAGTGCGTCTAAAGCAGAAACCAGGCTACAGCCCAGAGACAACTCGGTGCAGGACAGATCTGCGAGACCCTGCAGCTTATTAGCCCAAGTACAGCAGCAGATTAACACAAGTAGATCGGATGTGCCAGCTTCAGGCCCAAGGCAGTCACAAAAATCTCTGCAGCGGGCTCTCGTGTATTTTTTAAGATTTGCCCAAGGAAAGTCAACTCAGCTCCCTCTGTAAACTGCCGGTGTAAAAATATCCCTTCTTCTGTCAAACAATACATAGCTAAACCTTGTTATAGGTTGTGTCATGCTCCCTTCAACTATGGTCTTATGTCCAGGGTCTACATGTTTTAAGACAAGTAATAAAGTCCTCCAGGAAGCCAATGAAAAGCAATCGTGGCTAAGCAAGGAGAAGAATTTTTTTACATTATTGCACACCATTAAACTAACACTGGCTACTAAAAGGCATAGAAAAAAGGAGGGGGAAGAAAATGAGTTAAAAAAGGAGATGGTACTTATCTTCTTTTCAGAAAAGAAATGTAAATTTAGCAAGTGGAGGAGGTGAGGAGGAATTCAGCTAGACCAGCCAGAGTTGTCACGTAACTACAGGTGGCCTGAGTCAGTACAACAGTGGGCACTGTTTACTTCAGAGACTGAAACTACTCACATTTGGACACTTGTTTAAAGCATAGCTTTGAATTATTTCTAAGATAACATTTTTCCCCACATTCAGTGGTAGGAACAGAGATTAACAAGGCAATCTGGCTGTCAGTACAGAAGCACTAAGGATCAGGGACTATAAAAGCTGGGGGCTGAACCTATCTCGGGCTGAGACAGTCCTATTTCTCTGTTTTTAAAATAAAGCATGTTTTAATTATGGTTACAACAACAATATCTGTACAAAGCATTAATCTGATCCAACCAGAGCATCATCAGGTAATCTGTGCTCTCACTCTGAGCTATGGAACAGCCTCCCTACTCTCTGAGTTTATTAAGGTGTTAATGAACCTTGTTTATCTTATATCTGAGCATAGAGAGAGACAGTTTTCAGGGGAGATCCCTCACAGGGGGAAAATACACCTCACTGACAAATAAGAGAGATCAGTTTATTATGAAAAATCCCATCCCTTTAAATTCTGCCTCTACCCGAGGTCTACAATGATCTAATGATTTAATAAAGCAGATGTGACACCATTTCCATCTTCTCACTGATCCTACTGCTCCAGTGTCCTCATCTCCCAGAGCTCTCCAAAACTTCCTTAATTAACCCCTCCCACTGCCCTACCATTAGTTTTCCCTAACATGTAGCCTGAATCTTCATGACATTTAAATCTTTTACTGCCTGTCTTAGGGAGGGAAATATATTGACACCCCGTTCCTCTGGTGTGGTTATTTCAGGGTAGAGTCTGACATTTAAAGCTTCCTCTGCAGCTTCAGGCCTCGTTATACTCCGTTCCTTACTCCAACCCAGACAGAGTGATGCTCTGCACTGCCAAACAAGCTTCAAAATACAGCAAGAACAACAAAAAACAACCCCGTTCAACCAACCAGGTGAGAACAGGCAAGAAGAACCTGACAGAAGCAGCCACGTCCTGCGTGTCAGCTGGCAAGCCATGGTCTTGCTGGATCATCTTCTCACTGATAGTATGCTCACACCGTACCGTCAGGATCAGGGTTGGAATGAATAAGCACTTCCAGATTCACTCTGGCTTCTACAGGTCTATGAAAGCCAGCACCGTGAAAAAAGTAGCCAAGAAAGCATTGCTCATGCTCCTTTCCAGCAGAAATGATAAGGAATGGGAACTGATAGAAAGGTTGAAACAATCAAGGAGGTAAGTAGCAACGTGCACTAAGGCTACGGATGAGAATAGCTTGGCACAGGATACTGTGGATGATAAAAATAAATGGGTTAAAAGGATAAGCCAGAAGGATTCAAGGAAAGGCAACCAAAAGGCTGCTACATACAAGGATAGTGCTTCTGCTTCAGCAAAGTCTGCAGCTCCAGGTTCCTGGAGGTAGAGAGGTATAGTGGGGACATACAACTATACACACACCCTGCTTTTTTGTTCTCAAGACCTCTGTTCTCTGCTGCTACTAGAAACTGTACCTGAGCTGGGCCTCTGGTCTGACTGGGATGGCTGTTGCACATGCTGGGACTTGGGAACAGCAGGGCAAACACTTTAAGATGTGTCTTTGACTGGATCCAGCTTTATCAAACCACCCAGGTTTAACAACCCGGTGGCAGAGGAGCTGGTCCCAGAAGGTACAGAAGACCACTTGTGCTTCAGGAGCAGGGCAGGTACAGGGTGGGTGGGAACTGCAAGTTCACACTCAGCCACTCAACCAGATCCAAATAAATCACTGCAACCCTGGGGCTATTGCTATCCCTCCCTTCTCTCATTACTGCCAGACCCTTCATCCCGGTTTTGAAAATCCTTTCCAATAAGGTTGGGAAATGTGACTTCAGCCTGTTCTCATGTTAAAAAAAAAAACAACAAAATAAACCACCAAACCCAGACAGTTACCCCAAGCTCAATGCAAAGTTAATTACAGTAATACCTAAACAGGCTTAAAAAACATTCTTCGTCCCCATATGAGAACGATAATCACATGTTCTTAAATCAGGCAAGTATTAGAAATATGTGTTGCAACAGGCATCCTTCCTAGAAACAGGCATGTAAAGCCTGTTGAAATCCCCTTTGAATCAGTTGAGGATTCATTGCTCTTTAAATAGGAACAGGATATAATATAATCTTGCCTGCCGACAGAAGACAAATGTAGACTTCCATCTTAAAAAAAAAAAATCAACTGTTTTTAAGAGAAAAATGTCACAGTTGCAACAGAACACAGCTCTCCTAGAGGTTACACAATTAAAGCCATCGGAAGTTCAGGAAGAATAAGCGACAGGAACAGTTTAACACCAGCAGAGGGTTTTATCTCGCTCATCAACGAGATGCAACTCTGTGTGCTCCGGGTCGGTCAGACGCAGACCCAGAGCTCCTGATGCAGGGTAAGGCCGTTCCAACGGCAGCAACAACAGCAAAGCTTCCTCTACCCAAACCACCAGGTTTTCTCTGCAAACTACACCTAATTAACAAGCTGGAAATGGTTGAAGGCAGCAGATAAAGGAAGGAGAGAGAGGAAAAGGAGATATCAATGATCAAAGAATACAGTTAGGGAACTGGCAAATAGGGCTACAAAGATGAGAGGCCTGGAGCATCTCTCATGAGGAAAGGCTGAGGGAGGACTTGGGTCTTTTTAGTCTGGAGAAGAGAAGACTGAGGGGGGACCTGATCAACACCTATAAATACTTCAAGGGGGGGTGTCAGGAGGATGGGGCCAGGCTTTTCTCAGTGGTGCCCAGGGACAGGACAAGAGGAAGTGGATACAAACTGGAACCTAAGAAGTTCCATCTCAACATGAAGAGGAACTTCTTTGCTGTGAGGGTGGCAGAGCCCTAGAAGAGGCTGCCCAGAGAGGTGGGGGAGTCTCCTTCTCAGGAGACATTCAAACCCACCTGGATACGTTCCTGTGGGACCTGCTCTGGGTGGACCTGCTTTGTCAGGGGGTTGGACTAGATGATCTCCAGAGGTCCCTTCCAACCCCATATCATTCTGGGATTCTGTGAGTGTTGGGACTCAGACCACAGTTCCCCAAATGACCAGAATTGCAAGGTGAGATGAGAGGGTCCTGCCAGAGCCCCATCCTCTTGACACCCACCCTTTAAGTATTTAGAGGCATTGATCAGATACCCCCCCCTTGGTCTTCTTTTCTTCAGACTGAAAAGACCCAAGTTCCTCAGCCTTTCCTCATCAGAGAGATGTTCTAGGCCCGTAATCATCTTTGTAATCCTCTGCTGTGCCCTCTCCAGCAGTTCCCTGTCCTTCTGGAACCGGGGAGCCCAGAACAGGACACAGTACTCCAGATGGGACTACTCCAGTAGGAGCTCCCCAACAGAACAGCCACACAAGAGGTCCACTTAGCCCAGAACACTCTTCACTGCAACGGTCAAGGGGCGACACCAAGGAATTGGTATCTTTCCTCTTACTGATATTCCCCAGCACATATCTGCAATTTAGGGACTTTCCACAGAAAAGGAGACATCCCTATGAAGTGGGTACCACAGAGGAATTCTGCTCCTTGAAAAGGGTCTGCAACTGAAGACCTTGCCAAACCTTCTTTGTACCAGTGCTGACTCCTCACCCCTTCCTCATCACAGCTTACCATCTTGCTTGGGTACACTTAAAATAGCTTTCCCCAAGGCAGTGGGCCTGAACACTTCACAAAACATTTTGTACACTTGGTCAGTACCTTGAACACCATGTCCAGATTGAAGTATTTTATAGGAGCATTAATACACTGTTTGCCTTTGAACACCGAGCAGGGTAGGGTATGCACAGGAAGAAAACACAACCAGTAAATCAAATTTGCCTTTGGGTTTAAAGATCGAGTAAATAAAACCATATATTTTCAGTCGCAATTCCAGTTCCAAGGCTGACCCCCTCTGCCTGTACTGCTTGCAGCACCAGCACAAGACTGCAAGCACCAAGTTATCCAAGAGGAGCATGTGCTGCTTATTTTGCTCTTAATTTTAAGCAGATTCTGAATAGATTTTGAGAGAACATTAGTCACTTGCCTTGATCCTGCACAAAACAACAATTTTTTGATGGAGAAACAGGAACGGAGACAGATTCTGCTGAAAGAGACTCAATTCAAATTTGAAGGTACCATTGGATCAACAAGGAGGTACTGCCATGGGAACCCTGACAGTTTTCCCACAGCCCTCACAGGAAAAATGGCATGCCCTTAAGAAAATTACCCTGTGACTGCAGAAGAAATACACTGCTTCTTTGAATGGTTGTGACTCATATAGGCTCCACTTTTGCATCAGGTTCACGACACTAACCAATCCATTAAAATTTCCATTTATTTTTAAGAAATCCTGCTATCCTTGATGTCACTTTTTTTTTATCCAGTGCTTTCCATCATCTGCTCTTGATATCTGGGCTACATTAGCCAGTAACAGAATTTTCAGCATCTCACCTGCCCTGGGAGCCTGATTAGTTTTGCAAAATAGTCCCTGCTGTGCAAGAGAAGTCTAAAGCCTGAGCTAAGTAACCAGAGCCCCACTTCAAAAGAAAGTTACTCTGTTCATATGAGGGTTGTTAAAATGCACAGACATGAAGATCCAAATCACCTGCACTAGAGACCACTCAAACTGGTAGTTTAGTGGAATACTTGCATAGCACCATCACTATTCACATCATGCATGTGGCTCGCTTCCTAACAGGCTCATTTTAAGCACTGGAACGGCAATTTTTGATTCAATATATACAAAAAGGTAAAGTGTGCTTAAATGCATTTTAATATTCTGTTTCTTCTAACAGGCAACAAAAAAATTTACAGCATGAATTATGAGTTGAACAAGTTTCTTTTAAGAAGGAGTAATCAAGTGCATCCCAGTGAACAGCATCCTCAACAGCAGTCCGTACCCACGCATCCTACTATATTCTCCTCTGATTTGGAAACATCTTTTCCCATTAGCCCAATAAAGGCCCCTCTAAAGAAGAGATTTAAAACAAAACAAAAACCAAACTACACAACAAAAAAAACCACACAACAGAAGCCCAAACCCCTGCCCACTGCAGATTTTCAAGTGTGTGAAGAGTCAATATAACACTAAGACTTATTTTTTTTTTTTTGTACAAACAGGTATTCTGACTTGGATTGATATTCCAGCAGCTTCAACAGCTTCTAACACAGCAAACACCCAACACAGCTACACTATTGCAGCACAAATCCAGCACCCTCCGCGAGCAAATCTGTTCTTACAACAAACATGAAAGGAAGAGGCGTTTCCGAGGTGGTAAAACTCCTTCACAAAGAATGATGCTGTTAAACTAAATAAGCCATCATTTCCCTCCCCATGTCTTACAGAAGTCCTTCAGGAGATGCAATGATAAAAAGGTGCAATTAGCAATTCCAGGCCAAAGCTTTGGGTTTCAGTTAAAACACATACACCAGCAGCTGAAATTCATCCTAAGACTTTTTGAGTTTAAAAGCATGTAATAAATAAGCAGCTGTCCTACGCAACTGGTTTTTTTTTCTTCTCAGGTATTTGATGTCCTAGAATTCTTTAGTCTTCAACAATAACAAGTGAAATTGGCTTTAAAAAAAAATCAAATCCAAAAAAGGTTACTTTCTATTTTTTTAAAACTTTTTACAAATGAAGACAGACAACAGGTTCCCTCATTCAACCAGGCAGTCTGGGTTTCCCTCAGAGGGTGAATACCAACCCACGTCAAGTTTAAGGAACTGTAATAGTTACTTTAGAGACAGACAAAATGAAAAAATTCAATTATTCTAAATTCACTTCAGGCAATCTGACTTCCATACGTCTGGATTGCATTTCCAATTTTTAAACCATGGAGCACGTTCTTTTTAACACTGAGGGATCAGAAAGCTCCTGAAGTTCTGCAATTCCCCTAAGTGCAACTCTAGATTTCACATAAAAAGAGGTTTTAGTTTTGAACTCAGGGATAGTGTGACTGGGAAAGAAAAACTCAATGTTCATTAGTTTAATGACATTCTGGAGCCAAATTTACTGTCAGCTGTTATGTAATCTCCCCTTTTGATTTCCCAAGGCAAGATGACATGTGCAACCTGCCAAAGGCAAACTTTCATATTATTTAACAGCTGGAATAATGCATATGACAGGGATTGAAGGCAAAAGAGTAAATTAGCTTTTAAATGAAAAATAATAATGGGATAGAAGTTAACAATGGTCCCTGCCCGGCAGGGAAGTGTTGAGCTCTCCACGCTGAGTCACCAAAGAAAAAAGTCAACAAGCAGAGCCCCCTCTCAACCAACAGAGCACCAAGGAATTCTTGCCTTAATTACATGCGAACTGAATCAAGTTGAACAAATCTTTACAAATGAGACCTTCTACAAAAAAAAGGAAACTGAGAACTCGTAGTAAAAACAGCCGCTAGCAAGAGCTCCCTTGACATATCCATATCGGAAAATATTACTGTTGCCTCAAGACATCAAATCAAATATGCCCTCATTTGTTTTACAATAAATTTGGGAACGACAGGATGCAAAGCTCTGTCAGCACACAAGAATTTGACTCTGAAATTGCTTAGAGACTGTCAGGCTCACTTGGCCAAGCCAGACAACACTGAGAAAGATTCTGAATGTTGATAAAAAGTGCATTTCTAGATATCTCAATTGTAAGCTTTTAAGTATTTTGCTGCTCATAACCAAGTCATCCCTGTAAAGCAGCAGACCTTTAAAAGAAGAGTCCGGAAGGACGGGTGTATTTACCATGGCTGTGCTGCACTAAAGGCTCCTGCAAGTTCTCCCGGTGACCCTGTCACCATTGCACCCAGGTACCACTTTGGAAACATTTTTCAGATTGGTCTCTTAGGTTGGGGGTGACTTAAAATTAAAGGGAATAAAGCCATTTAATTCTGGCTGTAATTTTTTTTTTTTCAAAACACTAGAGACTCATTAACCAGTAGGGCAGTAATGAACATTTGTGCCGTAACTTGTTGCCTAGGCAACAAGGGACTGTATTTATCAAGCGTGAAATCAGCATTAGAAAGTAGCTCCTATGGAAATTGAGTAGAAGCTATTGTAGCTCTGTAGCTTCTCATCGATATCTAAACTATTGTTGTGGTGCCCTCCAAAAAGAGGATCTTTCCTCTGTTGCAGAGGCGAGTCAGCAGAAGCTCCCATTCAAGTCCTTACAGTCACAGTGGTGTAAATTCAGCAGAAGAAATTAATTAGCCATTCTGCAAGAACACACCGTAATTTAAAAACGGTATGTGAGGGTCAAACTGGAGGTCTGGAGGGACAGGGCAGGAAGGGACTCAGTTTCTGTGTGTTAAGACAATTTATCACACTTGCTCTATTATCTTTTGAATTTTTCCAAATGCCTGCTCCTAGCAGTTGAACACGTACCTCGCTTCTTCAAGCGCATCTGCAGGCAGTCTAGCAAGAGGATTAAAGTGTTTCAACTAGTTAGACAGTGATGCTCTTAGCTCTTTTTTCAACAGGGAATCTTTGTGAACTTCCACAGCAGAAGCCTCGCACAGGAGGGCCGTTTCTCCATCAGAACAGATGAAAAAGCTGAGCCTGCCCTGCTGAAGAATGTCATGGTTTGTCCTTGGCCCACCTCCAGGAGACTCAATGAAAAGCTCACACCAACTGTAAAATGACAGACCTCTCGATTTCATCTCATTTTCACCATCCCTTCGAAGTTCATGTCACACACTTAATTCAAGACACAAACAGAAAAAGCTTCATCTCCTTGTGAGCCCTTCATAGGGGACCGGCTTCTAAACCCTCCAACTTTTCCTAAGCATTTTTTGGTTCAACACTTCTGTGCCTTTCCTCATCCCAGAGGACTCCAGGTCCTGCTCCCTCAATGCCTGAACTACTCGCCCGTTCAGATTTGTGCTGCTTCCTGCCCAAGTGCACCATCAGACTACGGAAAGTGGGAACGGGATAAGTAAAGAAAAGAAACCCCAACAAATCTTAGTGACTTCAAAACCTTGGCAGAAGAGTTAATTTTGCCAAGCTACCTATGCCTGATGAGATCAAAGAAGACTCCATGACCGAGATTCATTAGAACATACTAGCTCCCCTGGGAAAGCTATTCCCCAGCCCCTTGAGCGCCTTCTCATTACTAACCTGCTGGCAAAAAAAGCCTCAAAGATACAAATCCCCCTGAAAAAACACCCACGGGAATGGAATCTATAAAGCTGGACAAGTAGGGCTTTCAAAATACCACAGAGATCCAACAGTAATTTAAGTCTCCACACATGCAACCAGACATCATTGAGCATGAACACCACACACACCTTAACAGTCCTGGACATTTCTAGATGAAAACACATTTCATAAATGATAAATAAACTGTTTCAAAGTTAGTATATTCTGGTGGTGGATGTCTCTCTACAGCCAGGAACCAGAATGACAGGAACTGGTAAGAATCTCGCTTTTCGCCACCAGGTCTGGACTGGAGCAGCAGATAAACATCTGCATCAAACGTCTTTAGGAAGGCTATTTTTGGTTTCGGTAATACTTACTAGCCCAAGGTGAAGGTGAATAAAACAAAATTAAACTTACAATGTGACTGAAGTTCAAGTAAAAGGGTTCGCTTCTTTGACAAAGAAGGGCTAAGAAGGATTTGTCATATATAAACCAAAAATTATTAAAACTGGCTTTAAGTCACACCAAACATTTGTTTCTTGCAAACAAGCAAAACGATCATTTAGGTAGTCATGTAAGTGGAATACTGAGAGGAGGAGGTCGGTCTCGTGTCTCTGCTCCCAAGTCACAGGCCATGGGACAAGAGGAAACGGCCTCCAGTTGCACCAGGGGAGGTTCAGATTGGAGATCAGGAACAATTTTTCCACAGGAGGGGTTCTTAAGCCTTGGAATGGGCTGCCCAGGGCAGGGGTTGAGGCCCCATCCCTGGAGGGATTTCAAAGCCG
>JAOTQQ010000002.1:24947223-24982652 GCA_026546715.1 Gallinago undulata | reverse complement strand
GTTGCCATAGTGCTTAGAGCCATGGGTTAGTGATGGTTTTTATCAGAGTGAGGTTGATGGTTGGACTAGATGATCTGGAAGGTCCCTTCCAACCTAAACGATTCTATGATTGCTACACCGACAGCCTTCTGGTGACACCAGCAATGAACTCCAAGTGAGGTAGGAGCATGTTCACAGCTCATTAACTCCTCTGCGGTAACTGCCTATATGGAAACTCTTTACCTGGCAGAGCACACCGGGCAGCCAGCTCCACTTCTGCTGAAGGAAGGGTCAAGCCCTGTTGCAATTAGCGTGTTATTTATCCACTACACTACCTGCCTGTGTAGACCTGCCAGGCAGAAACAAAAGCCAATGCTGCTCTGAGCGTAACGGCTCAGGGTAGCAAACATCGTAACACAAGCAAGATCAAACAGTTTTCATCCTGTTCAACAACTGTTTGGCTTTGGTTAGAGATGTGCCAGATATTACTTTTTTTTTTTCTTTTTAAAGGAGGCAGCAACAAAATGTACGCTTTTCCACAGACTTTCTTGTTTAAGGAAACGCCAACAGCTGAAGCAGTTGCAGGCAAGATAATTGTCCACAGATGGCACACACAGACAAGGACAGAAGTGACACGACAGGCTTCAGTCAGAACAGAGCACGGTGATTACGGTGGGTTATAAAGATGCATTGGGAAGGACAGGAAACAGCTATTACTGCTCCAACCGTGAATTCTTATTTAATTCTCATGTTCTTCTCTAGAAAGGCAGCGATAATGAGCAAACCACCCCTGTTCTCCACCTGCAGTGCCATCACAGCCTTAGTTAACAAGCACATAACATCACTTTTAAACCAGAGCAGAGTTATGCCAACAGCTTCAGCAGACCTGAGTGGTTTCTCTGTAGAAATAGATCCCCCAACCCAGAAGCTCTTCTCTCCCCAGAGCGATGCCCAGAGAACAGCAGCACACAGCGAGCTCTCAGCAGCCTTCCTGAGGATGCTCCTCCAGCTCCCAGCAGCTCAGTTCATGGGCCAAGGTGACATCTGACTATTAATATAGTAACTTAGCCCACAAAATTTCTCCTGTTTGTTTTTGTAGTGAACTGCAAGCAGCAAAAGCAAATGCACGTTCAAAATATATGTTGTAGGCTAGCCACTGGTCAAGACAGGTCAATTATCTCCACGCAGTCAGCAATGGTTAAACAAGGTTTAAAAAAGTTTAGCAAAAATTAGAAGCAAGACTTATAACAATTTCATTCAGTGAAAGCAATGACCACATCCATAAAGACTACCAAGGAGCATAATGACAAATACAAACAAGGACCACTCCAAAGATATTTCACTGGGGTTTGCTCAGCAGGGCTGACATCTTCATTTTTTAATTAAAAGTACGCCATTTTATGATCCATTTGGTCTCCTCAATGGTTATGCACAAGTAATACAACAGAAATATTCCTTAGCTACGCTGTACTGAAAAGGCTCGATTTGATTCTGAGATCCAAACCAGAATCTCATTAAACCGAAGCGACAACATCAGTAAAACCTAACAGGTGTTACACAGATTTCAGTTTTGATCATTTCTTCCTCATCAACAGCATCGCTCTCTGAAATCAATACACTCATTCCAGAAAACCATGAAAATCTATCCTCTGCTGGGCTCGGGCCATTGTGAAAACTATCAATCTAACTGCCTGTGATCAAGAACAGCAATAAGCTTACCTTTATTTTCAGGAAATGTTAACTTAAAAATGAAGCAAATCTAGGTTTAACTTAAAATCCCTGTTGGGGATATATACCTAGATGAGCTGTGGCAGATACCTTCCACCATCAACAGCTCTCCATCGGTTTCCTCCCTGGTGCACCCATAACTAGCACACCAGTCCCATTTCCACCACCATACCCTGCCATGCAGGCAACAGTCAGGACTTAGATGTGATTTGATTATGAAATATTTGAAGCTGCAACACCACTGAGAAGTGCATGGTGATGGGCAGGGGGAAGGGAAGGCAGGTGGGAGTACTGCCTGACGGCAGGAGGAAACGCTAGAAGCAAAGCCACGTTCCAAATTATCAGGTAATGGCTTTCCTTATTTAGGTCAGGGGAATCATCTCAGTCACATATTGTGAGCCTGCTATTTTTGTACAGACCAGCTTTCACGCTGAGCAAAGACACTATGCTTCCTGGGTTTTGTTTTTTTAAAAATAATCCTTAAGAAGACACTGATGCCAATTCCAACACTTAAAGCCTTGCACAGGTCAGACCATCTGTTTCTTAACTTGGAAGGGGAGGAGAGAAGACTGGATAAAAAACACTTTCCCCTGTCCTTTTACATAAATCTAAAGCAGACAAAGACCTCGTGATAAAACCCAAATTATCTAATGTATATCTTCTGTGTTTCCTCCTATATCCCACTACAAAACACATTTAAAGAAAGGAAATTAGCAATAACAAAAGTGCCTCAAGAATTTGCCCAAGAAAATTACCTCTCAAAAGCCAACTTATGATTCAGTTTTTATTAATACTACATAATTAGTTTGCCAAGGCTGGGGTAGTTTTTTCCATTGTTAGACAGGTACTGGGAGAGTTCTTTGTAGAAATCAAAAGAAGAGCAAGGGAGGGGAGGAGAGCAAGCCCACCACCATCAATTAGTCTTCTTCTGTCCCTCAAAACTGAAGCCTAGCACAGAGTTTCCCATGGACCGCACACAAAGTGGGGTTTAGGAGAAGAAGATACTGCTTTTCTCATGAGGAAAGGACAGGTAGCAGAAGGTAGTACTACGCTGCCCCAAACTGCAGTTCTTTTTGTCAGACACCAACAACACATGCATCAAAATAATTGCTCTTGCTTTCTCACAATCCATAACCAGAGAATTATAAAAAGCAGTTATCTTCTTTTGGGTTGTTCGGTTGGGTTTGTGTTTTGTTTTTTTTTTCCTCTCTCCTTTTTGTTGAAGAATCCAGGGGTCAAGAGATATTCGTCCCACACGGTCAGAGACCATTTCCACAGCAGAAATCCAGACATCCCGTTATCTCTACTAGTTCTCCCCCGAGTCCCTGCTACCTACTCTATCTTGCTCAACCACAACAGCCACAGAAGGCTGTCAAGAGCCTCCCAAGACCCCTGGCATGATAAGGATCCTTTTCCTTTGAGCGGCGAGCAAGCTCGTCTCATGTTAAATAGGAAAAATCTAAGGTGCACTGAATTAAAGGGAAGATCTGCTCTCAGCTTTGACAGGAAAATAATTTAATTTGCTCTCCTAGTCAGGTACTGCTGCTTGTAGAAAATCAGGAAAACAGCACTAGAAAAAAAAAAAAACAGCACCAGTGACGCCGAGCTGGAAAGACTGTCCTGTGTAAACACTTCTCCCCCTCCCCTGAAGATTCAAGTCAAATAAATTTAGGAGTATTTATAACAAGGTCTTAAAAGCAAGGCCTTTTGAAAAGTGGGCTCTCAAAGTCCTTGCTCCTACTCATTCAAACCATCATGTTTAAAACCAGATTGCTTAGAAAGCGAACGAGCTGGCTGTTTTTCCCACAGTTTCGCAGACTGCTATGCAGGAACTCAATAGCATCTAGGAGGTTAAAAACATGTTTTCCATACACTTCTCTGCAACAACAATGAGGGCAGTGCAGAGCTAACCCAGGGCTGAACAGCAAAACAGTCATATCTGCAAACGTGCACATTCTTGGCTATAGCTGTTTACAGGTTTGCAATTCATAATTAATACCCCCAATGAAAACAACTACTCGTGTCTGAAAGCCCTAAAGCCACAACGAGCTAATTACTAATAAAAGCTCCACAGTCTCGGTTAAGCTGTGGGAATGTAATGGGGCACAGCACATAGTGCGATGGGGAGCAAAGCTTAAAGACTACGGCTACTTTTTGATAAACCAGCAGCGGTTCTGCCTCTTCTCCTTCCCTTTTACCCTCAAAAATAGAGCACCTTGTTCTCCAACACAACACGTGAGTAGGAAGACAAATAGCCCAAGCAGGAAAAAACACCAAAAAAACCCCAAAAAACCCACGTGGGGACTTTGGGGACCTTCAGAACAGCCATCACCTGAGCCCAGCTGGCAGCAGTGAGCTGAGCCACCACACAGAAGTCACATCAGACCTGCTCTCTCCACGATGCACCAGGCAGGACACATCACCATATGTTGTGCAGAATAGACGCTTGACCTAAATGTTGATTTTTCCAGGAGGAACTGACAAGTTGGTTTGAAAGCTGCAGATCATTTTTTATTGTTTTTAAAAGGAGAGTTAAAGCCCATTTTTCAGCAGCAGAGAGCTGAAGAGCAGAGTAGCACCAGACATGCAACAAAGACCTCTAGACATACTTTTCCACAGTTTCTCTTGCACTCCTCAGGTGCAAGCAGATAGTACAGTCAGTGTCCTGCAATAAAAGCTTGCTCACATGGCCTCTTAGGTTTAAAAAAAAAAAAAAACCAACAGACCAAGTAACCAGCTAGAACTCTGCTTAATTACCTGAGACTTCTCCTTAAGGGATGTAACAAGACCAGGGACTGCGTTTCCCAGGCACGAGGAGCAAGTTTAGCTGCTGTCTGTAGGCTGGGGAAGTCTGCTCCTCTCAGGCTGCCACTGGGACCAGTCAACCCACCAGCTTTGTGACCCACCTCGCTGGAAGGTCAGCACACACAACCAGAACATAATTTGGTTTATAAAGATCACTACAGGTAAGAGTTTCAACGCAATGTGTACGGAGACTAATACCTGCTGTCCTGATGTTACTGCACAGTCAACCTACAAAGAAGAAAGAAAATACAGCAGCGTCGGGACCATGTCCCACTCGGAGTCCCCTTTTAAGCAATTTTGGCACCAAGATAAGGGAACGGGAGCACGCACTCGTGTAGAGGGATAGCAAAGTGCTCCATCGAGCATGAACGGCTGCGAGTGTCAGGACACGCTTGACTGAGCACACATCCCCGCGGTAGCGCTCTGCTCAACCCAGCTCCCAATTAGCAGTTGTGTTAGCAGAGATGTTCCAGCCCATCACGAGATGATTATTCCTGTTGGATCATACCAAGAGCAACTGTGTCAATTAACGACGAGGCTGACTAGAGGTATTTGTTCTAAAATTTGGATTTACAAGGTCAGGACAATGCTCTTATTAGCATCAAATCTCAGAGGTCTTCTTTACTTCTCTGCTGACTTGTGTATGACCGTTGCCAAGCTGGAAAGCTCCAGTGCTCCTGAGGAGTCCAAACTGCTCGAGTGACAATGCCGAGTGTTTGGTGGGTGAAGAAAAGGAGCCAGGCAATAACATCAACCATAACTCTTTGCAAAATTCAAACAATTTACAAGGACAAGCTGCCGCATTTGGAGACACAACAGGGACAACAGACCAGATGCGAGTAGTGAATATTCATGGAGCTATTTCTGTTTAAAAACAGGTCCTTAAGCACAATGTAGGCTGAGTGACTCTGATAAAACCCTTCCTTCAGGAGAATAACCGTTTCTGACATCTCGTCCACTGAAACTTTAGGACTTTACGTTTTATTTTACTCAATAAGCACTGCTTCATGAAGAAGAGCTGCTTTAAGTGTTTCAGGACACACACGTGTAACTCTTTCTGTGAGCTGGGCTATCAGAACGGCGTAAGATTGGGCAATCACAACAGAAGTTGCCCCTGCAGCTATGTCAGTTTTGACTAAAAGGCCTCCTAGCACAACCAGCTATGACTGTGACCAGATCTAATTCTCTACCAAAGGAGAAATTTGGGGGAACGAAGGGAAAAGAGCAGGTAGAACCTCATGTCTAAGACACAGTATCCCTACATTCCCTTCTGGGTAAGGCTGAACTCCACACAAGCCTGTTGCCCATTAACCAATGAAAAAAAGTGGGTTTATTTCTCAGGTGCACAAGAATTTCACAAGCACAAAATTAACTACCTCTTTTCAGCAAATGAGGATGTCCACAGCAGAAGGCAATGGAGCATTTTGACACCGCTCCCACACCAATTGCACTTAGAAGATTGGAAGTGAAACTGGTCCAGAAGGATCAAGGTGGAGATTCATCACAGTCTTAAAATAAGATCAGTATTGATTTTGCCATCAAGACAAAAACTCAGACCATCTCCACGCTCCTAAGCGAGAGAGGCCAAAGGAGCCAGTCTCCAAGCTGCCAGAAATACAGCTACTTGTTACGGGACAGGCTTCTGTCACAGCAGATTTTCAGCCCCGATGGAAAAGGACATGAGGAGATTTGCTGTACTTGTGTCCAGAAAGGCATGAAATATGCCTTCTTATTTGATGTGGGATATCAAAGCAGGGTTAACTTGCAAGTTGCCCCAAGAGAATATGACCGTGATCATGACCCCAGCTCAGTCTTAAACATGAGCACATGTGCATGACTGACATCATTCCCTCCAAGTGGTTTGAAAGGGCAGAAAAGTGAAAGCAGAGAGAAATTTCCCTTATTCCAAAGCATTGCAAATAGATGCAAGTCTTAATATAGACTCATAGAATGGTTAGAGTTGGAAGGAACCTTAAAGATCATCAATCTTTAATATGTTCTTCAGCACTTTTCCCTTCCTCAGTACTGACCTTCCCGTGGAAGCATCAGAGTAATTTGGAAGAACTGCTGGAGCCAAGCTGTTAAACCATTTTAAATCATGTAAACCCATCCTAACAAGTGAAGTACACAAGGTTTCACCTCTCCCACCTTCAGACTCAGTACCAGGCAGCGTTTCACTCTGCAACAAGGCCAGAGCAAAGCCACAAAGACATCTCACAGGACAAAGAGAAGGAATAAATAGTTAAAGAGGGTCAGTTTTCCCTGCTTACCCCTTATCAATAGTCAATCTGTAAGTTAAGGAGAAGCATCCTTAACCTTTTCCATTCTAAACTCTAATGTAATTATTACATGAACTCATTCCTTAACATCATAGATACTGTGCACTGGTTAAATTAAAACTATTATGCTTTTTAGTGACCTTGCAGCCACTTCTTGCTCTGCTTGCGGGGAAATCACGTCAAGTAGATGATCAATAATCTGACAAATTGGTGGCACTGAATTTGATACTGTTCTTGTGCAGATGTGCAATGCAATGCAGAGAAGACAAATCAACAAAATCCCTCATTATTCATTCCAATTCAATTCCAGTCAGTGTTTTTTTCTCCTCAGCTTGGCTTCACTTTTCAATATACTTTGAAATAGGAATGGTTAGTGGTTGATGAGCTAGTTAAAGGCTGCCTATGGAGGTCGGTGTATTTGGCAACAAAAAAAAGTTGGATGCTGCTTGGCAGAGGCATTTTTTTGAACAACATCCACCAAAAATTAAGACGTAAATTGCATGCTGTAGTTGGTTCCCAGAAAAAAAGAGAAAAGGTAACTTTCTTTGCATTATTTTTAGGATGAAAGGGGAGTTAACTAACTACAAAACCTAGAGCAGAAAGATACTTGAGATACCTTTAGTTGAAGGCTACGACAAAGTCTGCAGAGCAGGAGCACCTTCTGTGTTCCGACAGGACATCTGACTGGCTGGGCAAGTCTGGGGGCAGAATGAAGCCCCCTCGTTTCCATGGATGCGCTGATTGTTTGCACACACAATTCCATGAAAACCCTTGACCACATGATGGTCCTGTCCTACCCTGCCCCACATTGAGTGCATGCCTTCACCATCGAATCAATGCATGCAGTTTACAGCACAGAAGCTGTATATTCTCATAGTAATTTTCCACATACCCAATCAGCAGATGTAAGTAGTCCCCAAATTTTTGCAACTTGCTTTTTCCTTCTTGTCCCCTCAATATTCCATCCTTTACCCAGGATTAAAGGTGAATTTAAACCTGCAATATTTATTAACGTTTTTAATTAGGCTTACCTAGGACATTGGCAAAGCTCCAAGACAAGCAATTGGATTCAAACCCTGAATTCCTCTGTTTTAAGTGGAATATATTCGTGTTTATTTATAGCCACTATATCAATTTTATCTGATGATTTATAGAGATCATGTCTGAGTCATCTCTGTGGAACTCGGAGTCAGCATCTATGTTATCAGCGTTGAACTTGGAAATAAGGACAGTTGAGTCAGTGGGGTCAGCGCTTGCAAAGCAGATTGCCAAGATCCTTGCTTTGTAGCACGGTAACAACTTAATAGATGTGCTTCTTCCTACCTTTAGCCAAGGCACCTCTGATGTTACACCAATTTTATAGCCACCAAAGGTATTTTTTTTGGCAATGACCAGTCAGAGAATGGTTGCCCCAAAGGAACAAGACTCCAAGTATTTGCCGTTAAAGAGGGACAAGCGCCTTTTTCCACATCAGCAGCTTTTCACTCAAGTTCAAAGTAATTTCTAACCACTTCTCACATGCATCAATTGCTGCGGAAGAGGCGAGCTGTACGTTAAGCCTTCATTTCGCCACTCAGTCCCTTAAAGTCATATCAGAAACTACTTGCACTGTACAGGATGCAAAGATGCAAAAATGCACTTTCCCCCCTCACTCAGACCCCGCAGAGGTCAGCGTCTAAGGAAGCGGTGTCAACTGGTATCGTTATCACATAATTATACACAGAACACAATAACCTGAAGCTCTGGAAAAATTCCAAATACCAAGAGACAGTCTTGCAAACAGGAAAAAACCAAAAGAAGATCGCCCCGAGCAGTGTCAAGACGCTGCAGTACCATGGCCATGTCAATGGACATGTTGTTGGAACAAACCAGGCTTGTCTCGGCGCCAGTTTTGGTCACCTCTGCCAACCAAAATCTCAAGGTTTGAGCTCCTACCATTTTAACCAGACCCACAAGCTGGGGGGACAAGGGACCATGTCAGAGCTACACAGGGACTGCTGCTGGGAAAGGGACACTTGAATGCCAATGGCTCAGAGGAGAAGATAAAATGGTTATCCCTGATAACAGGCTTTAAACCAACTTCCATCTGCTCTATGTGCACAACTTGCTTGATCTGTTTCCAAATGAGATTCATTCCAACACAGGACAGGAGAAGCACATGCCATGGGGTAATTTCAGCTAAGCATCCCTAGGATATCTGGCCAGCTAGCCAAGTAAACCAAGGAACACGACACATCCAATGCAGAAGCAGCTTTCAACAGAGCTTAAGAGGAATGAATTTTAAAGCACATCTACTGAAAATAAGAGAGGTTTAGTTCAACAAGAGGTTTAGTTTATGCACCTCTGTTGATTCCATGTATGCCAGTACCATGGCAAAGGCGGCAGGCAGTCTCGGGACAGAAGGGTTACTCAACACTTGCCTCTGGGGATCACCAAAGAGAAGAATGAAGCCACACAAGGCCAGAGCTCAGATCCCTCCACAGAGAAGAGGAAAGGTGTGTCAACACAACCTGACAAGTACAGAGACGGCTGACAAGAACAAACAATACAAGAACGGACACCGGATCTCCATGGGCTGCCAGGAGAAGATAGTTACATTCAGACGCACGGGCTCCAGACTACACCCAGGTCAGTGCTATCTGGAGGAGCCAAGGAAGGTTCAGACATCAAGATAATCTCACCACTGCCTTAAAAGGAATGGAATTAATGACCACCAGCATGGAGACCATAGCTTTGCGAAAGGTCAAACACATGCTTCCTGCCAAGCAACCGACCCTGCCCTCTAAGTGACATCAACAGCATCAAATGAAGCTTCTTCTCACTAGTCTCTCTCCACTGTAAGAAGCCTCAGTTCCCACGGGGGTTCTCAACTCAAAGACACAAAACAATACACAAGATGACATCTCCCATCCACCCTGGAAGGTCAACTAAACTTATGCTAGCCACCAACATGAAATAAGAAGAGGACGCTCTCCTCACAGTGTGGCTACTTGGCCCAGCAACCTTAGAAGGATTCAGTTCCTTCTCAGCAACACGAGAAGGAACCACAGGTGTACAGTTTCTCTAGTCCTTGATAGTCCTTTGCCCTGAGACCACACAGATAAAATAACAGCACAGACCAAAATAAAGGAGAGGAAAAGTCAGCTTTTCTCATTTCACCTTAAATCAAATTGTCCCTCTACACAGAGAGGTTTTGTTTGGGTTTTGTGCTTAATTTTCCTGCCATATTACAGTAACCACCTCAACTCACTGCAGCTGCTGAATCTGCAGGCTCAGAGCTGTGAACGTGTCCACTTGAAGGACATCCTCACCTCCAGGACTGTTTGCCACAGCACTGCAGACTTTGCGTGGTAGCTTTGGGTGCTTACTGGATACATGCCTATTCAGAAAAGCATTTTGCTTACCCAGCAAAGCACCTTTATGGAAGTATCCTGAAGGACAACAAATAAGCTGGATTTCTGCCTGAACCAGCAAGTGCTTCTGCAGGCCATGGTTCCCACAGACCACGTCTCTGTGCTGAGGAGCAGCAAAGAGCAGAGAGAGATATCTGTGAGCACCATGTACCACACTGGACACTGGCAGCCCTTGGAAAGGACAGCTTGAATGGCCATTAAAAGTGAATAAATTCTGATGTGTGCCTTTAAAAGTATCACTACAGCTAAATAACAAAGGTGGAGATAGCATGCCAGTTTTTGTGCTCCCTTATCTAGTCTTAGAAAGAGGGAGGGAAGTGAATTAGATGAGAATTTTATTCCAAGAGCTTCTTAATAATTAGAGGAAACATAAGCAGAGACATTTTCAGACATCTTGAGGAACCCCCATCTGATTCAAACTCTTCTAGTACCCAAGTGGACTGATTACACTCAACTTCTGACAGGGTTTGACAGAATTGTGAGAGACAGTGGATTAGATCTCTTAGGTTAAATGCCATGTTCAATTTGGCATCACAATCCAAAACAGCCTTTCCAGACATTTAAACTATGTAGAAAAGGACAGCCCGGCACGCATAAACCTTTCTTATGTATTTTCATTGACCTTCTCAAAACTGTGACATTTGTGGTCTGCCTAAGTCACAGCAAACCACAAACACAGACGCCCCTTTGGCAACCCTAGGCAGCAGCACGGAGCTTTGCTAGACAAACTTTGCTGGACAACTAGATATCCAGCTCTCTCAAAAAAAGCTGAGCACATTAAAACACTTTTCCCATGGGACAATCCATGTGCCACCTGGTAGTTGGAGTTCTCCCAGTCCCACTGAAGCCAGCGTTGTACAAGGCTATCCCGAGAGCTGTGAGGGTAGCATGCTACACAAACACGGTTGAAGATCTGCTTCTACTCTGGTCGAGAAGCAGCAGCAAGACCACAATTGCTCAGAGTAATGGTTTTGTTGTTGGGAGACTATCCTCAGTTAAAAGAAACCAGATAACTCCTGCCTTTGCTTTTATTTTTTTCACAAACACAAAGAATTTAAAGTCAGAAATTGCTATAAAGTACCCTAGGCACAAGAACTGGAGAAAGCGCTAGGATGAGAGTATTCTGCTGAAGGAACTTAAATAGAACCAATAGAAAACCCATGCAAATATCAAGTCTAGTTATTTATCTTTAAAACCCACATTTTCAGTAGCTGCACCCATTCTCTAGCCTGCAAAAACAGCCAGGTTCCTCAGGATAACAGGTTCTGTCTGTTTTAGATAATGGTTTATCAAACCAGATTGTGTCTGCATCCTCATAGGATATCCCCTGATCTCTCCCAATCTACCTTCTCCAAAAGAGCTTTGACACACAATAGCAGAAAGCATGCTTTCTGACTGGTTGAACTCAGAAGTCCAGAGGCCCCACTCTGGTAAATACCTAAACTAACAGAAAAAAGTCTCTGCAGACCAGACAGGCTGCAGGTAGGGACCACAACTCACAAATTCAGCAGCATCAATGGGGACACAGAAGGTAATGTCACATTTCTGCTTCTTTCCACTGCTAATTCTTTTCATCAACTAAATCCAGAGTGAGAGGATAGAAGACGGTGAGAGAAAAGTCGGGGCTGAAAGGAGATGCACTAGAGGAACATCATGCCTTGTCTGACTACCATGCCTGAGTTTCCTCTATCCTACAGACAGAGGATCTACCTTCCCCCTCTGTGTGGCTATGAAGGGATGGAAAATATTGAATGCATCACTGTAATTAGAGAGCACGTGATAAGAGTTATCTTCACCATGACCGGTCTGTGAAGACACACAAGGTAGACCTTCAACCAAAGACTGGTTACTCTACTTAGAAAAGGCATACCAGGAGAGAAAGACACCTACTCATTTCCTTCCTTTCATACCAGAAAGGCTCAGCAAAAGTCTTACCAACATAGCTCAGTAAGTCACAAATCAAACCAACTGCACTAATGTATTCATCTCCTCCACCACTCTCAGGATTCAAAATTATTTTGATTTAGGCAAAGTCATTTGTAACAAATTGTAGACGTCACTTCAAAACCCTAAGGCTCTAAAGCACACAGTTACTGCACCAGCCCTTTGGAGGATTAAGGCATGCAAATACATGAAGTATGAAATCTCAAAATCCCTGCAAGAACCTCTGTTTGCAAGCAACCGGAAGCACAGCATCTAAATAATTTGTATGAATCCTCCATCACCGTGTGAACAAAGCCAGCTATTTTAGTTTCAGCAGTGTCTCTGTATTCAGGATGCCTGAATTATGAAAAAAAAAAAAATCAGCCTTGAACCAAAGCCTGTTTCTTTCATCAGCTCCTAATTAATGACTACAGATAAAAACAGATGGAGAGCAGCTTTTATCTTCATGGGGTGTTGGTCCCCCTCTAGCGAGGGTGGCATTAAAAAATTACTTTGATAAGCTAACCAAGAGACAGGGTACTGGGAGTCACACTAGGATCTCTTTCCACCAGGGGTCTTCCAACAGCATTAGAAGGACCAAGCACCACCAAAGCAGGCCGGAACACCAACAGCCTGACATAGACAATACACACACGCATGCATGGTCTTCTGCTCATCAACTAGTGAGTCCACGGTCCATTTCAGCAGTTATGCTGGCTTCATGAATGGGTCTGCCCTCAGCTGGAGACCTGGTTACAAACACACATCGAAGCCAAGAGCGACTGCTCGACACAAAGAAGCAGCCTGTATCCATCATTTCCTATGCACCATTTTCTGTTTCATAAATCATCCTCTGTGTTGTGCAAAACGTCTTCCACGGGAGTCCAAGACAATGCCTTAAATGTGTTACTTTCAGGTACCAACATTGTGACACACTTTGCTGTTATTTCATTATTGCAGATCAGACATCTGCAGGCATAAACAGTGGCATTCTGGCCATCTACGGAAGCTACTGCTAATTAGGAGTTTTTATGAGTAGCTATGTGACAGTTACTCAAACTGTCTGCTTTTAGCTCCTACCTTCTCATAAATCAAAGTTTTAAGCAATAATATTCCTGATCATCCTTTTGTCCTGAGAACTTCAGGACATTCTGTAACTTTGTGCTGCAGTCAAACTGCTGTCCACCACAAGTAAAGCCAAAAGTTGATTGTGAGGAAGATTTCTTATTATGTCCTTTTAAAATAGCTGTAGTAAAGCTATTTTGGGAAGGAAAAAAAATAGAAAAACAAAACAAACACACAACATCCAAAAAACCAAACAACCAGACTTACACAGGCAGGTAGCCGTGCCATTGGCAAAGTTAGTTTCTCAGATTTCAAGTAGAGCCCCTTCTCATACTGTGGCTCCTATTTTTCAGATTCTATCCTGGTTGTTCAAACCAACCCCTCACAGAGAGGCAGCATTCCAAGTTATTCAACACTTCCTGAAAACGTGGTACCCTTACCAGTATGTTGGACTACTGGAGACAATCAGAAAACATCACTTGTCAAAACCTTGGTCTCCATCATCCTACACATTCATAACACTCTGGTTTCTTAAACGCGCACCAATTGCTTCCATACTCCCATTACCTCTCTTTACGATTCACATCGACTCTTGTTAGACTGCATTACTCTCTCTGCAACACAAAATTTGACAGATTAAAATGATTTGTATCTCATTTCCCTCTGAGGGATAGTATGTCTGCCAGTACACCGCAAGAGTTTTAATAATTCATCTAGCAGTAGAATGTTATACTGGTAATGTTAGCAAACAAGAGGAAGACTTGTGTTTTCCAGAAGAGATTCTTTATGAACAGAACATACAGAGATGAGCCAAACCTTCTCCACTAGCACCTCCAATCCTTTAAGACAGCCACATTTCTTATTCGCTTGCAAAATTCAAGAAAGGGTCCAAGATGACAGGAGTGAAAAAAAAAAAAAAGCCACTAGAAATCTTCTAGTGAAGCACTAAGCTCACAACATTTTTTAGGACACCTGAAATCCTATGCTAAGATTTCCAAAGGCAAAATTATTTAAGTCATTAGTGGAGGGTGGGGGAGGAAAGAAGGAAAAAAAACCCTCTAACCTCAGTGCACTGTTTGTCTAACCCTGAACCTTCACAGCACAGGGCACTGACTGCTTTGGCATCTTATCTCCCAAGAGGAAAAGCAATGGGAGGAAAATTGATTTGCTCTGTCATGCACAACGAAGCAACTGCTCATCTCAGGCAGTCACATTCTATTATCCTCTATCAAAGTGTAACACTGCATTTTCAGCATGAAGAAAACCTTCACGCTGTACTTTAAAGAGCCTGGAGACTCAAATCTTTGGTAGTCATGTGTCCAAGTGTTCGTTTTAAGCCACAAATGGACAATACAGAAGGCAAATACAGAGTTTTGGAAATTGCAAAACATCTCCCCTCTGATGTAAGGCAGATAAAAGTAGCATTTCAGGGTCAGACTATGATGTCTAACAGTGTCCACATTTGAAAAGGACAAAGTAAGGACAACCCAATCCTCCGAAGGAATTCTTCTTCTGTGACTATGAACAAGACCTGGACCTTGCCCACCACCCACAAAAACATCTTAGTAGTCAAACCACTTCAGGATGCACTGCTCCCTTCAAACTCCATGAGAATCAGGTACCTAAAGATTCTGTGTATTTGGAGCCAAGTACCGTTTCAGAGGGCTTCCTCCCTCCCCATCTTTACTCATTCTCTGGCTGGGTATCTGTTGTTTATTCTTTTTTGGCTAATGTAAATGCTTTACCGTAGGCAGTAGAGAGGTATCACGGGGGCTCCAGTAGGAAATGCAGACATGTAGCTGAGTAAGATGCAGCAAAGCATAATCCAGAGCGCAGCGTTAGCCATTAACACAGCAGGGGAAACATCAGGCCTCACTTTGTGTGTAAGGAAGAGATCAGGGATCAGGGAATCGTCTCTTCCAAACACACCACATGCACCAAGAAAGGAAAGTACCAGCATCAGACACTCAAGATTAAGTCCACTGAGACCTTAAACATGACCAAATACGATGCTAGAGAAAGTACTGAACTTTTTTTTTTTGGTCTCTAAACAGGACCTTAAAAGTTCTTTTCAAGAAATAAACTTATTGAAGAATTCTTTACTTACTGAAGAAATTCTTTGCTGTGAAGGTGGTGAGACCCTGGAACAGGTTGCCCAGAGAAGCTGTGGTTCAAGGCCAGGCTGGATGGGGCTTGGAGCAACCTGGTCTGGTGGGAGGTGTTCCTGTCCACGGCAGGGGGGTTGGAACTGGATGATCTTTAAGGTCCCTTCCAACTCTGCCCATTCTAGAATTCCATAGGACTCCATAGGATTTCTGGCTTTGTCACCTGGAAAGGAGATCTGGTTCCCACTTTGAAACGTCTGTATTTCTCATATCCCTCATCTTGCTTCCAATTAGGAAAAGACTACACTACTCCAGCCTAACATCTACATCCTCATGAGCCACCTCAATACTAATTTGGGAGGTGCAAACATATTGCCAAATACATTCACTGCTGATTCAATCTATGGCTTCCCTACTTTTTCTGGGATGCATCCACCATCCCATCCGATGGGAGCTGATGAGTTTCCTCAAAAACCACAGGAGCAGGGCCCAAGCTCTGGGGCCTAAAGCCCTCACTACCCCTGAAATGCCACACTGAGATCATCTCCACAAACCACAATGCACCCTCACAGTTGCAGCACCCAGAAATTGCCAGGTTAGGTACCTTTATCACAGCCATATACACACAGCAGCCCTGATTCCAACACACCTCCAACCGGGAGAGTTAACACTTCACTTTATGCAAATCCAATAAAATAAATGCATGCCATTTTTAAAAACATCTATTTCCCTCAGCAAAGCCTGGGGAAAACATTTGGGCTCCTGCTTGTCTAAACGCACCAGCAATGGCACACATGGTTCCATGAGAGCCAGGGAATATGCAGAAATCTTTTCAAACCCTGTGGTTAGGGATGGTTTGCTGATGTAGGCTCATACAACTCAGCTCAGACCTCCTGCAGCACCCTGAATATGCCACAGCCTCCTGGGCATAAAGAGACCCAGAGCTTTGCTGCCAGCTGGAAGGAGTTAAGGGAGAAGAAGGAAGATGGGAGAAGATGGTGAGCTGGTGCTGGTCCCTGACATCCTCTGGGGTCTGCAAAGAAAGCATCCATTTCCCTGCAATATGGGGCACACTTCAACATTTTAAGCCTTGAAATGACTGGCAGAGCTACCCCACTGCTACCTGCAAAGAAAAACCTGAGCGGAGACCTGCCCTGGGGAGCCATGGGGTCCTGCCAAGGGGAGACAGGGTGACCCACCATCACTGCAGCAGCCTGGGGGAGGGACCTGGGGCCCAACCACTCTCAGGAGCAGCTCCAGCCCGTTTGAATTGACTGTCCAGACTAACAGGGAGTCATAAGGGTAAAGAGAGGGTACAGCCCAAAGCAATGCTGACTTGGCTGTGCTGCTGATGCAAAGAGCTAAGTGAAGGAGCACTCTGCCATGCTCACCTGATTTTCACATCTTGGGACCTTTACCAGGTCTCTGCTCTGCCTAAACCCTCCATCTGCCAGCTCTCCATAACCTAAATCGAAACAGCCCGCCTGGAGTTAACGAAGCCTTTGACCAGCTTAGATACAGTCTTGGCTGTTACATCTCCTCATTCCAGAATATTTCCATGACATTGAGTTATTTCTGCTCCTAACCATGAAAATAAATAACGGGGCTGATCTCATTAAAATCTCCCAGAGCCTTTGATGTAATTTTAATATATCACCACAATTCTGTTCCTACAGTTCTCTTGGGCTGAAGTGACACAGTTTTCCGACTGCTCTACCCAAAGCAGCCTGTGACACAGGTTGGTGTGAGTCAGCCTCTCCCTCCGCGCAGCTTGGCTAATGGAGGAAGCCAAGCAAAGCTGTCTTTTTTTTTTAAATGTTGTAATTCTCAACACTGTCTTCTCTGCTTAATATTCACTGTTTCCTCTATCGAGGAGTTAAGAGCTGCAGGTGCTTTACCCAATAGGTGGCTACCCAAGAGCTAAACCCCTGCTGCTGAACTGCTCTTTGCCAGCTCCTTTCAGTGCCCTTCTCCTGTGCCCCTTCTCACCCACCCTGAAACTCTCAAAAGCATCACAGTAACTCCCTTCCCCGAGAGGGGAAACAAGGGGAAGCAAAGTAAGAAGAACCAAACCAGAAACCATCTAAAGGCAACTCCTTTGGGGACTAACCCCCTGCACCCACTCCGGTTGAAGCCAAACACGACGCTGAATGCACACCACTGCTCTCGGGCATCCGTACCCAGCCCCCGTTTCCATTCTGCTTTGAACGTGGCAATACTCCACACCTGTTTCTGAAAACAATTAAAAACACCATCAGGAATTATCTGCTCTGAAAATGCAGTTCTCACTTGTCTCTTGCAAAACATCCACCTTATAAATAGGATCTTTCATATAAAAGTAAAGTCATCCTACAGGTGACACCTAGGCCACCCTACATCCCAACAGGACTTGTAAGGTGAAAGCCACATCCAAGGCTTGGTAACTATATACAAAATATAGTTTTGGGATATCAAAGAATAATTAAAAGAAAAAATACCACCAGGGAAACAAGAGCAAAAGCTGGCTTGCAGGCTAGCTAGCAAAGTCATTCCTTACGGTGTCACACAGAAAGTGAGGCGGGGTTGGGGAGAAGCACATTTACAGAACTGGTTTGTTTGACAGACTGAAAATATCACAATACATGTTTTCTTCTCCATTTACAAGGAAACAAGCGAGAAATGTCACGCTTGTTCGGTTTATTTGATGTCCCATCTCACCAGTCAGTTCAGTGGTTGTCACCGTGGGACATTACATCCCTCTAATCCCTTCTGTGGCTTGGCAGTGGCCTGTTCTTTAGTTAAGCTGTAGCAAGGAGGCTCTGCAGTAAAAAGACATTACCTTAATTTCCTTTTCCACAAGGAAAGCGGTCAATATTTTACAACAAAAAATCATGGCTCACAGTCCTATAGCTTTGTACAGTTGATCTTTGCAGCAGTTGATATAATGAGGCTGTTTCTGATCCCCAGTCCATGTGAAGGGCAGCTAAGTGTTATCTATTCCACATTTTTCAAAGAAACTGAGATTATTAACTTGGGTTTCCACCCAGGGATGGGAAGCCATAAAGCCTCCCAATTGTCCAGACAGAAAAGGATTCTAGGAACAGTAATTGCGTCCTCCTTTTGGAGGGTCTGTTAACAAGTACTCAGCAGAAAGTTGAGTTAGGTAGAGACAGGAGCGCTCCAAACAAAATCCCAACTGAGCCATAAGCATTACAGGGCACAAAGCAAAGCAGCGGGAAGACAACGTCCTCGGAGAGACTGCAGGTTCCCAGCACGGAAAGAGGTCACAAGTACAATCTCCAAAAGCCACAAGAACAACTCCTCTGTACACAAGGATGTCCCACTCTGATCTGAAGACCTTCTTGCTCTATTGAAGTGACTGATTGTCACAACTATACCACCTGTGGGTGGAGAGAGAAGAGCTGACTACACACATATGTGGAAGAGGAATCATAGAATTGTCTATGTTGTCGTAAGGGACCTTCGAGATCATTCAGTCCAACCATCAACCTCACTGATAAAAACCATCACTAAACCATCTCACTAAGCACTACGTCAACCCCTCTTTTAAATCCCTCCAGGGATGGTGCCTCAACCACTTCCCTGGGCAGCCCATTCCAAGGCTTAATAACACTTTCCATGTAAAAATTTTTCCTAATATCCAATCTGAATCTAATCCTATCACTTAGTCAACAGATCCTTATGTATCTGTTAAATACCCCTGAGCCTTGTCTATTGAACACAATCACAACCCTGCTACCAAGGGTGTGTAGCACCATGCATGCCATACTCTAAGTACAGTCAAGGATGTTTTGATCCACAGCTTTCCTGAGACTAATACTTTCCTAATGTTGTTTTAGGGCATTGCTTCATTCACCTGTGGCTTCCCCACACGTCACTCCTAGCTAGGGCTCACAAAGTCTGAGGGGACATGCACTATGTATCAGTAAGATCACTCTTTTGGCAGCCTAGCTCAAGCCAAATCTCTAAATGGAACAAACAAAAACTTTGCCCATCTAACCGCATTTACAACAGCAGAGGAAAAATATCATCCCTGACTAATTTCCCATCACCTCAGCCTGACATGAGACATTAGAAAGCAGCTAATGCCAACCGAGCTTAAAAGGTCACCAGTTACTTGCTCTGCTTTTAAAAGGACCTCAAGTATTTCACAGAATATTGTTATGCCTTCTCCACACAGCCCAGTAATGCAGTGAATTTTAGCCCTGACACAAGATTTGAGAAGCTGTTGTTGCTGGTGTTTTTAGACAAAGGGTTCTTCAAGCAGAGATCATGCAACCTGAAGAAAGTTATGAGCCAACAAAGGGTCTTCAGACTCAAAACACAGTTCACTCTCACTTGTGAACCAAGCCCTTTGGCTAAGTCCCCAGGCCCTTACAAATTTATTCTTCTACTTCAAATTGTGACAGAGCGATTTCCTCATCATATTTTTTCAAAATAAAAAACTTATGGGAAGTAAATTTGTACAAAGAGTAGGAGTCAAAGTACCACTCACAGTTCCCAGTCTCTTCAAAAAGGCTCAGCAGGCTTTCCCTGGAGCCACGGTCCCAAAGCTTTCTCAGGCTTTAGTCTCTTTTCCTGTCATGCCCTCCACCTCACCGCTCCGCTGCTTTTCTGCTCAGATTCAGAGAAAAATACTGACAAAAATAACCAAAGTATCTACATACTGCAAGCCTGGGCATGAAGTTGTGGATACGAATCTGGTCACCGTCAGGCAACTGCTTCCAGAAAAGGAACAGGATTCTTATACTTTAATTCAAGACTAAACTGTCTGTCTTTTGTCCTTGCCCCCCTACACCCCACAAATGCTCCTAGGAGGCAGGTCTGCATGCAAAACTTTGTGAGCAAGAAGTTTGCTTCAGCAGCCCCAAGGAGGGAGAACTGCAAATAAGTCACATTTTACAAATCTGGGCTCCCTGCTCTTGGTAAGGAGAGAAGCAGGCAAGGAGCATCTTCTACAGATCAACGAAACTGGGCCACAGAAGCTAAAACAAGGAGAAACAATTGAACAGAGTTAGGCAGAACCTTAGAACCCGAGGGCAAGAGCTCATTAACAACTCCCATAACGATCCCCAGAGGTGCAGAATGGGAACAACTCATTACTTCCTACCTGCCTTATTCCAAATCTCCCATGCCCAAGGAACTGATTAACTCTCACTTGGAAAGGCAAAAATCCCCGCGAGGCAGGGAATGAGCTGGGGGAGGCACAAGTGAGGAAAAAAAACCCAGATGGCCGGAGCCAAGCGGCCTACATGTAGTTGAGATGAAGGTAGAAGTTTTAATTTTGATTCCATAGGTTTTTAACAGCAGCAAGAGCCAGGGCTTACTCAATTGGGATTCCTAAAAATAGCACTTGCCTAAGTAACCACACAGGACCACATGGGGCTCTATTTTCCTTAACTAGCTTTTGATCTAATGGAATTCTTCAGTTAAGTAAAAGAAGAAACAGGGTCTTTGTGGTGAAAGCACATGACCAGGAGTTAGGAGAACTGGCTTCTCCCTCCACGCTGCTACAGATTTGTTGTTTAGTCTTTCATGCAAAACAATGTAGCTCTGAAAGCACGCGTCCACCTCCGACCATAAACCTCTGACTGCATTTAAAAAGCTGAAAGATCCCTGTCGGCTTTGCTCCTTCCAGCCAGAGCTCATGGTGGGCCACCAGCTCTACCCATAAGCTGGACAAGGACCTGACTGACCAGCCTGGTTGCACTCCACAGTGTCACAGCCACGCTGGTCACACCAGGGATGATGTTAAGAGAAGTTTTGGTCCATCTCCACATACTGCATTTATCCTTCCACGCTGTGTGGTAGCACTGAACTCCAGCTCTTCACACCCCTCACATAGGAAATGAAAACAAACCTGCTTATAGATGTAAGCATAGTTCCTTAAGTACTGGTAAGATGCCTCCCCATCACCTGAAGATGCTCAAATACCACAGCAAACCAGTGCCCCCGGGGCAAGAGTGTGGTTCGGAGAGGCTGGGAAGGGCAGGAGTGGGGTGGAAGTGACACAGGCTGGTATTTCAAACAGTCAACAAGCAGGTAACCTGGTGAGACCTCTGAGACCTTGACCAGGGTAGACGAGCTCTGCCCTGCCAGAACCGGCTGCTTTCCTGGGTTTGCAGAACCCTGCCCTGCTCCCACCCCGGGGAGAGGGCCGGGACGCACTTCCAGCCCCAGACGCCTCCCTCCTGCCCTGCGACCGGCCGGCCCAGACGGATGTGTCCCCCCATAAAATCCCCCTGCCACCCTCCACAGCACCAACCACTGCTCCAGAGGGGTAGGGAGCCAGGATTCCCCCCAAAAAGCAGGTTTAAGCAGGAAAGAGGGGACAGCAAGAGCGGACCGCCACAGCAAATTAACCCCTTCTCCGGCTGGCAGCAAAGGGAGCCAGGCCTAGCACCAAAAAGAGGAGATATTCCAGCCCCCACATTGCAAAGAAAGGGCATAACACACCTGACAATACATTTAAACAGTGCAAAAACATCCTTCCCGACGCCTGCAGCAAGCCAGCTCCTATCTTAAAGGCCTAACCCGCTCGGGCCCACGAGCGCCTGCCAAGTTGTCAACACGGCCTCCGAGATCAAAAAGCTTCAAAACCCCTGCCTTGAAGGCCAACACTTGTTTCCCCACCCACATTTGAAAGGCAAGATGCCTGAAAGCTATAGAACTATTTTTTAACACCGAACGTGCAGGAGTCGGCAGCGCGATCGCTGGGAAGTGCAGTTGGAAAACTAACAGGTCCCCCACTGCTACAACAACCCCGGCTGCGTAACGGAAGACGTGCCAGGGATCGCAGGAAGCTCAAAAGCCTTCCAGCGCTTTCTGCGATCTCCAGGGAGGGACCGGACCAAGGAGCACCTTGTTTAAACCCCTCCTAAACGCCAGGAGAGCAAGGGATGCAAGAGAGAGTGTCAAAAAAAAAAAAAAAACACCCACACCAAAACACGACAAACCAGCATCACTTTAATCAAGTTGTACATCAAATTGAGGCTTCACGAGTCTTTTTTTGCTTTCCTTTGGGTGGAGGGAAGAAAAGTCAGAAAAAAATAAAAATAAAAATTGTTTCCTCACATGTCAACAGAAAACCCATGCATCCCACCCTGTGGCTCAAACGCTGCAGCCAGGGGAGGGACGCTTCATGGATTTTTCAGCTAGATGTAATCCATTCTCTGTTTTACTTCTATTTCTTTTCCCCAGGGGTAACGTTGATGTAGTTGTGATTTTCCAAAGTCAGAAGACATCTTCTTTGACCCTACGCTTTCTGAGTTTTCTCCCTTTGACTTCACCGTTGCTCGCGCTACATCCCCATCACTTCTTCAGTAAGACCCGGGAGGGCTCCACAGCACCCGAGACCACACAGCCTGCCACAATCCAGCACCTCCTACCAGGAGGGAGCCCCAAGCTGCCAGCCCTCAAACTTACAGCCACCGACTGAAGTCACAATTTCACTCCACACACGCCAGAACTATTCACCAACTGCTGGGAATACCCTTCTCCACACACGCAGACAAATCAGTCCCAGCACGTGTTCCAGTAGGAGTCTGGTCTTCCCCCTTTGGCACGGTAATTTAGGAGCTGTAAGACATGCATTAAGGCTGGTCTGATCCAGACTTTTACAAGCTTTACATTTCCCACTGATGTTATCAGCTAGTAAATCATACACATTACAAGAAAAATAGGGGTTTTTTTTTAATACGCTTCTCCTATATGTGTTCCTCAGAACCAAGTGTTCCAGATACATTAATTGTTTTCTGTCAGTCATCTTTCCAATTAAGATCTGCTCCTTCCTTCCTTCCTAATTTTTCCAGTATGCTACACAAAATTTAAGTGCTGACATGTTCCAACAGGGTCAAGAGGAATCATCAGTAGAGACTAAAGCATGCCATGCATCAGCCAACTTCTCAAACAATTGACAAAAGAAACACAAAAAACATCCTAAAAGGAGAGGTCAGGGTAGATGGCAGCTCTCCTACCATGGTTGGTTACCATGGTCATTACCAACTCTGTCAGTTGTCAGAAGTGTTTTATGGTTTCATTTAAAAGAATGGCAGTGAAACCCCCAAACACACGCAGAGCCCCCAGATGTTATCTCTACATTTTGCTAATTCAAATCCAGGCAAGACCAATTGCTTCTCACAGGGTCATCTTTAACGTCTACCAAACAGTACTGCAGGAGCTCTATTCCAGGTTACACAGGGGCAGGATCATCCATAAAACTAACACAAAGACAAAGGCAGTCGTGTCCTTATGGATTATTTTCATTAACATGAGGATCCTGCTCATGTTAAAATAGCTATATTGCAGTCTTTATCCACAGGCATTTGTCAAGGACTCCAAATCAAGAGCTTGTCTGGTCATACACACCTTGGTATATAGAGTGTGCTGTTTTAAAAGACCAGCCCCTATCACACCACTCCAGATGAACAGTAAAATGAACCATCCACTCAATCCACAAACAGAGTAGCAAGGTTTTGTTTTGAAATAAAGATGCTACTGATTATCCATCAGCAAGAAGTCAAGTTGCAAGGCATTAACTAGTGTGCTCTCGTCTTATTTTCCCACCAGCAACAGGATTCTGAGATCCAAGTTTTATTGCTCAATAGCCACAGCTTCTGCCAAAAATCACAAGGGAGCCAGGGGGAGGGGATGGCAAATATGAAATGGGACAACAGCTGTCAAGGTAATTTGATAGCAGCAATGGCTTCTTGAACCAGTGGACACTCTTGAGAATGTGAGCCAAGGCCTCCAGGCATTCACAGAAAAGCCAAGTAAGATAAAGAGCTCGGTGAGAGAGCCGATACAGATGTCTGAGACAGAAGAAAGAACAAAGAAAGCCAAGGCCATCTAACTTCTAAGAACTTCAGTTTTCCAAACAAAAAAAAAAAAATTCAGAGCAAGTGTCCAAATGAACCCTCCCAGCCATGAAGACAAACCATCTTTTGTTTGAAAATGTTTGCAAGTTTTCCCAGTGCCTTTTCTAAAAACATCTCAAAACTACAACATCCAAACAGAAAACAGGAGTGAAGAACGAGCCAACAGATTAAAAGATCAAGTCAATAATCTCCATAGGTCCGAATCTAGCTCAGATTCCACTACCAAGCAGTAACCTGCGTTATAAGACTCACATAAATTAAACTTATGACTACAAGTCAATCCCTCGTAGACCAGTGTCCACAGTCAGAAGTTTCCTCGCTCTGTCCCTAACATTTAAAAAAATATATCCAAAGGAAACAGTTATCACTGGAAACCCTGACGATTTCCATAATTTTGGTTTAACTGCTCCACTAAATGAACCATCACTTCAGCAATGAGTCATACCCCTTGGTGGAACAGTAAGAGGAAAGCTCATTTGCCTGTGTCTACACGGCACCTGTTTTAGAAACATTAACTGGACCACTGAGACGCGCCAAAAACACAGGTGAGCCCAAAGAACGAGTCAGGAGCATGTTCACTGTGAGAAGAGCAGCAGAGGGAGGTCAGATACTTCAGTGATTACTCTCATCAGCAAGTTTTACTCTTTCTACTTTTCTTTTTTTCTATTTTTCCATGATAGTTTTCATTTTCTGTATTTTATGCCTTAACTTTCTCCCATGCACTAAACATGGGAGTTCTCTCCCATGAGCAGTTCTCTCACTTTCCCTGAGCTTCTGGATTCTCCTGGACCACCTCCATCCCCAGGCTTGTCTCAGCAACCTCGTAGGAGTTTGCAATAACTGGGAGAAAAGAAAAAAGAAAAGAAATGGAAAAAAAAAAAGCAGCAAACAGAAACGCTCATAGCTTTGTTCAGTATTATTGCCACCTGTCACAGACACGCTATATACCAAGAAACGTGATCGCTGCCAAGATGCATCTACGTGTACATGATGCAGCTGAATTGTTACTCCACGCTGAAGTCAGCGCTTTGACAGATGGTAATGAGGTCAGTCACAGGTTATAACCAGCTTATTCTGATAAGGAAAGCAGGAAACATGTGAAAGTTGACTTCAAGAATTTTGTATCGAATTTTAAATCAAACTGCAAACCCAGTTTAACGTTCAATTTCTGTAATAAAGCCTTCAAACATTGTCCTCAAGCACCCTCCCCGCTGCAAGAAGTCACTGGCTTGTCCACCAGTGGCTGCAGATTTCCCCACGAGCACGGCAGCTCCCTTAACTGCCCCTGGAGGGACCATCTGCTATTATTTTTTGTAAGCACTTGCTAAAACAAGAACAGGAGTTATTGCCTTCAGGGCTGGCTCTTTGGAGGGGACAAGGGAAGAGGAGGGTGGCCTCCGAAGGCCTCCTGTAGATAGAGAGAATCCCCAGAATGACTGCCTCGAAGCCAAACAGGTTGAACAACCCTTGGCCATCTCTGAGGCAGAAGGCAATTTGCTTGGTATGTCACAGGCAAAAACGTGCATGCTCCGAGGCCAGGGTAATGAGACATCTACCCCATGGGACTTCAAAAGGTTATCAACTCAAAGGCTGCGACGCTCCCACCTCTCCCTTCTGCAGCATTCAAAGGCTGACCTACCTACCTCATCCTACCATCATGCCTTCATCTCTGTTCCAACACAAAGGGATTAAAAAATTAAGGAAAAAGTATTTTTCTCTGGAACTAGAAATCTATTCTGGTCTGCACTATTCTGAACTAGTAGAAGACACTTCTGATAGCAAGTTCTCCAATGAGATTTCCGAAGTCACACTTTACTGGGGGACACCATTCACTCACTTCTTCTTTTAGTCAGTCAAGGGAAGAAGGATGAACTTAGTCCCTGTCCACTGCCCCCCTAAACAAGCCTAACCCTCTGGGCAGGGATGAGAAAATAGATCATGTCTTCACTATTCCAGTCAAACCCATTTTCTGAATGGGAGAAGCAGCAACACTTTCAGCTCCTCCATCCTGTTTCTATCTCCCATGTCAAAGAAAACAATAAAGAACCAAGATGTATCTAGACAGATCAGTATGACCACAACCACAGCAAAACTCCTCATGCCAGCACAACACAGCGGTGCCCTCGATTACGAGTCCAACCCTGAACTTCTACTGCAATGGACACTTTAATCAGACATTGGTCATTAACGGAAGCACCAAGAGACACAGTGATAACAGTATCAACAGGACACAGGTTCTTTCAATTCTGTGTCGTGGAGGAGTCCAGCTCAGTCCCTGACATGCACAACACAACTATCAGAGCAGCGGTGGAATCCAGTCTCTGACAATACGCTCCGAAAAAGCGGGGCATATCAGATAGCATATCTATCGGGTGGCATATCAAGGAGGGAGCCTGCAGGGATGGACTATTGAAAGGACAGATCTTACACAGTCCCTTAACTGCTGACAAATAGCTGGCTGATGGGCTGCTACTCCCACATCACAGCATCACACAGGGAACAAAGGGAAAAGCCCAACTAAGCTAGCCTTTTCATCCCAAATTTCCCCAGCAGCGAGAACCTACTTGGATCCCTCTTATCCAGCTTGCTCAAGACTCCTTGGAAGGTATGGCAACAAGGAACACTCTCGTGTTAGCTTGTGGTATAACCAACCTGTCCACCATGCCAGAACAACTTTCCAGCTGCACCAGGAATCACAGACGATATGGGGCTGGAAGGGACTTCTGGAGGTCCTCTAGACCAACCCCCCTGCAGGTCCACACAGAGCAGGTTGCACGGGAACGTGTCCAGGTGGGGTTTGAATGTCTCCTGAGAAGGAGACTCCACCACCTCTCTGGGCAGCCTCTGCCAGGGCTCTGCCACCCTCACAGCAAAGAAGCTCCTCCTCATGTTCAGATGGAATTTCTTATGTTCAAGTTTGTGCCCATTACCTCCTCCTCTATCCCTGGGCACCACTGAAAAAAAACTGGCCCCATCCTCTTGACACCCACCCTTTAAGTATTAGGAGAGATCAAGACTCATGAGGGAGCCAAGGTTTTTCATCCTACTTTGGTTACCACCTTGTCACTGACAAGAAAAAAGGAAAGCCACTTGCATATCCCTCAAGACTGGGAATTTAAGCTGTAACGGGCACGTCACTTAAAGACTTGCCTACGAGATTTTCACCCGAGCAAAACAGGAAAATATTTAGCTCATAATCAATCCTGAACTGGACATTACTTTAAAAAAAAAGCAAAATAAAAAAAAAGGAAAAAAAAACACAAAAGCCAAGCAGCATAGGATAAAAGGATAAATGGCACCTCTGACACTGTAAGGAAAAAACAAGAGATTAAACCCCTCTGTGTCAGTAAGAGGTTAGAAAGCACCTGATAATTAACTTTACAGCAGCAATTTAGTACACATAAAGCTAGCATTCACCATCGTGGCATTCACCTTAACTGTGTCTCCACACAGTTGTCTAGTGGATGGCCTCATCTAAGCTGTTGCCACTGTCTCCTAGTCTCTCTCCAATTGTCCTCACCTTCAGCCAACAAACAGTGCCAGGAGAACTACACATAGATCTGCAGAAAGGAGAGTGAAAACACCAAATGAAGACATTGACAGCCAAGGACCTCAGGGCAAGAGAAACAAAGTCTGAGTCACTGGAGGGACTGCCAGTCTAAAGAGAGATGCAATCATCATGCAAGGATGCTATTACATGAAGATTAAACCAAACTGCTACACATACCTTAAATTACAAGGAGAAAAGCTGAAACATACAGGCTCCCACAAAACCACCATTCAGTTGACACAAAGGAAGGGGACAAAAAAGAAAACTTTGCTGTAGAAAGAGGACAGATTAACTGAAGCACAAGGAGAAGGCACCACAGTCTATATGCAACTTTGGACAGCATTAGGAAATCCAAAAGACCAAACCCTCCATTTTATCCTTGCTGAACTCTCAACTCACTTGAAGCAGGCATGCCCTTCATCTCCTTAGGTCATTTTTCCATTTTGGAGGAAACAAACAGGCACAGGAAAATTAAATCCCCTGTATGCTTTAAACTCACTTTTATGAGCTTAAAAAAATAATCTGTTCCTATCTGCAAGAACTTTTGCATCCAGTCATATCTTCAGGTTTTTTATGTCCCAATCATCCTCCAAGACACAGAAAACACAGAGATGAGAATTCCTTTTGTTAGCAGAATTGTTCCCAAGCATCACCACAGCAAGAACTCCTGCTCCCAGAAACTGCTTGCTGCCTATAGCTGTGGGAGAACACATTTAATCACAGCACACCTTCGTTTCTTGTCACAACTACTAACTGGAGAGGATGATTAAGATAAACTCATTCATTAAAAGAATCTTTTGAGCTTTAAAGCACTTCATTCCCTCCTGAAAGAATGTTCATGTTGAAGCTTCCTCTAAAAACACTGCTGTTTCAGCGCTTTTCAGAGGAAATAGATGTAGACCCAGACTCAGCATAAATGCCACCCAGGCAGGTCCCTGAGCCTCTCAGCTTCCTCATGGTGGCTCTTTGCTCAGAATTCTCCTTTATGCCTTTCAAGCATTTCAAGGCACACTCAAGCTCCTTCTGCTGATCAGGAGGTAGACACAAGTAGAAAGCAGGGTACCTGGATGCAAGCTCCAATACTTCCAAGTGTGTTTTTAGGTAGAGATTAACTGGATAGCAGGAAAAGTGGCAAACTACAGAGCATCAGCCATACAAACTTGGGAAATAAGAGACATTTTGTTAGTTTCTCTAATTCTATGCTTGGATTAAGATATTCCATCATAGTTAGTAATTCCAGGATGGCTGGCTGCATGTCTATCTGGAAAAAGAAAAATAAAGCATACTGATCTCTCTGCAAAGCCCAACAGTTTAAATGCAAAACCATCAGGGATACAGCTAGACAACTTCCCCCTTTCCGAATATTTTCCTTGGAACTTTCTGCTTGGAGCCTGCGCATTGCATGGGGCTGAGAGGGCTATTACCCTTGGAAGCTATACTCCCAAAATTCTTTCCTTTACTGGAAGATGTGAGGTTGATGATTTGCAAAGAAGAAATGCATTAAAGCCTCTTACCACTGGACCACATTCAAACAGCAGGCAAGCAACAAGTTTAAACCCAGTTTTCCGGCCAAAAATCAGAAAGGAAAATGCCCTTCACACTCAAATGTACGTGTCTTCCCTCCACCTCACACTTTTCCCCAGTCTCTAGCTTTCAAAAAGGAAAAAAAAAAAAAGCTTGTTCAAAGATGACAGAAAAACCTGGAAAATTCAAAACAGCTGTTCTGGAAAGAAAAAAAAAAGCCAAAACCCAACACATTAAGAGAACAGACCATGTACATGGGAGCTCTCCTGGTAGACCTCTCATCCTATGCACGGCAAGTGTGTCCCTGCAGAGAGCTGGAGGAGAGATTGGGATTCCTATCTACAGTGCATCACACCATACAGGGAAACCTTCATCCCCTCCTTAACCCCAGGGGCATTGGGGAAAGCAGGAAAAAAAAAAAGCTACTGTATTTACTTGGACACTGGCTGCACACTCTACAGCTGCACTCACAGGTTCAACCCTACCATTGGCATGGAGCAAGAGATCGCTGTAGTTCTTGGAGACTGCATCCATTATGTAGGTAATTAAGTTTTTTCTCTGTCCCAGCTGCCTTCCTCAAGCTGTGTCCTCAGGGGATTCCCACGTTGGGAAGCTTCACCCCCCACCAAGACTGCCTACAGGGTGAACCGTGCAACTTCTCTGTTTCCAGGTTCTCCTCGGGAGCCTTCAGAGGATACAACACAAACTGGATTAAACCAGTAAACTACTGGCAAAGCAATTCCACATTACTGATGGTAATCCCCCCCCCCCCCAGGCCTTTGTCAACCAAACAGAAAAACCTTCAAAACTATCAGTCCCAATCGTGATAGAGAGAGGCAAGCCCCATCGTATGGAGAGGGAATAAAGTTTTAAGCATGTTGTGATCTCTGTAAGGGTCATCAGAAAACAAAACCACGCTTGTAGAGAAAGAACAGAAACAGGCTTTCCTCTACACGGGAAACAAGAAATTACTTTCTCCTGCAAGTGAGACTCAAATTTTAGAAGGTGATGTTGAGTCTAAAGTGGACTGTACAGGATTTTTCATCAAAAGAGAAAGAGACCATGATTTTGATTTCTCTGGGAGAAATCCCATTCACATAGTACAAGCAAATCTTCAATGGTAAGGGAAGAAAAAAAAAAATATACCCCCAGCAAGCAGTGTGAAGTTCTTGAATTTAGCTGGGGAGTTATCAGTGTTTTCAAGGCTAACCACTCCAAAAGGCTCCAGGCAAACTAGACTATCAACAAGAAGATAAAAGTTATTCCCTGTGAGGGCAGGGAACCAGCATGCAACAAAGACAAGATCCACAGCTAAGGAGCAGCATAAATCCCATATTACTACAACCATGTAGTCCATACAGCAAGCTGCTCACACTGCCCCAGCCTCCGGGGAGGCATCCTCACTCCTCTCCTCTGCTGGAGGAAAAGCAAGACCTAGGAGACAAGTTTTCATATAACTGGTATCTTGAGGGATGCTTCCTCCTCCCCGCATACCACATCAAAACACTGAAATAAAAGCTGAAAGTCAAAAGGCTTTATCCGTAGGCATACCTCAGTTAAACAGCAGGGAAAAACCCACACAGAAAAAAGACATCACGCTAATTAATCCACCTTGAAACAAAGAGTGACGTCCCTTGGAATTCAAGTTAGAGCTACTGAATAACTCCTACATTCACAATTTAGGCCTACCTTAACTAGCACAAAATTTAACTGAAGCCCTGTAACCCCAGCTGAAGGCCCCTGTCTGCACTTGCTGTGCGCGGGAATTGTAACCGTAAGAGCCAAACTTGCTTCCCAAGGGGAAGATGTCCCAGGCTAGATAGGGAGATCTGAGCCTGCAGCCTAAAACCCACAGCCACACCTGCTCTCCCTGCCAGATTGTAAATTTTTTATCAAGAGCAAGTTCACACCGGCAGATTTTCTTCCTCCTCTTTTTTTTTTCTTTTCTTTCCAGGAGTCTATAAATCACTGACAAGCAATTGACAAGCAATAAAAGCGGGTGACCCATCGTCATCGTCCTTGTCCTGACATAACCGCTGCGTGGAGAGGGGTCCTGCGGGCTCCCTACACTTTGAACCCCCCGTTCAAAGGGCGGGCAGGATAATCTTCTGAAAGCAAGGAGGTGGAGCACTGGAAGGAAACCAGAAATGGCAAGATCCTTCTTAAAACAGTTTGCTGGCAGCAGAGTATCCAACCGAAGCAGAGTCCGCATTTTGTTGCCCTCGATACTCATGGACAAGCAGGGGAAATAAAGCCCCCACAAAGATCAACAGTCACAGATGGCTCTGTCATATCACTGTAAGAGATTATACCACCATAAAAAAAAAAAAAAAAAAAAGAAAATCACTATAAAAAGAACAAAAAAAAACCACAACAAACTTTCATTCATGCTCACTGCGGGACAGAAGCTCAAGCAAGTAGGAGCCTGGGTCTTGATGGTGCGGAGAGGAACGTTACAACACCCCTCTCGTTTGAAGAGCGGATCCTTTTGGGATTGCCAGCACAAGAATGGTGCAATCCCAACGGAAAGCATTACAGAGAACAGAACTCTACAGATCTTTTGTACTAAACGTATGCGCTCATCTCCTGGCCCCGGCTCCTTTGGCTGGAGCAAAGCTCTTGCTTAGTTAATTAGTAACCGCAGCAGAATGGCCTTAACTTGCAACTCTTGAGGCCTCAATAATCACCAGGTTTCAGCTCCCAGATTGACAGGCATCACGCTTACTCTGCCCTTCAAAGTACAACCCTTTGATGAGAAGGGCAGCTGCTTCACATTTAAACACTTGGGATTATTATACCAAACAATTTACAAGCAAAATGCTTCAACGTAAAGAGACAACAAGCCCATCCCACCCCTGGAGGGATTTCAAAGCCGGGTTGCCATAGTGCTTGGAGACATGGTTTAGTGATGGCTTTTATCAGAGTGAGGTTGAAGGCTGGACTAGATGATCTGAAAGGTCCCTTCCAACCCAGACAATTCTATGATTCCATGCCAGCTTTTCTAGCTCTGAGGTTTCTGTTTCATCTAGGGCTTGGGTATTTTAAGACAAGTTGGTTACAAGACAAGTTGCTTTCCTAGTATTCTTTCACTAGTCCTCTCAACCTTTACCTACCACCAGTAGGTAAAAAGCAAGACTAACTCATGTCTTTAAATCACAAAAATAGCCACAAACACCCAAGTAAGAATCCTAATTTCCAATATGTCAGCCAACCCAGACAAAGAAACATCTCTGATATGTACAGGTTGCTCACTAAAATACACAGATGTCAAAGATAGACAGCCCAAATGATGTCCCACAGACAACGTAGAAGTGTGGCAAAACCTGAAAGTCATTCTTCTCTTCAGTGAAAACTGGCGGACTACCAGAGGTCTGGAAGGCTCCCATGCAATTTTAAACACAAAGCACGAGAACAATGGCTTGAATGTCTCCAAGGGCCCCTAGTCACCAGAGTGGAAAGCTACTATGGACAGAGCCATAAACAGGGAAGATGGCACTTTAGAGTAAAGGAGGGCAAAAAAGGAAAGACTTGGTGGAGACAAGTTTGAAAAGAATCAAAGCTTCTTTGTTATTGGGGACCAGGAACGGAAAGATAAGCTGAGATGGCCACTGTGTTAAGCCCAGTGCAACTCCAGTGGCAAGCAAAAAATAATATCTAGTTTCTCTGCAAGCACGATGGATCTCTCTGCCATCTATCCTTCTGATACTGCAACTTCATGCCTCAAGTTGGAGTGTAAAATAGGCACCTGGTTCCTCCAAGATGACTTTGTGGAAGACACAGTAAGGTTGCATATCCTAGAGTTGTAACATTATAGGGTGGTTTGTTGTTGGTTTTGTGGGTTTTTTGGGGGGGCGTGGGGCTTGCACATGTTTGTTTGGGGTGTTTGTGGTGTTTCGTTTTTGTTTTGGTTTTTTTTTAAGAAGTTATGGGAAGTCTTTTAGAAGACTTTGGTTTCTCTGCCTCAACTTCTAACAATATATACGAGGAATGAGAACTTCATCATTCCATGTTCTACAAACAGCCATTTAGAACACCACAAGGCTTCTCAACTTACCCATTCCAGACCACCCCTTTAACTTCCCTCCATCTAACTCTCTGTAAGAAGACCTACATTGAGGTGATTAGGTCATCTCATTCCCCAGTAGTTCCATAACCACCTTTACTTTTCATGCCCTTCTCACAGGTGCTTTGTATACCATCACAGTTGGCCCAAGTTTATTCCCAGCGCAGCTTCTTCTGATAGGAACTATTTGGCTATGCTGATTTCTAGGCCAGGTGAAAAATGTGGATTCCACCAGAGGGTTAATGGCAGATTTATGCATCTCTTTTTCTATGATTATATATTGTTGAAAAGCGAAACAAAACCCTGTCACTAGCTCTGAAATGACTCTGTGACCTTGGAAGTAGCCAGACTGGAGCCACCACCTGATCTGGGACTGTTAGCCGTGTGCTGTTGACTGCAGCTCATTAGCACCAAGTATTTACACTCCTATTTGTAGCTGGCAGGCTGTATTTCAGGACCTTGTCAAATTAACAAGAGTGCCAGGTCATGCTCACCAGGGTATGGTTCAGAGCACTGGAGTACTGCGTCGAGGGCTAGTTTTACAAGCTCCGTCAGTGGAATTGGGAGGGACTCAACAGACTGGCAATTGCACCACAGCTCTGGAGAGGCACATAAGCTAATGAAAAAATAAGCTGTTGTTAAGTATTAATGGCAAAAGCATGGCAGGATGAGACCTATACTCATTCAACACACTGTGCAGCCACTCCTCTCGTTCTAGGCCTCCTTGATGGTGCCCAAACAGCAGCAGAACTGCCTTGCGACTCTTGATATTAAGCATACGTTGCGAAGTGCTTACGAGAGATGAAGCAGCGAGACTTCACATTCTCCAGGTCTTAATCCCTGTGCACTAGAAATGTCTGTCTTCCAAGTGGGCAAGACCAAAGGTGACACTAGTCAACACCAGGAAGATGAGCAAATCTTGTCTATAGATTAAAGGCACTGATGGTCCAAGCAAAGTGACCTGGTAACTGCCCCCAATGCTCTCACTCGCTATAATGATTCCTTCAATAAAAAAAGGGAGGAAACTGGTGCTCGTAACACATATGAAGCGGGAGGTGGCTAACTCCATCATTTCCCAGCTACAGTGACAGCCTGCCAAAGCAAAACCTACCTTTGTGACTTCTGCATGAAGCCATCCCATCAAAAATGCAACCTTTAGATCCAAATCCTTCTGCGCTAGCACTGCAAAGCTACTGATGGGAAGATACCCCACTATGGCTGTGTGTCCATGTGCAAGAGCTGGCAAAGGCTTGGTGTTGATTAGACACACCCACAGAAAGAAACAGGCACCTAGGGCTACTTAATAAATGCAGTATCTTCAGTTCCAGAACTTCTTGAATAGCAGCCTGATGAGATCAATAAGCTTCTGTGGGAAGCAAAATAAATTTCCCCTTTTCTAATGCTTTCTCTAAGCAGCCATAGTCTTTGTCAGACACATACTACTTCAGAGGATTCACTGTCATTGTTGTTACACTCTTAGAGTCAACTGAAGTTCACTGAGAAAGTGTTCTGCTCCTCAGAACCTCACGCTGGCAGAGAAATACCAAAACTCAAGAAAAATCTCAGCCTCAGAAGAAAATTGCAATGGTTAAACTTCGCAATCATTTTCCTGCACTACTGAATTTGCTCAGAAGTTGACATTCTGCCTCTTCTCTCTATTCTACTCCAAAGTTTGCCGTGAAACGCTGTACAGGCTGACCTGAAGTTTACATCCGTGCCATTACAGATAACCTTTACAGACACAGAGAAAGCAGATAGGAACATGGTTCACTTGTGCTGGAATTCACTCCCCTCAGCTTCAGTGCAGGAAAGCACTCGCTAACTTAGCAAACAGCTGAGGGGAGGAAAAGGCAACTTCTTGTCTTTGTTGAGTGACAAGAGTTGCTGGCAATCAGTTAAAAGGCAATCTGAGAGTCATACCCAGCACCAGTGTCAGATTCAAACCTCTACTGCTTAAGTCGTTTGATTCACAGAATGACATGGGGTTGGAAGGGACCTCTGGAGATCATCCAGTCCAACCCCCTGCCAAAGCAGGGCCACCCAGAGCAGGTCTCACAGGAACGTGTCCAGGTGGGGTTTGAATGTCTCCAGAGAAGGAGACTCCACCACCTCTCTGGGC
>JAOTQQ010000002.1:24921554-24933671 GCA_026546715.1 Gallinago undulata | reverse complement strand
CCACCTGGATGCAGCCCTGAGTGATGTGCTCTGGGCAACCCTGCTTTGGCAGGGGAGTTGGGCTGGAGGATCTCTAATGGTCCCTTCTAACTCTGTCAAATCTGTGAGAGACGTTCCCGTCTCCTGGAATGGACTGTGGGGCTGTGACACAAAGCGTGGGGAACTGCGCTTGGGGCATCCCCCATCCTGAATGTGAATAACGGGGACATCCCTCCATACCCTTGTGTGCCACATTGAATTCTTCATGGAAAAGTGGGGCAGGCTGAGCCCCAGGAGGTGACTGGTCCCTCTCGCCCACCACCCCGGGGAGATGCTCGTTTGCAGCCACCATATGGAGCTGCTCAGCTTGCAGGGAATTTGCCTGTTGGATGCCCACAGCTTCCTGCACCTGGAGGGCTAACACAGGGAGATCAAAAAAAGGGAAAAAGCAATCAGGCTACTTATTGCTGTGCCTTTTGCTTCTCAGAGGTGTTCGCATTCGGGCTGTGGGGTCCCCAAGACCTCAAGTTGGAGCCAGGCACAAGCAGAGGGGTGCTGGCCACAAGGCCAGGTCCTGTGTGGCACCGGGGCCTCCTTTCACACCCTGCTCTGCCAAGCTGCCCTCTGCAAACACCTCCGTCTGCCCCCTGGGCTCAACACCAGCTGCTGCCAAACCCACCCCAGACCTGCCGTCCCACGCACGGGGACCCACAACCCCTTTCCCACAGAGACTCTCCCTTCCTGCGTGTCCAAGCCGTGTGGCCACTGCCAGCCCCATTGCAAGGGGACCGACGGGACGGCTGCCCACCCTCACTGCGACGAGGCACAACCTGCCCCACCAGCCCCGACGGGAAAGCAAAGGAGCCCACGGTCCTGGCCACAAGCACACAGCCTTCTGGCTTGGCCATTTATTTGCTCTTCGTGTGGAAGCCACACTCTGCTGAGGCCACATCCCCCTGCCCCACTGGCATCTGGTGCAGTGGCATCGCTTGCCACTCAGCAGCATCCCGAGGGACCACAGGGGACACCAGAACGGCATGCAGGACCTGGGGCCGCCAGCTGCTCCAGGAGCTGGAATGGATCACAGATCTTCTCCTGGAGGACAAAGAACAATCCGGGGCAGGATCAGGCCAAAGGGAAGCAAGAGGCATCCTCCCAAAAGTGGCATTTCCCCCTGGGTGGCTCCCTGTCAGCGTGGCAGCCCAAGCAGACCCTCCGTAGCCCCGGCTCACTCCAGCTGCTTTTCGCTGCTGTGAGGAGGATGCCAAGAGCTTCTCTGGGCCACGAGCTCTGCTTTTATCTGAGAAATGCCTCCTGCTCGTTCAGAGACCCAAGAACATCTCCCCCTCCTCAAGTACAAGGTTGTGTTTCAGGGACACGCAGCTGCAGGGCCTTATCTCCCTCATGTACTGATGGGAAGGACCACCAAGGGGAGGAGAAGGAGAGGCTTCCAGCAGATAGAGGTGCTTTGTGCTGCGGGGTCAGGGCTGGCAGCCAGGGCCAAGCTCACAGCAGCAGCTAGGGGGTGTTGGGGGAGTGATGGGGAGGAAGGAGCTGTGGGGATGGAGAGGCTCTCCCCAGTCATCTCCTGGAGGAAGGATGTGTCCCCCTCGGCAGCCCCCATGGACATGTGGGAGGAGGAAGGGGCTCTCATGCCTGCTGGTTCGAGCAGACTCTTTCCTCTTTGGAAGGCTACAACTTGCACTGGGGTGCAGTTGCCCAAACTCAGGCACCAGGCACCTCTCAAGGCCTCTTGGGCTCCTGCCTGGCCTGGAAGGACTTGTGTCTCCTGGTGTCATGCCACAGCCCCGCTGATACCCCAAGGGCAACTCCTGATGGCACGAGATACCCGTGTCCTCATTCCCAATCCCAGCCATGGAGCTGATGGCTACCAACCTTCACCCCCTTGCGACAGCAGCCCTGTGGTGAGGCAGTGTTGGCTCCGACAGCTCGGATCAGGAATTCCTCCGCAAACCTAGAGCTCCGCAAGATCGCAGCCATCTCGGCATCCACATCCACTGCCTCTCCTTCCTGGGGACAGAGGGACTGTCACAGGGCTGGGGTCCGGGATACAGGGCCCAGGGGACCCCAGCCACCCAGTCAGAAAAATGGGTGGCGGGCAAAAGCAAGGGCACAGACTGACAAAAAACCTTGAGAAAGACCCACAACGCCCAAGCAGCTGGGTCCAAACCCCCTTGTGAAGCCACCACAGATGCCCTGCTCCCACCTCCACCCCAATGCAACGCATGGGCTTGGCTGCCCCGGGACTCCTTGGCTTCCCAGGGAGCCTCACCCCGCACCTTGAAGGTGAAGTTGGCGTCAAACACCAGCTCTCGCTCGTGCCCCACGATCCCACCGTTGTAGATGACCTGTCCTGGCCCGGCCCGGCTGTGACCCGGCACCTTGAACAGGCGGAAAGTGGCAGAGACGAAGTGGCAGTCACCTGCAAGGGAGAGGCTGCTGGGCTGGGGACCAAGCACCCAGGTTGGGAACCCCACGGCTGCCCGGAGCTGAGATCTACTCCTTGGTTGGACCCTCACCGACGACATCCTCCAGCTCCTTGCAACCAATGGTGATGGGGCTGGCGGTGACCAGGCAGGGGGGGCTGAACCCCACCTCCTCAGCGATGCTGTACAGGTCTTTCCAGTACAGGGCTCCTGCCAGGCACTCCCCTGGCACGAGACAACAGACACGGGTGATGGAGGCAAAGGTCCGGTCCTCCCCCATCCCATGCCACCCCCATCCCAGAGCTCTACGCACCCCACAGCACCTTGTGCTTCCGGACGGCCTCGCTCAGCTGCTGGCTGGCGTAGATGTCGCTGAAGTACATCTCTCCTCCAGGCTGGAAGGAAGGCAGGAAGGAGTGAAGGGAGACCCCGAGAAGCAACAGGACCAAAAATGCAGGGAGAACTGGCCACCTCCCAACGCCACCCTGCTTGGGACCCTCTGCAGAGGTGCCCTCCCCTGGCCCCATCCTGCACCCCCCACCTTGCTGGATCCCATGTGCTGCCTCCCAGCAGGACCCCAACAGCAGGGCCACCCCAACCCCGCTCCCCTCCGGCCACGGGTGCCAGCCCTGGCGTTACCTTCAGCACGCGGTAGGCCTCCCGCAGCACGGCCCTCTTGTCGGGAGCGAGGTTGATCACGCAGTTGGAGCTGGGGAGGAGGAGAGCGAAGCTCAGTTGCACCCTCTCGCATGCTCAGCAACACCAGCTGCTGCACATCCCATCGCTTCGTACAGGATTTGGAGATGCCAACTTGACCATGAAAAGGGCAGTTTCTATATTCCCAGGCTCTAGCCCAGACTCTGCCTCGGGATTTTCCATTTCCTAAACTGTGCTCCTGAAGCGAGCGACCCAGTGGGATGCAGACCCAGCCCTCAGCCCATGTCCCCAGTGGGATGCAGACCCACCCCTCAGCCCATGTCCCCAGTGGGATGCAGACCCACCCCTCAATCCATGTCCCCAGTGGGATGCAGACCCACCCCTCAATCCATGTCCCCAGTGGGATGCAGACCCAGCCCCTCAATCCATGTCCCCAGTGGGAAGCAGACCCAGCCCTCAGCCCATGTCCCCAGTGGGATGCAGACCCACCCCTCAGTCCACGTCCCCAGTGGGATGCAGACCCAGCCCTCAGTCCACGTCCCCAGTGGGATGCAGACCCCGACCCCAGCCCACAGCCCCAGGCAGCAGCAGGACCTGGGGTGGCCGTGTCCTGCACGGTACCTACATGACAATATCGTAGCTCTCGTCAGCCAGCCCGGCATCACCCAGCTTCTCCATGTACCCCTGAAGGAACTCCACGTTTGGCTTCTGGTAGCCAAACTTGTCCATGTGGTAGGCAATGTGCTTCCTCGCCAGCTCAACCTGGGAGAAGGAAGGGAATGACGGTAGGGGGGTGATGGGGGGACGAGGGGAAGCCCCGGCTCCGTGCCATACCTGGCCCTCGGTCATGTCTATCCCGGTGACATGGCCCCGCTCCCCAACCAGCTGACTCAGCAGGTAGCAGTCTCTGCCGCTGCCGCTGCCCAGGTCCAGGATCCGGCAGGACGCCAGGCACTCGGGGATCACCAGACCACAGCCGTAGTACCTGGGGGGACGCCGAGCTGAGCTGGGTGGAGGTGCCCCTGTGGTGTGGGGACCTGGGGGGAGCTGCAGCCCACGGGGAGGCAGCAGCAGAGGGGAGACCCCAGGGTTTACCTGGCCACCACCTCCTCATGGATGTGCTCCAGAGCATCTCTCACCGCCTTGGGAAGGGGCCTGGCCGGGGTGATGCACGCATTGGTCTTCAGGTCCTCTGACTTCTGCAGGCTTTTGCCATAGTAATCCTGAGAATGAAAGGACAGAGACCCCAAAATATGGCAAGCTGTGTCCCGGGAGGTCCCCATGGACCAAAAGGTGGGGGCCATGCCTGTGCTCAGCCTTGTCCATGCCTCTGGTGCCCTCTGGCATGGGCGCTCTCCTTTGCACCCAGCTGAAAATGAGGCCAACGTCAAGCGTCCCTTTGTCCCCATCCTCCCCAGCGCCCTTGGCTTGCCTTCACAGATGTGTTTGTGGAGGAGGGGATTTTAATTCCCATTAAAATTTAATTCCCAGGCTGCAGCCACCTCTTCCCCAGGCGAGGGGGGGGCAGGGAAGAAGGGCAGGGGAACGTGGGGCTCCCCAGTTCCCCCCATCCCTGCGGGAAACTGGGGCAAAGCAGCCGACCGTGCCCAAAGTTTTGATCTGGGCTTTATCTGCGCCCCAAAATGAGCTTTGTCCTCTGGGGGCAGCAGGCACCCGGGGCTCAGCCGGGAGGGGGGGCCACCCAGCCACCCCGTGTGCCCCCTCCCCGACAGCTCCCCTCACCTGCACCTCCCGGTGGATCTGCTCTCCGCAGGGGGCTGCCACTGCAACGGGAACAAACGCGGGGGCTGGGGCCTGACGCCACGGCGATGGGCACCGCGCCAGGCCCTCCCGAAGGCCCTGAAACCCCCTTCTCTCCCCCCAAAATACAGCAGCACCTTTTGCCCCGTCTCCCCCAGGCAGAACCCAGAGGCATCCCCCTCTCCCCCAAACTTGCAGCCCAGTGGGATGCCCTTGGGGGCAGCTGAGAGCATCCCCGCTCCCCAAAACCCCCAGTCCCAGCTGCCCTGGAGACTCGACCCCCCTCCGCTCCCCCCGTCCCCAAACTTCCCCGTAGGGCAATTCCCCCCCTTCCCCCCTCTTTGCAGAGAGCTCTAAGGCCCCGGGGGTGCCCCCGGGGAGACCCCAGCACCCCGCTGCACAGGCCCCCGCCTCCCGTACTGCCTCCCGGCCTCCGGGTGCGCCGCCTCGGAAGGACTCTGACCTCCCGGGCACCCCGCTCCGCCCCGGTACCCCGCTCCGCCCCGCACCCCGCTCCGCCCCGGTACCGAGCCCGGCCTCGGCCCCCAGCTCCGCCCCGATACCCCGTCTGGTCCCGGTACCCCGCTCCGGCCCGCTACCCTGCCCGGCCCCGGTACCCTGCCAGGGCCCGGCACCTTCCACCGCCCCAATACCCTGCTCCGCCCCGGTGCGGTGCCCGGCCCCGGCCCCCAGCTCCGCCCCGATATCCCCCCTCTGCCCCGATATCCCGCTCCGCCCCCCTACCGGCCCCGGCCCCGGTACCCCCCTACGCCCTGGCAACCCCTCTGCCCCAGTACCCCACTTGGTCCTGGTAACCCCCTCCGCCCCAGCACTTTTCACTGCCCCGGCACCCCCCTCCACCCTGACACCCCACTCTACCCTGGCACCCTGCTCTGCCCCGGTACCCCACCTGGTCCCAGTACCCCACCTGGTCCTGGTACCCCCCTCTGCCCTCATAGCCTGCCCCCAGCTCTGCCCTGACACCCCCTTCTGCCCCTGTACCCCCCTCTACCCTGGTACCCCACCTGGTCCTTACACCCCCCTCTGCCCCACTACCCTGCCCATCCCCAGCCCCCAGCTCTGCCCTGACACCCCCCTCCACCCCGGTATCCCACCCGGCCCCAGCCCCTTCACAGGGGTCCCACCAGACCCCCACCCTGCATGGCCCTGGGCATGGCAGGGAAGGCCTAGCCCCACTCCCATGGGGGTGACGCTACCATATGTGGGTCCGTACCTACACCCACACCCCCAAAACCCCACCCCTGCTGCCTCTGCCCCCCCTCCAACAGATCTGCACCCCACAGCACAGGCCTGTCCCTGCTCACCCCCAACACAGGGAGACCCGAGTTTAATGCCGCAGAGATGCTCCAGCCCCAGCAGAGCATGGGATGTTGGAGGGGACAAGGCACCTGCAGCAAGGACACACTGCAACTGCTAAGGGTGCCAGAGAGCCACCATCCCAAAGAGGCTCCCCCCTGCACGGGGACCACCAGTGATGGTATCACGCACAGACTCCACCACAGTTTGGTGATGCTCAGGGCAGCTTTTATTCCCAGGGAGTCACAGCTTCTCCAGCAGCTGAGGGAAAACCCTCATTCCCAAAGTGCACCTGCAAAAGCTGGGGATCAGGACCCTTCCCAAGGCAAAAATACCTCCCATGGAAGCTAACAGCGGCACCTCCGTGGGGACACTGGAGCTCTGGTGCCACCAGGTGAAGCCCAAACAGGCAGTGGCACTGGTGGGGGTGGTGAAACCCAGCCCAGGAGCAGGCTCTGCAGCACAGGAGCCAAACCCCGAGCAATGCTCCCACCAGGAACGTGGCAGGCTGATGCCCACCCTCAGCCTGCCTTCTCCTATCAGCTGATGAAAAGCACACTCGGGCAAACAAGTGCTCCCCGTGTGCTCCAAGTGCTCCAGATAAGCGACTCAACCAAAACCAAGACACAATATTTATAGCCCGGGCCTGATGTGGCTCCCCCGGGGATGTGAACAGGAGCCCGGTGGCGAGTCCTCCGACACAGAGGGACCCAGCACACCGTGATGCTCCCCCTCCTGCTTCCTGGACGGGCCTTTGGATACCTTCCCAACTAGATACCACAGCCAAGGCTGGTTCATCAAGAGCTGGAGCAGCAGCCCGGGAAGAGGAATGCAGCTGAAGGCCGAAGGCAGTGCAGATGGGTTGGCAAGGAGATGACGTTCCAAACTCCGGCAGAGTGGAAAATGAGATAACCTCCGAGCAGGACGCTGGCCAAACCATCTCCAGCTGGACCGGTGACAGAGGTGTGTGCCCAGATTCCCACTTTCAGAAATTCTGGCCCGGGACTGGCACCTCAGTCTACACTGAAGCACCTCTCTCGCCCACCCGGGCACTTACAGCTCCCACTGATTAACGTGCCCTAAATAAATGGCATCCGTGCCCTCTCTGTGTCTAAATCCAGAGCAGTGTCACACTGCAGGCACCTGTATTTAAAACCCACAGCTTGATTTGATGCTTTTCTTGCCCAGGGGTGCTGGAGTGGGCTGAGCTCCTCGGGGAGTAAGCAGACACAGGAATTGTTGGGGGGAGTAAAGTTTCAGGTCAGTTTGCTTCAGTTCGGCGAGCGTTCTGGAGCAGAGACGTGGATGGAGGCACGTGAGAGGGGCCCGCGTGCCCAGGAACACAGACTGCACATAACATCCCAGCTGACATCCAGCACCATCCGGACACAGACAGGTCTGAACCCCAAGGTCTGCAGGGGACAGGACGCTTCGCTGTCCTCGGGGCCAATCGAGATGTCCTCATGCCTTCGGCTGTGCCTCATTTCAGCAAGTGACTCAGCTGGTCCTGTAGGTTTGACGACTGCTCGACGCTGGGGACCAAGCAAGCAGAGGTTCATGGTGAGATGTGGGACCAGAACAGCTCTAGCGTTGATAACAAGAAAGCCTGGGGTTCCCCAACCCACCCCCGTGTCCCCACGAGGCACAACTCGCCTTGTGCACCCCTGAGGAGACAGCTCTGCTCCCCACCACCCGCCTCTCCCACCACAACCAACCTCACAGGCTCTATCACGTTAACGAAACAACTGGAAGTTCTGGTATAAACTATCCCTTCCCTCAAATTCCCATCTCTTCACAACACTGAAACACCACCTTGCTGGGCCAGCACCTACTTCAAAGGCAGCTGCAAAAACCTTTTCACTCTGTTTTCCCCCCACACACCATCACTTTTTCCTTTCCATCATCCCCCACACATCCCCCAGGCATCCTCCTGGCATTCCTTCAGCCAAGTACTCACTTCTTCTGAATTGCTTCTTGCCTAGATGAGAAAAGGAGACAAAAAGAGCATGAGAAAAACAAAATCTCAGCAACAGCACTCATGATATGAGTGTTGAAGAATAAAGATATGCTGTTGAAGAAAAGGGACTTGATCAAGGGCTCAGGAGGCTAAAACCCTGGTGTGTTTCTGGATTGAGTCCTGAGGGGACAGCAGCGGCAGTGGCTTCTCTCCCTTAGACCCAGGTGTGTCACACGCTCTCACAGGAGACACAGTGCACGGCAAACAGGAGGCAATAAATCTCAGCTCCCACCCCAAACCAGCCTGAACTCCAGCAGAGCTAGAGAGGGCTGGAAGATCCCAGCTCCAGGCTCTGCCCAGCTTTGAGGAGCCGGGCAAGAAGTATCGGTCTGAACGGGCTTCATGCAAAGTAGAAAGGAAAGGGATCGAGGGATCTATTCCGCTCCCCAGAGGTGTCCCCTACTTACTGGTACTGTAGGTGAGTGGTTATTATGGCCATTTTCCTTAAACTCTGTGGAGAACAAGATAAAAAATGAATGTTTGATGGGAGCAGTTCTGTAGAATCACAGGGGAAGCTGTCCCAATGCCCCAGGGAGTTCCTCCAGCCCGGCCACCACTGTGCCACTGGGCTGCCTCTGGAACACCCCCACCGCTATCTGTCGGCAGCGGCACACTCCCCACTTCTTTCCCAGTGACAGGCACAGACACTCAGTGCTTTGCTTCAACCTAGGGTCCCTCGAGCTTTCTGGTACAGATGGCACAGCTTTAGGGTTGGCTTGGACTGGCAGGGCAGTGGCACACGTGGGTTTGGAGAAACACCAAATTATTCTGGCCACCAGCCCTCCTGCCTGAATTCACCTGTTTCATTTCAGGGCTGCAGTGTGTTTCCTAAAAAACCTGTTTTTATAACCTCCCCCCTCCTCCTGCCCACCAGAAACACTCCTGCTCTAGCAGAGAGGGACAGCTTACATCTTCCGAGTGCAGGATGGCATCTTCTTGCATCACCATGTTTCTGGCAGCCTGGCCCAGGAGCTGAAAGGCAAAGGTGCCGACCAGAGTGAGAGGCAGCAGCTCGGCACTTCCTGAGACACTGGTGACAGCCGCTCAGCAGATCACCACACCAGGGGACCCCCGGGTGACACTTGTGGGGAGGATGGCGGTGCCGTGCCCACCCCTCAGACATAGGGACACCCTGGGGCACCACTCCACCCCCTCATCCTATAGAGATGCCATAAGGAGAAGGCAGCCTCCTGCCTCCCACCACCTCCCCAGCACTGCCAGAGCCATCAGCAGCTCAAGAACCCTTCGACGGTTCCCCACCGGCCCAGCCATGCCCCCTCCCCCCTTCCCCCTTCCCTCTCTCCCCTGCCCCCTCCTACAGCAGCACTGGGTACCACTGGGGAGGGCTGAAAAGCCCTAATCAGCACTAGGCAAGCACTGGTCAGCACTGGGAATGATGAGAAGCCCTGCTCAGCCCTGATCGACAGCCCCAGTCAGCACTGGGCAGCCCCTAAGAAGCACTGATCAGCACTAGTGAGCACTGGACAACCCCTGAGGAGCACTGGTGGGCACTGGGCAGCCCCTAAGAAGCACTGGCTACAGCTCCCAGCATACCCCGCGCCCGCCACCGACTACAGCTCCCAGCACGCCCCGCGCCGCCCCGCCGCTCATCGCCCCCCAGGCCTGGCCCTGTCGCCGGCGCCCGGCGCTCACCTCGGCGCTGCGGGAGCCCTTCAGCACCTGCTTGGTGAGGGCGATCACGTCGGTGCCGCAGCTCGTCACTTTTTCGGTCAGGAGCCCCTTCACCGAGTGGCCGAAGCGCGCTTGGGCGTCTGCCGCGCCCCCCGACGCCATCTTGCCTCCCCTCCGCCTCGCCTCACCGGGCGCCGCTACGGCGAGCGCCGGGGGCCAGAACACCCGGGAAGGCGCGGGGCCCGCGGAGGGCGGGGGCATCGCTCTGCCCGGGGCCGGTGTCCTCGGGACTCTTGTCCCCCCATGGCCTCCCTCAGGACATCTCAGACTCGGACATCACCCCGGGCACGGACACCCCGTGGATGCCCAGCAGTGACCGGTGCCCACCAGCGCTGACCAGTGCTTCTTAGGGGCTGCCTAGTACCCATCAGTGCTGACCAGTGCTTCTTAGGGGCTGCCCAGTGCCCATCAGTGCTGACCAGTGCTCCTTAGGGGCTGCCCAGTGATGTCCAGTGCTTCTTAGAGGCTGCCCAGTGCCCACCAGAGGTGACCAGAGCTTCTTAGGGGCTGCCCAGTATCCACCAGTGCTGACCAGTGCTTCTGAGGGGCTGCCTAGTAGCCATCAGTGCCGATCAGTGCTCCTTAGGGGCTGCCCAGTGCCCACCAGTGCCGACCAGTGCTCCTTAGGGGCTGCCCAGTGATGCCCAGTGCTTCTTAGAGGCTGCCCACTTCCCATCAGTGCTGACCAGAGCTCCTTAGGGGCTGCCCAGTGCCCACCAGTGCTGACCTGTGCTTCTTAGGGGCTGCCCAGTGTTGACCAGTGCTTCTTAGAGGCTGCCCAGTTCCCATCAGTGCTGGCCAGTGCTTCTTAGGGGCTGCCCAGTGCCCACTAGTGATGACCAGTGCTTCTTAGGGGCTGCCCAGTGCCCACCAGTGCTGATCGGGGCTGCCCAGCACTGACTGGGGCTGTCGATCAGGGCTGAGCAAGGCTTCTCATCATTCCCAGTGCTGCCCAGTGCTTGCCTAGTGCTGAATGGGGCTTTTCAGCCCTCCCCAGTGGTACCCAGTGCTGCCCAGCGCCCCCAGCTCTGTGCCGCCCATCCCCTCCTGGACATGAGGAGGGGCTCCCAGGCTGGGGACAAACCCCAGTGTCCCACCAGCTGCACTCATGACACCCAGAGGAGACCCCCCCCCAAGGGCTCAAGCTGCCCCCCCACTCCTGGGAGCAGAGCCCTGAGGACGGATCTGGCCCTGGGCATCCCCTGGCCCGCAGCCTGCTGGACGCGCCTCCCCCATGGCCACCGGCTGCAGCCATGGCCCCATTGCCCTCGCCCCCCATCCAGGTGCCCAGCTGCAGAGCTGGCCACGGGCCCAGCTCCCAGTTCCCCCCCTCTGCCTTCTCATCTCTCTCGATAAGGAGCTCGGGGTCAAGGCGACGCCGCCGCAGCCGGTATAAAGCCCCCCCGGCGCTGCCGCAGCCCTGAAGCTGGCCCCACCATGTTGCTGCTGGCCACCCTGCTGCTGGCCCTGGCCCTGCTCTGCGCCTGGGGGCTGGCACGCCGGCCAGCCACCTCGGGGACGGGGCGCCCGCGGAGCCTGCCGGCTCTGCCTTTGGTGGGGAGCCTCCTGCAGCTGGTGGGACACCCCCAGCTCCACCTGCGGCTCTGGAGCCTGCAGAGCCGCTATGGCAGCCTCTACGCCCTCTGGATGGGCTCCCACTACGTGGTGGTGGTCAACAGCTACCGGCACGCCAGGGAGGTGCTGCTGAAGAAGGGGAAGGCTTTCGCCGGACGGCCCCGCACCGTGAGTAGGTTTCAGGGGGACCTGCGGGCATGGGGGGGATGCTCCAGGAAAGGCACCGGCACCCGGCAGGGTCCATCTTCTCTCCCCCCACGTCCCACCTACAGCAAGGCAATGGCAGGGGCAGCCCCTCTCTGCCCTCTTCTCCAGGGTGAATCCTGAGCATCCTCCGTCCCGACGGTGCTTGTTCTTCCCCAGGGTTGGCCACATCTCAGGGCATGGGGATGAGGGTACCAGGAGGCTCCCTGCCCCCTCTCCCCCCCCTTAGTTTCGTGGGCACCCCAACCCCTAACCCTGGTGTCTGTCCCCACACCTCTCCGTTGCTCCTCGGGGCAGGGAAAGCAGAGATCAAGGCCCAGGTTTTGCCCCCCAGTGCTGACCACCAGCCCCCCTGGACCATCCCTGGGATGAGATGAGATTGAGACTGAGATTGAGATGAGATGAGATGAGATGAGATGAGATGAGATGAGATGAGATGAGATGAGATGAGATGAGATGAGATGAGAT
>JAOTQQ010000002.1:24894458-24904504 GCA_026546715.1 Gallinago undulata | reverse complement strand
CTTTTCTCCAGGCTGAACCCCCCCAGCTCCCTCAGCCTCTCCTCATCAGACTTCTTCTCCAGACCCCTCCCCAGCTCTGTTGCCCTTCTCTGGACCCGCTCCAGCCCCTCAATGTCTTTTTTGTGGAGCCCAAAACTGGACACAGCCCTCGAGGCTCACCAGTTTGTCCCCACCTTGTCACACAACAGCACACCTCCACCGCAGGGTTAAAAGCCCCCCCCAGTCCATAGGAAGCCATAGAATGGGACACCCATAGGTGCTGAGGCACACAAGGGGCTCCTTGGCTGTCGCTGGAGCAGGGGTGCCAGCACGGAGTGGTGGAGCGGGTGCAGTCTGGTTGCAAGCCCAGCACGGTGCTGGGAGCCCAGGGCCTCCATAAAAGGCTCTGAGATGTGCCCCAGACAGAAGTTTGGGCACAGCCGCAACTTTGGCTGCAGAACAGAAAAACTGTAAAAGCCTAGCAAATGCATAGTACGGTCATTTATTTGGAATAAAGCTACGCGTACCAAGGCCAAGTGCAGTTGTAAATATTACATCTAAAAGTACGGACGAGCAGTGAGGATATCCAGGGATGAGCTGTGCATGTGTGCACCTGGGGATGCTGGGTGTCAAAGCAGCAGCGAGGAGGTACGCCCAGTGGACCACTGGCCCACGCACCCGGCAGCTCGTTTGGCAAGAGAGGAAGTAGGAGAATTTCAGATTCACCCAAAGACAATATTACACGAGCAGGAAATCACAGAACCATAGGATGGTTGAAGTTGCAAGGGACCTTAAAGCTCATCCAGTTCCAACCCCCCTGCCCTGGGCAGGGACACCTCCCACCAGACCAGGTTGCTCCAAGCCCCATCCAGCCTGGCCTTGAACCCCTCCAGGGATAGGGCAGCGACAGCTTCTCTGGGCAACCTGTTCCAGGCTCTCACCACCCTCACACCAAAGAATTTCTGAAACAGTTGTGGTACACACTAACACCTCATTCGTGCCAAAAGCAGCTACTGGCTCTGGCTTGTGCTGAAAATGGGCAAGATGTGCAAAGATGTGCAATTTCAGGCTTGCTTTTGGTTTATGGAAGAGTCAGGACTTTAAGCACTGTCCAGTCCAAAAAAAAGGCTCAGTTCTAAGAAACACTGCTATATTTTGTCAAATTCACCGGGGTTTCCAATGGGTGGATAATGATGCAACCAAAGGGTGAATCAGACACAGCCAAGGAGATGATTTTTGCCAAGAGACTTCCCTCCCAGAGCATCAAAACCTTTCATAAAAATAAAAATAAGTACCATCCTCTTACCCAGCACCAGACAGGCTCAGAGCTGTAAGCTCTACATGAGCACCAAGCTCAGAAGTCAGAATGGGAGCTGCAGAAAGACCCAGCAAGAGAATTAGTTCCCCTGAAAGCCACCTCTCACAAGGGGAGGAAATACCCCAAAAAAGAGATGGCTGCTACTTTTTACAGTGTCCTTGGGAAAGGGAGCCCTGTCCCATGGTCACACACCGGAGATGTTTTCTACCAGCTATGAAAGAACACACCAGGCTTAAAGCTTCAAAAAAACCCAAACAAACCTTTCTGGGACACCAACGATAGTTTTGCCCAAATTTAAGAATAATTAAGAATAAAAGTAATTTAAGAATAAAGACCCCAGAGCATTTCCTCCTCAAAAAAAGGGGGAGCAGTGTTCAGCCTGATGCTGTACTCTGCTGCCTGGGATGCTGCCATCAGCATTCTCGTTGAAGGAAGCTCCTTTTATCCTGTGCAAAATGGAAAGCGTTTTCTGGAGCGTTCCAAGGGTAGGAACAGAGAAATCTGCCCTCAAGTTCACGGTAAACTTGGGCAAGTGCCATCGCTGTGTTGGCAGGAAGTCCTCTAAGAGCAAGCCAAAACACACTGCAAAGTGTTTTTGTGTCTGCCTGACAAGCAGCTGGGTAATAGCTTTGGCTCCATCAGAGCTGGTTCTGAACAGAAGGAGAAGTGGGACAATTTCATTGACTAAAAAGTGATGTCCCAAATGGTGGCCTCACAGTCAGCCATGGCTGGGGAAAAAAAAAATAAAATAAAAAATTGCCTCTCTCGGGGCCAACACTATCAGCAAAAATAGGAGAGAGACTTAATTGGTACCACAACCCGGACGCACTCGGGTTTAATAGTGTCCTTGGCAGAGGGACCACATCGTCTCCTGTCACTTCAGACACAAGCCTGTATGAGTCAATGCTGCTGCTCAAGAACCCCAGACAAAGGATCCAGGCCACAGGGTGATGAACATTTTAAGAAGGTAAAAAGAGAGGCTGTTGAATGATGTGGTCCTCTCCTGCCTGTCTCTTCATACCTCCTGCCGCCTCCTCTTCTCCTCCATACCTCTTCTCCTGCCAGTGCAGTTGCACACAGCTGTGCTTTGAACTGGTTTGAGGGAACCAGAACAGGTTGAAGCTCATCTGCCAAAGACAATAGCAGCAAGAGGAAGACTGTGACTTTCAGTGACAGTTTTGTGTCAGTTTAGATCAGTGGAACTGCAGCCCCAACCTGACCACACTGCACAAAAAAGTAACTGAACATTTGTGGTGTAGAATAGCAAAAGAAAAAAGCTGAAGACAACATCTCCCAACTCCTGCTCCCAGACTGGTAACTCAGACAAAAGGAGATGGACATTAACTGGGGTTGGTTTCTAATTTACAGAATAGTGTCCAGTATACGTGGTACACCCACTGCTGTCAGATAAGAGAGGAAAAGACAGGCTTCAGAAAAATCCTTTGCTTATCTTGCAGTGAGAGTCAACTTGAGGCAGTAAATCTGCAGACACTGTTCTTAAGCCCTTTTCCTAGGGAAGGAGCCTTTGGAGAGCAATTGCTCCTGTGTTCCAGAAGACACTTTTATAAGCCCAGTTGACTTACCCCTCCCAAGACATCTGTGTTGGTACAAGGCATGTTAAACAGTGGTCTTACAGAGATCAGAGGGGAACATCCAGCTGAGACCATGTCCAGAATATCTGGGAATAAGATCTGGAGAACAGTCTGCACCAACAGATGTGGATACCTGGTGAGGAGCTGGGTTGGAGGTAGAGAAGGCGGTGGGTGAAACAGTACCAGCAAGCTCTCTCGCCTCTCCTTGCTGTTCAACGCAGGGCAGGTGGAAGCAGGCTGCATGGGGCAAAAGTCAGTATCTGCACAGCCAGACTATGCAAGACAGCTTTGACTTCTCCTTTGGATTTGTGAATTTCACTCAGCCACGCCAAAACAAGCTCAAGATCATAGAATTGTTTAGGTTGGAAACGACCTTTAAGATTGTCGAGCCCGACCGCTAACCTAACGCTGCCAAGTCCAGCATTAAACCATGTCCCTAAGCACCACGTCTACGTGTCTTTTAAACACCTTCAGGGATGCTGACTCAGTGATTTTGCTGTCTGGATTAGGCTACAGGAAAATCAGGAAATGACCCTATTTATCATGAGTTTCTGCACGATTGTGACATCTGTTTTGTTTGCCCTATACTTTCAGCTGGGCTTCGTCATGGCAGGGTTATCACTGAAGCACCAGCCGAGGAGTCACCACAGCCAAAGGTGAAGTTTGATAGATCTGAGGAAGAGAAAGCAAGTACCTAACCATGTAGGAGGCTGGGGGAAAAGGCAAGGAAGAGGGCAAATCCCTCTCTGAGGCAGAAAACCTCTTATGTCGGTTGACTGAGGGGTTTGGAGGCTGCAGCGAAGTCTTGGAAATGAATTCCTATTATAAAGCTGACCTGGAACACGTACGTGGTACAGCAGTTGCTTTAGTTTTAGCAACTAACAGAATCCTTGCCAACATTTTCTGGCAGCCTGCTTTTTGGGGAAAAGAGCTGTCTAGAGATTCCAAGGGGAAGCGTGCAGAGATGAGCAAAATGTTCAAAATCAGCAAAAACATCAACTGTGCTGCCTGCAAACAGAACATTTTTTCCTGTACAACCCTTCCACTAGGGCCCAAACAGACAAGATTTTTTGTGTTTTTTTTCAAATATTTTTTTTCCTTTCAGAAACAGAGGGGCTCAGTATCACTGCTAAAGCAGCCAAAACGAAGCAAAACAGGCACATCCAGCATCCGAATTCTCACTCATCGCCGGTGATGGTTTGTTGTACAGTTCCTAAATGACCCAAGACCAGCTAAACCCTCTGGCTTTGAGATCTAGAACTGAGACCTTCTGCACACAGTGACCAGCTGCCTGTTTCCACACTCCACGATTTCTGAAGCACAGAGTGCTATTCTTCCAACCACGCCACACAAAACACTTTACGCAGCTTTGCTTGCCATGCTCAGAGCCTCTGGAATCTCCTGATTTCATGCTGGTCCTCAACAGGCAAGAAGAGACACCAGGATGGGTATCAGAAGATCTGCATCTGGTTTTCAGACCACATTACACATTTAAGCTTGGGAAAATCCAGGATGTCCCATTCTGAATTGTTAACCTGCAAAATATGGGAACTGCATTCTTCAATCACCTTCTCTCCCGTATTTTGAGGAGTGGTATTTCGGAACATTTATGCAATAAGACACTTGTCAGGCCTGGACAAAGGCCAACATTGGAAAACTCCAGCAAATGACAATCACATCACAACAGACCTGAATAAAAAGTCAGTGAGCAAAAGCCAGCAGCTACTGCCATTCTCCCAAGACCACTACCTCCCTCCTGTTGGGGACTGTGAGCTCTCTGGGGAGCCCAAAGAAATTTTTAGGCTAAAATACTGTACCCACTCAACCACCACCCAAACGCACACCTTTCCCAAACGCACACCTTTCCCTACATGAGGAAATGCAACAGTAAAGCCTCTTCTTCCCTTCTACAATTTTATTTCAAGACAATTAAAAGACACACTGCACTTTTTTCCCCTAAATCACCAGCCACCAAGCGTGAGCTAAGAACTAATTAGAACTTTATACAGATTTTAGACATATATATATTCATCTGGATATAGTTTTATTATTTAGCAACATGGCACTTTTTTTCTAAATTTTTTTTTTTTAAATAAGAGATGGGTGGGGAATCTGAACTGAGCTGTTATCTAATTTTAAACACAGGCTGTCCACCTGCTTGGCATATCATGTTCTTCATTCCTCCACTCCACCCCTTAACAAAATAATACCTTGATTTTGCATCCTATTCCACTGCCCTCAAGGACTGGTTTAAAATTACTGCAACTTTACTTGCTGTCTAGAAATGTTGAGATCAGCCATTTTCAAAGACAAACATCCCTCAAACTCTTAAACAGGAAAAAGATCCTTTTTACAGGAAAAACTCCAAGCAGCCACAAGACAGGATCACATTTCAGAAGGCATACCCAGCAAAGAGACAGACTAGTTTTCTTTTCCATTTCAAATGCCACCCTCTTCTGCTGCTCCTCCCCACGAAGCTGTGGTGGTAAATAAATCCAAGATTTAATTCAATGGGACTAGCAAGAAGGTCTGCTTTCAGGCACACAGTAGCCCTGGTGGTCTGAGAAGGTCAAGAGGAGCAGAATCTTCTAAAAAGCTATTTCAGGACATGCATACACTAGTTAAAATCAAAGCACAGACCAACCATGAAGCCATACTTAAAAGGTGCTGCTAACTTAACTGTTCATTAACCAAAAGTTAATAATAACTTTTAAAAAGCTAATCTATTCCCAAGCATGTAAAGCTGTTGCTGACCTTGTTTTTGTCTTAATTGCACCCCTGGAATCATTACAAACCCCCTCCAGGACCAAAAATCAAACTGGGACCTAACATCTCCAAACCATCGATTCACTGCTGTAGACTATTTACACATACCTTCACTGCTGTTCCCCTCGGAGGTCTTAAGAGTTCCTCACCACACGTACCTACCAAAGATCTTCAACAATTCCTGGAGCAGCAGGGAAGTTCTGCAGCTGTGGTCACAAGCTCTGAAATATGAGTTTCCTTAAATTTAAAGCACACGCCCCCTGCCCCATGTCTCCCTTTCCAATCCCAGAAACCTTTTTCTAACATTCATAATGGCAAAGCAAGCTTTGAAAACCTTAACAGATTTTAAATCAATGCTGGATGTTTAGCTGGATTTGCAGAATTCAAAAAATTCAAAAGAAGAAAAAACTTAGAACAGGTCTCATGTTTGCATTATTCCCCCCATCTCAGCGTAGTATATGATGCTCTCTGCAACGCAGAAGGAATGTGAATCTCAACACAGAAACCTATTCCTCCAGCAGTCTGTGCCACTAATATGTTCATTCCATGATCCCAGCGTGATCCGTGTGCTTGCCCTAGAAAGAAGCCTGAACTATTCTGCTTCCTTCTAACAAAATCTGGTTTCATCTTCCAAGAACTTTTTACGAGGCAGCCAGGCACTGCCAAGTACAAAAGCCTGTGCCATGCTGAGAGCACAAAGACAGTTAAAGCAAAATCATTCCATTAAAACGGCAGGGGGCTATTGTTGGGGCTGTATTGTTTGTACGCAATTCAATTAAGCCCCTTTCAAGACGTCCATGGGAGAAACATGGTGACCGTGCAACCAGCTCCAGCGTGCAGCTGTACTCCACGCTGTTGCTCAATTTAGATCCTGCTTGCTACAGAGCCTGTAAGCCCTCGCATACGTGCCTCTTCCTCTACATTCCCACCCACACAAAGCCAAAACTGGGTCTGACCTTCCTCACTCTGCTCCGTCCATGAATCCCCATATAGTCCCAACAAATCCCAGCCATCTGTCCTGCCTGGGGTGCCGACTGCTACCATCTGAACCTGGCAGTCCAAGGCAGCCACACATTCATGCCTCCATCTCAGCCTGTGAGGGTCCCTGGAGCTGCCCATCTCGTCCTGAATCATTTCTTCAACTGTTTGGAGACTTCTGAAAATAAAGCTGCTCCAATGCATTCAGATCCTGCCATTAATATCGACACAGCCAGCCACTACAGTCTGATGCAGTGTGTGTCTTGAAGGAGTCTTATTTAATTTACAACCACTTCACTGGTTAATTCAAAAAGTAAAAGCACGTTTCTAAACTAAAGTGTCAGCTACTCCTCTCCTTGGATCCAGGTTAAGTGACACTCTTTGCGTGTATAACACACTTCCACACACACACTACTTTTGAGGAAGTGAAACCGTGGGCACAGCAGAGGGATTAAGCAGACAGCACAGCTGCATGAAAGCTTCAAGATACTATTGGGTGTGGTATGAAAATATCTCCAGTCTCTAATGTGGGGGTACAATGTTCAGAGTTCAACAATTCCAAATTCTGGGAGCACAGACGCCTTCTCAGCCTGGGGTCCAGGCAGCACAACAGCACACAAACATCAAAGTTCAGTTCTTTGTGCTCCTCCTCAAGAAAGTAAGACACCATCAGACTTGCACAACTCTGAAAGTTTGCCTTTAAAATTCAGCATTTTTTACGTTCCTATCCTTTCAACTTCCCATTTTTCCCATGTATCTCTATCAGAGTTTTGCTGACCTGCTTTGACCTGCCTGCTGCTGTCTGAAGGGAATTAAGTATATTCTCTCAACCACTCTAGAAACATGGCCAGTTTTAAATCCCAGATTTAGGGGAAGAGGAGATCAGAGGGGTTGCAATGGGCAATGTATGTTCCGTGCAGCCCAGAGTATTCAGCCACGGTTAGCCCTTGAGATTTGCCCCAAGATCCAAGGATCTGTGCTTCAAACACAATGTGCCCTGAAGAGAACAAACATCCTGACCCCCTTCCTTGAAAGGACAGCTTAAAAAAGATAAATCAGATTTAAATTGTTGTTCTTGCAAAGAACTAAAACAATAAATGAAAAATACTGAAGTAATTCAGTATTGAATTAATTAATTGGGTGGCAGAGCCCTGGCAGAGGCTGCCCAGAGAGGTGGGGGAATCTCCATCTCTGGAGACATTCAAACCCCACCTGAACACATTCCTGTGGGACTTGCTCTGGGTGGACCTGCTTGGGCAGGGGGTTGGACTAGATGATGTCCAGAGGTCCCTTCCAACTCCATATCGTTCTGGGATTCTGTAATTCTCTGTTTGAGTGTGTCAAGCTCTAATGTCATGTGTAGTGGCATTTCTCCCTCAAGCGTGGTTTCCTCATTCACATACAATGTTATTCCGAGTGCCCTCAGTATTGCCCAAATCAGTGAGAACACTCAACAACAAGTCACCAGTGATGAACACGGCAAGATGACCCATTCCTCCTCAAAAAGCAGGCAATGCTCATTGTAGCAACCCTATTTCCCTTGCTGTAACAGGTCAACTCCAGTTTGTGTTGGAGTGAAATGCAATGGCAACGCGTAACAAGGGCTGAAGACAAAACCCCAGGGGACACAAGCCAGACCTGTACTATGGTATGAGAGCCATGCAGAGTAGGAAGGGAAGTCATACAAAACGGAAGGACTTACACCAGAGTTCATAGTAGTAGTTGCAACACTGGGATTGTCCACAACAGTGGCCCGTTTCACATATGTAACTTTGGTTGTTGACACCCATGCAGGTTTCCTTGTCCTAAAATTAAACAGACACACTTTTAAGATGCTTTGTCAGTATCGCCTGTAAATGTAAGCTTTTAACTCAATGATCTGCAAGCATTTGAAAAGTCACAAATTATGGTCTTGGGAAACCCTAAAATACATAAAGAGGTTAAAACACAGCTAAGGTTCACCAAAAAATACAAAGGACTCTTCAGAAGAAAACCCCTTATTTCCAAATTAATGAATCACATTGCTTTAGCATCTAGTCAGCGCTGTTTTTTCATCATTCCTTTCCTTTTCCATTAAAAGTTGTCAAGCTTTGGGAGCCAGGCATTCTCTTAAAGAAAAGATGTCATTTTTTCCACATTTTACACACTATCGCTACATTACTGGGGCTGACTGCCAAGTGGAGGAAACATATTAATAAAAAGCACATTATAATTTGAGAAAAAAATGTTTGGATTCATTTAGATGTAAATGATAATTACAATACATTCCTGCAATATTCCAATCTAAAATGATCCCTTCATAATTAGCCATGTATTTTATAGAAGATCAACATTCTCGTAAAACTTTTTCCTGGAATAGCGAGGTAGTCCAGGAGGAGAGCCAAATCAGCTATACCCTATCACCCAGCAGGTCCTCAGGACACTTCAGATGGAAAAGGACTATGGTGTGAGGTCTCAGTCCCCCCCAGTTTGCATCACTTCACAAAAGTCCACATTTTCCTGCCAGTCTGAAAAGACGGGTGGGAAAAAGTACAAAACACAGAAAACCAGAAGCATTTTCCAGGCTGTGGTTTGTACATCCTCTAATAGGCTTTGGGGCAACACAGAAGTTAGAATACACTACACAGTTTCTTAAGAAACAAACAGATCTTAGTAAAAAACATTGATGTTGCAAACAAACCTGTAACACCGTTTAAAATTTTCACGTTCTTTCACTTAAAATTTATGACAAGGCAAAGAACACGTGCAGAGGTTTATACTGAAAGTCAGGTTGAATGAACTCAATTTATAAGTACCATCTTTAAAAAAAACCACCCCCAAATCAACCAAGCAAAAAAAAAAAACCAACCAAAGAAGCCCAACAAAACCCAACAAGGTTGGAAGAGCAGCAAAGCCAAGCAGCTGGCTACAGGAACCTACAGTGGTGGTTCCCAACTCTTGCTGAATTGGGCTGTTCCTCTATTTTATGTGAGCACACCATGGCCAAACTTCTCACAAGTCTCTATGGAGCCACCATATGTGCAAAATAATAGTCCATTTCAAATTATGGACCACCTCAGTGAACAAGTGACGTAAGGCAGCAGTTTCAACGCAGAAGTCTTGCACTAAATCATTCAGAAGACTTTGTCTATTTGGGGATCTGGGGGAGCACCAGCACTCCTCCACCACACAGCACCCCAGTACGTCTCCAACACTGAGTCTGTGTTCCCCTCACCCGAGCACCCACGTTGCAGAGCAATGTAGCTTGTAAATGCAGAAGAACCTCCTACAACCTAAAGTTCAACAGAAAAGATACCATGCTGCATGTTTTTCCTAAGAAGTCATGGAATTGTCAGGGTTGGAAGGGACCTCTCGAGATCCTCCAGTCCAACTCCCCTGCCAAAGCAGGGTTGCCCAGAGCACATCACTCAGGG
>JAOTQQ010000002.1:24870530-24889157 GCA_026546715.1 Gallinago undulata | reverse complement strand
TCAGAGTGAGGTTGATGGTTGGACTGGATGATCTGAAAGGTCCCTTCCAACCCAGACAATTCTATGATTCTGTGATTCTATGAAAAGCCCAGCAGCAGGCTGAAGGGAGATGCCAAGCTGGCATCCGCTGGAGGGCAAGATGCTACTGGTTTTACCAGGACTTTGGCTCAATCTGTGACCTCTCCAGATCTCTTGGTTTCACAGCTCTCACAGGGGAGATGCTTGGTAATAAACATCTATTTAATAAGAAGAATAAAAAAAATCCTGACCTAGTTATTTCACTAATCTCATTACTTGCAGGCAGCAGTCCCTTGCTATTAGTACCCAGATGCACCCATAATAACAAACCAGGGTGGATTTAAACAAATGTAAGGTCCCTGTCCGGTTTCTCACAAGTGAGTGACACAATCTTCAGAAAAATGTATTAAAACATGTAATTTGGGTAATTTGCAATCATATTCTTTAAGCACCCAGAGTAACATATTGGAAATGATTGTCAGTATCTTAAGTATGTTAGAAACAACCAACGGAGAAAAAACTTATTTGATACCGACTATTTATGAGTTACCACTTGGCTTTCACTTAAACTCACGTATCAGACTAACACTAGTGTTGGGTAGCCAAGCCCATCAGCAACAGCTCATGAGAATGCAATCACAAAGCTACTCAAGATGTCAAGCATCTCTGTCGGATAAGAGACTCAAATGGTAGTAGGTTAAAAATGCTACTGAAAATATCAGGCTGGAATGCCAAATCTTGACATAGGGTTTACTCCGATTCCTGGCTTGCCAGCTGCCCCCCAGTTCCTAAACCAAAATTCACCCTAAATTAAAAAAAAAGAAATAATCACTAGATCCTTTCAGAGAAGAACAGCAAGTGGGATAGCAGTAAGGACTAGAGGGGAACCCTGAGTCACCAGGGCAGTTCAGGATGATGCCACCCCAAAGCCTCCGGTCCCTCTCCCATGTTCACAAACACTACACTTGTTAGTCCTTTGGAATGTAAAAGCAAAAATCCACTATCTAAGCAAGCCCCGTGCCTTTGCTGGATTCAATTTAACAAAAGCACGTAAAAATGGTAAAGACGAAACCAGTTTTGATTACTGTGAGTTACTGGAACCCCGGGTGCCAGCCCCTGCCAGCCTGACAGGGGATAAATTCCTGTAAGCCTGCCTTACAACAGACAGCTGAGGCCAGGAAATAAATCAAATCTGGACATTTCTTCATAAAACACCCACCACAAATCCTGTTTTGCTGAATGTGGAAAAAGAAAAAACGTGGTAAGTACAAACATCCAAATACTTAAAGTATAATAAAGTGGGGGAGCAACAATGCCTCTGAGCTGTCCCAGGCACAATGAAGATCTCCAAAACGGGAATTCTAATCCACAACTCTTATTGCTTCACTAATACCAGCATCAGGAGAATTATATTTAAATCACCATGATTAATCAGCCACAGCAGACCCATCTTCACCCCCAGCGGATGCAGAACCTCTGAGGTTTTATTAACCTTTATCTGAGGAACAAATTGGTTTTGTTACATCCATTTATCTTGGAGAAATACTCCAACGATCTTTAAAGGAACACTGTCTTTTCACAGCGCGCGGACACTTGGGGATATATTTCAGTAAGAGCTGGTTTCCTTTCTGTTTGTTGTGAGTTTCGCTTTCAGACTCTAAGAACTGCACGTTGGGGTTTTAAGCACCATGTGAAAGTGTTTACATCCTTCACGCCTTGCTAGAAGCTTCCCAGCTGCAGCCCCAGCCTTTGCACGTTACAGATGGACGCTTCTAGGAAATGACAGCTTTGAGGAGGCTCTCTTTGCATTTTGTTGTTTTAAACCACCAAACAGTCACCAACACCAAAAACCTCCAGTAGCCGAGGTCAAAACTGAAAAGGTTAGGAATCCAGGATTTTAAACTTTTTTTTTTTTTTAAATCTTTTACATTTATGCAGTGAACTAGATGAACGCCTCCAAGCTTCCACCTGCGACCCCTAAGAGGAAACGCTCGCTTAAAATGGAAAGCTGAGATCTTCTACAACCACGTTTCCTGGGACGGGAGCTTTAAACACCCACGTTGCACTGATGTCAGATGGAGCTGACCTAGCTTTTTAGGCATTTAAACATCATCCCCGCTGCAATGACAGGGAAAAAAAAAAAAAGAACAAAACAAAACCAAACCCACCCAAAACGAAACACCCTGTTTTTACCACGTGTTCAGCAGTGCTGGGTCCCAAAGAAGAAGCGAAGGCAGATGCAGGGAAGCAGCTGTCTGGTGCAGTGCACAGTGACCAGTGCAGTGCACAGTGACCACAGGGTGGGTGTCCCAGGGAGCCCAGGAACCCACCGCTTCGTCCTCGTCACCCAGCTCACGGGAGGGCACCCCAGGACGGAGACCCCTTGTGTTGAGTGGGAACAATGACAACAACAACAACAAAAGGACATCCCAGACAACCAAGCGTTTACAGTCCGAGCGCAAACGCCAGAGACAATAGAGGCGGATGCATGACGAGATATTCCTGGATTCCTCCCACAGTTTTAATTAAATAGCACTGTTCACTAACAACCTTCCCCCCCCCCGCCTCGCTCTTTTAGAAGCGGAAAAATGCATTTCTGAATACTATCTGCACCCAGGACGAAAATCACAAATATTTACATTTCTTGAGTCAATAAACTATTAAATTAAAAATGATTAAGAAAAGTTCAAGCAGCTCCACAAGCAGCTCTTTCCCACTGCATCCCTCATCAGTGGATAAAAATAGTCAAGAGCTTTTGCTCTTGTGTTCTTGAGGCAACACCTTTTTTCTGCTTCCTGTAAATGCCTCTGTATCAGCGCCAAAGCTACAAGCAGAGAGAAAAGTACCATCCAGCCCCCTGAGATAACCAGCTGTTCGCAGCTCCAGCAAACGAAGCCAAATGGCATCTAACTTCGTTTTCCCCCTTCTGCAGCACCTCAATTGTCCCAAACGCATCTCCCGAACAAAAAGATGCGTTTAGAAATAGGAGGCTTTAGAGGGAAACACACCTGTGAGACCCGAGCGATCTCAGCACCGAAACCAGCTACGTCTCAACGGCAAATTGAGAGTTACCTGAAGCCACAGCCTTCGAGCCCAAATTTCCCTCCTTGGATCAGTTCCCAGGTTTTTTGGGAAAGTCTCTTTGCTCCGAGTGCTAACAAGTGAACTATTATTATAGCTATTGCATTCAGTCACAGAAGGTCATTGTGCTAGAGGTAGTTTCTTATGTAAAACTGTTTTCAGTTCAGCAGAGTTGGGAGGGAGGGGAAGGGGGGGGGAGCTGCATTTCACCAAAAACTGAACTGATAAGGAAAAAGAGAGCAGTGTTTACTCAGCAGTGTGCTTGCTGCAAGTCCTTTCTAAACCAACTGAAAGTAGGGAGTTTAAAAACACCCTACGGTCCAATCGTGACTTTTTAATTCTAAATTAGAAACGGCAAGCAGCACTGATATCATGCAATATCTATTTATTGAGGATTACAGATCCCAGCAGTGCTGGGAAGAGTTTACAGTTCGATTCCCCTCCAGACGTGCCTCCCAGACCAAAAAAAGGGTTTGCTCTCCCCGAGCCCAGGAACACATAGTTGGCACCTCCTCCAGCGGGGAGCAGCTGGGCAGTTGCTACCGTTTCTCATTCCGCTCAACATTACCAGCTATTAAATTATCCCAAGTTTCTCGTTCAAGTTCAAACTCTCCCAGAACAATTAAAAAGGCACCAGGCTGGGGGCTACAGCATGTTGCCATTTTCCATTTGGTGACCTTTGTCAGAGACGAGAGAGATATATATATATAAAATATATAAAAGTTTGTTTCTTTTTGTTTTTTAAAACCACAGTTTAACACTTAAAACACTGTGCGCACATGTCATGTTTGGCATGTTTTTAAGCAATATAAACACAATTCCATATTAAGGACTGTGGAAAGTACCCTAAAACTCAACCGAACAACACAGGAGCCGGACACAAAGAGCCACCCTGCTGCAAAGCCTACGCTAGACGTGGGAGTTCCTTTCCCCAGCTTTGCAGTTTTGCTCCTTCCTTGCTAATAAAAAGCCTCTCTCACGCTACCGTGCTCCCCCATCAAACGCTACGGGGTGGGGAACCGCTGCTTCTACGGTTCCGTTTTGGGAAAAGCAGAAATCGCTTCCTTGCGGGGGAAAAGGGGAGAGGGAGGGGGAATAAAAATAATAAAAACAGTGGGTGACATCCTCCACCTGAGCAAGCAGCTCCCACCGCACCCGAGCTGGTTACCTGTCTGAGACCCAGGAGGAAAGGCATTCTGCAGGCTCATCCTCCGCACCAGCGCATGGGAAGGCAGGAATTTTAAAGCCCCAGAGTGACCATTTCCTCATCTGCTGTGGGCAGCCCCGCTCCTCCGATCCTATTTAAAAACCAGGGCTTCCTCGGCTGGGAACGCAAAGTAAACAGGGTCCTGGGACACTGCACGCACTCGCTTGGCTCCCCCTTCTCCTCCTCCTCCTCCCACTCCCTGTGACATATCTCAGACGCAGCCCAGCCGGGGTGTTTGCAAGAGGGAAATGACATCAGGTCAGGCAGTTCTGAAAAAAAAAAACAACAAGCCCTGAACCTTAAGAGAGAGCTGTGTTGGGTAACCCCAGGGAGCTCGCTGCTGTTGGGACCCTGGCAGGGGGCTGCGGAGGAGCAGAAGGGCTCTGGTCCCTGCCAGTTGGGTGCTGCAAGTGGAAGGGAGTCTGTTAAAAACACTGGCAAGAGCCAACAGCTCCTCAGTGATGATTAAATCTCACTAAGTAAAAATAGACATTTTATCTGTTTTCTGAGGGGAAAGCAAAGTTTGATGCTTCTTGCTGAACAGCGCTGGAGCGCTAGGAGCAACCACCATGGTTTCTCCAGGTACCTCCACATCAGGTAAAGCCTTCACAGATCCAAAACACTCCCAACACCCTTTTCTGCCTGCCACCACAGCTCCATCTCTTCTGAGCAACTCTTAGGGCACTGTTCAACTCTGGGTCCCTCCAGATAACAGCCGTGCCATTAAAGAAACAGCAACAACCCCCCTGATCTCTCCAGAATCACAACTGGGGCATCTCCTGCATCAGACAGGCGAGGGGAAGACATTTTAATCCCCTTCTTCCCAAGGAAAACGCGATTAGACCCGACGGAAGGTTTCTACTCAAGCTCATTTCACACTTTCATGCCAAGGGGCAATTAATCCTTATAAACAAATTTATCATCTGGTGCCCAGGATGGCATGTCTTGTTTGTCCTCATCCAAGCAAGGAGTACAGCAAGTTCCACAGTGGTGTAGGAGATGACACTGCAGAAGGTAGTCTAAATTTAGCTCCCTTTTCTACCTCCACTTTGAAAGTTCAGCAACCTCTTTTTTTCATGCTTCTCTTTAATCAGCAGCTGTCCTCGTCTGTCGGGGGGGGGGGGGGAGGACGACGGGACAGACGGATGGACTAGGACACCACCATCACCACCACGTGCCCCAGCAGCAGCTCCATGGATATTTAACAGAGGGGCAACTCCCCTTACTTTTGGCCTCTTTGGCTTTTAGAGCTCAACACATTAAAATATTTGACGAGGGAAGGAATATAATTTTTTTTCCATAGAGAGTCCACTGAATCCCTTTTTTAGCAGCAGTTTTAACAATAATTTCAGGACTTCAGAAGAGAGAGAAACCACATACAATTCTTACAAATGCTAATTTGCAACAGCAGAAAAAAAAATGAAAAAAAAAAGGAAAGAAAAAAGCCAACCCCAAACAGAATGCCCGCGGATAGTTTGCATCAGTGTCAGAAAAAGACACCCATTTTCCACATGCCAAAAGCCCTCAGTGACCACTGCTGCTGCCTCCTCCCAGCCCAGCCCAGCCTGGGGTTGTTTCCCATAGGAGAACCCCATCGTGGGTGTCCTCAACCCAATTAGGCTGAGAGACTATATGCAAGTTTTACTTCTTTTTACACCAACCGAAAGCCACCATATAAACTTGCTGTTTAAGGTTAAGCACATCTCTGTTTTTCCTAAGAGAAAACAGGCACATGAGTGATTTCCTGGAGGATACAAAACATGAGTGTTAACTAGCATCAGCCAGGCAACGGGATTTTCCAGCTTTTGTGCTCTTGGATCAAACAAACTCTCACCCTTTGCTTTTCCAATTCTACGGACAAACACCAGCGATATAAAAGGGCAGCTTTCTGTTTTAGTAATCTATCCTGTGGCCTCGCGCTGTCCTTTGAAATACCTGATTTTGGCTGTTGTTACCCAGAGCCCTGGACCAGGCACATCCCAGGGCTGAGCCAATGCAGCAGTTTCTAAATCCTGGCTGTCAGAAGGAATCTAACTTTAACCACCCGCCTCTCCCCCAGCACGTCCTCAAAAGGCGAAGCGTCATTCCAGATCTAAGACAAGTTGTGAAGGACTATCAAAGGCAGTAACTTAAGTGGAAAAGCAAAAGCATCCTGATTTATGTGTGAATTTAGCAATCCTGGAAAGACTGAGATAAAAAAAGGTGGTTTGCAAGCACACAGCCAGTCACATGCTCCACAAACTCTGCTCTGGGTGACTATGGGAAAAGCCCTGGACAAGAGAAAAAAAAACCCCAAAACTGGATGAGTTAACTCATACCCTAATCATAACACCTAGAGATGTTTCAAAACACTTAAATTCTCCTAATCTTTCCAATTGCTTTGGATATTCTGCTATCCCTTTACCCTCTCCTACTCTTTTTAAGTTCATAAGCACTCGCCCCATTGCTTTGTCTTGTGGTAATGAGTTTCATAGACAATCGTTGTGAACAAATAGTTCCTTTCACCAGGACTGAATTCACCACCTTCTAATATGACTTTCATATTATTAGCAGGTGGGAACAGAAGTCCCCATCCATCTTCTCACCCATTCATTACTCTGTACCTGTTAGCTATCTTCTTATAAAAGATATCAATCTTCCCCATCCTCTTAACATAAAAATCTTTTCCTAAAGCCTTCAGCTGCTCAGTTGCCCATTTCCAAAGCCTTTCTAATTTTCTATTGCTCGCTGCTTGGGGCAACCAGAGCTGAAATAATCATTATTTTAATGAAAGCAAGAGCAGCTCTAAGGCAGGCTCAGCATGGGTTTCACTTCCTTCATACAGACCTGGAGTTTAACATCTGCAAAGTCCACCGACCTATGACAAAAAAATGTGTCTGAGATACAGTGAAAAGAACACAAGTTTTTACAGTTTCTCTGTGGATTAATCTCTTGAGGGCTCTGAAAAGTCAGGGCTAACGCCACGACAGATTATGGGATCTACATTATTGTGAAAAATTGCTTCTTTAGGCAGCCACCAACCATCCTTTTTTGGCACGTTGATGTGGATCACACCACAAGATAATAGTGAGCAAGTTTCTTTTGCAAAAGAGGGAATAAAGATCTCTAGGCTTTATCAGTCTGTAGCACAGGTCTCCTGAACATGTCATCTGCCCCCAAACATGACATCAAGCAAAGGATGCTGTTTGACACCTTCCCAAGACCAACTCACTGCACTTCATGACCTCAGATATTAGCACAGAACTGAAGTAGATGATGGAAGTTGTTTGGGCCACTTTAGAGTTGCTTTCCATGCTTGATGGGAGATGCTTGCAAACAGGTTTAATAACCCAGCAAGCTACAATATCCATTTTGATGCCCCCTGAGGAGACAGCTTGACCTTTAGATGATCCAGTTACGACAATACGATTAGAACAAAAATTGAAGTTGTGCATCTCCAATCTGTCAGGCTTGAAGCACAAAGCTACTCCAGTTGCTCCATGATTACAGTCCTAGGCAGGGAGAGGTTTTCGACAGTAAATTTGGGTGGTGTGTAATATCCCCTCAATTACACTTTAATACCATGGTTCTGCAGCTATATATATACACACAGGTTTACCATAAAGTTGGAACAATGTTATCTAATGACTTTTCTATTTGTGCACTCTGTTATTTTCATGTTGGTAACCGGAGCATCCCTGGAGCATCAGCTATCCATTTCCATCAGTCAGCCCACAGCCTTGGGTGCTACAACTGAGACTACACAGGTCTGTCAGGCACTCAGAACAAAGTGTGAAAGAAGCAACCTGAGTGAGGGTGACTTTATCTTTCCCCATCCTGGAGATGGCTCTGGGAATAAAGAAAAAAAGGGAAAAAAACACACAGAAAGGCATAAAAGCTTTAGAATAAGATGACATCCAGGAACAACCAGGCTCTATCTGCCTTGACAGCCAATGTTCTAAAGGGGCTTGTTGGCTAGCAAAACCCCCGAGAGATGCTGGGAGATCACCAGGGAACAGCAACGCAATGCTAGATCTGCCTGGAAACCACTTCTGGCTGGCCACCTGCCTGCACAATCTGCCCGCTCGCTGTCAATTCCTGAAGAGTGAAGGGACGCTTCCCCACCCCAGCAGCACCATTGCAAGAACATGATGACTTTCCAATACGAGGAGCAGGTGCCCCGGGTTCAAGTAACCTATGGCATTGGCGCAGCCTACAAAGAACGTCAGCAACAAATTCCAGAAGACAAACAGGAACAGGTCAGTCTGATAATTTCCCGGTACCTACAGGACCCGGAGTTATCTACTCTGTTGCTTAGGGGAGACATGATCCAAACAAACCCTTCAGACCCGCGGTGTCCAGTACTCCTGTATTATTTAGGAGTGGGGTAAAGCAGGTCCCCAGATTTGTGCGCAGTTCAACTACAAAAGAAGGACACCGAAGTCACTTGCATTTAATGTCTGTCACGCCAAAGTGACTTAATCATTGTTTAGAGAGAGCAGAGAATAACTGCAGGAAAAACCACCATACATTCTGGAGCTGGCTGGTGAGCCAGTGCTGCAGCCAATCTGATGGGTCGATAAATTTTAACATGCCACGACGCACAAGGGCTTGCAGTGGTTAGAATCTGTCCTTCGGCTGGTCCCTCTTCCCTGCAGCCTGTCACCCCTTCGCTCAGCTCAGTGGTTTAGAAGTGCAAGAAACTTCTGCAGCTTACTCAGTCAAGATAAGCAAATAGGGACGGTGCATTGCAGCCTCACTGCTGTCACCTGTCTCTGTCTCCAAGTAACTGGTTAACCAAGGAGGAAGAGACTGCACACTTCAAGATGTGCTCAGCGTTGCAGAGAGCCTCGGTGACAACAGCTCATGCTTGGTTCTAATCGAGTCTTCATTCCCAAGTGAATCCTGAGCAGCAATTGCTGGCCAAGCGGACCACTGCAAATACGGGCCACATCCTCCACCTGAAAGCCGTGCGTGAGTTCAAAAGGAGGGGGTATTGCACAGGAAGCCACTACCCACTCTGTCACCTGGTATTTCAGCAGGAGCCTCTCCTTCTCTTCACTTCCCATATGTGGGTGAAGAAATACCAAGAGCATTTTCATTTGCAGTTTTGTACAGCAAGCAATCCCTCCTCTGAAGCTGATTTCTGTATTAAGCTATCACGAGCAGGGCACTCAAAAAAAGGGCACGGAATGGACAAGGACTGGATGTGAAGGAGATAACCTAGGAGGAGTCCTCTCCAACACCCATCTGACAGAGGAGACAAAAGATGTCACATCCAGGCTGTTCCAGACACTCCTACCCACTCTGCTCTTCAGCTGATGGGAGAGCAGTGGCAATAAAAAGTCCAGGCTCCTTTTCTGAGACCAAAATAGTTTTTGCTAAGTGTAGCTTGAAATTTCCAGCCCTCAGTGACATTGTTTCCCATTGCTTGTTCCCCAAGGAGGAGAAAATGATAGCCACAGGTCCAGCAGGCTTTTCTTCACAGCAGCAGAGCTGTGGCCAAGCCAATGTAATTGTAATGCCAAAGACTATTTGCATCATCTATTTTGTATGACCACCGTTTCAATTCCCAGGCCTGCCACTCAAGCCCAGAGGTCTTAAAAAGCTTTAAAGTCCTTTGCCACCGAGGCAGAGGGGGACTAAAGAGTTGAAATTGCCCTATATGAGGTGACACTGCTTCAGGGGGGACAGACTCGATTCTGTCCCTTCAGCATTCCCAGGTTTTGGGCACCGATGTCAGGCTTTGGTTTTAGGCTGGAGTGGGCAGTGGAGTCACTGGAAAGCCTCCTCAGCTTTCTCCTGAGCCTGCTGGGAGGGGAGGAGGAGGAGGAGGAGGAGGAGGGAGGGGGGCAGATCAGCTGTTAAACATTTGACAAGACTGTCTCCAGGAGGTCTAGTGTGTCCGGGGTGGTGTAGGGACACTATCCTGGCTCTTTGCTTTTTGGCACTACAGCTCTATGCTTTCCTTATGCCTGTGTATGCAAACAGGACCCCTGACAACAGCTCAAGAGAAGATGATCTGCACCAGACAGGGAAGAAGGCAGAGCCTGCAGACAGTAACAGGATCCCCCCAAACGTGGAATCAAGGCGATAAGTGTCTGGTCTAGTTTTAGAGTCTTGCACCATGTGGGTACCAAAAATACAGCCTGTGTGTCTCCTTCGGTCACATCATCACAGGAGACAGCATTGTCCAAAAGCTGCTCACCAGCACAACCTTGATAGAGATCTTCGATGCCCTACTCTTGTTTTCTCTCCAAATGACAGCAACTCACTATTTTTAGTGCTCATCTCATGTCTGCTTGGCATTTCCCTTGGGCCTTACCCTTGTTTCACAGTGTTGGTGCCAGCTCCCACGAAGCGTTTTTTTGATGCCAGAGGGGCTGATGCCAAGTCTGTCTGTCTGGATGCCAAAATGGCAGCTGGCTTTATTGTCGAGACAGGATTTGCCAAAGCTAACAGCACTACTGCTGGGATGACTAGCATTAATTTTAAGGTTTTCTTCTTCTTTACTCTTCTATTGCCTCTAGACTTCATGGGATAGTGCTGCTCCAAATGACACTCTGGGATCCTAGAAAGGGATTTTTCACCAGGGTCTAAGGCAATTATACAGCAGACCATCTTATGATTCTTCAAAGAGAAGGATACTTATATATGTGGAGTAATTATCTGGGATGCAGCACTGGCACTGCTGGGTTCAACTACGAAACAAGCCCCTGCAGATCAATCAGGAGGTGATCTCTCACGGCCTGTAAGTGCATTTAAAAAGAACCCACCACAAAAGCAGAAAACCCACTGAAGATAAGGGCTGTTACATGGCATGTCATCACCAAGAGAGAAGTCTGGAGCAGGAGAAGAGGATCGGGGATCAGGCAAATTGCATCACCAGGAGCAAGTAGACAAAACCCAAGAAAGGTTTTGGCCTTTGCCCCTTTTGCACTCCCAAAAGTGCCACTCCATGAAATGCTACCGTTCAGATAAAATCCAGGTCTCACACACGAGGCACTGGCATGTTGACTGTGGGAAACACTCACAGAGATGTGAATAAATAGCACATACGTGGTCGGTAATTACACATGTACAGAAGTATGCAATTCCGAGTGATAGTATCCTCGAAAATTAGCAGGTATTTCGATGTTAACCTCTGCTACTTTTCTTATAAACCTAAAACACACACCTTCGACAGGAGCAGTGGGGTCAAATGGGTGTCCAGTTGCCCAAAGATGTCAGCTCTTTCTTCAGGAATGGTGCAGTTAATTAACCCCATAAGAGAGAGACAAATCGGTTAAAATGGCTTTCTTATCATGTGAGACTTTGCTGGTGGATCTGTTATGCATACAGCCTGGTCAGATCCTTCTGAAGTTCACTGGCCTTTTCTGAGCCTTTATTTACATCTTGAACAAATTTAGAAAAGCCCCCAAAATCCCAGCAGTCTTGTTTTCCTCAACTCATTTTATAAGAAAGAGGTTCTTTTATTAAGAGTTCTGAGAATTAAGTTTCCGTTTCCAGCACAGTACCACTCCTATATGATCCGTACCCTTCTTGAGAGGAACAGATTTTCTGGGAAATCCTTTAGGGAAAAAGAAACATCAGCAGCTGCCTCTTTCCGAGCACCCTGCTGGAAATTCTGGTTTGATAATGTTAAACAGCACAGCAATACTGCATAGGTTATGCTAAGGCAAACAAACATCCTCAAACTGTCCTCTCTCTCTCTCCCTCTCTCTCTCTATATACATATATTTATATACAGCCTCAAGCACTTTCCTAGTTTTATCCCTGGACTTTACACTCCGGGCCCTGCTGTGGCTCCTACATCCCCATCGATAAGTGGGGTCACACAGATGACTGGGTTTGTGGTCCACAAACCACAAACAACTGGTTTAACCAAGTCTTCTTCCTCTTAGAAAACAGACGTGGATCACAATACAGTACTCCCCAAATTAAAAGCCTGCCAATGAATCCAATGTGCTATGCGGTACCTAGAGTTTTACAGCATTTCTGTTATCTAGCAGAAAAGCAAACCCGTCTGAACTGCTCCAGGTAGGCTGAGGCTTGGCATTTGTGGTTAGAGCCTGGCACAAACACAAGAGAAGCCCTTCCACATGGCACGGTCTGATTAGCAAAAAGACAGGAAGACTTCTCCTTTTCCAAAACGAAGAGCACTAAAGATCACATACATATATTTTCATACAACCAAAGCGAAGAATTAAAGGAAACCACAAGCTTAACTATTAAGAAAGCTCAATACCACAAGCATTTAAAAGATCACAGCACAACAGTATTTAAAGACGTCACTTTTAAATCGCTAGATAAAACTAGAGCTATCAGATCTTAACCTCCACAGTTAAAAACTTCTTTAAACATGCAACTTTAAGGAAAAAAACACTTCAGAAAACGTCATCTTAAACACAAGCTCAACTGTTCTAACTTGAATTACTGTGTTACTTAGGATCTCTCTAAGTACTTGAAAGAAAAACAGGAACTCATCTCTATTTTGAAATTATGAGTAAACAAAAATAAGGAATAAACAAACCAGCATAGAATCACAGAATCATTTAGGCTGGAAAAGACCTTTAAGATCATCAACTCCAACCGTTAACCTTGTGCTGCCAAATCCACCACTAAACCACATCCCTAAGCACCACATCTATACGTCTTTTAGTGTACGGTTAAATGCAATTTTAAGCCCAGTTTACCCTTGTTTTTGAAACAGCAGGAAATATCAAGGCCTTAAAGTCTCTCCCCTGTTGTAATATTGGTTCTAGCACTGGTTCTGCTTTGGCCTACATCTTTTCTGGGAAGACACTAAAAGCTCCCCAAAAGGCTACACACTTTGTTGTTCTGCCAACCAGAGCGCTTTTGGTGCCTTCGGGATTGCCTCAAAGAGCAGAGCCCTCAGAAAGCACGATCCACATAAAGCAGAGAGCTCACAGATGTAGTTTTCCAGGTATGAATAAAGTTGGTTCAATCCAAGCATAGAGGGGGGAAAAATTCCATGCCTCCCATTACCAGCTTCTCCATCCCGCTGCACTTCCCTTCTCCGCAGCTCTTCTCCCTAACTGCAAAATGGGGAGAGTGCCCAGAAGTTGTTTGGGATATTACAACGATTGGACTCTAAGTACAACTGGTTGTTATTCTTTCTATGCCTAGCAGAGCTGCCACTGGTTACCCAAATATTTCCTGTTGGGCTCAGCTCCTCTGGAGCCACCCCTGGGACAGCCAGCAGTTATGTAAGGAACAGGCACTGGGAGGAAGCAATGTCCAAGCGTCCGTGTCCGAGCGTCCATGCCCGAGCATTATGTTTCAGCATCAGCCGTGGTATTATGCAGTTTGCCCTTTGCTTAAGCATTAAAAGCACTACTGGCACCTGGAATCACAGCCAGTTTCTAAATTTTAGCGACGTACCTGCGGGCCAGGAGGTTTTGCTGTTCCAAGGGCAGACACCTTCAACACCCCGCTGTCTCACTCCCCCACCTTTGTGCTATTTGGAGGCTTTGCCCCTTAGATATACAGGCAACGCACGCTCCCCCTGTGTACATAAGCATGCTTTGTTTCATACAGTTCAATGCCCAATAATTAAAACCTCATTTCAGCTTTATCTCGGTAAGAAATGCTGATCACCGTAGCCCGCCTTTATGGGTATTATCTTATCCCAACTGCTGTAATTTCCATTAGTGCTTGTTATTCTGCTGGCAGATAACGCCAGCACTCCCCTGGCCGTAGCAGGGCTGGGGGAGGACAGGGTGACCCAGGCTGCCTTACCTCTTTCACACGTTTCTCACAGCAAGGTTGCAGGCTGCGGGAAAGAGGAGGCTAAGCGCTCGCTTTCTCCTTGCTCGAGTCTGGCTTCCAGACATGCATTTGCTCTAGATCACACCAACAGTGCCCTCTTACTCCACTGTTTTCCTTAAAATTCTCCCATAGAATAAACTGAATAGTCCATATGCATCTGTGTTTAAAAAAATAATCAAAACAAAGCAAAACCTCATTGAGATCCTACCTTTTTAGAGGAAGGTAGCTGGTGCTAATTAAAAAACAAAACAAACCCCCAAGCTGTCAGAAGCCAGTTATTTTCTTCTTCAAAAGGTTAATGATATACATGTTGTGTCAGCACCCAGAAAGCTCAAAGACTCGTGGGTGCCTGTTGAATGAAGAAAACTCTAAGGTAAGGAAGTAATTACAGTTTTTAGAAATACTCACTTCTGATACATTGTAGGCTCCTACAGTAGTATTTTTCCCCTGATGCAGGTAGTTTGGGGAGAAGAAATTCTGAACATCTTTGGAAACCCAGACCAATCCTCCTTTCCTGGAAACAAGTGAGAAAACTGCCCACTGATTTCATTGCAAAGACCCAGCCTGCAACTTGTAAAGTCATCAGACCATTGAAAGAGACATCTTCCAGGTAAAAATACATAAAGAACTTAGGGACGGACAGCAACATTTGTGAGCAGGATTTAATTACAGATTTAATTACAGACTGGCCATCGGACCTGTCTGTAAGTCCTTTCAGCACATGTTCCTTAACACAGGCTTCAAACGTCAGGGCTGCTGGAAAGTGAAAAATGCAAACCCAGAGGCACCGGGCTGAAAGGCTTCTCAAGAAGTCACCCTGCCAAACTGCTCCGGGAACGATTCACTGTACCCAAAGTACTAACAATTCTCTAACCTATTCTCAAGACGACTGCAATCACCAATGTTCCCAACGCCTTAACCAGCAATGTGTTCCAAATGTTCTTTAAAACTAGAATATTCTTTCCTGTTAACATTAATTCAGGCCTTAGTGCAAGATAAGCCAGTAATTTCTTCTTCTCTACTAAAAACAGGACAACTGATCACAGTCATCTTCATAACTTAGCTCATGTGGAAAATTGTTCCATTCCTCTATAAGCTGCTTTCAGAAGACAAAAGAAGTCTGTTTCCACAGACCACAAGGATTAAATCATAGTTTTAATATTCTTTTCAGCATGGCACTTCAATCCTAAAATGTGGGATGCAAAACGGTGCACACCACTCACTGATAATGGAGTATTACAAAATACCTGTATAGGACACTTCTACATCATTAAAGATCTGGGTTGGGCTTTTTCTTTTCGCATCAACTGCACTCAATTTCTGACGTGTCCCAAATCCCAGACTCCCTCCATTTGACTTTCTCCATGCAATAAGTACTCTGCACTTTTCCTTCAGGAGAAGTGAAGTAAGCTTCAGACTGTCTCTTCAAGTTCTTTTCCTGTCTTTGAAAAACACGCACAACCCTCCACCTGCATCTCGAGTGCCTTCTCTTTGTCTCCTCAACTGCTGGCCCACAAGCAGAACAAGCCCCTCCAGGACCCCAGTCACCAGCACAGACTACTCCTTGGTATATATTCCAGTCATTTAATGGACTCACTGCATTGCTGTTTAATCCCAAACACAGATCCCAACTCAGCATCCCATAACCAACATGCTCCCTTACTCAGGTTGGGCCGTAAAACATCCATTGAATTAAGCAAATTAATTCTTTTCCCTGCATGAGATTGTTCCTAATAAATCCACATGGCTTGTTTCGTGTTACCTTAGAAATGCTTATAATTTCTTTAGGGATTTATTCTGGTCCTTTACTAGAGACTGAAACTGGGGTTGTCTTCTTTTTCTTCCTTACTCCTTTCCTTTAATTTGACCCCTTTACCTTCCTTTTAATGCTTGTAGAGTTACAACCAGGAGTTTGTGGATTTTCTGGTTTTCCCTCAAGAAATGAAAGAACAACAAACCTTTTCATTCTATGTATCAGTTGCTGAGTTACTGTTTACTCACTTTCTTCATTAAATTTTAGATCCATACTTTTTTTTTTTTTTACAGCTAACACTGAATTTGCAGACCCTTTTAAGCTTGTGTGTATTCCTTGCTAGCTGCAATATGATTCTTACACCAAAGGTGAACTACACAAACATTAAAATATTTACTCTCCCTTCAGTTCTAGAGGACTGAAATTAGCAGCTAGCTTTAATATCAGCAACAAATAATGAAGATGGTAATAAATTTCAGGATCCAGGATTTCAAGATACAGGTCTGGCATGATAAATAAAAATATTAAGACTGCTTAATAATATATACCCCATTTCAGAAAGAATTCAGCATAAACTGACAACAGGATTTTACCCTTTAAAGCATCAGCACACAGCAGACTATTTACTGAACTCTGAGTCCATGCTGAGCTGAAGCCACCGTGAGGAAAAATACATGACTGTCAAAAATGTCCCCAAATTTTGGGGAAATTCAAAGCAGTGTTGCAACCAAAAAAGCTAAAGTAATCTTTTGGAAATGTAGGAACTCATTAGTGAAATGGAACTTGTATCTGCTAAAGTGAGCCACGGAAGCAGCAGTATTCAGTGTGTCCACCATATGCACCAAGAGAGAGGATGCTTGAAGGATTCAATCTAGAAATCAGATCAATAACAGAGGTGAATCAAGCAGCTTTGCTATCGACGAGGCACGCTGGACAAGGTTTAATTCTCTAATATGCAGTTAGTGTATGGTTGAGCTGCGTAGCAAGAGAAAAGTCTTTGAGCTATTATTATGCCTTAGAGTCGTGCAGCTCTGAACAGCTGAGCCTCTGTACTTCTCCTTTCAAGGCAGGCTGGAGGAAGCAAAACCCTGCTGCTTCCTCATCAGCGTAAAGTACTGCTGTCAAATTGTCTGCAACTAGCTTTCCAGCTACCCTGAGGGGCAGCCAGAACTCCAAAAACTCAGCAAACACACGGAAAACGGCTGCTCCCTAAACTCCCCAGGAGCAGAAAGATGCACCGGTGGCTTCCACAGTCTGTGAACTGCCACTAGCTCAGGAGGGTCTCTGCTCCTCAGAGCAGCTCTCGCCAGGTCCTCACTCAGGTTCTGCACTTTTTGCCTCTCACCTGGAAGAACTGGAAGAAATTTGGAGGCACACAGATGCCAAGGATGTCCCTTGTGAATTGCATCCTGCTCAGGTATGAGAAACGTCACTTAAGTCAGGGGTTTGACAGAGAACCCAGAGCCATCCTGCTAGGTCTATAAATCTCAAAATTTTGCCAAGTAACAATGTAATGTGATATAAGATTCAATTCTGGTGGTCTAGAGATTTAGTTTTATTCTGGAGTGTTGCCCAGACAAGCAAGGAGCACAGGCTGTTGATCTGCTATTGCATCCAGTAGAGGCAGCAAATGCTGATGGCAGAACAAAAGACAAGACCATTTTCACAAGTACAACACAGTCCCCCCACAGACCCACTTTCACAGGGATTGTGCCTAGCACAGAACAGTCACTTTTGCACAGCAAACACAGTTTTATTCTTGGCTGAAAAAAAAAAAAGAAGAAATTACATGGTGGGTAAGATCTCTCAGAGACTCTCTGGCATCTTCAAGAAGGGTCAAGAACTTCCCTCCCATTAAGACTTACTAGGAAACTGAAAGGACTCCTCTCTCTATTCAATAGCACAGATTCAGACATTCTGTCAAGATCTGAACACTTATTTCTGCCATGTCTTTTCCCAACACAGCCCTGGACTCAAAAACATTCTTGAATATGAAGGTTCCTATAAACGCACCAAACTGAAGTCAGAAAGATTTTCCAATCACAATCTACATCTCAGCCAGCCAGCAAAAATAGGAAAATCTGCCAACCAAAAGAGTGAGCGTTACCCAGTATATTCCTCCCACATATAAACACTCAGAGCTGCATCAAAATTTGTTTTTTAATAATTTCTTCATGAGATACTTGATCTCCAGCGATCTAGGAAGTCGTGGATAAACCTCAAGAACTGAGAATGTTTGTGGTATGTATTCTCATTTCTCCCCAGGGAATCTGGATCTTCAGAGGAATATCAACATGAGTATGTAAAATATTTTTGTGGACTGTTTATAACCTAATGACTCCCCATGTAACCTTAAATGCCATTCTGCAAAGAGTTAGCCGTGTTCAGCAATTTGAGCAGAAGGAGAATGCTAGAGCCTCTCAAGCAGACCTCTTCTATCACTCTTCCTGTAGATTTGGTCAAGCAATTTCACTAAATACAGCTATCTTATACTGATAAAGATATATATAATAAACAAAACGCTGCTCCCAATCAGGAACAGTGTGCTGAGTAGGACATGGGAGGTGACTGTCCCCCTGTACTGGGCCCTGGTGAGGTCCCACCTCAAGGGCTGGGTCCAGTTTGGGCCCCTCACCACAAAAAAAGACATTGAGGGGCTGGAGCGGGTCCAGAGAAGGGCAACGGAGCTGGGGAGGGGTCTGGAGAAGAAGTCTGATGACGAGAGGCTGAGGGAGCTGGGGGGGTTCAGCCTGGAGAAAAGGAGGCTGAGGGGAGACCTTCTCGCTCTCTCCAACTC
>JAOTQQ010000002.1:24848529-24870430 GCA_026546715.1 Gallinago undulata | reverse complement strand
TTTATCAGAGTGAGGTTGATGGTTGGACTGGATGATCTGAAAGGTCCCTTCCAACCCAGACAATTCTATGATTCTATAAATGAAGCTAACATAAAAGTCATGGTTGCATTATTAACTAGTAAAATCATTCCAAGGACTTGTGCTTGGAAATGTCTGTTCACACATATAGCCAAATCTGAAAATCCAGCTTCAGTTATTACTTAAACATTACTTAATGGCTAAAACTAGCGCTATTCTGGAAAAGAGATCTTGAAAAAAAATACTCTAATCCTTCATTAAAATACAAAACGTGAAAAGCATATGGTTCCTGCTGGGTACACTTATTGTAAATCAAGTTACCTTTCTGGAAACTCAATATGCATTTGCTAAATGAAAACAAAACATCTCTTATGGCTTCACAATTAGAATTTTAAAAGCCAGGTGCTGCAGGAGTTAAGGTTTTCTTCGCGATGTTAGTTTAGCCAATTATACATCCTGAAAGCTAAAAAAAGTATTTAAGAAGGGAAGAGTGTTACAATCTGTGAAGTTAATATTTGTGTTAAAAATATTCATGGAAAAATCTAGCTGTTTGCTTTCCAGAAGCCACTATTTGGTTTCTTTTATTTTTCAAATTAGAAGAGGCCCTTGCAGAATTATAAATAAAACATTGAAAGCTCCATGTGACTTTCCCATATGCAGTTTTTCAACAGCCAAGTGATTTCCCCTACCCCATCCCCACTGTTTGCATACCAAGGCAGTGTTTGCCAACTTTCAAGCAAAGAATATTTTTAAGCCAAATTTGTAAAACCAAGAAGTTAAACGTTTTGTTAATATCCCTTGTTCAGAGATACACCTCATAAGAAAAGTTAAACTGTGAAGGGATGCAAGACCAAAACAAGAAAGTTCATCCGTTCTGCCATCAATTTACCAGGAATGCCAGTGTGTCAGTATAGAAGATGTGGGAAATGGTGAGAATGCCAACATTGCCTTCTCTCAGTTTTTGAGAGCGGTATATGTAGCCATCCCACTTCCACACATGTTCTGAGACAGAAAATACTCTTCCCTCATTGAGCAAATAAGCAGACCTAACCCAAAGGCAGAAGAGTTAAGAGAGCATCTCAGCTTTATTCCTCCAGAACTACTGGCAGATGCAGCAGACAGGAGGATTTTCCCAGCCTTTATTCCTACCACACTACCCAAATATCTGAAAGTCCAATATTCAAATGGTTCCCATGCTATGACTCATATCCAGAAAAATTGTGGAGGTGACCTGAAACCAGGCCTACAGCTTTCCGAAGGGTGGGACGCCTGGCCCCCACAACACAGCAGGCAAGAGGAGGCGGGGGGCAAGGCTGAAGCACCTCTACTGGGACAACAGAAAGGACGCTCTGCCACAGGAAAAAGCAGAGGACAAAGTAGAGAGCTGGCCTTCATCTGAACAGGTAGGGCAACCCAACAAGGAAGACAAGAAAGTCACCTGCACGTAACATTAAGACCGCCATGTTAGACCGAATGCCCCAAAGCAGAAGTCAGGGATGAGCTCTTCCCAGGACAGCAAAGTATCTCTTTTCCAGTCTGAGCTGCAGCACAACATTCATTCCCACTGACCTCACTTTTCCCCTTGGACGGGAAACACACCCACGGTACTATCTTGATCAATGCAATCACAAAAGGTCCTTCATTGCAGGCAACAGTTCAGTAAAGCACATCTGGCAGCACGACAGAAACTCGCACAGGGACACCCTGGAACTCTCGATTTGACCTACATGAAAGATCACTAATACCTTAATGTTCCTTTGACACCAGGAGTGGAAGAGCCATGGCTGTGGGATGGTGACAACCAGCAGCTCCACTCCACACAGCCCACAGTCCAGGTCATGAAAGCCTCGCATCAAGACTTGTATTAAGACACCACACACACACCAGAGGGGGTTGAAAAGCCTGCTCAGCCCTCATGGAAGAAGGTGTTCTCTGGTCCTACTTACAGCCTGAAAAGCGAGGAGAAAGAGGTTCTTTCTGCCTTTATGCTTTGCAGTCTTGTTCAGCCATGCTTCACGCCTGCATGCCTCCTAAGTTTACGGTTACTTCCTGGTGACAAATATGTTCTTCTGCAATCTATTTCATCTATTTTCAAAAAGACAGATAACACATTTTTTAACATTAGCCAGGCTTTTAGCAAGACATGCCACGGCCTTTATATAACACAGAACTGTGACTTCAGATAACTTGTTGACCTTTCTCAAACTGTTCTGGACCTCAGTTTCCTATTCTTTTCTTTTCCATCACCATAATAAGAATAGAATTTACCATATCAGAAGTGGAGTCAGAGTCATTATGTTTATAGATAACATCTATTGTTTTGCACTATGCAAAAGATTTGACATGGTTTTTCATGCTAGTGCAGTGTATTGAAGTTTGTTACGTGCATTGAAACCCAAGTAAAATATTACAGGTTCCAGAAATGGACATCCTATGACTTGGTGATTTGCCTGTAATGAAGGAAAACCAATACAAAGTCATCCTATTTGTGAAAACTAGCAATTGTTGATGACAACCACACTTTTAGGGCCAATCTTCAGAGGATTATCAGTAAAAATGTGGCATCTTCCTTTTATTTACCCCTGTTATAGCCCAAATTTATATTTTTATATATATATATACACATACATATATATGTGTGTGTGTGTATTCAAGACAACTATATTCTCTTCTAATCTTCCACAGTAGCACAGAAACTGAAAGCATAATTCACGCTAACAATTTTCTGTAAAGGGAAGATTTCACTAACTGTAGTAAGGAAACACCAGATTTAAGTTTTCCCTTGCAACTTGCCAATTTTTTCATAACTCAGATTTAAAAAAAAACAAACAAACAAAAAACCAAAACAAAAAAAAAAGGAAGTATCCTTTGCACTTCAGTAACTTTACCCTTTTAGTCTCCAGCAAAACGACAAACGGTAATTTATAAAGATTTCTAGCCATGCACCATTTCTGGCTGAAATCACAGCCAAATCAGATTTAAAATACAGAGAGAAGCTTAGTGGCTGGTATTCCTTTGCTAAGCCAGAACTTCAATATTGCATTTATAAAGCAAATCAGCATCAAAAAAGACACAGAAATCAGCACTTGATCCTTCTGACATACTCCACTGTAACAGAATAGCTTAAGTAGGAAATAATATTGCCAATAATCTCTGGCGTAACCAGGAAAATGGTAGCAATAAGTGGCATCAGGAATGAAAACGAATGATCTCATAATTTCTCCCAAAGTGCCAAGAAGTCAGAACTCCACATGACTGAAGACTTTACAGAGTGCACACATATGAAAACCTATTTTTAAGACTCACAGGACTGGAATCCCCGAGAGATAATGCCAACAGTGATAACTCAAGTTCTACAGGCATTTGGCTTTGGGTTTTTTCTTTTTTTCTTAATGTCTTTAAATTTTTTTTTTTTCCTGCCTCCACACCTCACAAATACTTTTTGTGCCTCCAAATACTGCCATAAGTCACCAGTAATCTCCCATGGCATGAGTTGCATGGGAATCCTAATTTCTCAACTCAGGAGCACAAAGAAAGAGAACACTTGTACCGGCTTTCACATCTCTCTTCTTCATATCTTGTCGTCTCTGCTAACAGATTCTAACAACCAGGACACCAGAATTCATACTTCAGCATCTTCAGCTTCTTTCCTGAAGGACTCCAGCTATTGATTCCTGAAACGCTGCCAAGCTGGTCCCTGAAACAAGCCAGAGAGCGCTCAGGAAACATCAAGGTAAAGGTTGGAAGTAAGAGGCAGTTGCAGGCAGATCCCAGCACGCACGAGGTCAGCCCCTTACTGCAAGGATTCACAAGGCTTTCCATGTCCCAACAGATCTCAAAGAGATTGCAAGGATTTCCCAACTTCAGAACAATGAATTGACAAGGAGGAACCGTGAAGCTGCAAAAGACTACGTGACCCAACTGAACCATTTCAAACTCTCTACAGTCTGGGAAATGGACAGATTTTACTCTAAACTGAAGTCCACACCTCTTGACCAGTAACCTGAGATTAGTGGTCAGATTTAGAAGTGAAGTTTTATACTAAGATCCTGATGTAAATGCTGGAAGAAATAAGAAAATAACAAAAACCCAACCAACCATCATTCTTTAGAAGATGCCTGAAAGCATTTGAGAAACACTTCCTCTAAAAATGTTTCAGTTGCTATTCAAAACATTTTCACATTGCATTTCCAATAACAGAATCTTTCTCCTCACAGTCTACGTCTTCCTATACCTTCTTCAGAGCCTCTTGCCATTTAAAAGTAATAGGAAAGCACACCAAAAAATGCCAGACTTGACTAGTGCATACACTTCTCTGCTGAGTGGGGTCTCCTTTCTGCATTACATCTGATGCAGCAAACCACACGTTTCTCTGAGAAGATGCTACCTTCACTCTTGTAAAGCACCATATACGCATATACATATAGTGACACAAGTCAAACAGGACTGTCTGCTATAGAAAAACCTCCTTCTCGCCTTTATTCTCCACTTGAATCTGTAATTCTGAATAACAAGTGCTCTGGGTTTAGTTTAAGCAACTAATGCCTTTCCATCAGGATTTATTAAGAGTATAAAAATGGACTAGATTCGAACTGGTGACCAAATGATGTAACACTCCATAGTTCTTTAAGTATCTGTGATCACAGAGATTTGCATCAGCAGATATTTAAATCCCAGGAGACGATACTTCCTGGGAAGAAAAAAAAAGTTAGCTATGAAATGCTAACTTTGAAAACATTTGCTAAAATGAAATCTTCAGAAATAAAAATATTCTAGATTTCTGTAATTTTAATAAACAAAAAAAAATATAAGGAACAGTCACCAGATTCTTGGGAGTTTCTGGAAGATCCTTATATTACAAGCATGTAACAAAGTCACAACTGGCAAAGCTCAGCATTCCCTACTGGACTGGGGTGAACACAGCAAGTCCAACAAGTCTCCCTCGTATCTTCAGAAAGGCACTCAAATCAAGATGCATTTGGATTGAAACCACAAATACCTCCACTGTGAGTCAATGTGTTAAAAACAAACATTTTCATGATCTGTGCATCCACTGGATTGAACCAAATATGCTGGTATCTACCGTCTACCCTACCAGAACTATTCCAGCTCTTTGCAATCTGTGAACCTTCCATCAATACTCCCAGTGCTTTGCCAGCAGAAGTAGGTGCAAGTCCCAATGAAGCCAGCACATGTTTCTCACCTGGTTTCAAAGAGGCATTAGCTGAAAGCAGCCATCAGGGTTCCTCTTGAAGTGAAGCATGCTCTAATATTTTATTAGGTTGTAAAAATTTCACAATGATACATCTGCTGTGAGGCAGACAGGGCCAAAAGCACAATTAACAATTCCTATCAGAGGGTAGATCCTGTTTAACATTTTTAAAGAAGTACTGCATACGCGCAGGTGCTCCATTTCATTGGAGAGCCTCCACACAAAGAAACCTCCTCATCAGTAGCAATACCTTTAATCACCCTGATGAAAAATAAATACGCCCTTGAATAGCCATCAATCCCTCTTCCTGCACACAGAAGTAAACTCAACTACAATGTGACCATTCCTACAAAAAAAGCTGTTTGTACAGATGTTTTTTCTCTAGAGCCATTTGCCTGCCTGGGGAACGTGAGTCCTTTTGTTGGATTTGTTTTGAAGCTACAAATGTACTTCAGATGCCCTACGCTCATTCAACCACCCCAACCTACCAGGCAAAAAAAAAATAAAAAAACCTTATGCCATCCACATGAAGCCAGTCACGTTCTCCAGTTTGTATCCAGGAGGTGTGCAATTTAGGGCTTGCCAAGAGAAGTTGCTTATCATAGTTAATTTTAACAATATCAAACGTAGCGTTAAAATAGCTTCAAGAAAGGAAAGAAAAACTTTATATAAATTACAAAGGCAGGTGATAAATCTTCCAGAAAGATCACAGTAAAAGCCTGAAAGGGTAAGCAACCTGGTTTCATCAACATGCTTCTGATTAACCCTTTTGCAGCTCCAAAAAGATACGATCTCTATTGTTGCTCAGCGTGTCTGCCGGAGCTTGCCAAGGAAAGCATGAGCAAGCAGCTTCAAAGGCAGAATGACGTACCTACAGCAGTAAACCCTAATCCTTACCGTGGAAACCACGCAACTGAACTTAGTCATAGAAAATGGGATTAGGAATCCTAAAACAAAACAAGGGGTTGAAGGAATTTGCAGTCGTCCCAAGATCATGTTGAAAATATTGAGCAACATCTAAATAACAACCCTTGTCGGGGTTGATAAAGAGGAAAATAAAACTAACGTCTCGTGGAGGAAACCTTTGGTGGATAGGGATGAGGAACATGGTACCCAGGGCAGCCTAAAACCTTACACACAAGGAAAAGAGCTGTCAGAGAGCACCCCAGCCATCACCTCCAGGAATTGAAGTTCACGGACCCCTAGCAAAAGGTGTGTGTGATTTGACCACAAGGAACACGGCAGGGACCAAAGCAGACGGTGCCTGTGGGTCAGAGTGGTGGCTCATGTCCCACACGTGGGGGCAAAGGGAGAGTCCCTGGGAAGCAGTTTGGGAAGCACGGCATTAATTCTTCCCACAGTTCATAATGTCACACAAGCACATGTATAAAAGAATGTGGTCACTGCTCCAAGTGACCGTCTTTGCTAGCGTCATACAAAGCACATGGCAGAAACACAGAGGTCAGGATTTCTGAGGCAATTCTCCAAGGAGACACAGTTAATGTGACTTTCTGAAGTTCCCCACGTTTCTCGCACTCTAACTTCCTGGACAACAGCATCACATATTTTCCAATGACCAGACCTAACCCAAATTACACGTTTACACAACCCACATGAAATTCAGGTTTTGATGAATGTGTATTTTTGTTCTAGGATAAGAGCTGATTTTCGAACTCAGAACAGTCTTTATAAAATAAGCCATGCCTGCACATAGGGTCAGGATGCCCAGAGAGATCCTAAAACAACAATTAGTTTAAGTGAGCTTCCCTGGCCCTCTCTCTGCCAAAGAAACTTCATTAGCAAGTACCAAGTACTCAACTCCTGATCACTTCAGCAGATAAAATAAAGAGAACACAAAGACTTGCATCAGGAAAAGGAAGGGGGTGGCAGGAACAAAGGAGATTGGCAAGGAGAGAAAAGAATGCCTTCAGAAAAAAGGGCAGACTGTCATGATCTAAGTGCTGATGAAACCCGCTCCCGATCGATACGGAACGAGACCATAAGGTCCAAACCAACAATCCGATGACAGAGAGCATATTCTCCCTTTGATCATTCTCCAGTGTCAATGGAAACCCACTGGGGCTTGAAGAGATATCAAGTCTTTGAGAGATGAATATCTAACCTAGTGCACAGCCCATGAATGGAAATAGAAATGAGTTTCCACCCCTCCTCCCCAGGCCCAGGACTATCACTTCTATTTAATGAAGTCTGAGTGGTCAGATTTCAGCGACCTCCCTCTACTTTCTCTCTGCCCAGACACATCAGGCTCTTCTTTCCTGTAGAAAGGCCTCCACACCTCCCTCTCACCAAAATGAAAATAGGCCAAGATAGATACTAGGGTGCCACAACTTAACATGCAGTTCTTCATGCCAGGCAGAACAGCACGGGGCTGCCCAAATTCACCGCAGAGCAGAATGGCTCCATTATCTTTAATTTACCATTGACATTACCATACAGCCTTTTCTCCCCTGCGGCCTCACAGACTCCAGCAGAGCCCTGCAAAAGAGTGACCTTGCAGCGAAAAACAACCCTATGATATTACCAGGTACTTCCCAAACCCTGGGTTCCCAGCAGTTTCAAGCAAGACGTACGAGTGGAGAAGACTGGGAACTGGTTTTCCATGGGCTCTACAGGGAAAGAGCAGACGCTCACCACCACCTTGCAGAGCCCCTCTGAAACCTCAGAGGTACCCAGACCCGCTCATGGATCCAGGCAAACCACACAAAGATTCACCTTCCACCAGCATGCAAGATCTTGATCAACTAGTAAAGCCTCTTGGATATACTTGGTTAAAAAGAAAAATAATAAAAGGAAGTTAGGGCATTTCACACACTGCTCAGTCTCTTGAAAGATGGGGGGATTTATTGATTTAGTTATTTATTAAGTACTTAGAAGTTCAGGGGAAAAAACCAACCACCTTAGCTTCCCTTCTGTATTTAGGCAGAGACTTTTGTGGTATTTCCAGTGTTGCGAAACAGAAAAAAAAACACATCTACTTTGTGTACAAAGAAGTGCCAACCAGAAAAAAAAAAAAAAAAGCCACAATACACGCATGTCCCTAAAAACAGATGCATTTATCAAAGCATTGTTTAAAGTTTGCCCAAGTTAAGAGTTTATCTCAACTCTGTACTTGCTCTTAAGAACAACTGTACTCAGAGTAACAGCCAGGATTCAAACCAAGGAAGAAATAATGAAGTTGGTTTTAATTGGTTTGCGAGAAACCCAATTTGTAAATGCGAGCCTCAGCCAGCTATTGAATATCTGAGCTGATAGAGCCCAGAAGGCACAGTGATGAGTGACTTAAGTGGAGGCACCCTACACCCACCAACATTCCTGCTGAATGAATGTGAAATCTGCAAGAATTGCTTTTATTTATCTTACTAAAAGCGTTTCTTGGAAGGGCTGGAAAAATTTATTTCAGATGGGTTTTTCAGCCGAGAACAAAGTTGTATTTATTGTAATTATGCACTCTCCAGTGTGGCCTGCCTTGCTGAGAAAGAACATTAAATTCAGCTGCGCACGAACTCACGGAAGTGACCTTTTGAATGAAAACGCTGCAGCAAGAGACTTGGGGAGCATTCTCACTAAATAATAACCTACTGTCTGCGACTTGCAGATTAGCGTTCAGACCACTGGTTTCAGCTGATACTTACACAGGCACAAGTCCACATGAGGCAAATCAGCTGAGAATAAATCGTGTTTGCTGCAGACTACAATGGGAAGAACTGTACTTGGGAAATTATTCATACTATCCAGTCCAGTATGGTTTTATGAACTTTTATTAACAATCTTGCAGCAGCAGAACCTCGCAAGGCGCTTCAAAGAGGTCTTTTCTGCGAGACACCCACTATCTAATTTAAATAAGAGGATCAAAGGTGTTATTGACACAAACTGAACAACCTCTCACTTTAATGAGGGCAACAAATGCAAGGATGAACACCCACCACCCACGCGGAAGTCCCCTGCTCCCTCTTGGCAGAAGAACACGAGAACGATCTGAGAGGCTTCTTCTGTATGGAAAAGCCAAGCACTTAGGGACAGAGGCAGGTTAAGAACTAGGAAGTCAAACTAGAAGGTTCATTTTATCACCTAACTGAAAAGTGCCATGTAAAATAGCAAGAGATGCAAGACACATGCTCGTTTGGAAATGGAGGATATCTTTTTAGTGTACAAATATAAAACGTCCTCCTTAGACACATCAGATCATCTTACTCTTTGTGAAAAGGTTGGATATTATAAAAAGCATCCCATCCTGTAAAGAACTTAAACCAGATGTCTGAGCCTTCCCAGCAGCTGGTTAGTCAAATTCCCCGCTGCCAAAGAAAGCAAGGCAAGCTTGCGTGCTGATGTCCACATCTCAGGGGCATTTGGAAGCCAACTCTGCCTGTCCAGCCCAAGGCCATCCCACAACGAAGAGGACTTGCTGGCAACCTGCTCCAGGCTCCCTCTCCCCTTCATGCCCCAAGGTACACACGGCAGGCTCTCACGGTTCACAGCCATCCAAAGACCTTGATACGCGTCTCAAAGGTCTAGAAAACAGACTTCTAGGCATGTGAGGATTTTTCAAGCCAAAACGCAGCTATCAAAACAGTTTGCACTGCCAGTCTGGGTTCTGTACACCCTTTTCGGATTCGGTATTTTCATTTCAGCAAGCTTGCTCTCATCTCACAGCTCCGCTCACTGAACCTGCTGGTTTAGTCCCACGTCTGCATCTCTGCATGCCGTTGCCTCCAAGGGAGAATATGATACAAGAATTTAAACTTTTTGACTTCACTACAGAACCAATTCACTTAGAGTTGCAAAGAAGGAAAAGCTTTCGCTTGGACTATTCATTTTTTATGCAGTAAACACAGAATACGCTTCATCCTTGTGTGTCTGATTATTTACAGTAATGCTTTCCAGACAAATAGAAGAACAGTCCCCACTCAAGTACGGAAGAAGCCAAGAACAATAAAACTGTATCTCAACAATTAGGTAAAGTTTGACCATAGCGCTTGAGGGCATTGAAAACCTTTGGACCGAAACCTTGCAGGAGAAAACCAGGAGTTTCTTGGTTAACAATTAATAATTTAGACCTGAAGACTCTCATCTAGGCCTCCAGCTGAAGAGGGAAATTACAGAGTACTACACAATCTCCCACTATTTTGATACAAAAAACCCCCACAGTTCATAGTACATTCACCATCTAATGTCCCTATTTCAGATAAGAAATGCTAAATTACTTGCTTAATATCATGTGGTAAGCCAGGGTCAGGACTGAAGAGCTCTTGTAAAAAGCACCAGTGTGTCAAAGGAAAGACTCAAGAGCACGCTGTGGCTTTTAAAAATCACTACTTTCAATAATATATTTAAATTCACCCTCAAAAAATCCCACCAACAACTAAACCCAATAAATTTCCTTTGAAAACTATATTTTTTTTTGTTTTTAATCTTTTACCTTCCCACTAATCCTTCAGGTTATGTGAACTATCAAGGCACTTCCAAGAGCCCTCATCACCGTGGAACATGCGAGATGCTGGCTATCAGGGCAGGGAAAAAGCCCACAGACAGAGAAGCAGCGTAAGACCAAGCAAGTTAATAGGCTGAACCAGATAAGAGCACTACTTTTAAAGCCTATTTCTTCAATTAAAGACATTACTTAAAAACATAAACAAGTTTTACCTTGCACCCTGTCCTGAAGGAAGGGGAAGTGCCTTCAGAAGAACTGTTGGCAGGCAGTGCCTGTGCGAGAGAAGAGCTAGTGATAAAAAGAGCTCTGACAGCAAGGATACAAATAAACAAAATCTAGGGTCCTTCGTTTAAAAGTCTGTCTCAACTTGCAGAATGCCACTAGAACGTAAGGTTTCTAGATTAACTTTTTTCTCTCTTAACAGCACAGTAATGGCTACATCACCAGCAGCAGCTCACCCAGCCTTCAGGTGATGCTCATCCAAGGCACACAGTTTCGTGGACCCAAATACATCCTCCATTTGCTTGCTTCAAGAAGATCAAGATGCATGCAGGCACAAGACCCAGCCAAACCACTCTGAACATCTTGTCCAGTGCTGTTTTTCCTTCCTTGAAGATCTCCTCTATGTTCCTAAGCCAAAGCCAAAACGTTCACTGCTTACACACACAAATTTAGTCCTGTTTTATTAGGACATACTGAATATATTTAATCCCTTGGTCGCACTTCTAAAATCTTTTAGGGTAGGATCATAGCACACCAGCAGTGAAATAAGGCAACAACAGATTTGTCTAGTCCCATAACCTGAAGTTTTCCTGGCACAATGCTTCTCAATAAATACATAATGTGCTGAAAATAATACAACCACTTCTTCAGCTACTCCTTCCAGAGAAAGCAGACCATAGGTTTCAGCATGGAAAACAATACTACAAAGAGCAAAATCACCCTAGACTTCCTGAATTCATCTTTTAATGGCAGGATGATCCTGGGACTTTGCAGTGAAAGGACAGGCCTAAGGGCATAAAACAGGTCGGAGGAGAAGAAAACTCCCATTTCTGCTTTCCGCAGCCTAACCGCTCTCCGGTGGCTTAGTATGGTCACGTACTCTGGCAAGACTTGGGAAGGACCGGGATCCAAAGACAGAGAAAAAAGAAAAAGTAAGAAACTCAGTAAAACAATGAGCCACAAGCATGAGAGCTATATTTAATAATCAAGTATGTGAGACGCAAAACTTTCCTAATAAGATGGGTAAGAAAAAGGAGCAAAACAGTAAGACAAAGAGAAAACAATACAGCTAGGAAAATGAGAGGAAAATAAATTAAGAGCTCTTATTTTTGACACTGCAATTTAAGACAGGCGACATTGGAGCCCAAGTGCTAAGTGTCAGTAAACGGAGACAATCAGCAAGGACAAGTCTGCAAGCCTGCTTTATCTAAGCTTCAGATCACGGGAGACTGGAGAGTCAAATGCAAGCTGCTTGTGAAGTTGGCTTCTTCTAAAAAAGACAGAAGTCAAAATGACAAGGTAATTTGAAGACACACAATACACGTGCAACCCTCCTTCTCCTCTTCAGCATTGACAGCTTGAAAAGCAGTCTGCAAATGAGACAACCAGTAAGGAAAGGTGGAATTCATCCCACAAGAGAGCCAGACTGAGTCATGACCTTCACATGCATTCAGGTACCTGCATTAAATGCTTTCCAAGCAGAGAATAAAGGTCTTTCAGATTGTATCTGGAGAAAAGACTTTCCCCCCTCCCACCAGGAAGGGCTTGGGGGGAGCACTTTTGGTAATTTTCCCAACACAATTACAATTGATACACAGGATGAGATGAAGCCAGCCCAGTATCACGGCCTTGAAGATACACTGCCTTCCTAAAAGGTTTTGTCCAGTCCTTACAACATCCATCTACAATACCCACAACTTCTTCCAGCCCTTCCCCTGCCTCCTGCCTCAGGCCCCAGCCAGCATTTAATCCTTTCATTTCACACCACTTACTCCCGATTCCTGTTTAGCTCAACCAGAAAGCTCTAAAAGGTGCTTTTGCAGCAGGTTTCTAGCTCCATGGGATGGGTTCCCTGCCCACAACCAGTGGGACAGCTGCCACTGTTTTATGTAACAAAACAGCCCCATCTTCTGAGGGCTCTCTCATCTTCTTGAGGCTGAAGACGTACAGCTCCCGTGGCTTCCTGTTGGCCATCATCCACCAACTGGGATCAAAAGAGGATCCCACACAGAGAAAGAGGTGTTTATTTAAAAACAAGCATGCAAGTACTGATACAGTTTTAACAAATAAGAAACTTATTACAAAGAGTCAGGAATACAGAGCTCGGAAAGGGCAAGTATTTCTACATATTTTGCACTCTTTCCGTATCAGGTTTCTGGCGTGGCTGCCACAATTACAACATTGTTTGACAGACAGTGTTATCCCAGACTGTCTTGATTATGAGCTCCAGTTCCGTATCAAGTAAAAAATAAAATAAAATAAAAAAATCTCTCATGGACAACAGTACTTGACCTGCCAGTCATATCTGTCTGTGCTAGAACACAAGAGAAAGAGCAAATCAGTTCTACTCACTAAAAAGTCTGCTGGCATCCCATTAATGTTTGAGTTTCCTCCCCATTTCCAACAGGCAACGCTTGACACCTTTTACACAGGGAAAGCTTGAGATGGCTGGCGAGATTTCTGCCAAAACACACTCTTCCTAACTGTCTCTACCGCTTATCAACCTTTTCCCCTTCAATTTGCTGCTCAGCCAGCAGGAGATGAAAAAGAAAAATAAAAGTAGTTCTGTAACCACCGGAGCTCTGTAAAGCTGACCTCCCATCAGTTTGATCCACAAGGCTGACTGACTTAGCAGGCTTGCAAGCTGTGAGCTCCAACTGAAGTTTTCCAGAAACTATAGCACATATCAAGTCAGTCAATCACGGATTTGCAAATTTCCCAGTGTTTAATAAGCTTGCAACTGTAGATTCTCACTCAGTGGTGCCTCCCCATTCTTTTTTAAGGTCTCTCTGTGCCTACTAGTTTTCAAGAATTCCATTGAAATCTTATGCCTCTGAGATCTCTTCCTATCAAATCTGGTTCAAGTTAGCCAGTGGCTTCAAAATTAATTAATGGGGAGACAGAAACTGGTAACTGCATAAAGCTCACGTCCTTCTGTGAACTATCTTCTTTGCATCAACAAAATCCATTTTCCTGGGTGAAGTCATTCTCTGACTCACCTCAGGACTTTTGGCAAATCAGTATCTTGCCAGGCTTCCTCAGCTTTGAGTAGAGTCAAGATACAGTTAGTTTTCGCTTTGAACATGATCCCTCCCAGATCTCAAAATATTGTGGATCCCTGCTCTTGAGTTGCCTCTGGAAGTTCTATCACTGCCTTGTGCACACCAGAACCAGAGATGAAATAAAAACACATCGCCACTAAAAGCAGAATTGTCTAGGTTGGAAGGGGCCTTGTAGATCATCCTGTCCATAGTACACACTTGTACCTCACAGTAATGCAGAAGACTAAAAAGGAAAGAAGGGAGAATCCTTTTCTTTACTGCTAGCAGATCTTTCCTTTCCTTAAGCAAATTCTTTCCTCTGCTAGTACCAAGGACCGCATTCAGGATCCTGAGGTCTCGAACCTCCACGAGAAAAGGAAAGGTTCCAATTTCCTTCCCTAAACCCAGCACCCTACACCTTGTCAGCACTGGTAGCTGCTCCCCATACTCATCTACACCATTACCAGCAAGAGGCCAGCAGCATTTCAAATGGCAAAAGCTCTGTCCCCTGATGCACCGGGGATCCCTTCCACCCTGAAGCAGTCACTTCCTAGCAGGCTGCCAGTGCACTGTCAGTGGTTGGATTTGTTTTACAATGTGCTGGCATAAAAGTGCTTGGTAAGAAGGAAGAATTGGGAAACTGCATCTAAATCTCCGACACAATCCAGCTCTCACATCCTTTTTTCTGTTGCTGTTTTGGACCATCCTCGGGTGATGCTGGGGGGATGGACAGTGGCTCGGGGGAGGCAGCCTGCAAACCAGCAGCACCACAAGCTGCCTTCACACAAAATAAACTCTCTCTTTTCTTTTTGCAGGTGGTGTTCTGGGCACAGCATGCCAGGGAACATCGGCCACACTGGCATTTAATGGTTCAGCCTGCATACGTCACCTCCCTTTGCACCCAGCAAGCGTCCTGCAAAGTGCCCCGTGACAGTTCCACAAGCCACTGCAGAGACTACAGCAGTCACCTAAAAATAATACCGAGGGGGGGGGGGCAGCGATTCCACCGAGAAGCACATCATTAAAGGAGAACCAACTTCCTCCTTGTCCAAGCAGATAAACCACAGGTCTCTGCAGCACCTTGAGCCTTCCTTTGCAGTCAAACAGTATCTGTGAGATCACGGAAAAGCATCGTATGCGACTGCCACACCAACATGCTTCTTGTCACAGGCAATGTATGGGCATGCAATTCCTGCTCGGCAAGCCCGTTCTCTCCAGCCAGCTGTTATTGCAGGTGTGTTTGTTACCTGCACTGCTCACAGGCTCGGCCACGTGAGCAACTGACTGTCAGGGTTCCCCTACCACAGCACTCAGGTGCTGGCATCTCAAAATGTACCTTCTTACCTACTCACACAGGACAGCAGAGAGAAGGACAGACCTGACTTTCCATCAGCACCTCTCCATGACAGTCATTCAGGAGTACAGTCCCACACTCAGGGCTCTCTTTCTTCCATCTCGGAAGCACAGACCAAAAGCTGGCGCAATCGGGTTGTCCTGCAACGTGCAATGAGCATCTCTGCCCTGCCGTGACTAATGGCCCTTCCGAGATTGTCACCAGCCCTGCCTCAGAAACTGCTTTTGAGATGTCTCTGCCACGCCGAGTCCCCTCGCCCACGTTACAAAAACAGCAGCACAACCCTGGCAGGAACAGCTCGGATTCATGAACTCCCTGAAATAAATGCAAGACAGGAGGGTGTACAGCCATAAAAATTGCCGGTTAAATGCACTCATAAGCTGAGAAGATTCCTACACAGCTAACCAGAAAGGGCAAATTCTTACCCCGTAAAACAGGGCAGCTCAGACCAGAGGAACATCCTCAAACCCAGTACCAAATACACACGTTGTCAGGAGACAGAACAAAAGGCCATGTGTAACTCAGCGTTCCTAAAACTGCAGAATATGCCTGACAAGGACACATTTGCACGGACACTGCCGTGACCAAAGGGCACAGCACAGACAACACTGGATGGAGAAGCAGGCCAGCAGATCACTAGCCCATCACTAGCTTTTTGCCACAAGCTAATGCCTCTTCAAGCCTGTCAGCCCTCCCAATAAAGGAAGGAAAAAGGGAAAAGAAAAAAAAAAGACAAAAAGTAAAGGTGGGTGGTTTGCAGTTACTAAATATACTGCCCATTACCTCACAGGGTGTCCATGTATTTTCAGACTACAAAAAAAAAAAATCACAAATTGTCACCTATATTAATGCCTTTGAAATACCACAGGAAAAAAAAAAAAAAGAGTAAAAGACTAAAGGCGAACGTCAACATATCCCTGGGTTAATACAGGCTGACAGAGCTGTATGGAAGAGCACAGTGCCCACTTTGACCGGCAGAAAAGCGACTGCTGAAGATGCGCAGGGGAGCAGCACTTCTAGGAATCGAAGCGAGGGGTCGGTGGGTGTTTTAGCCAGGGTTGAGTAACCACCACTGAAATATGGCCAAACTCTGAGGGCATCCATCCCTCTGTCTCCCTAGAAGGGCTGACGGCGGTATCACCACTTTGGGCAGGATCCCTGCTGCCCAGCAGCACAGCACCCAGCGGAGCCACCGCTCGGGGACAGTCGGTACTGGATGTTGCCACCAGCTAGAGGAGCCTGACCTGGCCCGACCCTGCTGGCCCGGAGAGGCTGGGAGGATGGAAAAATCCCCATCCATATCGGAACGACTCTGGCAGATGAAACTTTCCAAGTTCCCCCGCAGCACAGCACAACTCTGCAAGAGCCACCCAAGTTTATTGTTAAGGTTGTGTTATATTGTTGTTAACATTTGGAAGGTGGCAGGGAAATTCTCAGAAAGGCAATGACAGGTCCCAGTCACAGAGCTGCTTTGACTATCCTGAAGAAAACTGTCACACTCCTCCCCAGGATGTATCAGACACTTTCAGAGCAGGCTTTCCATCTGTGGCACAGCTGCAGAGATAGAAGGAGAAATCCTTACAGCGTCGTCTGTAATTGTGAGGGCAACTCACAAGCAAAAACCAGATTTATTCAGCAGGAAAGCGTGCTATACAGATGAGACACCGGAGATCGCGGTGGTATAATCATCACGGTACGAGCAGTCCTTAATCCAATCTGCACAGTTATTTAGAGGTTCCTGTTCTGAGCAAGTACAGGACGTACTTTGATCTCTGCTGCCTCCTGCCAAAACTGTGGAAATTAGCAAGCCAAAAACCAAGAGTCACAAAGATACCACGGCAGACAAAATATATCCTACCGTTCCACAAGCAGGTCTCCTCCTGAAGGACCCCGATGCATTTTGGGAGACATAGAAGTTCAGTTGCAACTTATCACTTGTACCTTAATCAAAAAAGTTGTCTTAAGTTCCCAAGATGAGGAAATGAGCCTCTCTTACAGGAGGATAACTGAAACTTGGCTGTTCAGTTCACAGACTACCTGAAGTGATGCTCTGAAAGGGCCTGAATGCAGCCAAACTCTCGGATGAAGCTTGGTGAGTCCATATTGGTGCAATCAGAGCTGTGGTCACAGCTAGAGCACAGCCTTGGACAGAAACTCTGTGTTACGGGGGTGTTAGCCACAGTGACAGTCACGCTGAGTTCTTCCTTAAAGCAAGGATTCGTCCTCTTTGTCACATACAATGAATCATCCCTCAAGTCGCAGCACTTCAAGCAAAGTCTTTAATTTGGGATGAAATGGGTCTTTAAGAAGAGCATGCTTCTGTCAGATTTTGGCTCAAAACCACCTTATTAGAGAAAGACGGATTCCTCAAACTTGTCACATAGTTAACATTCACTTAAATCTCTTGTTTTTAAAGAAAACAACAGTCAAGAAAACTATGTGATAATTAAGCTGCAGGCATGGGAAGCAGACAGATAGTTAAGGCGGTCAAATAACCTTTACTCTGCCCTGTAGAGAAAAACTACAATAGAAAAAATGATTAATGCTTGAAGTTTTTCATTACAAATTTGATCAAGCTCATTTTTAAAGATGTTAATTGCCTTTTTTCCTCACTTCCTTCTCCTTCAAAAAGGTGTGTAGTTAAGGCTATACACTGAACATGGCTAGATTTCTTCTTCCTGTGACGTTTATCGCTATTTTATTACATAACTGCAGTACTTCTGCCCATAATCTATTGATAAATACTTTAACTCTAGTTAACGGAGTTTTGTGATCTGATTATAAGTGAAACTGCAATAAATAGCCATGGAGACAGTTAAAGAACTTGGATTCAGGATGGTGATGAGCTTATTATCTCCATCCACCACCCCAACCAAGTCTTAGTTAAAAGGAAGGTCTCTGAAGATCCTAGGCAGCCTGGACTTATTTTAACCTGAAAAATCAGACCCTCCTGCAGAGTACAGCGTGTTCTCGGGAATGTTTGTTCAGTGCAGCTAGGCAGTACAGCTCCACCTCCTGAATTATTTAGAGGACACATTTCCTGCAGCACCTCCCAGCCTTAGACCACCAGGTCTGCAGGACAGGACAGCTTTTGCAGGTGAGGAGGCACGGACCCTGAACAACAAAGCTCCCCCTGACCGGCAGAAGCAAGCAGGGCACAGGAAATGTCTGCAAGGTGGACAGAAGCAGGCAGCGGTCACAAGAGGCGGCAAGGGCAGCAATGATCTGGAGAGAACAAGAGGGAAATGCTGTCAGGGCTTCAGATGGAAACCCAGGAACCCTTGGTGCGGAGATCTTCCAAGTCCAGCGCTGCCCCGTTGCAGCTCTTCGCTACGAGCCCGGCAGCTCTGAGGAAACGGAGCTCTAAGGCAACACCAAAGCAGATGAAGTTTTGTTACATGCTCATTTTCAAGATCCTACATTACCACTGTCATTTTTGAGTGGGTAGCTGTCAATCGCTAGTATGCAGTGAGATAATACCAGCCTTTTGACAGACAGAGTCTACATTTAAGATCTAAAATAAACCACGAGAGTTTTATATAGACAAACTATGAAAAGAAAATGAGTAAAAGATGCATCCATACCCAAGTGAAAGAAAACATAGGCCGCCAAAGCTCTTCTCCCCCACTCTCATGTGTTGTACCACTCAAGACATTATTTTAGGATTATTTCTGGTGCAGTGACTGAAGAGGATATCCACAAGCCAGGTATGCAATTACTCCACAAGCAACCTAGCCATATGGTCGCTTCCACGCTCTCCTCCTTCCTTCTTCTCCTCCTTTTCTGTTTCCTATTCCTTTCTTCTACTTGCTCCTTGACTAATGTATAAACTTTACAAAGCAGGGAGCATTTTTCACAGTCTTCAGAGCAGGTATGGTACTTTTATTAGCATGTATAAGGTTGAAGACTTTCACAGCTTCTGTACAGATAATCCCACCACCTGAGCGCTGCTCACAGCTGGAATACTGCAACAACCAGAGCAAAACAGGCCTGAGCTTATATAAACTTAGTTTATGTACCTCGGCTCACAGGTGAAACGGAGCAAGCAGTAGGACTTCCATCTGCTAAAGGCACTTGTGATAAGGTGAAAAAACACACCGTTCAGCACAATCCTGCACCTGGCTCCCTAAGGCAGCAACGGCCAAAACCTTAGCCTTGGTGCGGCTGAAGGAGGTTTGGGATGGTGCTACCAACAAATTATACAGCTTTTAAAGCAGATCTCATGCACTCAGCACCCTGGAAAGAAGAGAGCAATTCAAAAGGGGGAAAACATCTGTAGTCATAAACAAACTCCTCACCTCCTCCTGCAGGAGCATTGGGAAATATTTCAATGGACACTTTCCTGAAGGGACACTCCCTGTGACATTAAACACCATGCAACCTACAGTATCTGTGACCTACAGTCACAGATCAGCATCTCACAGGCTCAGACCTTCAACAAATGCAAACTACAATTTGTACCTTATAATAGACCACATCAAATCAGAAGTCATCGTGTTTGATTTATGTTCTATATAGGGTGAAAAAGACATCTTGACTCCGTGAACAGTAAGATCCAGGTTGTGCACAGGTTGCTTGGCCTTGGAGAGTCCTCTCCAAGTGACACTGAGCATACAGATCAAGGTGGGAGAGGTTTACAGGTGTCTACATTGGGGGTCTCAAGAACATCACTGGAGATCTGAACAGCTGACATTGCAGCATAGGCAGGAGACAGAGTAAAGAGATAGAGAATCAACTTCATTAAAGCCATTTCCAGGCACAAAGAACATCGTAAGCAGGTAGTCAGAGCCTACAAAGACAAGGCCTAGTTCCCCCCCATCCCAGTTGGGACACGCTCCCTCTTCCTTCCTTCTGCACAGGGGCTCGCACCAAACCTCTACTGCCATTCCAGCCATGGGAAGACCAGCTCAGCTGGGCTGTGCATCACCACACGAGTCCCATTTCCCTGCTGACCCAGGTCCTCTTCCACCCTTCAGATCACCCCAAGCCTCCTGCAGCCCCATCTCCTCACAGGTCACCTTCTTTCCTGTCACCACCCCCAAAAGATACACGTACTTCCAACCATGGGCCCCTGCGCACCTGCCAGCCCAAGTCTTCTGTCCTCACTATAGCCACCCTTCCCATCATCTCCAGTCAACCACCATCAGACACCTTTCTTGCAGGTCCTGCAGCCACCCTGCCTCACAAAGCACCTCCAAGAGGCACTGTCCCTACAACACCTCTCAATCCCCATGACACACAGGCACCCCCGAACTCAGGTCCCTGCATCTCCTCCAGCTCCACTGAAGCCAAGGGGGCCCCCCAAACCTCAGGTGGGCCCCCAAAAGCCTCCTTCTCCAGCCCCGAGAGCCCCAGGCACCCCATGGACGCTCCCACCCCTGCCAGCCCAGCCTGACCTCCTACCCCACCAACCGCCCCCCTCACCCCGGAGACCACACCGCTCACACCGCGCCGCCCCCCCAGGCCTGCGGACCCCCCCAGCCGGACCCCTACCCCAGAGACACAGCCCCCCCAGCACGGCGCGACCCCAGACCACCCCCCAGGCGGCCCCCCCAGGGCAGCCCCTACCTGGGCAGGCTCCACGCTGGCAGGCAGGCCCTCGGGCAGGGCCTGGAACAGCAGCAAGGCCATGGCGGCGCGGAGCCTCCTCGCCATCCCCCCCACCCCCCGCTCCCCGCCTCCCCAGCCCGACTGCGGCCCGGGACGGGAGCCGAGGGGGCACCCCGGGCCTCGCCCCGCCCCAGCCCGCCGCCTATTGGGCGGACGGCGCAGCTCTTGGCCTACCATTGGCTCAGCGCACTGTCGCTTAGGGCAGAACCGGGAGGGGCGGGGCCTGCGCACAGGGAGCTGCCATCTTGAGTGTGGCGCACCGGGCCTGGAGAGGGGCGAAGACCGCCATATTGTGAGTGGCGGAACTGGCTGGGGAAGGGGTATGGGGGCTGCCCCTTGATCCTGCACCCCCAGTACAATGCATCCTCGGGGGCAGACCTGGGCACTGCAAAAAGGCGGGGTGCACAAGCCTGCTATGGCCTCCTTGGCACCCCAACAGCATCCAGGCACTTGTCCCCTATTCACCTGGTGACACCCAGGCAAGGTGATCCCCATTCGGCCTCCTCCCCAGTGCCCCCACAGAGGCACACTGGGGAGCTTGATGCACGGAGGGTGCTAGAATGGCGGCAGCAGCATGGGGCTGGACTTTCAAATACAAATAGATTCAAATAGAATGGTCCAGGATGGAAGGGACCTCCAAAGGTCAGCTAGTGTGACCTCCCGCCGCAGTCAGCAGGGACACCCCCAACTAGACCAGGTTGCCCAGGGCCTCCTCAAGCCTCACCTTGAACGTCTCCAGGGAAGGGGCCTCAACCACCTCCCTGGGCACCCTCTTCCAGTGCTCCACCACCCTCATTGGAAAGAACTTGTTCTTATATCCAATCTAAATCTGCCCTTTTCCAGCTTAAAGCTATTGCTCCTCGTCCTGTCACTGCAGGCCTTTGTAAACAGGCTCTCCCCATCTCTCCTGTAGCCCCTTCAGGTACTGGAAGGCCGCTATTAGGTCTCCCCGGAGCCTCCTCTTCTCCAGGCTGAACAACCCCAGCTCCCTCAGC
>JAOTQQ010000002.1:24800475-24833435 GCA_026546715.1 Gallinago undulata | reverse complement strand
GCCTTCTCTTCTCCAGGCTAAAGAGTCCCAGCTCTCTCAGCCTTTCCTCATCAGGGAGATGCTCCAACCCCTCCATCCTCTTTGTTGCCCTACGCTGGACTCTCCCTGGTATTTCCCCGTCTCTCTTGAACTGGGGAGCCCAGAACTGGACGCAGGATTCCAGTTGTGGCCTCCCCAGTGCAGAGCAGAGGAGGAAAATGACCTCCCTCCACCTACTGGCCACACTCTTCCCTACGCAGCCCAGGATCCCCTTGGCCCTCTTGGCCACAGGGGCACATTGCTGACTCATGGATCTACTATCTACCAGGATCCCCCAGATCCTTCTCCTCAGAAGTGCTTTCCAGCAGGTCCATCCCTAACCTCTGTTTATGCTTGGCATTCCTCCTCCCCAGGTACAGGACCCTACACTTGCCCTTGTTGAACCTCATTAGGTTCTTCTCTGCCCAGCTCTCTAGCCTGTCTAGGTCACGCTGGATGGCAGCACAGCCCTCTGGGGTGCACCCTCTGTTTTTAACTTATTGTTTAAAAACAGTGAACCACTACCAAATTGCTTAAGTAAAAGTAAATTGTGGTCCAGAGCTGCGCTAGGTGCTGTGCAGGCAGAACACAGAGATGTTCCCCGCGCTGTGGAAGTAGAGTCTGCCTGAGGTGAGTGATAACTGAGAGATACGAGTAAGGAGAGCCCAAGACAGGTTTGAACTTGGCAGGTTGGCTGCCTAAACCTCATCAAGGATTGTAGGTGTGGCAGCCGAGGAATTAGCAGGAGAATCACGTGGTGGTTTTATGGATATTTTGCGAAGTTTCTCCCACGGTTGTAGGAAAGGCACGAAGGTTGGAGAATGGAGCTCAGCAGTGCCGTGGGGAGACGGGAGCCATCACCTCCACAGCAGCCGCGCTTGGCTGGGAAAGGCCTTGAAGGTGAAGACAAGTAACTTGTGGTTGCGGCAGCGGTGAAGAGGGCATCCATGCAGGGGTGTGGAGATAGGGGAGATGTGGTTGCAGTGTCAAGGCTGAGGTGCTGAGCTTTGTGGCTGTGTTGCCACTCAGTGAATGGATTTGATTCCAGCTAAATATCCACATCTAGTAGATAAGCAATTGCTGGTGACTGAGGGTGGTTTTATTTTAAATTCATTATCTGAGCTCTGTGGCTAATAAAGTTAAACAGAATACATTTACTTCTTTTTCCTAATAGGAATCAACTGTGCTCTGCAGTGGCTTGTGGGCCGTGCTTTATCCATGCCCTATGTATCCAGCCCTCAGTACAAGGGGAAATTGTTCTTTCCATTATGGCTTTATATTGCCAATCTGATACAATATTTAAACAGATTATCTCAATGCTCTGTTTGTCCCAAACCAATTTTTGCTTTGGCCTATAAAGTGAATCTTCCTTTCAGCGGCTTCTGTGGTACAGGATGTAGTTACATGCATCAACTAGTTCAAAAGACCCATATACAGCATGGATTTAAAGCTGAATAAACCCACAAAACCCTTAGCTAGGACTATAAATGTCACTGTATTTTTATATATGTCTGTATTTTATTTTTTTAAGAGAATAGGATTACTGCATGCAGCTATAACTGAAAGTCCTTTGATAATTCAGTGGGTATTTTAAACCTAGCAATGATACACTTTCATAAAACCACACATCCCTGTTTTCTGAAGGATGCTAATAAGATGGTTAGCTTTGCTTTCATGCCCGATGTGTTTATGAGTCCTCTTGCCCATTTAGTTGCATCTCTGAATTTAATGTCCCACTCTGATTTCATAGTAATTGTCAGGAGTCTTTTTTTTTTTTCCTTTTTGTATGTCCCCGCTCGCTGTCTGGAAAATGCAGTCTCCTCATTGCTGACCCCATCAGTCTGTCTCCTCATGGTGCTTGTAAAGAAAACCCTTTCCATCAAGGACAAAGATGTTTTTAAACAAGCCAATCTGATATAAAACATAGTTTGCTTAACCCAGAGGTGACCAAGAAGCGGTTGCTGGCTGACTGTGCCCAGCCTTGAGTTGCTGTGTGTGGCTGCCCTTCGCAAAGGCTGTACGTGCTGCCACGCTGTGCTCTTCATTATCTGAACAGCATCTGCAGTTCCCTTCTCTGTTACAGATGCCGCAGTCTGCTTAGTTTTGTGCAAATGACACGCTGCCCTTATGCTCCTCTGAGTTGTCTCTGCAGCTCCTCAGCCAGCTGACATCTCCGCCATCCTGCTCGAAACTTGTCCTGCTCCTCACCCTGGATGTCCCAGTGAGTGAGTGCCACCAGCCTGGCTGCCACCTGGGCATCCTGGGCATCCTCCCTCCTCACTGCAGGTTAAGTCCCAGCATTGAGATATTTTGCTGCCATGCTTCAAAGGCCTGCTCTTCTCCTGTTGCTTCAGAGCATCCGCTTTGCACCAAATTTTCCCATTTCGTGGCTTTCTACCTGACATTTCCCATCAATAACACGGGGCTGCTTTCTGACTCTCATCAGCCCGAGTTGGTTTCAACGTTTGCGCTGCAGGGAAGCGCTCATCTGTCAGTGTGTGTGCAGTAAGGGCTGCTTGTCCCACATAGTGGTGGCATGCAACAGGGAACTCGACTGAGTTATTTTTTCCAGTCTACTAAGCTGTCAGGAAATGCTTTTTGTCTTCCTAGCCAGTGTGCTCAGAAGACCAATTAAAAAAAAATTAAAAAAATGTTAGAAACCCATCTGTGCGTGACTTTCCTTAATCTTAAATCTTCACTAACTAGAGGGAGAGTGCTGGGTGCAAGTTTTAAAATAACATTTACAAAATAGTAACAATCATAGTAGCCAGTACTATTAATTAGCCCTTGATTGAAGTTGTATATACAGGCCATGTAACCTATGCTGGCAGCTCCTGAAATAAAGTCCACTTTTCGATGTCGGCCTGCTTGTCTTCCAGCCTTTTAAATCAGCTTACTTTATACCTTAGAGAATACTTTTATTTCTATATATATCCTCTCTTCTATTGGCTACCCCAGATAATCCTGTGATCAGCCATGCAGCAGTGTCACTTGAGTAGAATATGGAACGATGCTGATCGTTTTCTCGTAGGCTGTCATACTAGCCCAGAAATAGCATCTGTCTACAATGGGAGAAGCTCTATTAACATTTACAACTCTTCCTCTTCCCGACCCCTGAGAATTGCTCCGTGGTAGATAAGCAATACTTTGTAATACATTTCTTTGCGCTCAGTATTTTGGAGTTGAATTCTGAAATATAAAAGGCTCCTAATCCTGATCTGCTCTGGGATACACTGCTCTGCTCTTAGCAAGTGGTGCTGTGAATAGGATTAGCATTTCAACAGCTTCTTTTTTTAACCATGAGCAATAAACTAAAATAATAGGGCCTGATTCAGAGCTCTCTGCAGTCGGCTGTAGTGCTAAAGCTGGGGTCTGTTGGCTTTGGGTCAGGCCTATAAGAATGGGAAATTCAGTTTTTCCCTGGGAAGGAGGGAAAACGTGTGAATTTTAGAGTTCCTGCTCCTGTGGGGTCTGTCTGCACTGAGCTGAAAAATCCATGGATTTACAAGCCAACAAACACCACTGTAAATTTCACTGCAGGTGAAAAGAAAATGTGTGCTGCTAGTCACGCAGTTAAACCTTGTGTTTTTTAATGATGTCAAGGGCACTTAGGACGTGTATGTAAACAAGTCAGCATTAGAGGTATTTCTGTGGCTGTTCCTGTTCTCTTCCCTCAGCCGTGTAGAAGTCCAGACTGTCAGTGGGGCAGGACCCGGGCTGGGCACTGCGCCGGGGAGATGGGCTCTTGGGTTGGGAGGGCTCGCAGCGACTGCCCCCGCTGAACACAGCCCTTCAAATTCATTAGCTACGGGCCCACAGGCGAGAGCCAGCTGTGAGCATCTGGCCCCCGGGGCTCAGGGCGGGATGTTACAGGACTGTAAAAGCAGTTTGGGGATTTACTGTGCCTGCACCGTGCAGGCATGGCACCCATTCCCATTGAACAGCTCCTCAGTGGGGCCTGGATTCCCAGTTTTTTTACCAGCCTGTTTATGAGATGGGTGACACCCTGAGCCCGCATACTGGGCTGCGAGACTGCCGTTTTGCTGTCCCTTGCACGAGCTCTGAATTGCTGAACCTCAGCTTTCCACAGTGCTTTTTAAAAACACAGCAACAGTGACAATCCTGCAACTTTCTACAGATAGCCTTCAAACCCAGTTTTACTTCTCACCTGTTTTGTAAACCTCCTGCATGTATTTTGAACTAATTAAATGGAAAACCGTTAAGTTACTCGCAAATAAGTAGAGGTGGCTTAGAGAGGTGGATCAAATCTCATGCGCGTTTGAATCTGGGTGTGTTTTCATCCTGCCTTACCGAAAGCTTTGGCATTGTGACCTGTGGCACCGTGTCCTTCCCAAAACGCTCCCCACCTCGGAGCGGTGTGATGAGCTGCCAGGAGCCCTGCTTTCCAAATGGCCGAGGTGGGCTCTCCAGGAGCTGGCAGAAGGACACTGCTACAGCCAGGGACGCGTTGCAGCAGTGACAGTTGTGCCGCGTCCTGCAGCTCTTTATCTTGAGGACAGGTTTCTGATTGCCGTGATCTGGAGGGGATCGGGAGCAACCTTCACGGCTCAAATAGTCCTTGGCTCCCAGCAGGAATATTTAGAGGGTGTAGTTCCTCATAGCAACAAAGCACTTCATGACATTTAACTGATTCACCCTTGCGGGTCGACAAGAAGCTTTGTCTCCATTTTGCAAATGGGAGAACAAAAAAGCTTGAGAGATGGGGCCCTGTGGGCCCAGGTTAGCACTGATATTTGAACTTTGCTCCTGGCTCCGGGTCTTCAACATGGGAATTGTCTGGGAGAGACCAAGCAGGAGTCCTCAGGGCTCCAGAAAGGGCTGTAGGTGTATTCCTGTCCCAGATTTGCTCAGGCAAATTAGTTACAAGAGCATCTGTGTCCCCAGGCTGGGTCTCAGAGTGGTGTGTGCTGCTCAGGCTCCAAGGAGCAGTCCCTGCCACGCAGAGGGTGCAGAGCAGCAGGGCAATGTGTCCAAGGACACCCAGGCAGTCCTGGACTCACTGCAACTGCCCCTCTCCCGTGGGTCTGGGCAGTGAGAGGTGGGGGGAAGTGGGGTGATTTGCGTCTCTTGGTTATGCATCAAAATCCAGAATATTTTTCCAGCCATTTTGGAGGGGAGCAGGTCTCTGAGCGGTGGCACTGACAAAAGCTTGGGTGTGCTGCTGTAACGTGCACGGTTGTAAATGAGCTGACCTGCATATTCTCTTTCCTAATCCTGAGTGATACTGTCAGCTCAGAGAGCTGAGCCTGGCTAATGACTGAAATCCACTGTGCTTTTCTTAGCGAGGATGTGTGGTGATCTGAGATAGTTGTTAAGTGCTACATCCTGAGAATCAGAACTGCACGTGCCCCATGGGTCCAGCATGTTTTAGACAGATAAACGGGGTTTGAGATGATCAGGGAGTTACTATGAAAAGAACTGGTGTCAGGTACGTAGTAACCTGCAGTTAACTAGGAGGGGGATTAAATTAATGGGGTTTTCCCTCTGATGAAGATAATGAAGAGCTTGCAAGAACTTGGTTTGCAGCTTCTACACGATATGCGTAGGCACTGTCTTCCTGGCACAGAGAATGCCAGACAGCTGTGTGACAAGAGCAATGCACCCCACTGAGTGACATTTGTGCTGTCTGAGACCTCGTCGATGCTCTCTGAGATGAAGGAGAATAGGGGCGAGGAGCAGAAGGGGAAATGGGAATAGGGACTGGAGGAAGGGGTTCAAGGTGTCCTGGGATCCACCACCATACAGAACCTGTTTCAAGGGAGGAGGGCATGGCATGGTGTGGGGGAGAGTCAGGGGGGGAATAACAGCTATGATCTTTCTTGTGGATTTAGGGTTTACTGTCGATCCTGCGTAAACTGAAAAGTGCCCCAGACCAGGAGGTAAGAATCCTCCTCTTGGGGCTGGATAATGCAGGCAAGACCACACTCCTAAAACAGCTGGCATCTGAGGACATCAGCCACATCACGCCAACACAGGTGAGGAAGGCCTTTCCCAACCCAAGGCAGTTCTTGTGGTCCCACCTGCCTTATAATACAAAGCACTAGTGATTCAGTAGAGTATTTTAGTAAAAGGGGGAGCAACTGGAGCCTGGTGCATCTTTAAGTTGGTGTGTTTTCTGCGTAAGAGGAGGCTCCCTGAAGGAGCCAGAGAGCATCAGGCCAGATCTGTCATGTCGTGCAAAGGTGGATGAATCCTGAGGAGTTCTGCAGAGGGCTTTTGGATCATGCTGGGGTTGCGTGGATGAGACTTTGTTCCTGTTGTCCTTGCCAAACAGGGGACACGTACAGGCGATGCTGCAGCACTGAGCAAGTCCTTTTCTCCTTCCATCTTTCACCCGGTCAACTGCAAGGGTCCTGCATATTCCAGTGCTCCCTCTCTGTGGTCCCCTCTCTTTGAGCCTCAGGGTTGGGGAGAGAGATGTCCCCCATCAGAAGCACTGCAGCATTGCTCCTGTGTTGACCAGAGGAGGTTGCTAGAGAGCTATGGGAGATGCTTCCCCCCACCCCGTAGCTGCCTCCCAAAGCTCCCAGCCCCAACACCCCAGTTCCAAGCCCTAGTCCCCTGGGTTGTGTGGCAGCACGTTGCCAGCCCACGCCACATCCTGTTTTTCTACTTGAATGCCCTTTCAATTGGTGCTCTAATTGATGAAATGGACCCTTCAGACATGCAGCTGTTGCTCTTTTAAGCCCCACATTAGCTGTGTCGTGTCGAATTGAGCTGAGACCTCTGCCTTCGTGTTAGCTGGGACTCTCTACTCAGCTTTCACAAGCTCAATCCTGTTTCTCACAGTGCCCTTGTTTTCTCCTTATCTGCAGCTCTCCCACCTCTTCCTGCACCCACCCTGCTGAGCCCTCCCAGGGCACTAACTGCATCATATGTCTCCGTAGCCATGACAGTGTCAACCCTTGACCCAAGAGCACTGGCAAACTGATGGTTTGGCAGCTGTGTTCACATTCACCAGCGCCTCTCCCACAGCCGATCCATCTTTGGGGCTGCCCGGCCCACCTCGCTGCACATTGCAGGCATGGGATATATAAGGTGTTAATGTCTGCTTATGAACGTGCTCCAGCCATTCAGGTTTATGCTCTATGTGGCTTTGTTTCTGCTCCTTCCAGGGCTTTAACATCAAAAGTGTACAGTCTCAAGGCTTCAAGCTGAACGTATGGGACATAGGCGGCCAGAGGAAGATCAGGCCGTACTGGAGGAACTATTTTGAAAACACTGATATCCTTGTGAGTATTGGCTGCAGTTGAATGCTGTGTTCATGCAATGGCTTTCCAAGGTCTCAGCCAGAAATTCAGGAACAAGTAATGTAATGTCCCAGTCCTCAGCAACACCATTGCCATTGTAACAGGAGTTATTCTGAGTGAAATGGCAAGATTGGTTGGGTGCAGTAAGAAAAATACAGTCATGTTTGGAGAAACCATTCAGTTGTATGTTTTTACTTTCACAGGATGGTGCTGGTTATAGCCAGTTCCTTTCCTCTCATCTCTCAGTCTCCTTCAAATGAAAGAACATTAATAACTCGTTGTTTACCCATCTGTAGTTCCTTTCACTGGAGACTCTGAAGGCTTGTCATGGGCATTAGTGACTTAAGCCTCATGTGTAGAGGTAGGTCAGTGTGCTGCCTTTGTTTTCTAGTTGGGGAAACTGAGGCACAGCAGAATTAAATGCTATGTCAGATAGGAAAGCTTCTGGCTGAGGGACATAGAGAGACCCCTTGTCTTTTCTTTTACTCCTTTAATCGCAAGACTCTCCTTTAATGGTTTTGACAACTTAGTTGTAATTACCTTATAATTAGTTAAAGATGACTACAGTTATATTTACAGTGCAGGACCTTTGTGTTTCCATGCCAGAGCACGTTACCCTGGGACCCTCCAAGTGCTGTCCTGACTAGTTTCAAAGATCACCTCTAACGTGCAGCCACACGTGCCAGGATGAAGGCAGGCTGGGGGCTCCAGGAGGAAGGCAGGCTCCAGGCCTCTCCCCAGCCCAAGCAATGTTGCCTGTGGGAACAGAGAAAAGGCTATTCTAAGTAAGGTCTGCAGGGCTCCCATGGGAAAGCGGGAAGCTCTCTCAGAAAGACGCCCTTCCTCCCTCCTGTCACACACACAAACTCACTAATGTGGCAGGCGCTTCAGTGCGCTTCCACAGAAGCATCAGTGCAACAAGGAATAGGACTCTCAGCTGCAAGGCTTATGTCAGGATCTTGAAGGGCCTGGCTGCACCTGCAGGTTTAGAAAACACTGTCCAAATTAAGCTGTTATTTAAATGGTACTAATAAACCCTTAGTAATCTCTTTTGCAGATCCTCCTTTTTCAATCTTAATTTGGAATCTGATGTTTGAGGGCAGCCACCACAGCATAAACCCGGTTGGTTGCTTTTGCAAAGTGTAGTGATGAGATCTTCCTCGGGGGAAGATCTGGATTTGAGAAACCAGCAGGACACACTTGGTGTGCTGCTCCGTGGCCGTCGGGAAGAGGGACAAGGCATGGCTGTGAGGTGACTGTGCCCATTGAGTCCCTGCTCTGCAGCTGTGTGTGCTGGGGAGGCAGTAGGTGTGTAGATCAAAGTCAACAATGTGAAGCAGCAGCTAAGGGATGTTTGCCTGCTATGGCAGGTGCTCAGGCTGCAGAGACTCTGCAACTACAAAACAACACTGGAAGACTCTGCTGGCAAAGGCAATGAGCTACACTGGGCTTCCCCCCTTCCCAGTGTGTGCTGCATGGGAGGTGCAGAAATAAAGGTGAATTTGAAGACTGAAGGAGATAAAAGAAGTTGTTTTCCCTGCCCTCCTCACGCCCCAGTTAAAGCAATGTTCAGGGAAAACCTTTCTTTTCATGTGAGTAGGAAAATGGGTAGATAGATAGAAGCAGAATCAGTTTGGGGGGAGCAGTGGTGTGAATTCAGAAGGAATAACTGGTGCATACATGGAGCTGAGCTCCCCTGCCTGCACTCCGTGCTGACATCCAGTCCCAGACTGGGAGCTGATACCATATTAGTGCAGTGCTTAGCTATGGCCATACACACCAAAACTGGGATCAAGCATATGCTGATGGCTCTATTCTCTCTTCTGCCAACCCTCACCCCCAGTTTACCAGTAATTTTACCCTCTGACTAACCTGGTGCGAGTTTTATCTTTGTAAATTGAGCTAACTTATCCCTCCTGTTATTTCTTCATCCAGTCCCACCACTTGCAATTTCTGCCCAACCCACTTACTCCTGGTTTTGTTTTGGCCTGTTGCTCAAAGGAGGCACCCAGCTTTACAGGAAATTTCTTTCTCAAGATCCTTTTCTCCAAGGTGGTGTTCTTAATGGCTGTTCAAACTGGCAAATTGTGCTACCGAAAACCACAGCCAGAGACAGGCTCTTGTGTGGCCCTGGCCACGGAAGGAAGGTAGAGATGAGCTATGCTGCAGTTCCCAGGACCCCCTACTCCTATCTTCTCCAAAACTGTATTACACAGAGCAGAAGGGACCCTCTAAAGGGTATTAATAAGCAGGAAGTGATTGCAAATTCAAATCCATGCAGGTGCCTTTGAATGAGAGCTTGGTCTTGCATCACACACCTGTGATATTTGGAAGCTTAACCCAGGCAAATAAGGTGTGGATATCTGGCTGATTGCATATTCAGACAGGCACCTGCAGCTATTTGGCACAGTGCTTTCTGGTTTGGAAGTAGGCACTCTGCACATACTTTACCTTCTCTGTGCTGTGCTTTTGTGGCTTTGGCCCCAAGCGCTGTTGTCTCCCAATTCTCATCTTGCAAAATAGCTCCCTAGCAAGGAACAGAGTGGTGCAGGAGAAAGCCTGGCTGGTTGGGACTCAGAGCTCTTCCTCCCCAGTTAGGGAAGCACCGTAATATGGGAGGTGCTGCCTTTCAGTTGAGAAGTAGTGCCTTCATGTGTGGCTAAGCTTCCCCTGAGATGTCCCGAAGAAGGAGAGATGACAGTCCAGGTTCACCCCACAGCAAAACCCCAGAGCCCTGCACCTTCTTCCTTTTTTTTGACCTGTGTTTCCTACCCCAAAATGGGATGCAGAGGGGTGGATGCCTGGTGGGGGGAGGCTCTGTTCCTGGGGAGAGGCTGCATGTTGCCCTGTGCCCAGGGGCCTTTCCCCATCACGTGGCACCAAGTGCATGCACTGCTGACGTGTCCCCATCGCAGCTGCCTCCAGCCCTGCCGCGTGTCCCCCAGCCTCTGTCACTGCGCATCAGCCCAGCCCCGGGAGGACCACAGACCCCAAGTGATCAGCAGAGAGGTCCTCGAGGTTGCTGCGTTACCTCCTCAGGCCTGCCATACAGATTCTCCTGCTGCGTGTTTGGTCCCGTTTCAAACAACACTAACACTGCTCGTTAAGGGAGTGCCCACAGTTTAACAGATATTGCTGCTAGAGATCTTCCCTCCCCCTACTATTTGGTCAAAATTACCCTGGAAGCGTGGAGTTTTATGCTGAGACTGCCTGCGAGGATGCCATTTATCTTGATGGCGGGGTGCTGTGCTCATCTATTCCCTGAAAACCAGGCTGACACTTGCTCCCTGTAAGCCACCAAAGAGCATGCAGATGACATGCTAGTAGCTTCAATCACCACTGATGGAATGGCAGGGACTGGAAGCAAAATGCTCAGTGTTTGTCACCAGTCCTGTCCCTGTCTGCTGTCCCAGCACGCTTTGGAATGTTCCAAAACACTCCTGTACCAACTAATGAAAAAGGGATACCAAGGTATTCTTGCCTGAGTGTTATACTGAGGTTCCCCATTTCTTTAGATGTAGCTTGGTACTTGTGTGCTCTGAACTGCAATAGCCTTGCTAGGGGGAAGAAGGGTGGCTGGACTCGCTAATTACATCTTTAGGGGGACCTTTGAGGAGCCTTTTAGTCAGTGCTGACCTACAGCTGCCTTCACTGAGAAGGCTTGTTTGCATTTACAACAAGAAATCAGCATGTGCCATGCTGCTTGGAGAGGGTGGAGACCCCCTCCCAAAGCAGGGGAGCCTGCAGGCCAGGGGATCCACCCTTCTCCATACCAGGGGACAGGTGTCTGGTTGGGACCTCCTCATGGACCATGAGATGTGGTGCCTAACCCTGAGAGGGTGGTAGGGCTCTTGCTGTCAGTTTTTGTGAGCCAGCTGTTCCCTGTCTTCTCCATCATCCTGGTGGACAAACTGGCAGCTGGAGATAGAGTCTCACAGACTGGATCCAGCCCTCCTCCTCAACCACCCTCCTCCTCAACCTGCTCCAGGAGGTTGCGGTAGGATCGCTGTTGGAGAGGAACTCAGTGTCCCCAGTATATTCATCTGTCCCCTGAGTGCCATTGTGTGCCTTGCTGGCTTGTTGAGGAAGTGATGCATCCTGCTGGAGGACAGCATGGTGTAGTCACACCAGTGCTTGTACAGTTTGCTAGGGTGAAAGACCATGTCTGCCTCCCCTGGTTTTGCCCTCCAGTGACTCAGCTTCAGCTTGTAAGCCAGTCATTTGAAAAGATACCAGGTAGTCTGCTGTTCTCTGCAGATGATGGATGCTGTGAAGATGGTGAGAGCATCCCCAGTACTGCCCCCCAGCTCCTTTGCGATCCTACACACGTGGTTGTCCACCCCACCAGCTTTAAAAGAGGTGGTTCATCTCCAGAATGTCATGAAGTTTTGTCAACATTTGCTGTAAATAATACCATGAGTCTTTGTGCCCAAAAACATAATTATTAGCCTTAGCTCACTTAAGCACATAATACAGTGGAAGAATGTCTTCTGGAAAGAGTAACTTTTCTACTCTTTTCTTTTTCAGATCTATGTCATTGACAGTGCAGATAGGAAGAGGTTTGAAGAAACGGGTCAGGTAAGTTACTTATGCCCAGCTTCCTTTGAAGTTACTCAGTGCTTCTGAGTGCCCCTTGCTCACAAAAGTTAGGAAAATGATTTTGTTGTTTATGAGGGAAATTTGCATTTCAAGAGACTTGCCTTTCAACATCAATGCAGATTATGTTGGTAGATGTAAAACAAGGAAAATAGGTAGCCTAATTCCGTTCAAATAGAACGGTTTTCATTAAAGTTATACAATAATAGCAAATGGTGCCTAATACTGAAAGCAAAAACTTCTCTAAGTCCTTTAAACCTTGCCAAACCAAGACCCTGAGGAATCCTGTTTTCTTATTTACAAAGTTGAAATGGAAATCATATTGACTTGATTGTCTTTTGGATGTAATTGAAAAAAAAAAAAAAAAAAAAACCCAAAAAACCCAAAGATCTTTGTAACTAGGACTGGCCAGAAAAAAATATTTCTGTTATACAAAGTTTTGATGTTTTGTAACATTTTGTATTTTAGGATGGAGCATAAATAGGACTTTTGAACTTGCTTTTGTAAAATTCAGAAAGTGACAGTGTCCCAAAATAGCTAGCAACAGATTTAACACCATCACTACCACACACACACACACCCCACCCCCCCCCACCCCCGAAATGGAAGATTTAGTTTAAAGCCCTCTGTTCTGCCTTATTTGGAGGAGGTACTTGATCTTTCGCCTCTCAAGTATCATGGACACACCCTAACAGCAGAACTGCTGGTTGTTCTGGGGGTGGGAAGAAACTTTCCCCTGTTGGAGCTATTTCATTTTATATCATTGATTAAATATTCATTGGGCAAAAAAGAGGGAGAGGATGTAGAAGCTTAGAGCACTTGTCTGAGTCAGCCTGGACCCCTCATATTTCCACAAACACTTTTGGTTTCAATAAATCAGCCTTGTCAGATGAAAGACCTATTTTGTTGAAAAATTCCCAGCCAACTCTGTTTATAACTCCATTCTCTCGTCCTGGTTTCCAAACCAAACATTGCTTTTGGGGGGATGGAGTCAGATTTCCGCTGCAGTTTAGCATCTCCCCGCCTGCGCTCTAATCCAAAAGTTTCTAGTCAGTGGATGAAAGATGTTAGGACAGCATCTGAGAGCATCAGACCTTTGCAGCTAAGTGAGGAGCCCACAAAAATCTCACATAGTCATCTATCTGCAAAGCAGTCCCTACAGGTTCAAGTTCTGGTGGGTTTGTCATGTGTTCACGTGGGGAAGTGCCTTGAGACTGCTTGTTTCACACAAGGTCATTGCACAAATCCTAGACATGAAGTGTTTTGGCCATCGTTGATCCAGTGCAGATTCAGATTTGAGCTATTAAAAGGACCTCTTTGAGTCACCCAAAGTTTTGACCAAACAAACCCATTTCTCAAGATGCCACCCAATGTGTGCTGTGCATATGGAGCCCTAATCCGGCTAGTAAAGCTCACCTGGCTTGTCTTCAGCTAGCCAATGCCCTCAAAAGCATCAGGACTTTCTTTTGGGAGGGAAATTTCCATTTGTGGGGGAAAAAAAAGTCCTTTCCTGCTCAAATTGCAGTGTATAAAACTTGGAACAAAACCCTGAAACTCATTATTAGCAAAAATATCACGACTGGTGTCAACAGCTGCTGAGGTGCCAGTGCCAGTCAGGCAATAACTTAAGACAGATTCCTCATACTGCCAATCTACATGTTTTTTGCTGTTTCATCAGTTTTGGTCTCCTGGGAGCAGGGAATGGTAAAGCACAGAGTTGTAGCCTTTAAGGCAACTGCTAATTTCAGACCAAGATGAAGATTTTTGTAACCTGTAATTGGAAGAAATAGCTTTTGAACCTTGGGCAGAGATGATTGTATACATTTTTGCTCTCTTATAATACGATCTAGGTTTCACTGGAACACACTCTTCTAGTATTTGCCCTAAATATATTTCTAATTAGAGACAACCACTGGTGGTTGAAGGTTTTTTTTCCCTCTCTCCATCTTCCCCTCACCCCACTCCCTTGTAAATGATATAGGAGCTTGCTGAGCTTTTGGATGAAGAAAAGCTTAGTGGAGTCCCCGTGCTCATATTCGCTAACAAGCAGGATTTGCTGACGGCTGCCCCTGCTTCAGAGATTGCCGAGGGACTGAACCTACACACAATCCGGGACAGAGTGTGGCAGATCCAGTCTTGTTCAGCTCTTTCAGGAGAGGGAGTACAGGTGAGGCTCTGGAGAAGGCTTGCTGTGCCAGCAGGCCATCTGTAAGAGATTGTTGGCTGTTGATCTGCAGGGTGGGTCTGGACCGGCTGCCTCGCAAAGGAGGGTCAGCGCAGCCAAACACTCACAACGCAGAACACGGGGGGCACATGTCTCGTCACCTGAGCAAAGGGAAGGGGGGGCTGTTGGCTCTCAGGGTGTCTCCATCCCCAGGAAAGGGGAGAGCGATCGCCTCTCCACCCAGGACCCTTGGCTGGTCCAAACGAAGACATTGATTTATTTTAAAGAGACTGCTGTCAGGTTAATCATTTTCACAAAACAAATCGTCTTTTACTATCAACCCCTTTGACTGTTAGGAGTGTGCACTTTAGAAATCTGATTTACCTTCGCTTCTAACGTCGCTTGGCATTTTGCTCGACCCAGGCGCCAGAGAGAAACTGATCAATTTTGTCTGATCCAAAGAAACACAAGAGTTGCACACGGGGCAAAGAGCACTTGTAATGGCAGCATGTGGGGCAGCAAAAGCCCACCAAGGAGGCTGAGCTGTGTTTCTGTGCTGAACTGTAATAGCTGTGTCTTGGGCTTCTGTGCTGTAGCCACTTCCTGCAGTACAGTGGCTCTTTGTAATGTAAATGGGACCTAGGTTTGTTTATTTCACTCTTAGGCTTTCCTGAATTAATGAAATATTTGCAATGCTCGAAATCCGAGCAGTCAGGAGTACTCCCTTCACTCATATTTAAAGAAACAGAAGGGTGAAGACATTTATCTTCATCGCAGATCCAGTAAAATCTTATTTGCAGATGCTACAGAGCTGTTGAGGATAGTCAGATCTCAAGCTGAGTATGAACAGTCGTGGAAGCAGCCCGCAGTACTGAGTGGGCAGTAAAATGGCAGATGAAATTCAGTGTTGACAAGTGCAAAATAATGCACATGAGGAACGACAACCCTAACTATGCTCATATAATGATGGACTCCAAATTAACTGCCATTACTCAGAAGCAGATCGTTGGGAACAGCAGGTTACTGCTCATCACAGGCCGGAGAGGAAAATCAAATGCTAGAGAATGATCAGAAAGCAAACAAGAAACATTCCAGGAAACGTTTCTTTTGTAGGAAGATAAAGGCATGGTGGGCCCATACGTTGAACATGACATTTGTTTCTGCCTCTGCCCCATCTAAACAGTAGTAGTAGTAGAATCATAGAGTCCAACAAAAAATTAGGTTGGAGGGTCTTCAGGAGATCTTTAGACCGACCTCATGTTTAAAGCAGGGATAAATATGAGTCTAGAGGAGGTTACTGAGAGCCTTGTCCAGTCAAGTTATAAATATCTCCAGCCATGGAGATTTCACAGCCTCTCTAGGTAAGCTTTTTAGCACTTAACTACCCTCATCAGAAAAAAATATTGTCCATATATCTGCTCAGAATTAGGAGAGATTTGAAAATCCTCTGTTGAGAACAATCAGTAGCACAGAGTGGCATCTGTACACAGGGATGAGTAGTAGATCAGGATTTGCAGCTTGGAAGAGAGGACAGAGAGTGAACATCTTCAGCATTTATAAAATAAGGTATAAAATGTCAGTTAGGCTATATACTATTTTTCATGTTGGTAGAGGAAGGGCATTCCTAATGAAATAATCAGACAACAGCTTAACAGAAATAAAAATAAGTGCATCTTTGTGAGTTGCATAATTAAATTGTAGGTCTTGCTGGCATGGGATATTGTCAAGACCAAGGATATCAGTTGGTTCAGAAAAATCCTAAGTGAATTTCTGAAAAAAAGAGATCCACAGGCTGACTGCTAAGATCTGGAGGCAGCTTTTGCAGCAGGAACAACTTGGTCCATGGACTGGGAGGAAAGAACAGAGCAAGGGAGATCTTGTTCCTACGTGTTCTTTCCCGTGGCATCCAGAAAGGAGATGGTGGCCTGGATGCCCCATTGGTCTTACCCAGTACAGCAGTTCTTCTGATTTAAAATTCTTCACCTGATGTTTAGACCTCAGCCTAGTAGGTGGTGTCCTCCAAGGGCCTTTGTTTAGTTAGCTAAGATACGAATTCAGTTGAAAGGCTTCGGCTCTAACCTTTGTGTTCAAGTGGTGGTGGTGGTAGAGGGAGATGCATTCCACCATAGCAGCGTGTGTTCAAGTCCAAAGAAATGTGATCAAGAAAGCGAGGCTGCAGTTCACAGGGTTGCAGCCGCACATAGGTCACCTTCTTCCCTCCTCCAAGCCCTCCTCTAGTTTATAGAAGTCCAGGTTAGTTCTCCAGCTGCAAAGGGATAGTAAAGTGACAGATGAAATTCAGGGACGCGTTTGGATTTGGAAGGAACTAAATGACAGCAAGTGGAGCTTCTCTGTTCATGAGCTTTAAAACATGTCTCCTTCTCAACCTGATCTGTGGGCTCTCTGGAGTGACCTGCACACGAATTTGTTCATAGCGCTTTCTTGCTGTGCCACCTTCTTGAAATACAGTGCCTCCCTGTGTGTTCAGTAGAGTAAAATACATAGCCCAATACCCTCCACCCGGGAAATGAAATCAGCTTCTGCATTCACTTCCAGAAAACAGAAGACAAGAGCTAAATAAAAGTATTTGCAGGCCTGTATATTTTGTTCATCGTGCTTATCTAGACAAATTAATTTAGATGCAGGCCGGATAACGTACCGCTGTGTTGACTGCAGTCTCATTGCCCTAAATACTGCAGCTTATTCCATAAATGAATTTTGCAGGAAGGTCAGGGAAGTTGCAAACTCTCTACAGCTTATAGAAAAAGACCGCCGACGTTTCTCTTCTGCCGTAACTCCAATCCTATCAAATCAGGCAGCGAGAGTGCCAAGCTCTCCCTTTCCTTGGAAATTTATTGAACAAAATGGTTTGGGAGATGGCTTTTAAACAAGGATTTTAGTTGCAGCTGGATCAGCAGAGCAAGAAACAGCATCTTCAGTCCTGAGAGTCTAAGGAGAGGTGAACATACTCAAAATTTAGGGTAATCGAAGAGGAACTTAAGGAGTGATATTAAGAAGGATAGTTTTGAGGATCGTGGTACATGGTATCTCTACCCATGGCTCAGAAAGGGAGCTCTCTACAGGTAGTTAAATCTCAGGTCACTGCTTTAAGGACTTCTTGGAGAAATGACAATGAGTGACAGCAAAGTAAATGAAGACGTGGAAGCATCAGGTATTCAGAATGAAAGCCAAGGAGCGAGCACGCTAACGGTTGCTGCTGATGGAATATATTAGCTAGAGCAAAATTGAAGACATCGCTGATGGATTTTGTAAGGAAGAGCTGTGGCATATCTAGTATCGAGCACATGTGGGAACAGAGTTCATAGGGGGAGATTTTTGTGATAGCTTGAAGGAAGAGCAATGAGCAAAGATAAATAATGCCAATACATGAAGGAGAAATAGTTTGAAGGTCATTTAATTAGTTTAGCTACTAGCACCAGGGTGTATAGAATTGGGTAGTTAAGACTGGGGATTTCAAGGTTAATGAGATTAGATTATGGTTAATAGAATGATATAAATTTAGAGAATTTAACTATTATTTGAAATGGGTTATTTAATAAAACTGTTAATTAAGGAGGGAATCCATATTGTCATCTTCTCTTTTAAAATTAACCATTGAGGACTCTGGAAAAGGGGTCCAGCAATGTCCTGGGCAGGCTCAGAAGGGAGGTGACTGGGTTAACTGGAAAACCCATGTACTGTTGTCCCGAAGCCAGCTGGTAGCCCCTGTTATGCCAGCTGAAGACTTCATTTCCCCCTGACTGCAGACTGTAACCATGGGCAGCACTTGCCTTGTTAATCAGACTTCATGGTGCCATTGAGGGAGGGGTGACATCCCTCGTGCTTAGAGGCTCTTTCAAGCAAAACGTCTGCTTGGGTCCGATTTTATCCTTCAGTTAGGAAGGCAGGAAAGCGTTTTCTCCCCACCACAGCCAGTTGGGCTCTGCCTGCGGAGCAGGGTCCTGCACCAGCTTTACACCGAGAGCCTTGGCGCAGGGTACGGCAAGCGAGGGAGGTGGTTGCTGATGTCAGCAGAGAAACATAAGGGAACTGTTGCCTCACAACAGCCCTCTCGGGGTTGTGTTTTCTGACCAGATCTCCACTTGTGGTGCTTGGCATGCAAAAGCTGTGTTCATTCCACCCTAGCTGGCTGGGGTGGGGTGAAAGCAGGCAGGACTCCTCTGCTTTGCAGCCTGCCCTCTTGCTGGAGGTGCTGTTTTGGGGCCAGGATGCGTATTAAACAGGACTCGAGGCTTTGAACTCGTCCGTGCTCTGCAGCTTGTTTCTTGTCTGAAGCAAGAGTCTCCGATCAAGGCAGCAGGAGCTCAGCCTGCCCTGAGGAACCATCCTCCAGAATGATGCTACAGCGTATTGTGTCCAGAGTCTCCCAAGCATAATGGCCCCCCGGAGACCATTAAAAGCCAGTGGAACTGAGAGTAGCCACTAAAATTCTCTAATTTATGCCAGTGCTGGTCTGGCCCAAAGGACTGTGGGAAGGGCTGAGCCGCCTTCCCCTCCCTGGCTGTTTCAACCCAGTTGAGAACGAAGCCCGAGACCCAAGTTTCACTGACGCTGCGATTCTGCACTTTCATAAGGGCAAGATTCAGCACAGGACCCCCCGGCAATGTTGTATCCTCAGAGCTGGGTTTTGTCTTAAAGATGTCTTAGCCAGGGCAGGCTAGATGGGGGTCTCCCACATCTTAATGAGGTTCCAGGGCTACTTGTAAATGTGTTTTAAAACCAATTTTGATGACTGCAGCTCTCCTGGGGCAGGCAGAGGCAGTGCTTGTTGAGGAAAAGCAGCCATGTTTCCAGATTACAGGGCAAAGTCTTGTGATTTATATTTTTTTTTTTTTTAAGCAGGGTAAGGAGGGAGCCTACAGTGCTGCATCAGGGATATGAGGTCTCGGAGGACAAAAGAAAAGCTTGCACCCGGGCAAAAAACAATGGATAATGTACTTGCAGGAGCCTGTAAAAGCCAGCCTGTATGATGACTGGAGGTGCAAAGAAATGACAGATAATGAAGGCACAGTCCTAGCTGTGCAGAGGGAGAAGAAAGTGACAGTTAAAATAACGCATACCAAAAATGCTAGAGATGGAGAATTTTGCACTCGCCTGACCCAATTTGTTATGGCAGACAGAGGATTACATGAAAGGATTAAGCTTTGCTGTCCTTAAGGTCACGTTAGGGGTCACAAGTTTGTGGCCTTGCCTGATCCCTGTCTTGCAGGGGAGCAGAAATCGGGAAGCTTTTTATGGGGTGGAAAGGACTCGTTCACTGTGTTTGAAGTCAGATTACTTCACTCCCAGTAGCTGCAAAGCTGATAATGCAGAGAATAAGCAAGCAGCGGGCTAATCTCAAGCAGGACTTCTTATTTCTCCCGGGGAAGGCTCTACCAGCCCTTTCCCAAAGGGTGTTAGAGCACAACTCCCCTGGCACAAGAGCAGATGAGACTGCAGCAAGGCGGGGTTGTGCCAAGCAGCATTTCTCTGCAAGGAGCATTATCCTCTTCCCTGGAGTTCTCTCTCTTTGCTTTGGTAAAGTTTACTAGCTGCTTGTTAAGGAGCTAAGAGAGGCAAAGCTTGAAAGATCTGAAATCTTTCCCTGGCTAAGTTTTCCCAGGGTTGACTTGAGGCTGGAATACTAATATTGTATCCGTCTCCATCCTCAGAGTACCTGCCAGTGTCTCTGTGTCTCAACAAAGCAGCCCAAGGACATCTATCAAGATCTAAATGGTACTGTAGGGATTGTATTTTCTGCGCAGAGCCATCTTTTAAGCATGCAGATATAGGGACAGAGCGTGTAGGGACAAAGGATGACAACAGTTGACTCCTTGTGGACTTGACTGTTTCAAGCACCGTTTCCTCCTTCCTGTGTGCCCTCCCCGTAGCAGGTCTTTGTGTTTGTAGCAGTTTCCCTGGATTTCTCTATTTTACCAACCCTCTGCCTGGCTTCAAACCTTAGGTAGAAAAACTGGAAACGTACCTTGTAGTTCCTTGTGCTTTCCATTGCATTTGCTGTTCTCCAAAGCACCCGGGGACGCTGCAGAACACACCCCCCGAGGAAGTTGCACCAGAAGCCACAGACAGATGTAGCTGTGCTGTGGCTGAAGATGAGGAAGGTGTCTCACACATACCTCTTTGATACAACACACGTAGAGCTGAGCATGTTCATCTTCCCTTTATCGCTGTCAGGCAGGGAGATATTTACAATTGGATGTGATTTTTCCTGTCAATTAACTCATGCCAGAAGAGAGTTTTTAAAATCTATTCCTGCTTTAAAAGTTCGGTGACCTACTTACGTATTTCAAGCCTGTTTGGAGTTCACCTTTCCTCTTGCATTTTGCTATGTCATTCTTTTGCCCTCGTTCTATGCTCGATGCAGCCAGGCTCCCAGCCATGGTAAATCCCATCATAAACTCTGCTTTATGACCCTCGCCGCGCTGGTGCTGAAACACTCTGTCTTTCCCCTTCCCCAGCTCCCCAAAGGCAGCAGGCAGAGTTTTAATCACTGTGAATTCAGGTTGTGGTCAGATTAGGTAGATGATAGGATGCGTGTTTGTTGTTTTGCAGTGATGTATTGTTTCTGGGATTACTGTGCTGAATAGCAGAGGGTGTCAGCTGATATTTATTACTTTAAGCTGTCTCAGCTGTTCTGGTTCAGCAAATAAACCTACATTCAAAATGAATGAGGAGCTCTGCTTGCCTTGTATGCCATGATGTGTGCAAATGTGATTATTGCTTCCGAGGCAGGGGAAGCTGAAATCATTGTGGGAGCATTTTTAGTTATTTATTTATTTTTACTCTTTGCAAGCAATCATGCAGATTTCTAAAGCACACAATCAAGCCAAAGGCTTGACACCTCTCCTCCTAGCCCCATTGTTAAGCCCTGGCATTCCTCATGCTGGGAATCGCTCGCTCCCTCTCTCTCTAAAGTGATAAGCTTTAAACCACGCTATTGATTGCTTAAGGCATTACATGTTTTACACCTAGGTTATCAGTGTTATTGAAAGGGGAAGACACAAAGCTACTGGGCCTTAAAATGAATCTACCTCTCGTCTTTTCCCATTTGCTCTGAGGATTTCAGACAATTTGTTTTACACTGATCTCTGCTGTGGAGATAAATAAATGAAACTGGAGACATCAACCCTCCCCAAGGTTAGAGTTAGAAGTGTTATTAGTGTAGGGCCTCGTGCGCGCCCCAGCACAAGCTGGGCTCGCTTATTCTTTATTTAACGCAGCAACAAGGGCTGATTTCAGAAGTTGCTGCTCCCCTTTAGATAAGAAGTGTCACATAGCGCAGCTATCAAGGTGAATTGGTATTTTCAAGTGAGAACCTCTCTGCTTCTGATTAAGCCTTGAGGACTCCCTCTCTTCTCTCTTAACTCTTTAGCTCCCCTCTGACATGGCCACCACCTTCATGGCTGAGGGGCCACGTGGAGGCACAGCAGTGGGTCTTGGCTCACCCCAAGGGCCTGCTGTGTTGTGCCTTTGGCTGTCTGTGCTTGGGGCAGCTGAGGTCCTTGGCAGCCTTTTGGCAGTTTGGGGACAAGGGTGTAGGAAGCCATCAACACTGCTACCTTGGGGCTAACAGTGATGCTGGTCCAAAGGCTCTGATATATTTTAGGGTCTAACTATCGTTTTAATGATGCAAAAATGACCACTGAACATAAGACAGTGAAATCCACCGCCCCAGAACTCTAAGGTGATGTTTGCTCCATTTCCAAGCAGAAAGATGTGCTGTTTTTCCCCTCTCATCCCCAAAACCCCACCTGCCTTCTTTCTGCCCTCTCTGCCTGTCGGCAGAGATATCTTGTCGGCGGGGCAGAAGTAATGGATTTGATGGGACACAAATATGAGGAGACTGTCCATCTTGTGCTCCGTTGTACACGTCTCCTAACAGATAAGTGACAGGACCAGATAAAGTGTTGCTTTGCCCTGCAGCAGTGTATCCCATCCTGGGGTCTGAGCAATAAACTCACGAATGGAGTATTCATGGCAGAAGTGTTCCAGACCTGCTTGCAGTGGTCAGAAAAGCTGCCCACAGGTTTTTCTGGAGAGCCTCTAAAGAGTATAGCGGTGTCTTAAAATATGACCACGTTGCTTCTCAGTAGAACCCCTGTGGGGTTCAGAATGGGGTTCAGAATCCATTTTCCGCGAGGGCCCTGAGGAAGAGGGTGAAGGGTCCAGATCCAGTTACTGCAGTGGTTTTCATGGATCTGGATTTCAAGGTCCAGAGCAGAGAATGAGCCGTATTCTTAATAGGGAGCTGACTGTATAACAAACAGCCCCCTAAAATCCGCAGTCTCAAAGATGAGATGACTTGCCTAAGGTTACACAAATCATCTCTGGCTGAACCTGGAACTGAGCCCTCGTCTGCCACTGACGTACCTTGACTGCAAAGTGATCCTTCCTCGAAGGACCTGCACATAGCCACATGATGAGACGATGATACTTTTTATGGCCAGATGAAAGATTTAATAACCTCTGTGTGACAACATCTACTACTGAGCAACGGAGGGCTTGTTTTTTAACCCACGGTGGTTTTGGAGGCGGGTGGGGGGTGGATGAGGAGGCAGAACACGGTGCTGGCGGTGGGGTGGGATCGGGGGATTCCTGTTCCCTTCGCTTGACTAACATTACCTTTCTCTGTCTGAAGGACGGCATGAATTGGGTGTGCAAAAATGTCAATGCTAAGAAGAAATAAAGCGTTCTGAGCTGCATGGAAATGGAGGAGCGGTGGGAGCAGAATTCTAGCCTGAAAACACTAATTTGCTGCTTTCTGACCAAATGTTTTTCCATCTGTGCACAGCTACAGCTGTTAAAAGAAAAAAAAAAAAAAGAGAGAGAAAAAAAAGGGAACAACATCAGTTAAAACCTACTGCTGGATTTGGAACTTGACCTGCTCTTTAGTATCGTTTTTTTATCCCAATAAAGGAATTATATATTTCCTCCCTATGCATAAATAGTATTAAATGTCTGATTAGCAAGCAGGTTTGTAAGCAGAAGCAAGACTGTGATTCAGTGTGGAGCAGAGGGAGTGGTGAGTTACTGTAGTTGCTTAGATGCATAGGACCTGCCCTATACGTGCGGGTTTGCGGTTGCTGAGGACACGCTCAGGTGCCAGTCACAGCTTCCCCTCAGTGACAGATAAAATGCGGTTGTGTTACCAGTTGTGGGTAGTTTCTTAAAATAAAGCTGCTAAGGAGTCATTTGTGTAATGAGGGTAGAAGACTTCCCCATATTCCTAGAGCCATAAAAGAGGAGTTTGATCATAACGAGGCACTGTTGCATTGCGACACCGCCGGAGAAGGGAGAGAAGGGTTATATGTGTATAATTGAAGCTCTTTACAGTTGGAATAATGCAGGGTGAGCGTGCCTAGGGCTTTTCTCGCAGCTGAAGGAGAATTTAGCCCAGCATTTCACCTTGAGCCAGCAAAAACGTGGTTCCTACGTTCAGTAAGTTCCATATGTGAGATTAGTCTTGATGTTGAACAATCCCTGTTGATTTTCCCTTGATGTTAAGGCAACTCTGCAGCAAAATGCAATTAAGTCCATGATTACTTTCTAGAATGAGATACCAGGTCCCAGGTTTCCTTTTGGAAATGTGCAAAATACGTTCTCCCTCCCCCCCTCCCCTCCCTCGGCAGGCCTTGCTTAGCCCTTCGGAGGGCTCGGGGGTCTGCCCCATGGTGGGGTGGCTGCCCGGGACCTGATGTCCCCCCCCAGCCCGGTGCTGGCTACGGATTGCCATGGTGGAGGGTGAGGAGCCTGATGAGCGGCAGATGGGAAGCGCCCTTTAAAATGAGGATTCATTCTCCCCTGAACTAGTTTTCCTCTAAAAGGATGCAGTTGCTGGAATAGGAGAGAGAATGTGTTTTCCACCTCCTCACCCCCCGAATCAAATCTAGCCCCAGCTGACAACGAGCGGGAGTCATTAGCACGCCAAAGCAGCCATGTCCTGCACGAAGCGAGCTTGGTGGCTCCTGGGCCAGTTTCTAATGCACAGATGGTAAAATAATCCCACTGCCCTGCTTGCCAGCTTTGTTTGCTGCCTGCCTGCGAAAGGCCAGAGAATGACTAGGGACTGCATTACCCCTTCCACCTCTCGGAGCGAGCGGGGCGGGCGGGTGGTGTGGGGAAAGCTGCCTCTACTAAAGCATGTGGCTTTACCACGCGTCAGCGAGTTGACTCATGGACCCAGGCAGACGGCTGACACCCCTGGAGCTCCCAGCACTTTGCTCCTCCCTTCCCCTGGACGTCTCCAGAAACATCTGCACTGTACGTGAAGCAGCCCCTATCCGCCTACGTGTTACAGCCCGGCAGATTAAAATCATCTGGGGTTGATTCGGGGGGGGGTCTGTCTTCCCCACACACACACACACACACTCACCCCTCCCCAAACATACATCAGGATGTACAGTAGCGGTTGAGGGGTTGATCTGCCTGTAGTTCAGCTGTCTCTGCTGTGGCTGGGGGCAGAGGGACAGCTGGGACAGCAACTGCTTTAGTAATCCAACTTTAATCTGCCTGCGTCCGTGAGTCAGCACCCTCGGAGGGCATCTGTCTTCCCCACCGAGGCAGGACACGCATGCCCGAGTAGCACAGCCTGGCTCTACAAAACCGGGCGCCCGGGAGGGGGGGAGAGGAGCAGGCTCGAGTGAGCTGTTAGGCAATCACTAATGACACGAAGTGACACAGCTCCGGCTTTGCATGGAGTGAGTAAGGAATCATAAGATGAGGAGAGCTGTTGGTTTAGACACGGCTCGTTCAGTGACTCCCCGGCTGCATCGGCGTGTCAGGACCCCCAGGAACCTGAGCACCGGGCGTTCCTGGGCCAGCCCCAGGAGCAGAAATGCATCCCGGCATCGCCCTGCCCTTGCCATTAATGCCTTTGCCTGATGCAAGAATTGCAGCCCCCTCTTGAAGGCGTGCTTTGTGCTGGCTGAGAGGCAGAGCTTGCTGGCAAGATCCTCCCAGGCTTTGGATTTGCCCCCACTGCATGCCAGGGGCAGAGTGAGGTGCTTGGGTACCCCTCCTCTGGCCCGGGCAGGACAGAGGAACGTCCCCTGGGGGGCTCGGACACGGAGCCTTCTCACTTGCAAAGGGGTTGAGGTGGTGCTTCCCTGCTCCCTACGCTTTTACCAGCGGAGAACTCGCCCCGTGAGACCCCCCCTGTGCCCACGGTTAGCTTCCTGGGTCCAGAAACCATCCCAGAGGGTAATTTGGTTTTTATAGGCTCACTTTGGTTAAACTTGGAAACGTATGTAAAATAAACAGACCGTAACTTTCCCTATGGCTCCAGTTAGGAAGGAAGAGTTGCTTTACTGAACTCAGGATCCAGAAGTGTTTGCTGGCTCGTTCCCTCTGTTTGTGTGTAGCTACACATACTGGTTGTGGGCATCTGCACCACCCAGAGCTTCACCTCTAATCCAGTAGATTAATTTGGTTTCACCTGCGCCAGGTAGCGAGAGAGGAAGACTCTGCCAGAGCGAGCTGAGCTGGGAGGATGGAGGTGGAGGGTTAAAATGTCTGTGACTCCGGCACATCGCCCTGCAGTGACGGCTGGAGATGCTCTTTGTGTTGTAAACATCTCTCTGTGCATCGACCTGGGGAAAACGGGACAGGATTTGAGATTCTGTTCACTTGCCGCTCCTTACCTGAATGCGTTTACATCTGCTGTACCCTCCGCAGGGCTCTTGCCCACCCCTGGCCAGCACCTGGCTGAACACCACCTGTAAAACCGGCTGGGACCAGCCAAAAAACCACCCGCCACCGTTCAGCGAAACCCCGACCCCTCTCCCCTCCGTAAGCTCCTCTTTATGGCTTAGAATCGCGTGTGCGAGGCTTTGTCCTCCCAACTCTGCTTTGCCCTCCTTTAAGTGAGATTTTGGGGGAGGCGAAGGGTCTCATTGGCACGGGTGGAGCTCACGCCGCCTCCATTCATAGATCTTCAGAGCCAGAAGGGACCATTACGTTCCTCTCTCTCCTGACCTCCCGCGTAACACAGCCCATTAAACGCCACCCCGACGCCGTGGCTCCTGGCTGAATTAGAGCCCCTCTGGTAGGAAGACACCCGGCCTTGATTTAAGGGCTGGGGGTGGCAGGCAGATCCACCACCGGCCTCCAGGAGTTTGTCACGGGGGCTAATTCCCCTCCCTGGGGGAGTTTGGCTTCACTTTCACGTCATCAAATCTGGTTCTACCTTTGCCATAGGTGAGAGACCCCCCCTCTCCTGCCCCTTTTGGTGTTCTCTGGAGGGGAGAGGTGATGGAGAAGTGAAATCCTCCCAGGGCACACCAGGGACCATGGGTCCAAGCCCCTGCTCCAACCATGAGCTTTGGTGTCCTCCTCTGGATGCGGCTCTGCCGGAGAATCTCTCTCCTTGCCCTCGGAGAACGCTCTCCAAAGCCTCACGCCAACCTTCTCCCATTTTTTCCCCCCACCCGGTACTGCTCCTTGCATGTTAACGACCTTTGGCAAAAAGATAACTGCTCACCAGACTGGTTTTATCCCGGGTGGTGGGATGGGACCAGCCCCCTGGATCTCCCCCCCCTGCCCCACAGAGCTCCCTCCTCCACGAAGGCGAACGGTGGCGGCTGTTGCATTCCCTGCGCCGGCCGGCTCCACACAAGCTCTTCCTTTTATGTTCCCTTTTTGAATTTCACCAAAAAGGGGTATTTGCAATATCTGGTCATGTCGTTACTCAGTGTATAATTTAGATGTCTTTGTCCAAAAAAAAAAAAAAAGAAAGAAAGAAAGAAAAAAAAGAAATAAATTAAAATTTAGTAGAAAGACAACTCGTGTTTGGGGGTGATCCTTTTTTACTTCCACAGGCTGGTTTTTCCGGCAGCCAGTCGAGGGCTGCCTCTTCCCGAGGAGCCGCCAGTCGGTCAGCGAAGCTCCTCTTCCACCTCTTCCTCCCCGTCGGAGGCCGCTGCCGGGACTAGAAGTGATCAAAACCATTGGAAGAAGCCTTTTTCCCTTTGGATTTTTTTTTTTTGGCTTGTCCAAAAGCATCGGAAAAGGCAGCCAGCGAGAAAGGCAAACCTTTGGGAGGACCTTCTGGGTTCAAAAATCATTTTGTAGGATTGAAAAAAAAAAAAAGCAAAGAAAAAAAAAGCAAAGAAAAAAAAAAAAAGCATGTCATGAAACACGTTCCCCCTCTGACCTGGCAGGAAAGGGGAAGAGGAAAAAGAAACGCAGCAAAATTATTTGGGTTTGGTTCAGTGAAGCAGGGTTTGGAGGGGGTTTGGAGGGGGTTTGGAAGGGGAAGTGAATTCTGGGGTTGTTTCTTTCCAACTGATTGGACTCGTTGCTGTTCCTGCAACACCAGGACAAGCCAAAAAGCAAGAAACTTGTAGGGCTCTTTAAAGCATCAGCTCCCTCCTTGCACGGTCAGGATGGCTGGAAGGCTGTCAGAACCGCTGGAAAAAAAAAACATTATAGATGGTCACACTTAATTCTTTTTCTTTTTTTTTTTCCTTTTTTTTTAAAGGCACGCTTTCTACCGAGTCCTGACATTTTTTCAGCAGAGTAGGAAATACAACTTTTTCATCTTGTTTGCCTAATGGATGGGATGTGAGAAACACTTCTCTGGCAAGTGAACGCCCTGAGAGTTGTTTGGGTTGTCAGGGGGTTATGGATTGGCCCCCGCGGCCCCCCTGCCCCCGCAGCCGCCCCGCTTTCCCCTCTCCTCTCGCTGGTGACGGTGGGACAACGCTCTTAATTTATGGGGAGGCTGCGTGTGACCTTGCATGTGTCTCCCCCTGGGTGAACCGCGGCGCCCTGCCCCACACGAGCCCCACTTTACCTGCTCCTGATGGATTTAGTGCTCCCCAAAGGGTGAGGAACCCAGCCAGAGGATGAGGGCAGGGGGAAAAAAAAAAACCAACCCAATAACAATAATAATAGCAATAATAATAATAATAATGATGCCCAGCCTGAAGGAGAAATAAATACTGAGATTTTTATTCCTCTTTGACCGGTATTTCCCCTTTTTTTAAGGCCTTGCCCCCCCCCCCTCACAGACAGGTCACTGCCTTTATCGGGGGGATATCGGAGATTCCAGCCTTCGCCTTCTGGCTTCTCCCCCAGCCCTGCCCTGCTCTGCCGGGGCACACACCAGCCAGGGGCAGCCGGCCCCGTGGCCACGGCGATGCTCCAGCCGCTTGCCCACCCACCCGGGCACCCACCCCGGTGCTGCGCTGAAGCTTTTTTTAATCTTATTTTCTTTTATCTCGGTTTGTTTATAAGGGGAAGCAAGCCTTGGGCTCACTTGGCTGGATTTGGGCTTGTTGGGGTTTTTTAGTGCAATCTGTTCCCTTCTTTCCCTCCCCATCGGAAGCGAAACTCTCGGAAGCTGCAGTCGGGCTGGCGGGGGCTCGCTGGGAACGGCACGGGGAGCCCCCTCCGCCAAGGTGGATATCTGTACCCTTTTTAATGGGAAAAGGAAGAATAATGAGTAAAAATCCCAGTCGGAGGAGGAAGGGTTGGAAGGAGCCGCTCTGCTTGCATCGTGCCCTGACCGTGTGGCTCCCAGCCGGGGGGGGGCACAGCGGGGCAGCCCAACGCAGCCCCCAGTACATAACCCCAGGGGGAAGGGGAGGTGTCGGGTAGGGCAGACCCCAAATCCGAGCTGCTTTAGGAGCTGGCAGGGGTGCCCTGCAAATAAATCATCCGGGAGAGAGGTATTTTTATATCGAAGCTGTCCTTGCTGCTGGGCGTCACAACCTTTATTTGATGATGATGATGATGATGATGATGGGAGATGAAGCCCCCGGGCTTCTGGCTGAGGGAGGGGAGGCAGCCGGGGCTCGGGGTGCCGAGGGGGGCACCGCCGGGGATGGGGAGTCTCCCCACACCGAGAGCATGGCCCCGGGGCCGGGGACACCGTGTGGCCCCCAGCCTGTGACAGCTGGGTCCCGACCGACGGCCAAAGCCCGGCGCCTTGGGGTGGCCGTGCCAGCTGTCCTGCCCCCCATCACCCTCCCTCGTGTCAGGCAGGAGGATTTATATGTATTTTGAGTTCATTTTTACAGCCAACATCTGTGAGGCCAGCGCCAGGCAGGGATAATTCAGGGGGGGTGACGCCGTGGGGGGCCGGGATGGTGGTGCAGAGTGGGAGGGCTGGTCTGGGGGACCGGGGAAACTGAGGCACAGGGGTCCCCTCTGCACCTTGGGTCTGGGGGCTGGTGGCCACAGCTGGTGGCCACTTTGGGAGCCAGGGCAGGAGCCGCAGCTCTGGCAGCCCCGGGGGGGGGGTGTGGGTGGAGGGGGTTGGATGCTGAATGGGGCACATTCAGTGCAGCACAGCTGGTGCGGGCTGCGGGGCGGGGGGGGACTGGAGGGGGGGGCTGCAGTTGCTCCTGACACTTTTGCCTCTGAATGTGATGATAAACTCCCTTTCCCGATTAGCGCTGATCCCTCTGCCTCCAAAACAGTTGGCCCTAATGAACATACGGCCCAACAGCTGTAAGCGGTTATACATATGCATGGATATATATATTTATATCCCCCCCCCTCCCTCCTCTCCCCCCCCCCCAGCCCATCCATATATACTGGAGATCACAGCTGTTGCTATTCTTCCTTGCGATGCAGATCAGACGCTCTCTCTCTTTGGAGTCTTACTTGACCTATTTTGCAGGCGCAAGATTTTTTGTGATGATGATTTCCCCAGTTGGTGCTTTTGATTCTGCCTGAAACATCTTGATTGAAGGCAAACAATGGCAGCTCCGGCAGCCGGCAGCGCCCCGCACCCACGCGCCGCCCCGGCCCCGCCAGCCGCCACGCACCCGGGGGACACACACACACACATGAGGGGCCGGGGGGGTCCGGCTGGTGCCCGGTCCATCCCCATCCATCTCCTCGGATGCCCCTTCCCTGCGCCCGTGGGACACGGCTCCGCCACCCGCCCCATCGCCTTGGCCATCCCACCTGGCCCTCGAGGCTTGGGCCACCTCTGTCATCTCTGCCCCCCTCCCCCCCCCCCGGGTTGTCCCCGTCCCACCAGCTGGAAACTCCTCCGCCACCCCAAAAAATCCTTCCCCACGCTGGGGTGGTGACGGGGTGGCAAAAACCTCAACGGCTGCTGCGTCCTGCTCTGAGCACCCCGGGGGTGATGGAGACCTTTGAAGTCCTTTCCCCAGGGACCCCAAACCTCTGCTTTCTGCTCAACACAAGCTTTTGGGGGATGGCAGGGAGCCTCTGCTGGCCCCACAGCTCCCCCCCCTCCTCACCCTTTGGGGTGGGGGTGCCCCAAAGAAGGGCCCCAAAGTTGCCGCATCCCGGGAAGGGAAAGCAGCCTCCCGGGCACACACAAAGCCAGTTCTTGTTTGATGGTTTTTCGGTTGAAACAAAGTCCTTCATCTGGGTTTCTGCAGCAACAGGGAAGTTCTATCCCATCCCATCCCATCCCATCCCATCCCATCCCATCCCATCCCATCCCATCCCATCCCATCCCGTCCCGTCCCGTCCCGTCTGGGCTGGAGGCAGCGAAGCAGCCGGGGGAGCGGGGCAGGAGGGCGGGATGGAGGGCAGGAAGGGAAAAAGCCAAAAATAAGTTTTTGAAGAACTGAGGCGGCAGTTTTCACCTCCCTCCTGGGTCCGGGGCTGCCGCAACCAGGGCAGGGCTCCAACCCCGTCCCCGTCCCTCCGTCCCCAGAGGCGCTGCAGCCAGCGGGGGCAAAATCAGGGGGTGTCAAACACCAGGCATTGGGGTCCCTCTGTGTAAGGAGCACCCTGAGGTGTCCCACCCTGAGGTGTCCCACCCTGAGGTGTCTCACCCCCCAAGTTGTCCCACCTTGCCCAGCCCTGGCGCGGCAGCATCCCCATCACGAGCGTTAAGTTGAAGAGTGAATTATCTTAGAAATATACTTTTCTTAACAAAAAAAAAAAACCCAAAAAACAAACTAAAAACGAGCCGCCAGTGATTCATCCTAGGCAGCGCGTCTCTTCATTTATTCATTATGAGATAATATCCAAATCTGGCTAATTAATATTCCTGCATATTTTCCAAGGGCTGATGAGGTATCTTAAACATCTCGCCGAGATGGGCTTTCATATTTATAAGGTTGATGTTCAAACTTAAATTGATGGTGTCTAAATATACCCCTCATATTTAAGTGACGGCGTTTCACTCCCGGGGTGCAGGGGGGGGGGTTTCCCTGGGCACACGCCCCCAGGGTGAAGCAGGACCCCCAGGGGGGCGCTCAGTGGGTGGGAGAGATGCCCCAAAGGGTTTCCAGGGAGTGATGTTGTGGTGTCCATCCTCCCACAAAGGTCTCTGCTCCCTCTGGTAAGGGGGGACGCGGGGGGGCACTGAGGGTGGCCGTGGGGACAGCAGCACGTTGGGGTGGCAGCAGGTCACAGAGCCGGGCCTGCGGCTTCCTGCCCAAAAAACCCCTTTCCAAGGTTAAAAATAGGGGCTCAGTTGCAAACCCAAAGCCTGGTTTGCATTCGCCCTCGTTAGGTTGATTGCTTATTTACGTGTATGCAAATGGAGGGGGGGGAGGGGGAAGAAAGAGGCAGCGGCTCCTCCACCTGGGGACCCCTCGGGGTGGGGGGGGAAAAGCCTGAACCCCCCCCGGGTAAATCCCTGCCCAGCATCAACCTGGAGGTGAAGCCTCATCCCCTCTGCAGGCATCCATCCATCCGTCCATCCATCCATCCGTCCATCCATCCGTCCATCCATCCATCCATCCGTCCATCCATCCATCCATCCATCCATCCATCCGTCCATCCATCCGTCCATCCATCCGTCCATCTCTCCATCCATCCATCCATCCATCCATCCATCCATCCATCCTCCCATCCATCCATCCATCCGTCCATCCATCCATCCATCCATCCATCCATCCATCCATCCGTCCGTCCATCCATCCATCCATCCATCCATCCATCCATCCATCCATCCATCCTCCCATCCTTCCATCCATCCTTTCCCCCATTCCTCGTGGTGGGGAGGTGACCAGGAGATGACAACCCAACTCTCTGCCCCGTCCCGTCCCGGGGTAGGACTCGGCCTCGCCGTGGCTGGACTCGGTGGTGCCGCGGCTGCGGGAGCTGCTGGTGCTGGAGGACACGGCGGCGCTGCAGATGGAGGTGGGCGTCCTGGCCAGGGACTTCCCCGACGTCCGGTGAGTGGAGGTGGTGGGGCCAGGTGGGACTCCGTGGTCTCGTGGGGACAGGAGTGAGGTGGCACGTGGTCCCCATGGCCAATGTGGTTGGGTGGCACCATCCCAGGTGGGCCTCCATGGTCTTGTGAGGTGGTACGTGGTCACCATGGCCAATGTGGTGGGGTGGCACCATCCCAGGTGAGACTCCATGGTCTCGTGGGGACAGGAGCGAGGTGGCACGTGGTCCCCATGGCCGATGTGGTTGGGTGGCATGGCCAGGTGGGACTGTGTGGTCTTGTGGGGACAGGAGTGAGGTGGCACATGGTCCTCATGACCAATGTGGTTGGGTGGCACCATCCGAGGTGGGACTCCATGGTCTCGTGGGGACAGGAGCGGGGTGGCACGTGGTCCCCATGGCCAGGTGGGGCTCCATGGTCTCGTGAAGTGGCACATGGTCCCCATGGCCAGTGGTGGCCGTAGCCAGGGGAGATGCCACCACCCCGTGGCCACTGTGTGGTGGGATGGAACATCTCGAGAAGGTGCCACCACCCCCTGGGGACGGGCTCGGGGTGGCCGATGGTCCCGGTGGCCACTGTGGTGGGACGGAACCTCTGGAGGAGGTGCCACCAGGACACGGTGTCCCCCGTGGGACCCTCGGGGGGGGGGGGGGAGGGGGGTGACAGGAGGTGACCCCCCCCTCGTCCTTCCCGGCAGCTCCCGCCCCGTCGGGAAGTGGCCGCGGCCAAGTCCCCTCCCTGTCCCCGGGGGGGGGGGGGGGGGGGGGGGGGGGGGGGG
>JAOTQQ010000002.1:24784565-24797576 GCA_026546715.1 Gallinago undulata | reverse complement strand
TCCACCCAGAGCAGGTCCCACAGGAACGTGTCCAGGTGGGGTTTGAATGTCTCCAGAGAAAGAGACTCCACCACCTCTCTGGGCAGCCTCTGCCAGGGCTCTGCCACCCTCACAGCAAAGAAGTTCCTCCTCATTCCTCCTCATGACTGCACAGCTCATGACCACAGTCCATAACAGGACTGGAGGAGGACAGCCTGGGTGACAAACCAAATCCCCTTAGGACAGAGGACTGGGAAGCCTCCACAGGACACAGTCTGCTCCCAGGTGTGGGCTGGGGGCTGCTGGCCCCAGCTCACGTGCTGACCCCCATCTTTCCACTGACTTCCTGCTGATGGCCAGCCCCTCTGCTGTGTCACCCCAAAACACAGCCATTTCACAAAGCCAAGGGAAATGTCTTGGGGAGAGCCAGGAGCTGGCTTCACAGCATCTCCTTACCCCCCAGTGACCACAAAGGGGTTCCCAGGGGCCCCTGCACCCCAACAGCTCTCCCCACCCTCTTCTACTGGGATCTGCAGGGCATCCAGCTATGGATACTGGTGGTAGCGAGGTCCCGAGCCCCTCCTCATCAGCCCTCAGGCTTCACCCACCTTCCAGCAACTTCCTGAGCTGCTTCTCCTTCTTGGCGATCTCATTCAGGAAGAGCTTGGAGTTGAGGTGGCCGATTTTGGGTGGGGGCAGGCTGCCACCTGTACAGTTCTGGGTCCTGTTGGGGACCACGGGCAGAGAGGAAGAGGCGTGAGGGACAAAGCACACTCAGGGAAGGGTCAGAAAGCCCCCAAGCTCCTTCCCGAGCACCCTCCCAGGGCCAAACTCCTTCCCCAGGGAGGCAGCACCGAGGGCAGTGGGGAGATGGCCCTCTCCAATGGGTCAGTCCCTCCCCAGAAGGACTGTCCCCACCAGCCTTGCTGTGGATGTCCTGTCCCAACGTGCACCTCCTGCAGCCCCTGTACCCCCCACATTGCCACCCCAGCTCACCCCAGTTCTGCTAGAACTGGTTTTAACCCTGAGCCCTGGGGGGAAGTAGAAGGAGAGCAGAGTTGGACCGAGCCCTGTGCCCCAACCCGACTGGTCCCACCCTGGTTGGGGTGCTGGGTCCCAGCTCTGCTCTTCCACAAACACACCACCGTTTCCCCTAGACCAAGGGGAGGACTCAACTCCGTGGCCACAGGAGGGGATTTCTCATCCTCCCAGAGAGAGAGGGACACTGAGGCACGGAGCACGCCCCTCCCAGGCCCTGCAGCACCCTTGGCCCTGCTCCTCCTCTGGACATCCTGCTGCTGCTGCCACCCCCACAACCCCCCCAAACCCACCCGCCCCGCTGCGCTTACCTGTCCATTAGGATTTTCACAGACTTGGTGTTCTAGGAGGGGAAGGAGAAGCTCTGGTCAGTAACACCATCTCTGTCCCAGCAGCCACCTCCCCTTTTGGTGTCACCTTCAGTGGCCTCCCCAGGAGAGGACAGGCTGCCCAGGGGTGCCAAGCCCCCTCTCCTCCATCACAAGCTGCCCCAGCCACATCTCTGGCTGAAACACCTTCTCATTCGAGGCCCACACCAAGCCTGTCCTGCTCCTCCTCACCTTCCTTCACTGCTGAACCATCTGGAGGCATCAGCTATTCCTGTCAAGTGTCCCCAGCCCGCTCCCTGCCATGCCCCACACCTCCCCGATGCTCCCTGCACAACCAGGCCTCCCCACAGCCCCCATCCCATCCCCAGCACAGGCAGCTCATCTCACCTTCATGAAGTTGATGTCCTCGGTTTTGTCAAACATGACCTGGACAGAGCTGAGGAGCTTCTTGGCCTCCTGCATGCGCTCGTTGAGGTGGAGGACCTGGGCCGCATTCTCATTGCAGAACTTGGCCTGGGCCTTGTCCAGGATCTCCATGGTCTTCCGCAAGTCCTCATCCAAGATTTGGTGCATCTTCTCATATTGCAGGCGCACCTCGTCCTTCAGCTGGCTCACCTTCTCCTGGGAGAGAGGAGCAGGGTCAGCCCCTCTGTGCCCTCCAACCTCTGCCGTGATGCCCCAGGACACCTGGGTCCTTTCCCCAGTAGGGGTGGGTGTGAGTTGAGAGCTGCACTACAGCTCTGCTCTCCTGCAATGCCCACACAGACCAAACCCTGCCATGAGCTACCATGTGGGACTCCTGCGTGCCAGAGACCCAGCCTCCACTGTGGAGGTCTGGCTAATACAGCAGATCCCCTGGACCCACCTCCTGGGGTCTAGATGGGGATCACCTCCGGACAGTTAATACCCAGCAACAACCTGCCACATCACTGAGAGGGGTGTGCTCCCTTAAAAAACCTTGCCCATCCCCATCCTTGTCCTCCTCCCTGTCCTCCTCCCCACCCCAGGCTTGGGTCACGTTATGCTCCAGAGCCCTTCCTTCCATGCTCTGGGAGGCCAAGGGGCTTTAAGGACCACGAGCTGATCTTGTTTTACCTGTGTCCCAGCAAAACACAGGCTTGCATCTTTTCCACCTCTGGAGTATTTCAGCGGTTTATTTGGGGATCTTCTACCTCCAGACCCTCCCCTCCCATTTGGGATGAAGTGGGTGGCCCGGGGAAGGCTGTGCTGAGCTAAGGGCAGGATGGGACATCTGATATTTAAGGACAGGCTTGTTCCTTGCTCCCCAACTCACTCCAGGACCCATGAAGCTGTAGGGCAGCCCCAAATACATTTAATTCCCCAAAAGGATGACTGTCAAGACTGGAATGGAGACAACAGGTCTGTCCAGCTGCTCCTCCCTTGCATGTTCTCCCTCTTCCCTGCCCTCTCTGCCCCAGGGGCCTGTCCCCACCACACCACGGGGTGATAGTCCCCAGGGCTTGGCTGCAGCAGTGGGGAAGCACCAGTTACCTCGACCAGCCGCTTGTCCGACTCCAGCTTATAGAGCTGCTCTTCGATGTCTTGCTCCCGCTCCTCCAGGCGGTCCTGCTGCTTCATCAGCATCTTCTGCAGAGATGGGAGAGAAGAGCAGCCATCAGAGCCCGGCGGCCACACGCGCCAGGAAGCTTCAGTGCCGCCCGCACCAGCTCTGCCCACGCGGTTCGGAAAGGACAGGGCTTTTTTCCCAGCGGGATGCCATTGTCGAGCTGAAAGCCCACGCATGGCTGGTGGAGGAGGAAACCTCACTAATTCAATGGCCGTGCAGAGGGGCCATGTGGCTTGGGTGCCTTATTGGCTGGGGACCTTGATTTGGGTCCCCTGGATGAGGGCAGCCCCTTGCCAAGCCTGGGGGACCCTCGGGGGGGACACACACACAGAGAGGCTCATCTCCCACTGTGGCAGTACCGTTCCGAGGCCCATCACCCACCGCCGGCAGGCTCCCACGAGACATGGCCGCCCCCCTCACGCCCCCGTCCGCCACGCCAAATCCTTTCTCCCTTCCCCGCCTCCGTGACAAGCCCCAGAGCCAGTGTCAGCGTAATCAGGAGGGACAGACAGAGGAGGAACGGGGCCTCCCCCCACCACGCTGCCAGCCCCCCGGCCCCCACTCCTCGGGGCTGGGCCATCAGCCTAATAACTGGGACGAAACCTTATCCCCAGCAATCCGGGCGAGCTCCTCGCTCCTGCACCCTTCCCCAGCCAGGATGAAACCCAGTACCCACGGGAGAAGGGCTCCGTCCCTGCGAGCAGAGGCAGGGCTTCCCAAAACACCCCTCGAAATCGACTCCAGATTTTCCCCTTCCGCAGTTATCCCTGGGAAAAGCCACCACACCGGTGGGGCGAGAAGGGCTTCGCCCGGCACGGAGACACGGCCTCAGAGACTCTCAACAACAGGGGCGAGATGGGAAGAAACCAGCAGCGAGGATGAATTTCGAGGGGATTATTGCTATTATAAACCGTCGCTCGGGGATTTATAATCAAGTAATTAATTCCTGGACGAGGCGGGAGGGGGAGGGTGGCAGAGGCACTGCCGGGATTAATTGCATTGCAGGGAAAGGCTGTCACCTCCGACTCAATTCGGCAGCAGGAATGCGAAGCTTCCTCCCTCCTGTTGTTTTTCTTAAGGTCTCGGGCACCTCCAGCCTCACTGCTGCCGGGATCCCACCACTAATAATAACGAGGAGCTGAAAATACCCTCAGCTTCCCACTCGCAGCAGCACTCCACACGGGTGCCCAGTGCCCACGTGTGAGCACCCACCCACGCACATGCAGACGGACACACGGACAGCACATCCCCTGACACAGGGTCCGAAGGGCAGCAACAGCGAGGCAGCCCCTCTAGCACGGGGGGGACATTTGCTGGTGCAAACAGAAACACAGGGATGCCCGCAGGCATCCAAGAGCATCGCTGCTGCTGTTTATAAGACCAGATGAAGAGGCGGGAGCATTCATACGGAGAAAAATTTGATGATTATATTAAAAATATCTTTCTTTTTTTTTTTTTTTTCATTGTAAAAAGGTTGATATTTGTGCTGCTGGGTGCTCAGCTGGGGTTTGGGGTCCAGCTCCAGGCAGAGCTGGGGGGTAGGTGGGCAGCAACCCCGGGTGGGCAGCAATCCCAGGTGGGCAGCAACGTGGTCAACACGACCTGCTCTCGAGCACCGCTGGCTGAAAACATGGTTTGCCACAACTCTCTGCGACGGGCCTGGTATGGAGCACAGTGCACCCGGCTCCGGATCCCACCCCAGCATCCACAGGCTGGAATTTCCCCGCTGAAATTGCAGCCCATTGATGGGAAAGCCACCCAACTCCAGGGAAGGAGATGCTTTCCTGCACCCCTGCTTTCGGGATAGAGCCCAGGAGTTAGGGCAGGTCTTGCAGCACAGGCTGAGCTTCTTGCTTTCCAAGCTGGAGAGCCAAAGGACACAGGGAGCCTTCCTTCCCTACACCTCCCTCCCTGCCGGCAGAGACTCTCCATCTCCACCTCCAGCAGTCTGACCCACCTCACACCAGCCCGCCGGGAGAACGGACGAGTCCAGTGAGGCCCCCAGAAGCAGCTGGGACCCCTGGCCCCCTGAAAAATATGGGACGTGATCCAAGGCTCACAGCTTGCCGGGCACAGGGGCCAAATCCTCATCCCACTCTGGCATACGCATCGGGCGCCCAATGTGGAGCCACCCAAAGGCAGCCCCTTTCCCCCCCCCGCAATGCTCTTGGGATGCTCTTGTGGGGAAAAGCAGGGTTTCCCATGGCTGGCAGATGCCAGGCAAGCAGAGAGACCTGCCAGCCCCCCACCCCGGTGTTAGGGACCCCCAAGGGATGGACCAAACAGCCACAGACATGCACAACCCATCGTCCCCTTCTCACCGCCCTGCAGCTGCCGTAGCAGAGCTGCCAACCTTTGTGTTTTGTAACAAACCTCAGGGTGCTCCACTCCTGGAATCATACAATTAGGTGAAATCACAAATATATACATAAATATATATAAATAACTTTTTTATGTATATAAAAGTTAATTTAATAGCCCCTCACAGCTGGCAAAAGTGACCAAAATCTAACCTAAAGCCACAGAAATCAGAGAGAACAGGAGACACGCAGCGTTTTCTTTAAATCTCACATTTGAGCCACTCTCTTGATTTTAGGGCGATTTAAAAACTGTACGTGCCTGGCATTGCAGTGGGATGGGAGGGCTTTTCACCCACGGGAACTGAAACCTTAACAAGACACAAGAGTATGAACTACCCCTTCTGGCACTGAGGGGCGAAATCTCATTGTCTTCACAGCACGGGCTGAATTCCTTAGGTATTTTGAAAAGGAAAATATATCCCTTCCCCTTCCATCCCCTCCCAAATCTGGTATTTCTGAAGTCATGAACTCCTCCTCCTCCTCCAGGATCAGAATTTCTCAGGGTAATTTCTCATATTTCATGCATGACCTCGATGCTGGGAGAACCACAGCTCCCTCAGTACAGGCGCCCTTCCCGGGCTCCGAGCAACTCCATGATCCCAGTTTGTCTGTTCCAAGACGTGCCGCCAGTTTGCAAAAAAGGCCACCAAAAATGCTCTGTATTCCAACACCAGCTGAGAGTGAACTCATCCAATTAATTAATAAATTAATCTGTGGCCGGAGCAAGTGGCTGGTCCACCCTGACTCCGCAGGCCACAGCGAGACGGGGCTAGTTGCTGGCCACCAGTTTATTCTGCTGGAGTTCCATGGAATCCCACCTCTTTTAATGGAAAAAAGCTGGGGGAGGGGGGGAGGGGAGGCTGAGCCCTAAGAGGAGGTTACGGGGGCCCTCTGAAAACATGCCATGGGCATCAAGCCCATGCAGGAGCAGGACTGCCAAAGGTGGAAGGAGAAAGGAATGGAGATTATCCTTTGCTTATTGATCAGAAGCCCCACTGCTGGCGGAGCAGAGTGGGGCAGGGGATGGGGGGACATCTGTCCGGGGACAGGGCTGCCCTGACAGAGCAGAACAGCAAGATTAAATGCCTGGAGCCACAAGACAGAAAGATGGTAATGAAGAGTTTAACATCTCGGACGATACAGGGCTCCTCACCCGAGAGTCATCACAGGGCTCCAGCACCACAGGCATCAGCTGTGAGACACACACGGGTCCAGCTCAGCCAGCCGGGCAACCCCCACTGCAAAGGGGGCCACTGGGGTGTGGGACGGAGCTCACATCCACCCCAAGACCTCCCAGGCAGGGAGAAATCTGCAGGTGAGATGTCTCCCTGGCTTGTCTTAGGCTGGTCTCACCACTGTCCTCTCCCAAAGGACAGGGCTAAGTCTGGGGTCACCGCTGAGCCCCCGATAACAGCAGATTATGGCCCTGCCCCACCTGGAGCCCAGCAGTCCCCTCATCCCCCTTTCAAAGCCTCCAGCAGCAGGTCCTGGGGGGCAGCACTGGGGCAACAAAATCCCATGACATGCCCCAAGGTTTTGCCTGCTGCGAGGATGGTCAGGGTCCCCGTGTGCCTCCCAGGGAGAGCCTGTGGCACCCCTTCCCTGGGGGCTTGAGTGCTCACCAGCCTCTGCCTGAATCCCAGTGGGATCAGGAAGGAGCCTGGCAGCATCAGCAAAGCCCCACGACCCGCCGGGCGGCTCTGGTTTTCAATGAGAGCAGGAGCAGTGAAAAGCCTTACTGTGTTCACGGGGGAAACGAAGCCCTTGGAGCTTTTCTGATGTCTATGCACTATGCATCCTTCAGGGCTGTTCCCCCGGCAAGATCAACCACGTCCCCACGCACCGACCAGTGAGATGCTTGCAGGATGCTAACTGCCCGTAAACTGGGCTGAAACTGGATTTGGAGGGCACTACAGGAGGGCAGGTGGGCAAACCACAAGAGCGCACGGCCCTTGCGTTCCCCTAGGAATCCAGGGGGAGCAGAGCAGAGAGCTGGGCTGCCCCACGGCCTGCCTTTAACCACAGCTGGGACTGGCTCAGGACGGGCGCGCTCCCTCCTCTGCCTCCCTCCTTCCTTCTCCTCCGCACCCGGGCCTTCCCCTCGCCGCCAAATCCCAGCCGCCCAGTGAATAAGGACATTGTTTGCAGCCACCGGAAAGCCAGAACGGAGGGAGCAGCTCGGAGCACGAGGGGGAGGAAGGGCGAGGAGGAGGAGGAAGGTGGAACCGGAGCGAGGAAGCCACGAAGGGCAGATGCCTGCCGCGGGAATGGCTCCAGACACCTGCAGCTCAGCCCAGGGACCGGGATCAAGGGCCCCCATTGAGACCCGCGTCCCGGCACGTTGCTGGAGACGGGCCCGAAGTCACAGTGACTGAATTTTAATGCACCGAAAGCCCTGGACCGAAGAGGCAAGCGCAACCTTTTGCCTCCCTACACCTCCCACTCGCAGGCTTCCTGCTCCCCAGCCCCGCTCCGCCATCAACTGGCCGGTTTTCTGAGAAAAACCCACGCAATGAACTATTCTCATCCCTCCTGAAAGTGTCCCCTCACCTGCAAACACACCGGCACCCTGAGACTGCACAGCTCTGGGACATGGCATCCCAGTGCCCCCCCCACAAACAGGATCTCAAACCACGAGATCCCGCACTGCCCCAGCCCCAGGGGACCATTCCCCGCAGCCCAAACCCCCTGGAGCATCCCTCCCACCCCACCACAGTGTCCTGCTGACCAGACCCGGGCAAAAGCAGCTCTTTCAAACTCCCCACGGCACTGGCAGGAGGCTGATCCGCTTACAGGGACAGGAAGGAAATGTTTTCTGCTTGGGGTTTCATCTTGCACACATTTACAGTAAGCAGCAGGCAGGAGGGGAGGTCTGGGGCCGGAGAAGGAGGTCTCGCCTCCCCCGGCCAGCCCGGAGCACACGCACGCCGCTCCGGGGTTTGGCTTTTCTCACGGTGCTCCCCGCGCAGAGATGGGGCTGGTTTATCCCCGGGCAAGGGAAGGAAGAGGGGAGGGGAACAGCCTCTGGGATATTAATAGCTGCTTTTGCTAGGAAAGGGTGGGAGCAGGCAGCCATACAGTGCACGGGCATCAAAGACCCCCCTTCCTAGCACCAAGGGACCCCCTGAGCACCAGCAGAAAAGGGCTGGAGGGCAAATATTCAGGGCTGGCTTGGGGGAACAGGATGTGGGGTACCCAGTTTTCATGCTGGGGTGGGTGGAGATGCCTCCCTGCTTGTCCTCATCTCCCTGTGAGATGCTGCCTGCTCTCCAAGCCTTCCCCAGCACGCCAGGGAGGAGAAACCATCAGGCTAAGCCCCATGTTCCACCTCTAATGGCTACCATGGAGGCAGAGCCCCATGTTCTATGTCCTATTTCCAGCACCCACTGCAGCATGGGGCACCCCTATACCATGGCTGGCACACAGCAGCGGGACGCTCCCCCCGAGCCATGACCCACAGCTGCTCAGCAGTATTCAGGTCACCCCTCGGCCCTGTGGCACCCCAGAACAGCATGGCCTTGTGCCAGCAGACCCCGGACGGCCATGGGGCTGTGTTGGTGGCCACAGCCCGGGACAGCTCTTCCCCTTGTTTACACCCGGCAGAAAGGAAGAACTTGTTAATAAGGGGAAAATACGAGGCATTGTGTCGCGTGGAGCCAGCAGCAGTATTTCTGGCGGCCAGGAAACGGGGACCTATTCTCTATTGGAAAGCGACCTTCAGAAGGACCTTGAGGATGTTCATGTGCCTCCCCAGGGCCTCTGTGTGCCCCTCTCCTCCCCACTGCCATGGCAAGTTACTCGTGGCCGTGCCCCTCGCACAAATGGGGGGAGGAGGACGGGGGTCTCCGTGCTGCTTTCAGACCCCAACTTCACTCGGTGGCCTGGCTGCCACTGCTGTCACCATCCTCTGAGCTTCAAGGGGAGAAGGGGGAGAAGGGGAATTAAGGAGCAGGGACACGAGGCCAGTGGCTGCAGAAGCACCACTTCTGTGCCAGTAGGTCCCACCTCCTGATACGGGGTGCCCAGTATGGGTGAGATGCACCCCAAAACAGAGGCACCCGAACGTTTTTGCAGCATGTTGGAGGGCAGGAGCGAGGCTGTGCTGATCACGGGCCAGCGTTGGATGAGCTGCCCCCCCTGCAAAGCGCAGCAAGAAGAACTGAAAGCAGGGCAAACCGCCTCCACCAGACCTGGGGCTTGAGACTCACTCACGGCGTGGGGAGAAATGGAAGAAAGGAGCTGAAAAAGCACCAGGAAGATGAATATGGGAGTGGAGGAGCTGGTTTCCACGCCAAGTGTGCAGCCAGGAGAGTCCTGACTGATGCTGCTGGCTCCACAGGACAAAGATGAGCCGTGGTGATGCCCGTACCTTTGGCTGGCACAGCCACCTCTTGCCCTGGATCTGCCAGGAGAGATGGCACCCGGCCGGGGAAAACATGACCCCGCGCTGTGTCCCGGCAGCTCGGGGACAGCAGATGCTTTTGGGTGGTGCAAGAGCAAGATGGAGAGGCCAGCTCTGAGAGCTGCTGGGGCTGTGGCTGCAGGCACCACCAGACCCTCGGGGCAGCGGGGAGCACAAGAAATCGTTTTTCTCCCTGCTGGGAAGGGAGGGAGAGGAGGAGATCCCCACCCAGGCCTGGGCGCAGATGCTGGCCAGCAGCCCTCCCCGGCCAGCTTTCGGGAGGGAGGACAGGACAAGATGCCTTTGCCTGGGAGCAAGAAGAGCCAGGAGGAGTCACAGGGCTCCGTGTTTATGAAGGACAAGGTCCGCATCTTCTCCGCCAGCAGGGATGTGAGGGAAGAGCTCTTTTCCCCTGCTCTTTCAATTTTAGGGGGAAGAATGTCCCGGTCTGGGGCTGCTTATAAATCAGTGCCATCTCTGGCACGGGGCTCCAGCTGCAGGCCCAGCACAAGCCCACTCTGCCCAGAATGACCCAGAACCAAATGCCCTTTGAGCAACCAGCTCCGGAGCACCGACACAAGGGCATTGCCAGGGCACTCCGGGAAAGCGCAGGGGTTTGCGACATCCCAGAAAGTTTCAGACACCCAGACCCCAGCGCCTTGAGCAACCATTTCCAGCCGCTTGGGACCTCAGACTGACACCAACACCTAGAGCACATCTGACCCCGATGACCAACATTGCCTTGCGCTTCCTCCCCACCATGCCAGAAAATGAAATCTGGGCCCTGCAGCTACATCGACTGGGATTCACCAGATTCCACAGTTTTTGGGAGCCTAAGAGATCGTGTACGAAGTCCTGCCCTTTCCGCCTTCGGCGCACTCTGTGCTTGTGGTTTCTCGAAGGTTTCAATCAATTTACATGTACGTTATCGGGGCCCTAACCTCCTTCTCTCCATCTTCTATCTCTGTTTTCAAACATCTTCCCCTTCCCAACCACAGATCCAGATGAAAAATTAAGCCAGTAAAAAGAAAAGCAGTCTCTTTTCAGCTGATCATCTCCCCAAACAGGCTCTCACAAGCACTCTGCCAGCACCAGAGGTGACAGTCTGGGCAGAAATGGGACATCGTTCAGTGCTGAAACTCAGTGGAGTCACAAAATTCTGCTCCTCACACAAGCCCTGTTGCTCTGACATATCATCTGTGAGTCGTTCCTTCCATAACCCCCACAAAAAAAAAATAAACAGGCTTTGGCAACACCCCCAGTCCTGCCTGTTGTCCCAGCCTCATCTAGCTCTGATGAATCCCAAGATCTTCCCAACGTGCTGCAATCCTCCGTGTCCCGGCCAGTCGTCCCCAAACTGTTGGCTGGCGGGATGCCTTGCCTTCAAAAGCAGCCATCCTGCAAAGACCCACTCCCATCGCTTGGCAGCAAACCTACCCCCATCTGCAGCCCCTGCAAAATTGAGAAACCCTCACTCCCTCTTCCAAATAAACATCTTGGATTCAAGATCCAGCTGGCCTGCGTGATCTCAGAGCTTTCTCCCTGCAGGGGTGAAACACAGCCAGCCTCTTCCACCCTTCCTCCCATTGCAGGCTGAGCAGCCTCTCCCCTGCCCAAAGACCTCCCTCCGCTCCGCACCCACCAGGGCTCAGCCCTGCCGCAGGGAGAGCCCAGCTCTGAACAACAGCCCCTTCAGCTTCATAACCCCCCCTAATTTTTAATTTCTGCTCCAAAGGGAGCTCAGCTTGAGGATCTGGATGCACAAGGAGGTTTTTTGGGGAAGCCAGATATCACAGAGGAGGAAAGCAGCTGCAGCGATACCCTCGTGCACCCACATGACCCTGCCATGAGACCATCAATAAGCAAAGGCAATAACCATCAGCATCTCCTTTGGTGACCCAGAGATGAGGGGTCCGGGGGGGGGTGGGCAGCACAAAGCCCCTCTCTGGGCTCAGGGCAGCACTAGAAAGAAAACCCTGCTTTGATTTAAAGGCCACGATTGTATTTTTTTTTTCCTCCCAACTGATCTAGTTAAACTTCCAACTGCTCAAGGCTATTTTAATTTGTACTGGTAAGTTAAATCAACACAAACAAGGGCAGAACAGGTTTATATGCACCTCTATTACTGGTTTGCACCAACTAGAGTGCAGCTAGATTTCTCCAGGCAGCCTTTTTTTTTTTTTTTTCTAATAAAGATAAGGGGGAACGTTTTTTGTGCACCTCCAACTGACAAATGGAGCCTGAAAGTGAGTTGGGAGTCAAAGCCTTGGGAAAGTCAAGGTGACTTATGTACCACCGGGATGGATTCAAAGAGCTTTGCAAAAATGCAGATCAACTAACAAGATTTATAAAACCCGTTAGGGGCTTAGAGGCCGCTTAATTCTCAAAGGTGCCAAGGAAAGTGCCTGACTCGTAGAGGGATGGATGGGGCTTACAGAGGTGGCTATCTCAACCAGAAGGTTGAAAAGAAAAGGGGACCCAATTTCTCTTGGAGACAAGATTTTTAACATGCCGAGATGATGACTCCGAGCCTTGGCTCCTCCATCACTTACTTTAAAGGAAAGGAAACCAAGTCCTGCTGCTGCAGACAACTGCTGCAAACATCTACCCAAAGCCACAGCAGAATCTGCTGCTTCAGCTTGCCAGCGCCAGACACCACCCAGAGGAGTATGAGACTCACTCGGATTCAGCACACAAGCTGGAAAAAATAAAAAAAGGGGGGGAAGAAAAAAAGAAAGAAAAAAAAGAGAGGACTTTGCACTTCTACAGCTCCCCAACGCCTGGCATTTTGCAGGTTGGAAGCACTTGTGGGCAGCCAAGGTGACGTACAGGGAGTCCATCAGCCACTCCGACCACGACCACGACCTGCTGAACGCCGAGGAGCCCTCGGCCACCTTCCCTGCTGGGTTTTCTCTCTCTCCCGTTGTTGGGTTTTTTGGGTTGTTTTTTTTTTTTGCAAGGCGGCTGTTGAGAATCTGAAAGCCCGGATTATAATCTTTATGAATCCCATAGTTAGATCACGCTGAACAGCAGCCCAGCAATACCAGATGTTCAAACAAAGCTGCCAACCGACAGCTGTCTGCAGCTTGCAGCGTGTTTTTACTTTAAAATGCAAAATGATACCAATCTATATTAAAAGAGAGACGTTCGGAGCCTTGCGATAGCAGCTGAAGCCGCGGATATTGCTCTTTCACGCAGGGTGTGGCGGCAGAAGGAAATATCTCAGAAACTACTGCTTAAGCTGGGGGGGGGGGGGGGGGGGGGGGGGGGGGGGGGGGGGGGGGGGGGGGGGGGGGGGGGGGGGGGGGGGGGGGG
>JAOTQQ010000002.1:24769694-24784465 GCA_026546715.1 Gallinago undulata | reverse complement strand
CGCCCCCCCCCCCCCTCAAATCCTGGCCCCTTTCCTAATGGGAAAGAGACTCACGTTACCGCCTGAGTGCCGTGAATGTACCAGTGCGTGTCCAAACAAGCCAGCAAAAAGAAAAATGCAGCATGAACAAACACCGTCTAACGAAGGATGCCAGAACGAATCTGGGCGCTGCACAGCCCGCACCTGGCTCTCAGCGGCGTGGGGAGGACAAAGCCACGCGCGGGGGGGACACAGGGAGCCAGCCCCTGGGGGTGTGGGGTGCGGCGGTACACCCCCCCCCATCCTGTGCCAGTGACCAAACTGGGGGTACAAAGGTCCCTTCTGGCATCGGCGGTGGACGGGGTGGAGAGGCATCTTCCAGGGCTCCCGCCCATCCACCCAGCGTCCTGCCTCGGGTTGTCCTATGTCCCTCTAAAACACACACAGATGCTCCTGCGGCACTGGCCCCACCAGGGAAACTCTGCCCAGGCTCCACGTGCAGCAGGTTTGGAACTTGCATCGCTTTGTACCTTTATTTGTTAGGCTGGCTGGGGCACAAAGCCCTACACCCTGCAACTTTTTTCCGCACGCCCGCAGCTGGGGAAGGGAAGAGCCAGAACTCAGCCTCCCTCTCCGTTCTTCTTCCCTCTGCAAACCCAAGCCACCAGCACCCGCTGCATTTTGAGGGTGGCACGTCCCCAACACGCTGGGCACGGCACGGCACGGTACTTGTGGCTTGCAGGAGTCGCGCAAAGAGGGCTCTGACTTAGTCGAACGTGACGTCCCAAATTCCCCACCAGCCCGCGATCACAGGAAATCTTTGGGACCGGTCCCAAGGCTGCCTCATTGTGCTCCGAGCAGCAACAGCATGAATGAATCACGCTCCTTCAACGTGACACCCAGCTCCCAGCAACGTACTCGGGACCAAAATATTTACATTGCGGGTGAATAAGAACAGGACCAGATCCCCTCCCCAGCCCGGTGACATAAAAAGGCCAACCTGGTCTTGCATCGAGGCAAGCGGGTGGCGGGAGGGGAAGAAAACAGGAGGCAGAGACCAGCCCAAGTGTCTCGCAGCCTGGCTGTGCCCAGCAGTGCCGAACCAGAGCCCTTCTCCCTGGCACAGAAGCCCCGCAGTGGCGAGCACAGAGACCACGATCCCCGTGGCACCACGCTCTCACCGGAGCGCCGCAGCCGGGCAACGTGCGAGGGAGCATTCTGGGACCTGTAGTTTCGCCATCCGCCAGTAAACACCGGCTCGGAATTAAAGAAATGCGAGGCCCCCACGCTGGCAAGGCACCAGCCACGGCTTCTTGTTGGCAGGCACTTGGCCAGTTCCCATGTGTTGCATTAGCCCCTTGCCGAGGAGTGGCCAAGATCCCGCACCCCGCTAGCCCCCCGGCAGCCGAGCTGCGCCCTGCCCTTGCCAAAGTTGATTTTTCTGCGTGAACAGCAGGATGCTCCCAGAGCTCAGGTGCAGCCATGGGCCGTGGGAGATGTCAGCCTTGCTCCTGCCTTGCTGCGAGCCCCTCCAGCTCTGCCCCATGGCACTCCGGAGCAAGACCCCCACAGGCAGCACTCTAAATAGAGCCCAACCCCATCCCTAGAGGGGTCAAATAAAGATGCCACCAAAGCAATCAGAGTCACAGGCAGCAAGAAGCAATGTACTGGCGCAGGGCTTTCAGGCAGGGCAGCACAAGCAGGCAAAGCTCTGCCGAACCGGCACGCTGCCAGGGTTGGGGGCAACCACCTCTCTACTGCATCCCAGCTGGGCACGCAGCTTGCCCCCCGAGCTTTGCCACCACCACCCTGGACTCCAGCGAGGCCAGGGCTGTATTTTGCCCCTTGGGGAGTGTGGCAACCCTCTACTTGCCTGCTGGTCCTCCCCGCTGCAGAGGAAATCACGGCGCCCAGCTGATGTCAGGAGACATCACTTCACACAAAGGCCAGGCTTCCTGGTGGGGAAGGGGTGGGGGAAGGGGAGGAAGGGGAAGAGGAGCCTGGGGCAAAGACAGGAGATGGCATGGCCCCTTCTCCTTTAATAGCCCTTGTTCTTGGGAAAGAGAAGCAACATTCTATTTCCTGGTGCCCTTCGCAGGAGCCCCAGTGTGGCCCTGCCCCACAGAGCCGCCACTGAGCTTACATCCCTTTAAGGATCCACAGAAAAAAGGGACTTAAGTTTATTTTAATTTGCTCCTGCAAATAAATCAATCCCATCTTCATCACCATGGCTGGACTGGGGCTGCTGCTGACTGGGGGAAGTATGCATCAGCAGACCATGGGGGCACAGCCCACTGCCCAGCACCCACCCAGGAGAAAAGCCACCTCTGTGACAAGCTTGAATACCAGCACCCCCAAAACGGGCACAACTCTGCACCCCACCTGACTGGTACTGGTTAATTGATAAAAAACAGGTAACAGCAACATATTCAGGACAAAGTCAAGAGCCATCTTACTAAAGTCCTCGTTTCCCAAGCTCCTCTCCCCAGCGTCGAGCATCTTTACAACATGCAGCACATAACAGCACCCACGGCGTCGAGGTGACCCCCCCTCCTCTGCCTCCCACAGCCCCCAGCTCACCCCCCAGCACCGGGCTGCGCTGCTTGCGCCTTCACCTCGACCGCTCTCCCAAGGGCAAGAGCGCTCTGTACCAGCTGCACGGGGACCTGGGGTGGGGTGGGGGGGTATAGGGGACCTGCAGGATCTGATCAATGTTGATTGAGGGGAGGAATCGCTGACGTTGCAGAGGGCAGCCCGGGAAGGTGGGTTTGGGATGCAGGCACCACCAGGGAATAACCATAAAAAGGAGCAAGCCCCGCCGCTCTCCTTCAACGTGCTGACTTCTGCTCCTAGGAGGAGGCCCGTCATTGGTTTTTAATCTCGCCCGATTACGGGCCAGCCTTTGACATTATTGATCTCAGGCCCCTGAAGTATCATTTATCTTCTAGGTTTGACTCGATGATCGGAGCCCGACAGCTCAGGCCCTGGGCTGGCTCCATCCTCCCGGGGAGTCAGAGGAACCGCTCTGCTCGACTCCAGTCCCACTGATCTGTCCGAGCCGTATTCAAAGCTCCATTTCCACCCCCAAACAAGGCAGCTTTCCCCATATGCCCTCTCCCCGCGCGAGCGCTGTGGAGCGGGGTGTAGCTTGCCCTTGGGAACCCATCAGAGCCTGCAGATCTGCTCTCTGTCATCACGATGCTCCTGTTCAGCAGGGCTGAGCACGTGCTAGAGCAGCCCCAAGGAAGTCCGACGGCAGCCAGACCTGGCATTTCATCTCCTGGACTCAAAAATCCACCTCCTCAGGTCTCCAGCACACCAGCAGTGCTTTATCAAGCCCAACAGACCAAGGTGCCTCCAGCGCCTGCCACTTCCCCCTTTCAGTTTCATTATCCTCTTTTAAAGAGGATGCAGTGGGAGCACAAAGGTTATGGGATGTGCCAAGATCTGCACCAGGAGCGGGGGGGCCACGCCAGCATGCAGGGTACAACCAGAGATGCCATTTCTAGCCGTGACCGCGCTGCCATTTTCTAGATCAGAGGGACCACCAGCAGCAGCCCCTCATCCCCTGGTGAGCAAAGAAACCTGGCTGCTAGCTCAGCTCTGTGGTGGCTTCTCCTCACCTGCTGGCGAGCACGGCCATGCCTTGGAGCCAGCTTGCAGTTTCTGCTTAACCTTCAAAACGTTAACGCCTGCTCCCTCCACCAGGCAGAACAAGAGACGGGCTCCATGGATGCAAAGCAGCCAGCAGGGCCAGGATTCAGGATGCCTGGGATCACCACCCCATGGATAGGTCATACCTGGGACTGCCGCTCCCCAGGTTCCTGCTCCCCTGGTTTCCTCCATCTTCCACCCAGGCTGAGAGGTATTCCCAGCCTCCACCTTTTGGGAAGCACAAGGTTTTCCTCAAACGCCTGTGTCTACAGCTACTGGAGGCAGCATGCCTGTGAAGGTGGTCTTCTTGGATGCCTCCTGTCTCTTTCTCCTGCAAAGCTAGGCCTTGCATTTCGGGAAGGAAGAACACTTTCCAAGAAAGACTCCAGCAGGCGGTTTTAACACATAGAGGAAGGTTTTAGCTTTTGCTCCTCGCCTGGGTATTGTTCATCAGATTGCTGCAAACGCAATGCGGATTAGTACGGTGTGTGCTCACAGATGCTAACGGTAGCCAGAAGGCAACCTTGGGAAGGACCAAGGGAGGAAGCGCCTGGGTGGGGGCAGCAGCTGGGTCCGTGTTTGGCAAGACACCAGCGCCAGCAAAGACAGCCCAAAGTCTCCAGGATCGCTTCCCCACGCTGCCACGGACTTCCCAACTCCCTGATAGGTCTCCCCACTTCTGCTTTTCTCTACTTTAGGGTAACACCAACTCCCCCACCAGCTTTTAGGTTGATGCAGAGATTAAATTGACCTTTCTCTCCTCTGTTGTAAATAAAATGCTACAAAATCCTTGGCTGGAGGAGAGGCCGTGGTTTTACCTGCTGGGCTCACACCTTTGGAAGAGGAGTTTGGCAAGGGGTAGTCTTTGCATGGCACATGAGGGGTTGTTTCCAGTCCCCTGCCTGGATGCCCTGTCGTGCAGGATGCCAGCAGGCAGAGGCAGGAAAATAACCCCCAAATGTGCTCACATTCCCTTGCGGCGGGCAGATCCCATCCCCATCCCCTACAACCAAACCACCTCTGACCCAAACAGGGCTCACCAGGCTTCAGCCACCCAGCTACAACGGAGCAGCCAGGGCAGGAGAGCTGCAGTAATTCCCTCCTGGATCCGGCCACCCCCATCACTAAGGGGCCTAGCACAATACTCGAGGGAAGGGGGAGCACAAACCTACCCCCACCACCACCATCCCCAAAGGGTCTGCGAGGGGGACAGAGACCTCATGGCACATTTATTCCGCTCCATCCATTTGAGAGGCACGCTTCAAGGGGCTTTTTGCTGTCAGAGGCGGGTGCACCAGGACAGGAGGAGAACAAAGGGAGGCACCGGCACCCCCAGCCCTTTGTCTGAGCACAGAGGAGTTCACCTGCAGGGAAAAAACATCTCCCACCGCAGAGCTGGCAGCTCTGCGCGGGTTCGGATGGGGAGAGGGATGCAGCCCCCCCCAGCAGCAAGAGGATAATGAGCAGAAGGATGCGATCACGTTACCCTCTCTCCCCTTGCCACATGCACAAGCCCATTACAGCACACGTCAAACCTCTCCCCCCCCCCCCGACTTTCCAACAACCGCAACCAGCAATAAAACCCATTGCCACAAAAATACCAGCCCACCCCCCAGCGCGATCGATCCGTGTCTGCGTGTGGCCCAGCACCGAACCCCCGAGCTCGGCTCCACCGACCAGGATCGACTGGGAGGGAAGGGGGTGGGAGACTGGTTTCCAGGGGACGGGGTTTTAAAGCCACACAATAACTGGCTCAAATGAGGGCTTGGATTAAGCTGTTATACAGCGAGGGAAAACACTGCCTCCATTAGGATATGAGGGATTTTCTTTCCCTTTCTCCACGGCTCCAGCTCTAGGATGAAGCTTTCAGGTCACCCAGGCAGGGAGAGAATGGGGTGATGCTGAGCACAGGGGGGGCACCCTGCACAGGGAGAGGCGGATGGAGGGAAGAAAGAAAGGGCAGATCAGCCCTCCCCAAGCCCTGGATCATACAGTCGGCTGGTCTGACAACATTTACTCATATTTCAGAGAGACACAGCCATCCGGAACGTCACTCCCTGCCAACTGCCTCATCTGGAGCCATCCCTAGCTCGGCTCTTCCCAGCCTGCTCCGGAGATGGCCCCCCCTCCCCTCCCTCCTGAGCATCCACACACCGAGGATTTGAGAAAGGACAGGTAGGGAAAAGAGAAGAAACAGAGAAATGAAATTGATTAATGTTTAAATTTTTTTTCTTTTTTTCTTTTTTTTTTTGTTACAGTAGATCATCCCAGCAGACAGATGACTTGGGAGTTTGTGTTAGGCAGCCGGCACTGCTGCGGAGTGGCAGGGCGCTGCTCTGAGCCGGCAACTTCGCTCATGTTACTGTCACAAGTGAATCACAAGACAGGAGAGGGACAACGGCGATCCCCTGGCAAGAGCAGGCCAAAGCTGTCGTTATCAGAAAGGATTCAGGACTGGGAACCTCTTCAGCAAGTTCATCTGGGGGACATATGTAAAAACTCTCGCGTGCATCCAGTTTCATGCCTGTAAATAACCGTCCCTCCCTCTGTATTTGGGACCAGGCATCTCTTCCTCCCATTCCCAAGCGAGCTGGCTGTCATCCTCCTGTGTAAAGGAGGGGTGCTGCCTCTATCTGTCCTTCTTCCACAGAGCCAAGGGAAGTGGAGGACATCCCTCCCTCGTCCTGCACGCTCCCCATCTCCCTGCTGCCCTCCCCACACGGCATCAGCCCTGTCTTCTCTACCAGCAAACAGAGGTTCAACCCAGAAAATTGGCTACCACCACAAGCAAGCTCAGCAGCTCCAACTCCTCCAAGACATCCCCCTTACTCCAACAAAACCAACATCTCCTGAGCCTACAGGCTGCTGATAAATGCAGAAAGTTGACAAAGTCACCAGAAACTAGCCCAGATCCATAGCATTTTTTTTTTTATTATTTTTTTTTAAAGAAAAAAAGCCAGACCAGATTCTGCCCCGGAGCCTGCGTGGCAAAGCAGAATCCGGCTCCAAGTGTTTATTTATAAATCCGTACATACATGTACATTTGAATTCTGACAGAATTAATTCCGGCATCCAGCTAATTCAAAGCATTCCTCCCCCATCACACTACTGTTGCAGGCCAGCCCAGCACAGAAGCTGATTATAAAATGCTGCACTAGCCAGGCATTTCTGCAAAGGCTTGTGCTATTGAGCATTCAGTCTTTCCTTGCTTGGCTATTTCATTGTTTCGGTGTCGATCCCTCCTCTCTTGCCCTGTGTTTCCTGGTTACTTTTGTCCCTGCTCTGGAAGCACTGCTGCTCTCAGCCCCGTTTCAGTGTCAGATTGAAAAAAAAAAAGAAGAAAAAAAAAACAAACCCAAAACAATTACATGAAATTAAAGAGAAGAAAAGAAAAAAAAAATTACCACTGCATACCAAGATTTCCAGTAAACAGATAGGTAATGAGGAAAAAATAGGCCAATGTGCTGCAAGGCAAGCTGCAGACAGATCTAGGGATAGAAAACCCGCTGCCTCCCTCCAAAGCACAGCTAAGAAATCCCTGTGTGGTCACACGCTGTCCTCTGGAGCAGAGAGGAGAGAGGTCAGGGCAGCCAGCACTGTAAGAGCCTCTTTATTCTTGGGCAGTTGCACGAATCTGATCGCTTGTGCCCTTTGTGAGACATGGAAATCTGCCTTCTCCTCCCACCCCCTTCCCCCCCTGCCCCCCTTCTTCAGCTCCCCCCTGGCTCACATGGGGACTGAGGCAACTCCTGGGCTCCAGAGGCAAAGACCGGAGCAGCGGAGAGGCTGTGGACCTCCCTCCAGCAGGACCAGGCTCAGCCGAGCATGAGAGAGAGCTGGAGGACATTGTTTTGCTGGAGCGAGGGGAAGGGAGGAGAAGGGAAGGATGAGTCCTGGGACTGGTGTGTTCCTCGAAGGGCTCACCTTGCTCCCATGTGGGAGGCACCAGGCTGAGGGGTGATGGAAAAGTCCAGGGTGTTAACACTGCAGCGCCACATCTTTCCTACTTTTTCCTCTCCATGGTGTTCACAGGCTGGAGGAGAGCTGCAGGCTCCACACCTCCATGCCAGCAGCCACACCACACATCAAGATCACAGCTTGGATTTAGATTAAACGAGGGTCTGGGATGAGTTTATTATGCCCTTGTCACCAGCCAAAGCTGGGTTTATACCTCCCGATTCACAGACTGGACCAGGACATCCCCATCTCAGGGGCTCATTCAAAGCCACCACTGAGGGAGAGGTTGAAGGTGGAAAGCTGTCTGGCACGGGTGGGCAAGGCTGTGCCTAGACTTCCCCACCAGCAAAGTGGAGCTAACCCCTATGTACCCCATAGCCTGGGCTATCATTTGTTGCTGTTCCTTGTGAAGGAACCTCAAGGTCCTCAGATAAACCTCTCTTTCCCTCTCCTCCTTCCATCTAACCTTTACCAGCGTCTGTCTGCACAGCATTTTCCCCGAGAGAAGAGAGCAGTCTCCACCACAGCCCCTGTCCTACTCCTTCACGAAAGCTTCCATGCCAGCCTCCTCCCTCCCACCCAAACCCATCAGGCTGCCTCCCTGCATTCTCCATCTCTGCTGTCACTTCTCAGATTGACTCTACACAGAAGATTTGCAGCTGCGGGTCTAGAGCAAGCAACTGCTGGCAACCTGAAGGGCTAAGGGCAAGGAAAATTCTCAAGCTTAGCAAGAAAGCAACGGAGAAAAGCCCTTAATCCAAACCCCGGGGAGGCAGGAGACTGTCCCAGTTCAGCCAAAGATCTGGGACCGCCAGGATACCCGCCGCTGCTTGGTCAGCAAACCCAGATGGGTTTGCAGCAGGATGCTACGGGCTGAACTGAAATCCCCCGCTGCCCCTGACAACACAGCACAGCAAAGCCTGACAGATCGGTGGTGGCAAACGGCACGGAGCTAGAAAGTGAGGCTAGGTGGGTGCTGGGATTTCTGCCACTGCCCAAGGCCCTAGAAGTCATTACTCATCACGGCAGCTTGACCAACTGACAGCATCCCAGGGCACAATGATCAGTCACATTTAGGAGCCTGGCACTGGACACGAGGCCCCTGGGCAGGAACCAGGGCATGGGCAAAGCCGGTGGAGGGAGAGACATGGGGGTAGGCTGACTGGGGAGGAAGAAGAGGCTGGTGGTTCAGCTCTGGGGTGCTGGTGGAGGCTCAGATGGAGGGCACGGGGAGAACCTGCATAGGACCTACTGCCAAAGTCATCTGTGGACCAGGTATGTTCAAAGAGTGCTGTGGGGAATGCCTGCCAGGCACCAGCCCACACCATCTACAGTCACAAGAGCTAAATGAATGCTCCAGCACTTGGGCACTTGCGCTCACAATGCCTGCGTGCCGCGCTCTTCATAAACAAGTCATCTGGAAAATAAGTAAGCCTGCAAAAATCCAGCCCATCACAAGTTACCAAACCTGTTTCAGAGTAAAACAACCTCCAGCAGCTCAGGTCAGGAGCCTGGTGGTGGAGGCGACCCCAGCCTCCCCAGCACTGGGGCTCCGTAGGTCCCAGCAAGGAAGGCAGCGGATACAACGTGGGACTCCTTTCAAACAGGAAAGTGTCTCTGGTGTCAGAGCCAAAAAAAAGCTGGTGGGATTTTCCCTCTAGAGACCTAGAGCTTTTGAACTTCAGAAGCAATCAGCCTGGGCAGGTAGGAAAAGCACACGGACCATCTCTACACTGGGGCTGGTGGCCAGAGCTGGCAGAGGACCAGAGTTCCTGGTACGGACTTGGGATTCATCCCTTCCTGTGCTCCTACCAAGCGTTGAGCTCTCCTCTCTTCCATACTCAAGAAAGCACCTGAGCTGGGCTTCTCTGGGGGCCTGCCAAGAAAGCAAGCTCAAACCCACCAAGGAGCAGACAGACTCAACAGCCCTGTCCCTGTCTGTCCCCCTGGATTTGCTGAATGGGCACTTCTCCTACACGCCTGCAGAAGGATCCCCAAGGTTTTCCCCACAGCTCTCAGCACCACAACGCACTTCCTCCCTCCTAGTGTTCTAAACCACCAGAGATCTTCAGAATGCAGAGGGATTTTTCTCCCAATTTCCCAAAAAGGCACTGCAAGCTAGGTCAGAAAGAAATCTACCTCCATGCCCTGAAACAAAACAGAAGCAGAGCCTCTACCCAAGTCCCTTCCCACTGGTGGCACCTCCACTGAGGACAGGCAGCTGGGACATCCCCAAGCAAGCTCTGATGTACCCAGCCTCAAATCAACCACATCCCATAGAAAGATGGGACAAACATGGTAATGCCCGACAGCGAGTCCCTTTTTCTCGCTGCTGCCTTCTGACCTGTGCTTCAGTCCTGGCAGTGTATTTTTCCCCCATTTTGGACAAAGTAAATAAAAAAGGCAACATATCAACCTCATGCTAGAGCAACTTTCTTTTTCAGCCCTGGAAGGAGGTTCCCCCATGCCGGGGAGATGGCAGGTTCCTCCATGCAGGCAGGAGGCACGTGGCTGGGGCAGCAAAGGCAAAGACGGAAGAAAAAAAAAAAAAAAAAGTTTCGTTTTGAGACCTTGACACAAGCAGAACGACAAGAAGCAAAGAAAAGAGGGTGCGTTGCTGGCTTTTTTTTTTTTCCCCTCTCCTCTTTAAGCGCTACAAAAACAGGAAACAAAGGAGAAAACATCTCACAGGGGGGAAGGGGAGGTAAGTGCTTTATACGCCCACGAAAGAAAGATTAACCACATATTTTATTTACTGTTTGTATTACGGTTGCACCGTGGAGTTCAACCGATTCCGAGCCAGGGCTCTGCGGGTTTGTGCAGCACCTAATGCTGAGCATCCCCCTGCATCCCCCAAACCCACCAAGAATGCACCCCCGCTCCGAGCCAGCCCTCCGCAGACACCCTCCTTCCTCCCGCAGACACTCGCCTCCGGCCTCTTTTCGCCCAGCACGAGCTCTCCTTGCCCTAATTGCCATCTCACAGCTGAGAAAGCACCAGTGCTGGCCCCCAAGGAGTTTTGAGCCCCTTTTCCCCTCCGAGTCGGAGCGTAACCAGGGGGTAAGACGCCCTCCGAGAGGAGCCGGCAGCAGAGCCAGAGGAATAAATGCTAACAAAGGTGAGTTTATGGGGAGCGTGTTTGCAGGTTTCCATCCTTCCTCCAGGCAAAAGGGGGCCACCCCCGCCACACTAGGTCAATGTCGCACCCACACACACACGCTTCCAAGTCCCCCGCACCACCGGCAGGGCTCTGAAGCCTCCAAACTTTGACTCATTTCTCAATTAACAGTTTCCCAAACGCCAGCCACACATGGAACAAAACTCTCATGACGGGGCCTCCCCCGGACCTCCCAACCCCGGCGTTACTCATCCACCCCCCAGTCCTCCTTCCCCGGGATGCTCCGGGCACTGTTCACTGCCACGGGGTGAGCAAGCAGCCAGGAATCCCGGGCACAGTTCCCGCAGGCAGGAAGCCGTCACCGGCTGAGCGCACGGCACCCCAATTTGGGAGCCACCGTGGCCACCTTCCTTGCTGGCTGGCAAGGGGCAGCTTTCAGGCAGAGACCTGCCCAAGGGCCAGCAACCTGCCAGGCGTTTTTCCTTGGGGCTCTTCCCTACTCCAGCCAGTTCATGGAGGAACTGCTTCAACTGCAGGGGGGATCCTTCGGGCATGTTGTCCCCCAGCTTCGGGCCGTCCTCCATTGCCCCAGCCTCCGAGCACCCAACCGAGCCACGCGCCCAGCGGGAAGAGACAAGCTTATCACGGCAGAGAAAGGAAATTAAGATAAGGCAGGTACCGAGGGATTTGGCCAAGGTCACAAAACAAGTCTGCGGCCCTACGATACAGCCGTCTGACGCGTTCGGCGTCTTGGCCACACATCCTAAAATTTCACACCAGGCCCCAAAAAAATCCAGCCTAGCTGGTGGCAGCCCCCTGCCAGGTCATTAGCAGCGAGCATCCACAAGGAGCAGCGAGCATCCAGCCCTAACAACAGCAGCGACAACAACAAAAAAAAAAAAACCACCAAAAAGCCCCACGCAGCAAGAGCGGGAATAGATGAGATCAAAGTGTCCTGGAAAAGGACCTGGAAAAATAGTTTTGGTCCCTGGCGAAGGCTCCTGGGAAAGGCACACACCAGCCCCGTCCCAGCCCTGCGCAGCCCTCCCGGGGTGGCTCCCCACCCTGGCAGAGGGAGACCAAAATGACTCCCTATAAATAGAAGCAGAAAAGCGCTTCTCCAAAAGCCTGGCTGGGTCTTTCCCCTTCCAGCGCGTGTGGCAGAGCCGCTGGCACCTCCGTGGAGGTCTCTGGTTTTCCCCAAAAAAACCTGGAGAGGAAAATAACCTTCCTGTGAGCTCAGGCTGGCTCCTCTCCGCACAGAGCCATCCCCCCCGCTCCCAGGCCTGGCCATCCAATTGGAAAGTAATTATACTGCAATTTTTATTTATGACTTTTCTTTTTTTTTTTATTGCTAAATGGTGACTCATTTTGGCAACATTAAAATACACAGGAAATCATCCCCATTTTACAGTAATCACCATTCAATTCATTGTTAAATATTTATTCGGCGGACAAGCGCCGGGGCTCTTTCGAAGGGTCGGAGAGGGAGCAGAGGGGCAGCCCTGGGAGGGGCAAAAGGAGGGGGAAAGTGGTGGTGGGGTCATGGCCGGGCTGCCCACAAGGTTGTTAAATGCCCACCACAAACTTTGGGCTGGGAAGCCGGGGGTGAAAGCTCCCGCCAGATGGTCTGGCCAGGAGGGAAATATAGACTCGCTTTCCCTCGAATCCAGCGCTACGCCCCATGCTGCTTTGGGGAGAGAGGGAGGGGGGGCAGCTCTATAACCCTTATTAAACCCCACATTATTTGGACAAACCCCACGTGTAAATGCCCCCCCAGCGAGGAGCTGTGGGTCTCCGACATGAGGTGGGGACGGGGGTGGCAGCCCCGGCAGGAGGCGGTGGGAAGAGCTGGCAGTTTGACATTCACAGGCCTTACAATGGAGGGGGGTTCCGCATCTGCGGCCGCTTTGTGTCCCCCAAGTGGGGGTGGAAGCCCCATTTCGGGGTGACTCCACCTCAGAGGCTGGTGGGCTGCTCTGCCTCCCCCCCAAATGGCTGCACACCCCAGCAGGAACCAGGGGGATAACCCCTCCAAACCCCCCAGACCAGCACCTTGACCCTTCCCCGCGCAGCCCAGACCCCAGTGGCTGTGGGTCCTGTGGCTGAACGGCTCCAAATACTCCCGGTGCAGACCCCCCTTCCCTGTGGAACCCCCACACACCCCACCCCCGGTGCCCACGGGCTCCGCCACCGCTCGGCTGGAGCGGCCACCTAACATGTCCGCCGTGAGGGGACCGGGCGGAGGAGAAGGAGGAGCAGCGCTGGGGTGGGTTTTGCGTAGGCCCTACACAAACGCCGGCCTTTGGGGAAGGAAGAGGGGTGGCTGAGGAGAAGCCACCAGACAAACCCCCACCCCACCACCACCACCCCCACCCCGTCCCCCTCTCCGCGAAGGTCCGACTCACCCTGATCTCATTGCGGCGGATCTCCACGTCGCAGACCGAGTGTCCCTGGTGGGCCCCGCTGTAGTAGCAGCAGAACTGGCAGACGGCCACCTGCTCGGCCTCGCAGTGGTAGAGGCGGTAGGCGTTGTGCTGGGGGCAACTCCAGGCCCTCACGTCCTCCGCCTCCACCAGGAGATGGCCCCGGGCGGTGGAAGGTTGCTGGAGGTGGGTCTGGACGTGGGACTGGCAACAGGGGGCTTCGCACCTCAGGCAGATCTTCTGGGCGGGCAGCGGCGGGCCCCGGCGGCAAAAGACGCAGTGCAAGACGGCGGGGGGCTTCTCCAGGTTGAGGGAGTTGAACTTCTCCACGATGTTGGTGAGCTTCAGGTTCTTCTCCAGGTTGGGTTTCTGGTTGTAGGCCTGGTTGCACTCCGGGCAGCGCACCAAGCCCGACTCCTTGGCCCAGGCCTCCCCGATGCAGCCCCGGCAGAAGTTGTGCTTGCAGGGCAGCTGGACCGGCTCCACGAAGACGTGCAGGCAAATGGGGCAGATGAGCTCCTCTTCGAAGCAGTTCTTCCAATTCTCGGCCATCTCTGCCGGGCAGCCTCTGGCGACGGTTTTCCACACACCACCACCAACCACCCCCACCACCACCCTTCTCCTCCTCCTCCTCTTGGGTCGCTCAGTGAGGTCTAAGGGTGGACGCCGGGGTCTGTCCTCCCTGCAAAAGGGGGGGGGGAAGCCAAAGAAGGAAGGGGTGGTGGTGAATGGATGAGGGGGGGTCCCCGTCCCCAGTCGTCGCCCCCAACTCACCCCGTAAATCATCAACCCCAGATAAACCCCAGCTGATCTTAAAAACCCCGACGAAACCCCAGGGCAGCACTCTAGGAAATCGCCAGCCGGAAAACGCGACAGCCCCGCCGCTTCGTTAAAAAAAAAAAAATTAAATAAAAATAATAAAATAAATAAATAAAGCAAAACAAACGATTAAAAAAAAAAAACCCCAAAACCCAAACCACCCCGATATTCTAGGATTTACAGCCCAAAAGTCTCAACCACCCCTAAAAAGCCGTTTGTTTGTTTCCTCCTTTTCTTTTTTTTTTTTTTTAAAACCCCAGAAGGTGAATCGCAACTTACCAAAGGTTGAAAAAAATCCATACAAAATCCAGCAGCGGAGTCCAAGTTCCATATAAAGCTCCTAAATTTAGCGCTCCGGATCGGATTTTTCTCTTCTTAGGTTTGCCACTGACATTCAATATTTTAAAGGGACTTTTGTCCCCCCCCCAGCCGCCACCGCCACCACCGCCACCAACCTGGCGAACAGCTGAGAGCACCGACTGGCTGGATTTCTCCTCCCTCTCCCCCTGATGGGAGTTGGGAATGGGGAGGCTTTTAAAGGAAACAGATCAAAGGGGTTAAGCTCCAAAATGGGAAAAGAAGGAAGCTTTTTTTAAAAAAAAAAAAATTAAAAAAAAAAATAATAATCGCGACGATGACGATGGCAAAAAAGCAAATTCTCTCCGCGGCCCCCGAGATTTGCTTCTAACCCGGCGGAGCAGCAGAGAAAAAAAGGAAGAGGAAAAAAAAAAAAAAAAAAGAAAAGAGAAAAAAAAAAAAAGACAAGACAGGAAAAAAAAAAAAAAAAAAAAAAAAAACCCAAACCCAAAACCCCAAAA
>JAOTQQ010000002.1:24743150-24755473 GCA_026546715.1 Gallinago undulata | reverse complement strand
CAAGGCGGAACAGGGGAGGGGAAGGGGGTGCCCAGGCAGCCGTGGGGCGGAGCGGGAGGCAGGGGGGTCTCCCCCCCCCCCCCCTCCCCGAGTCGCCGGCAGAGAAAGACACCGACAATTCTGCAAATACGTTTAATGCACTTAGAATACACGGGAGGAAAAAAAAACAAACAAAACCAAACAAAAAAACGTTTAGTGATTCACAAAAATATTACAAAAAGTCACGTGCAGGCGAAACACACCCAGCACCGCAATAACAATGTAAGAATTTACATTAGAAACTAATATAAAATATTTAAAAACCTCTGCTAGTTTAGCTTTCCATTTGTTTTTGTTTTTTTTTTTGTCTTTTATTTAAAAAAAAACAAACAATAAAAGGAGGAGGAGGGGAGGGGGAAGAAAGGCCATCTACAAGGTATGGATTCACCGGCTGCAGAAAGAGGGGGGGGGATCCTTCCAGCCCGGCGGGCAGCCCCACACACGCACACACTCGCACACACACGCACACGCAGGGGTGAACTACAGAAAGGTTCACCTCCAAGGGCAGCCCCAGCCTCAGGGTTCCCCTGTGGTCCCTGTCCCTCCAGGGGTCATCGTCCCCCCCCTGCCAGCACCCCCTTTGCTCGGGGTTTTTGGAGAAACACAATACAAGTTGTGCCCTCCCCTGCCAGCGGGAAAACCTCCATCCCTTTTGAAAAAAAAACCCCGAAAAGCCGGCGTTGTCCAACCTGGGCTGGATGAGAGAAGGGTTTTGAACGACTGAGCTTGGGTTTGGAGGGTTCCCGTGGCCAAACACGGAGTAGAGAATCATGGAATCACAGAATTGTCCGGGTTGGAAGGGACCTTTCGGATCATCGAGTCCAACCATCAACCTCACTCTGATAGAACCCATCACTAACCCATGGCTCTAAGCTCTATGGCAACCCGGCTTTGAAATACCCCTGTAAATACCCTTTCAAGCACCAGGAACTCCAGGGCTGGATGGATGTAAGGACCATCCCAGCACCGGGGGCATCGGTACAACCCCCCCCCCGCCATCACCGTGGGATGCTGTCTGCTCCCAGAGGGCTGCAAATTGCCTCTTTGGGGAAAGCCAAAACCCGAGAACAAAAGGGCCCCCCCAGCCCAAGATCAGTCACTGCCAGGGTGGACACGGCCACTCACACCCCCCTCCCCTTCCTCTGCCCCCCCTGTCCTGGGGGGGGGTCTCGCAGCTGCAGGAACAGCACGGGGGGCTTCGTCCCCGGCACCACACCGTCCCTCCATCCCCCAGGCCCCTGTTTCTGTAGGACTTACCGCACACGGCGACGGCCGGGTCCCTCCCACCCCGGCTGGTGCCGCGGAGGGTTTCCGGAGCCGCACTTTCGCTGCAGTTGGGCCCCAGGGAAAGGAACAAAGGAGCCATTTTCATCTCCAGCCTCGCCGGGAGCGGAGGGAGAGGGCGAGAGAAAAGAGCAGTGTTTGCAAAACACAACAATCGGCAGGAAATTTTCCTCCGGCTTTTTTTGAGGTTGGGATTTTTTTTTTTTTAAAATTTTTTTTTTCCTTTTTTTCTTTCTCTCTCTCTTCCCCTTTTAAAAGAGGGGAGACCCAGCATCAGGACGGTTCAAACCCACCGTCCATCCCCACCTGCCACGTGCGCCCCTTCCTGGGCTCATCTTCCTCTCCCGACATCACAGCCCTCCCCGTCAAACAGGGAACGAACCCCGCGGCCTTTTGGCCAGGGAAAGGGAAGGGGCTGCCTCCACGGCAGGCTAGACATGTCCTTCCTGAACTGATGTGCCCCCTGTGATGGTTTTACGGTCCGTCAGCCATTTTTCAGGGGGAAGAGCATCGCGGCGGAGACGAAGAGGTGGGGAGGCACGATACGCGGCAGGTTCACTGCCCGAGAAAGATGGGGCCGGGTTTAAAACTCATTTGCGACCTCGGGCTTATTCTCCATTTGAAATTTTGGACTCGTGTCGAACACAACGTTTTGGTTGTGATTTTTTTTAAAAAAAAAAAAAAAAGAGAACAAGCAGACACCGCACTACAGAAAAAAACCAAAAAGTTATAAAAATAGTAAGTTACTACCGCGCTCGTTAAAAACTGCCGTGGTCCCCGAGAGCTAAACCCAGCTCCAAAATCTTGGGAGGGGAACCCCCACCATCAACCGTGTGTTTTGGGATTGTTTCGGATCCGGCCCGGCGGGGAGGGCTGGTGTTCATGGACAGGGAGAGATGGACAGACAGGGAGAGATGGACAGACAGGGACTCCTGGCCGCTCGCAGCTTCACTCCCGGGGAGAATTAAGGCACAAAAGACACTCTGAGCAGAGGGCAGTTACGCAGAGGAGCAAGTCTCTGGGAGGTGGAGGGCTGAAGCCCAGGATTTCATCCAGCAGAGCCACAGGGTGGGTGGCCGTGCCCTGGGCTAGGGGAAAATGGGACATGAAGGTCTAAGGGTTTTCCTCCAGGCTGAAGATCTGCAGATCTCATCTCCCCACCTGGCAGGATGCTGCCCCTGCCCGATACCATCCGGCAAAGCGGGTGATGGACTCTGGATGGCTACCCAGGAGGAGGTAGGAGAGATGAGCCACCCAGCAGCCACCATCCCACGCTGACCCGTCGCCTCACCCAGCGCCCTGCGAAGCACACGGTCAGCCAAACATTTCCCAGTGAAGGTTCTTGTGAGGAGCTGGAGGGACATTTCATGAAGGGAAAGCCCGCTGGGTGACCAGCCTGGAGGTTCTCACGAGGGCCAGCTAATTAAAATAACAAATGAGGCTGAAGCAGCCATGATGCCACTCCCCATCTTTGACTCAACCTCAGATGCATCCATTTGCAGCCTCCACCATCAGCCCAGAGGGTGAGCACGCAGTGAGATGAGCCGTTCACACCCATGCAGGACCTCAGTGGGTTCTAGCATGGAAATGAGGACTTGCCTACAGGGCCCTCAGTGGGTCCTAGCATGGGTGAGGACTTGCCTACAGGGCCCTCAGTGGGTCCTAGCGTGGATGAGGACTTGCCTGCAGGGATCTTGGTGGCTCCTACCATGAATGAGGACTTGCCTGCAGGGACCCCAGTGGGTCCTAGCATGGAAATGAGGACTTGCCTGCTGTGCTGAGGCCCTGATGATTCTCGCTTTGGTTTTTACCTCCCCTGCACCCGTGTCAGCTCCCCTTGCAGCATAAGGACCAGCCCGAGCGGTGGGCTGGCAGCGGAGGGAGGCTGCTGACCTGCTCCCCCACCACGCAACCTCTCCCCAGCAACCTGCCCCTTCCAAGCCAAGCCTCCCTTTCACTGTTTACTTTTGAAAAGCTACGTCCCCTAAATATTTCTACGGGTCGCAGATGAAAAACAACACAACCCCCACCTCCTTCAAAGACCATTTGATGACCCGATGGTGTCATTTCAAACGCCATCCAAGAGCAACTGCATATTTGAAGTGAAGAGCTTAGGAATATCTTTTCAAATCACTGTTGGCAAACCTATGTACAGTGAAACCAATACATCACCATCCTCAAAGACATTATACACAGCAGGCACCACCGATCTAAGCCACTGAAAATATCACTGTAGGTCACACCAGCTACAAGACTGACTGCTCTGCTCAGATTGTATCCCACATATTTTAATACTGAAACTATATAGATATATAAAAGTTCCTTTTCTCCTGATTTTAATCACAAGTCGAGAGGGAGAGTAGTCCTGGGTTTGGGACTTGCTCTTGTTTCAGAACTGCTGTCACGTGTTGGATTTTCATGGCATTGTGGGTCTGCCATAAGGCTCTTCATCTTTGGAAATATCCCTATTGACCTGCATCGCAAGATTTCTTCAGGAGGGAGAAAAAAACACCCTACTTGCTGCTTCATTTCCACCCAGATCACTCTCTTTAGCCAACACAAGCCTCACGGTTTTTGGTTTCACACGATCCTGATTCATACTTTCTACACAATCTACAAAAAACCCAGCACCACCCTTTAGGAACCCCTCCCGGACTGACAATGGGACCGGGATCCCACCATCTCAGCAGGTTTGGGCTAGAAAAATACCGCGGCGCTTATTTAAGACCGATGCATTTCCCCTTTTCAAACTACTTGCTCACTGAGACACAAAGGCTTCTTTTCCATTTCCTACAGACGCAGGCATGTCCTCCTTCCCCACCATGAAAACATCCACACTCGGGACCTCGTTCACTCGCCAATGAACAAAGCCTTTGGCTTATTGCGTGGCCCCAAGCTCGATGTGAGCGAGGGGAGGGAGGTCCTGGGGGTGTTCAGCTCCTCACCATACCCAGTGACACCCAACCTTCTTATTCTCAGACAACTCTGGAGAGGCAGCGACATGACCTTGGAGCTTAAGGGATGACTTTCACCCGTTCTTCTCTGTTGGTCTAACAATATGACAAGAGATTTCTATTTTAGCAGTTATTTGCTTGATATTTTCCCCCTTAACTAAATAGGAAGATTTCACTTCCTTCCCTTCAAACCTTCCCCTCAATTGTTATCTGGCTACCAGCAAAGAGCCGGGAGAAAGTCTCTCAGAAAGAGAGATTTCTGGCACGCCACCTGTTCCTAACTCAAATACACACAACTATATATAAATACATGACACGGAACAAAAATACACACACACACACACACATATACAAGGATACCAAGGGTGGGTTTTCAAATGCATTCAGCTCGCTCCCTCTGAAGTCAATGAAAACCCAACGCAGAGCGTCTGAGGAGAGTAAATATGGTGAGGAAAACACACACGTACGAAAGGCAGCCCTGGAGCACCAGCCAGCTCAGAGGAGGCGCCTTCCCCGCGTTCGGCACCGCGTCCCCGCTGGGAAGACCCAAAGAGTTCATAGGGCAGGAGGTCCTAAGCTTTCCAGATGTGTGTCAGAGCCCAGAGAGGGTCTGACGGACTTCTCTCTGCCCCGTGCTGATCTCTGCAGGAACAGCAACAATTGACCTTCCGAACGTCCCTTTCTCCACCAAGATGGGGATTTTAAGCTCCTTTTAATGAGAGCTAGCATCTGGAAACAAGGCAGAGCAGCCGGCGTCGTGGCAGCGGGCCAGCCCTGCCACGGGCACCCCCAGCAAGCTCGGACAAGAGCAGTCCACGGGCTACTGCTGGCGGGTGGCTTTGGGACAAAACTGCGGTCACTGCCCCTTGCCTTTCTCCCGACTGCCACGATCGTCTTGTTTGTTCATTATCTTGTGGTTGGGACACTTGGGGCACCTGGACCGGTACATTATCCTGCTGCTTTCTCACCCCAGCACACACACACACACCTTGAGTGTGCAGAGAGGGATGCTCGGTGGTGACCAGGACGATGAAAACCGGCCAAGAGACCCCACGGCCGGCTGCGGTCCGGCCACGGCACAGCACTCCCTCTGCCTGGCACACACAGATATCCCAAAGTTTGTTCTTTCGCAGCAGGATTTTAAGATGATCCTCCGAGTTCAGACAAAAAAAACGACAAACTCATTTACATGTAAATTGCTTTCGTAGCTTTGCAGAAAAGAAGGTTCTGCCGAGCAGTGTTGGACCCTGCATTTGGCCTGCCTTAAATTATAATATAACAACAATTATAATAATACAAATACTACTTTGTACACAAAGCACGCCCTCCCCTGCAAAACCCTGGCATGCTTCGGTAGGTCCTACAGCCCTCCAGTCAATAATCACCCTCTCTGCACAGAGGGACATTGAGTGACTTGCCTGAGGCCACAGAGGAATTCTGTAGCAAGTCCAAGGAAAGCTTTGTGGCTCCTAGCTCTGCTTCTTGACCAACATTAACCAGCCTCAAATATATGCAAAAAACATCAAAGCTGACCGTGCCAGGAAGAAATTAAATCAGAAAACAAACAGAAAAGCAACCCCGGGGGACTGCGAGGCCTCCTGGACTTTGCTGTTTGATCAGGGGAGTTAAGTGTTAAAAAAGCTTTTGTTCTACTTGCATTAGGATCACCGGGCGATGGCGCATACATCACCACCTTAGCTTGTAGGCAGAAAGGGGTGGAAGGGAAGCTGCACCTCCCCTGCCAAGGAGTGAAGAGTTGTCACCAAGAGACAATGGGGCAGAGGGAGGCTGGGGAACACGCAGCTGGAACGACCTGCAGTGACAGCAGGAGGGACAGCCTCGGTGGGTGGCTGCAGCACAGCTCCCAGGGGCCAGCATCTCCACGCACAGACACAACCTGACCCTGCAGAGCCCACCTCCTCTGCACACCCACCTCTGCTCCGAGGAGGAAGCCACCAGGGATTGAGACAGAGGGGCTTTTCAAACCCATTCCGACGCTTTAGGGTTCAAAGCTATCTGAAAGGAAGGATGCCAGCACCAACAAGAGCCACCACAACCAGGCTAGAGGGGAACGTGGAGCTGCACTAGGGCTCAACCCTGCTGGACCAGGGAGGACAGTTCGCTTTATTGAGGCTGAGTCTCCTCTCTGCTAGGCCAGGGCAGTGGAGATCTCCATTTCATAGGCTTTCAAGCAGCTCTCTGGATCCCACAGAGCTGCTGAAGTTGTCCCAAGTGAACAAAGCTTCTCAAATTCTGTACAATAGCAAGGAAAAAATACTTGACAGTATCTCTTTAAAGATAAACACACTGTAAACAGGAGATCTCCCCCGCCCCGGTAGCTTTCTTCCTCCTGCTTGTGCAAAACCAGAGGTTGTGACCTTCCCTGGGGTTCAGGCACAAGGACAGGATGCATGAGAATAAAGTTGCCTCTGTTTGCAGCGATACCATAGCTAATAGCACCAAGACCAACACTTAAAACATGCCTAATTTGAGGGCAGGGAGGATCTGGGTTTGTTTTTCTTGACTGAGCTAGAAAGTTCATCTTTAAATCTGTTCAGCTTCAAGCATGTGAGCTTTTGGCCTCCTTTAAACAGGGGAAATACCATTCCGTTTCTGAAAAGAAAAAAAAAAAATAGCACATGGAAGAACAGTTCTGCAGTCAGTAAAAGTTTGGCTAACAAAAGGACTCCAGAGTCACGTAAAGAACATTTAATCCATGGATTATAGGCTCGCACCTGGCAGAAACGCATGTGTAAATACAGGCGTGCAGAGCGTCTACACCCTGGGCTAAGGCAGAGGGGGGTTCTGTAGCTAGGAGAGAGAAAGGATCCTTACTGCTAATTTTCATAGTTAAATATTTCTCACTCACACTCACACATACGCAGGCTGTTCCCAGAGAGCTCAGCCTTGGGAAGGATAAAGGAAAGGGCTCAGTTCAGTCTGGGCTGGTGCTGAGTAGCTCCTCTTCTGTTTGCAGTGGTTGTGCAGCAAACTCTTTTCTTTGCAGGCAGAGTTTTTACTGCATTAATTATCCTGTGAGTCACTGGGTAATGGACAGTAACTTGGCTCTCCCAGTTGTTAGGAGGGTGTAATTCAGCTCTAATGCAGCGGGTTGTCGAACACAGCATCTGGCAAGATGGAAACTTTCAGTTTCTTTTCAGGCCAGCTGTACTCCTTTGGAAGTTTAAACTGTAAGACAGTAAAGAGAACCAGTTAATGTATATCGCTGCGACCTGCGCAGAAAAAAACCACCCAACCCAAAATCGTTTCAAAGGCACGCAGCTCCATGTTATTATTATTTTTTAAAACAAGAGGCCACTAAGAAAACATTTCCCCATCAGTATGTTTTGGACAGCAGTGGACATTAGATAATGTGGCCTGTGCCTCAGCTGCCAAAGTAAAGCTCTGAGATTTTAGCCCGAGCACTGTTTATTTCAGCAGATGGATTTTGGAGGGGTTCTGTCCCCAGCACCATTTCCCCTCCCCGATCTCTCTGAAAATTGGCAGCACAGGTATCTCCCCTCCTGCCTGATCACATCCCTTTCCTTTCATCTACCCAAGCCCCCAGTTTGATTTATAGGGAGCCTTAGGACAGCTCTCTAACTCTGGTTTGTACCGGGTGGGACGTAAGCGAGCCTGCAAGGCTCTGCCAGGTGAGAGGCTTGAAAATAGCCATCACCTCTGGGAGGGCAAACTGGGCCACCCTGGTTTGGGGCAGCCAGAGTACCTGTACCATGCCCCATCTTCACACCGGCTGCTCAGGCTGTTTTGCAAACATGGACTGAAGAAGAGGGAACAGAGATTTTTTTTTGCCCCCAGTCTGGTTTACACAGCACTGTCTCTGGCCAATGTTTCCCAAACAAGGCAAGTGGACCTCTCCCGTCCTGATGTTGCTCCAGGGCACCCCACCTTAGCCTGGGAAGTCACCCCAACATCTCCGATCCCAACCATGACCGTGTGGGGCTGGAGGACCACGGAGCCTTACCACCATCCCTTCTCACAGCCACCTTTGACCATGGTCCATGCATTCACACAGATCTCTCAAAAACAGCTCTGAGGGTGTGTGTGTGGAAGGTGGGGGGGTGGAATCTCTCAGGCTACAGATCTGCCCCAGAGCTGGATGGCAACCAGTTCTGGACATGCACTTCATGCAATCCCAGCGCCCAAGACTGAGGGGTCCAAAACCCATGGTGGGGGGAGGGACAGCTCTGGAAGCCAGTTTGCAGGATAATTTTGTTTTTAAAACTCCCTTGCACCTGTGGTTGTAGCACCACCTGACACCCCGAGGGGACTTCCAGGGAGAAATCTCACTGGGATCCCACACCACCAGTGACAATTCAGAATGGTTACAGATACAGCGGTCCTCTCCTAGAAGAGTCCTCAGACCAAGGCCAGAAGCGCCGTAAGCTCCTCAGGGGCTTTGTGAATTAGAGTTGGTGCAAGGGGACAGTGACCTGCGAATGATCCATCCATCCATCCATCCATCCATCCATCCATCCATCCATCCATCCATCCATCCAATTACTTGCATTTTTTCCTGTAAGCTCCCTGTTTCTGAAGGACATTAACACACGCCCAGTGGCAGGTTCCTGCTAAAGGAGATCCCTTCAGCTGCCTGCTCTACAGCAAGGGCAGCAAAATGAATTTGCTCCTGACCTTGCTCCATCTGCAGCTGTGTACAAGGGTAACCTGCAGTTGGCAACCACTGCCCTTAGTATGCCAGGCTGGAGCTTCAGGGTCTGACCCACGATGTAGGGGCACGGCAGGAGGATCCTTTGGATAGTGGCTACCATACACTCCCACTCTTTCTCCTCTAGCAAACACAAACAGCCCGAGTCCCACTTATGGCTGCTGTTTTTTTTAAACTCACTCCCTGCGTTGAGCTTGCACCATATAATGCAGTCACCCTGCACTGGCCCAGGGGATTCTTCTGAGTTCAATGTCTAGGGTACGTGAAAAACATGCTAAAGATACTCAGACAGATCGTTTCACTTAATTTCACTTAACACAGGTGGCTCTTAATGCAGCAAAGAGCTTCCTTTCAGAGCTTCATCCTATCACAGGGATATCACCAGCACCAGCCCGTGCTGCTGAGGAACGCCTTCAGCTGGCCCAAACTGGGATCCTGCGAGTTACAAATCCTTGGAGGAATCTGGATGCTGAAAGATCACATTTCATCTCAAGTATTTTCCTTTTTATAAACAGGAGTGGTTCCAAAGCAATCCTCTCGGAGAAGTCATCCTTTGCATTTGTTTGTTTTTCAACTTTTTAATTTAGCAAAGTCAGAGTAACTCGGGACCGAGGGCCTGGTCGCTGTGCCAGGAGCTGCCATGCCCGTTGCCTCTGCCTCCCAGCGCAGAGCGAAGGAACACGAGCTCTCCAAAGCCCTAACTAAAGGGCCTTCAAACCAAAGTGCTCCTGGGCTTCCATGCCACCAGCAAAAAAGAGCTTTGGATTAGATTTAACGGGCTAAAAGCTGGTCCGAAAGCCCCTACAGAGCCAGCAGTGTGCTCCCCTGGCTCACACAGTGAAGAACACCCTGGCATTAAATCAACTCTGGATTAAACAATTAGAGCCCTGAGATTTTTCCTGGGGAGGGAGAGGGGGGGAGAGAAGGGGAGCAGGGCAAGGGATGGGAGGGCTGCTCTACCAGCCAACGAAAGTTTCTTTAGAGTCTGCAGGGAGCTGTAAAAAATGGGATTAAAAAATATTACATGTCATTTCTACCACTGCTCTTTGAAGTCAGGCAGAATATTTATATGGCATGCATGGGAGACAGGGTGTTAAATGTTCCCCAGGAAGAGATCACATGGCAGGGGGAAGTTTAGCACCGTGCAGCAAAGCTTTATAAAGCTCCCCTGGCTGCTGCTATAACGCTGTCAGGCTGGTGATGGTCCTCTGCACGCTGTGCAGGGGCAGCAGGTGAAGGCCAAGTAGCAGATGGGAAAAAGCCCCCGTCTGTTCCCCGAACCCAAAAAAAGGAGGCACCTACAACAGATTGTTCAGCACTAAATGTGCCGCCACCGCTTCCAGCCTTTCTGAAAGTGGGGAAGGTGATGTGCTTGGAGCTGCTGCCGAGGACACCATGCGTGGCATGGAGGACACCCCACCACCTGGCCCAGGGGCTGCACCGCTTGGATTCAGGGTGCTCAGATGCCACACGGGGGAAGATGCTGGTGGTGGAAAGGAAAGGCTAAGCCTCCCTTAATACCCATCCCTGCCCCGTATTTCTTTCAATCCCTTCTCCCGGTGCCTTAGTTCACAGCAGATGGGAAGGTTTAGCAAAGCCTCGAGTCCACGGGGCAGGGCTGCAGCCCGGGAGCCGAGGGGAGGATCAAAGGCAAACGGCTGGATGGGCTGAGCTCTCTGGGGCACTACATGGGAGATACGGGAATGACGCAGCCTTACTTCCTCTGGAGAATTGAGATCTTCCAAATCTTCCAGCATTCTCTCTACGAACTCTTCGGTCAATAGGATCTGCGAAGGAAATACAGTTAGTTTAAGCCTTTGCGCTCCTAGTTTTACCTGATTGCCAAGAAACAAGAACAATTTTGCAGAGAGCAGACTGTACCAGCTCGCTCCTTCCCCCATGTCCTCCTTTCCCGCAAGACAAAGGTTTGAGGGCAAGGAGCTCCTAACTTTGCTTCCCACCCCAACCACTGCAAAAAAAAACAAAAACCCAAAAGTTAAAATTATACAGCGATCTTTTTTGACCCTCAATTATCTTCCTCAGTCTAAAATTAGAGGCTTGGCTTTCAACGGACAGAGTGGGGAAGGAGGAAAGGGGTCAAGATAACAACTGCTGGAGAGACAGTGGGGGCCAGAGCCGCTTTCATCAGACCCATTGAAGTCGAGTGAAGGGAACGGCAGCGGGGGGAGAGCCTGAGCCCCAGCACAAAGTGGGTGCTCTGGGGATGGGGAGGGCTCTGACCCCAGTGCAGAACCAGAACCATGAACCAGATGCTGGCTGAACCCAGAGGTGCCCCTGGTAGGCACCTCCACGTTGTATCGCACGTGCCCGTCCCTCCTGCCCGAGCTGGGAAAGCTTTTGGCTCATCTCAAGGGCAGGCTGGCAAGCACGAAGCTCGGGAAAGCGGCTGCCGACGGGTCAAAATTCCCAGCTGAGGGCCACCACCTCGGCTCCATGGAGTGTCCCCCCCCTAAGTCACACAAAGCAGAGACGCTGCGGGGAAAGCAGCCCTGGGAACTCAAGGGGAGGAACTGCCACCCTCTTTTTAAAAAAGCCAAAAGCAAACACGTCCTGCCTCTCCTCCCAGCAGCCGTAAAGGCCAGAGCTCCAGGCAGGCCAGCTGGCTTGGCGGAGGAGCAGAGAGGGGGGCGCGGGAGCAGGCAAACATCCCCACGCGGTGAGGGGGCGTTGGGGCGGCATTCCTGGGAGTTGGGTTGCAGCAGTGTCCCGCCGATTACCCCCATTTCAGCCTACAGGTTCATTTCTCCTCCCTGCTCCTCCTTCCCTTCCCTCTTCTCCACCCTCTCCTCTGTCTCTGGCATTGCTTTCCATCCCGAAGCAGCCACCATCCCCACGGCCCCCGTCTCACCCTTCTCCTCACCTCTTCTCCCCAGCCATGAGCCCCGTGTTCGCTCCCAGAGAAGGGATCCCTTCAGCACCAGACGCTGATGGAGCAAAGTGTCCAGCCCCACTGCTTTCCACCATCCCCTCCAGCTCCTGCCTGGAAGAGGGACAGCCAGGCTGTCCCATCTCTGTGTTGGAAGCTACCTCCCATGCCCACCAGCTCCTTGGCGCCAGTATCATCAGCCAGGACCGAGTGACAGCCAGGATGCCACGGGCTATTCTGGCAAGTGGAAGCTGCTGGGCTGTATTTTGGTAACACACAAGCAGGGCTGCTGCACAGAAAGAGAAAGGGAAGACTCTGGTCTCCCTTTCTTCCTTTGGTTGGCAAGAGAATCACAGAATGATATGGGGTTGGTAGATCTGGAGATCATCTGCTCCAACCCCCTGACAAAGCAGGGCCACCCAGAGCAGGTCCCACAGGAACGTGTCCAGGTGGGGTTTGAATGTCTCCA
>JAOTQQ010000002.1:24722596-24743050 GCA_026546715.1 Gallinago undulata | reverse complement strand
GCACCACTGAGAAAAGCCTGGCCCCATCCTCCTGACACCCACCCTTGAAGTATTTATAGGTGTTGATCAGATCCCCCTTCAGTCTTCTCTTCTCCTAAAGAGAGAAGGGTCTAAAAAGACGGAAGTCCCTCAGCCTTTCCTCATCAGAGAGATGCTCCATGCCCCTATAAAGAAGATATCTGAAAATACCAAATCCAGATCTGCGAGCTACCAGGTATCAGCAGTTCTCTCCTGTGCAGTGTTGCCACCCTGCTGCCATTGCATGCAGAATTCCCAGGAGATGAGGGAACTGCAACTTCCCCTTCTCCACCACATTCCACCCCCCTTTACTTCAACCTGCAGCAGGCTCTAGGCCAGGGTTTACAACCGAGCTGCTCAGCGTGGGTGCAGGCACCTCCATTCAGCCCCCTCTGATCATCTTATACCTCCAGCCTGATAAAAGCCCTGCTTCAGCCTAGGAGCCAGGAGCCTAGGAGCCAGGAGCCTAGGAGCTGCTTTGGACAGGACTCTGCAACCTGGCACCAACCCGCAGACTGGCAAGAGACGAGCAGCACCACCGCAAACTACCGCAGTCTCCTCGCAGGAGCCAGCGACTACTCTGCCCGTGGGACTGGAGACACCCCTTTGTCGGCTGCTGGTGGGGAGGAGGAAGCCCCCTGTCCCCCTTGGAGGCAGGAGGACAACCCCATGGCTCAGCTCTGGAGGAAGAGAAGGGGCTCCGGAGGGAGCAGATCGGTTTCTGCGGAGGTGCAGCCCGCGACGGGGCGAGGGAATGAAAACAATTTGGCAGACATCAAAAATCTACAGAAAAAAAAAAAAAGGAGGAGGAATTGGTATTCAGAGCGATCAGGCAAGGAGGAAATGAATATTCAGCCATCCACGGATGAGCAAAAAATGCCAGAGGTTGGGATGGGTGAGAGAGCAGGGATGAGGAGCCGCAGCTCTGGCAGGGGGACGGGAAGACAAGCGCAGCAGGAAGACCCCTGGGCGCTCCCAAGGTGCCAGGGGCAGGACAGAAATGGGAACCACGTGTGCGAGGCAGCCAGCTGCTCCGAGGCTGGAGGAAAACAAGCCAGAGTATGCAGGGATGGAAAAACAAAGGGTGGAGGGAGCGATGTGGGGGGGACAGGTCAGGTCCCAGCTGAGCCAGACTCCCAGAGGAGGGACAAAGCCATGTGGAGCACTGTGGCTAGCCCCCGAGTGCAAGCCCCCAAGATGGCTGAGCTCACCTGCAGCTCATGGCCCCCTCCCAGTGAGTTGTGGTAATCCAGAAAAAAACCAACACCCAAATTCCATTGATCCAGTGAGCTGAACTGGCTCCCTGAAGGGCCTGAGAAGAGGAGTGGGACAGGAGTCCACAGCTCAGCTGCCTCGTGGATGGTGTTTGTGGGATCAAAGTGATGGCAGCCTGCTCTAGGCAGCATGCAGAGGAAAGATGGCAGTGCTGTTCTGAGAGCCCCCCCCACACAGTTAACTCTGGTGGAGGGCAGGCGTCACAGGCTGCAATGACAAACTGCTGCAGTGACATTCACACATTGTGTCACTCGCAGCCCGTCCTTAACAGCCTGAGTCAGAAAAAAAAAACCACCCCAAACTCTTACTACCCCACGCTGCTGGGGGACCTGCTCTCTGGACCTCCTCCCTGGAGAAGAAGGGGGTCTCCGAAGGGTGGGTGTGAGCAAACGTGCACACAGCCGTGTCCCTTGGGACAGGAACCTGGGGCTCAAGCCCTCCTGGGGACGCGGGGGGAAGGCTTGTGCCCGCAGCACACCGACTGCCAAAGAGAAGTGTTGTCACCCCGGATCCACGTCTGGACAAGATTTCTCCTTGTAGGAATAGCCCAGTCAGGCTGCCAACCCCACCTGCAATTAGCAGAACCTGGGGAGTGAGCCCCTGCTCCTACGGCAAAGGATGAGAATAAATCCAATCCCATCCCAGCTTCCCCAGCTCACGGTATTTCAGGTTTCCAGTTCTTGTAGCACGCCTGCTCCTGCACAGTGTGATACCCCATTACATTAACACACACACGTTATATCTGCATGATATTAAAGGTGACATTCCCAGCAAATAAACATGACAGACTGCCATTGCTCTAGGCACCTAATTTAATTTCCTCTGGGATTTAAACCTTAGAAGCTCAAATTAAACAAATAAGCCCCCTTCACTTTACATTTCAGACCTGAACCTACAGTTCTCCTCCGATGCTGTTAACTGATCCTATCAACAGGACACTGCACAGAGATCACAACGAGGAAGCAGCTTATTCCCTTCCCGAAGGAAAACACAGCCCCGCTGTCCTGCTGCAGCCACGGGAAAAGCCGACGCAGTCTGGAGGGCAAAGGAGGCTGTCCCATGTGCACCGAAATGGACTCTTCTTCCATGAAATCTCTCGGCTGGTGTTGAGGGAGCAAAGGAGGTCTCCTGAGTGGTCCCGGGTGCCGCAGCAGCTGGGCGCTCGCAGGGCTGTGTTTTCCCAGCTCTGTGCAAACACAGCGGCCAGCCCAGCCTGCCGAGGCTGGGGACGGGGTGTAGCTCAGCCTTGGCCATGGCTGTTTGCAGTATGAACAGGGACCAGCCTTGCCAGCCAGCTGTGGGTATCCGAAACATCTCCTTCGGTGCTGCACGGTCCTGCTCGCACCAGGATCTCCCTGACCTGACCCAGACACGTGCTGCCCCGTTGCCAGCAGATCTAGATTCCATTCGCTGTGTTCTTTGCAGCTGGTAAGTCATGCTGCAGATGCTAGGAAGACAATGACTACTGAAAGGTAAGTCTCTGGTTTCCATCAGACATACCTACTGCACCACTGAGGTCTGAAGTCTGAGTTCTCACTCTGTTACTAACAGCCTCCTGTGTCTAGACATGCTAGAGAACACCAGGCTGGGCTGTCTCCTTCAGGTGGATGTGTTCAGGGCTACGTGCATGATGTCTCCCTCTCGTGGCAAGCCTCACCTGAGCTTGATGGAACCTACTTTTTACCTACAGGGCTTACCTACCTACGGGTCAATCGAAGGAGCCTGCATTGAAGCTTTCAGTGTTGGAGCTTTCATACCCGCAGATAGATAGTTGAGAAACCTGTACCACGGTGTCAAGTTGTATGAAAACAGGCAACATCTACAACATACACAAGGTCACGGGCCTCCAGAAGAGTTTGGCTGACTTTGAAAGCAACCAGTGCTTAGTAAAACATTAAAGACTTTATAGTCGGCTTATAGGTACCACCCCAGGGTTAACACCACCCCATCTGTCACTGTAGGGTACAACCCTACCGTGAGGGCTTGAAGGTCTCAGCTCAGGAAAGGCTGGTTGGGGCTGGAGGTCACACCAATGTCACAAGCCTGGCACAGGTGGGGAGTTTTTGATCAAGGAAGACCCTCAGAAGCTGAGCTAGGAATCGAGCTGCAGCTCTGTCCTGCTTCAGGAAACAAATACTCTTTGTCCAGGGCAAGACACAAGCAATTGGCCCAGGGACAACTAAGCAGAGGTGCTTTTATTGATAATACCCGATTTTCTTGCCTACCTAGAAACAAACCAAACAATCCCACACTTTGCCCTAGTGCTTTGTTTGCATTAAACACCGTCACTCGCCCTTCTAGCAGGTTTGTCAAAGAAAGGGAACCAGGTTTTATTAGTTCTGGACTTAGTACAGAGCTGGCTCGCACGGCTCAGGCAGAGCAGGTGTGGACCCATTGCAATAAACCCCTGTGAAACCATCCCAACCCTTCTAAGAAACTGCTCATCCATCCATGCCCGGAATGGGTGGAGCAGTTGCTCCCTAAGACAAGTGTCCTCTGTTACACCTGCAAATATCCAGCAACTTTTAGGAGTCCTTTGCCCTAAAAAATGTTTCAGCTTAATTCCCGGGGACAGCACAGCGAACGGTGAAGCACATCAGCGTTTCCCACTGAAACTAAACATTGATGAACCATGCTTCGTGCCACAAGCATTGCCCGGCCCATCTCTCTGTTCTCCCCATGGCTTGGTCTTTGTGCCACTTTGCTTGGAGTCTTTTGAGTCTTTGTCAGTGGTGTCCAGGGACAGGGCAAGAGGAAATGGGCCCAAACGTGAACAGAAGAAGTTCCATCTAAAGATGAGGAGGAACTTCTTTCCTTTGAGGGTGGTAGAACGCTGGAAGAAGCTGGCCAGAGAGGTGGTGGAGTCTCCTTCTCTGGAGACATCCAGTCATCACCTGGACACGTTCCTGTGTAACCTGCTTTGGGTGGACCTCCTTTTGGCAGGGGGTTGGAGGAGATGATCTCCAGAGGTCCCTTCCAACCCCATATCATTCTATGATTCTATAAGAGGCTCAGGGCAGAAACCTGGTCACTGCATCTTTCTACGTCACTCGCAGCCCTGACTTTGTCTGAAGAGGCCTCCTTTCTGCCTGGATCTGCCACAGCTCTCCTTACGGCCTCAAACACCTTTGATGGGAAATTCCACTGTTGCTCTTCCAGGAGATTCACAGCTCTCTTTGTAAAGGAAAAACATCCACTCACAGATGCCTCGGGGACCCTATTGCTTCACACCACGATGTTACAATTCCAGAAGAGGAAATCCCAGCACAATGACGCTGAAACATTTTGACCTTGTGGGATCTCTCCATGACATTCCCAACTACAAAGCTGATCCTGAGGACCTGGGCTCCTCAAAGCCCATCCTGATGAAATCTGTCTTGCAGACAAGGTTGCTCTGAGCGAACACAAAGTTTGGCTCAGTTGAGGAGAGGGCTGGCAAGGGAGCCAAGACAACGGGCAATACCAATTCTATCAGAGTGAAAAAGCCAAGGTAGAACAGGCATTTCAGGGAATGCTCCAAGTGGGTGGAAGAAAACCTACACAAAGGAGGAAAAATGTAGTTTGAGGAGCAAGGGAGGGGTATTAGGTGGCAGGCTAGTTAGTCGGCTTAAGAAGGATGAAATAACTTGACTCATCCAAAACTAGCCTGGACAAAGTCCTAAAGAACATGCTGCAGGAGAGTTGATACAGGGAGGATCGTGATGACCTAACGGGACGTTTCCACCCTGGTGTGAGTTTCTTCCAATGTGTCATTCAGCAGTGAGGCAGAAGAACACAAAGGGATAACGCAGTGAGGTTTTGGGGAGCATTTGGAGAAGACGATAAACTTACTGGCAAAACGTTAGCTTAGATTTCCTAGACCTGCTCAAGAATTTGGGGAAAGTCACCCAAAAGACTGGAAAAAAATTTTCTTGGGGTAGATGCACAAAACTGCTTTGAAAAGAGCAGGCTGCAGTTATACACAACTAAAACCAGTTTGTGGGCACTGTCCTTAGCTCACCATGCCAGGCATTACACATCTATTCAAGTCTGAGGAGACCAAAACCCAACCCCTATCTCTTCAAGAGAGGACTCAACCCATAGCTGCCACTTACAAGCCAACATCTCCAGCACCAGAGCAGTTCTTTCAAACGTTGCTTTGAACCTCTGCTGCTGCCATGATGCCAATGTGCATAAATGATTTAACATGTGGTATAGCAGAGAGAAGAACCAGATGTGCTCATTTCCAGGGGAATGTCCTAACTCTACTGGAACAGAGTCATTCTCTTGTGCTCTGTGTCTCTGTGACTAATTCAGTGTTTTATACGATGTGGAACAACTCCAATTGGATGAGCTGAGGAAGAACCAAAATCCCCTATACTTGGGGGTGCCCATGAAGCCAAGGAGTAGAAATTGGGGTTCAAATAAAAGGGAACGAATAAAATATGAGTTTCTCATATCTTACGTGTGTGTCTTCTCTCTCAAATACTGATTACAGAAGGCAAAACTTCTAACAACTCCAGCTCCTTTCTGCACAACTAGATTATTTTTTTCTGTTTTTATTGAAGAAATCCTTCTATTTCTGGTTTCATTCAACACAAAAAGGATATTTTTTTTAATTTTTTTTTTTAGCTTTTGGTCTCTTGAAGGCTTTTGTTTCAGCAAGAAACACTTAAAATATTTAAAGATCGGGCTCAGCCCGATCTCCTTTCCCAGATTTTTCATTTAGGTTGCCAAACCAGAAAGAACAGATCATCCCCCGTGACCCTGCTCACAGTTAATGCCCCCTGCCACGACTGCCAGCACAGATAGTGCATGTTGATAGCTCCTGAACGCTGGATGCTTCCCACAGCCTCCATGCACCTATCCTGCCTACAGGCACATTTAACATTTTCTATGAGAAGTTTGACCTTGCTGTCCTAAGCCTCAACTTATTTTTCCATGCTGGATGCCTCGGTTTTGATTATTATTATTTTTTAGAAAAAAAAAAGGGTTTTAGGGGAAAAGGAATCAAGTTATCTCAGAGAGGTGTTTTGGAAAAAGTATTTTTTGACGGTAGTAACAAACGTGTCTGATTGTTTTGATGCGAAGCTCTGGAACTACCCCTTATGAGGAGGGCGATGAAGATTAGCAAAAAAACAGTGCTCTGAAGGTCAAGGGAAAGTCTTTCCCCCAATCATGAAAACGTTTTGCCAGGTCAGAGGCCTCTGAAAGTCACTGTTTGTCCAAAGGCTGTCAGAGAAAAGCAGAAAAATGTACCGAAGAGCCGTTCTTCATCGAGCACGTCCCAGCCCAAGGCAGCTCTGCCCCAAACACAGGGCAGAGGTAGTGAAGGAGTAGTTTTCCTCTGAGATCATTCCTCTGAGCGGTGAGGGATTGCTATGGCACCAGGCACACCAGGACTAAAGGCAGGGAAACTCTCCAGCCCTCTCAGCATTTCTGCTGGAAGTCAGGCCCGTGTGGAGGAGGAGGAGGAGAAGGAATTTGCCAACTTGACTGAAAAGGGAGGAGAGGAAAGCAGAGACGGGTCCCGGGACGAGGGGAAGACAGAGAGACACAGAAAACCAGGATGGAGGGCAGATCGGAGGCCAAAGGCAGAGGTGAGACAAAGGGCAGGGAGACTGGGGGAGAACCCCATTTCCACAGCCTCAGCCTGCCCACACCTCGCGAACCGACTGCGGCGGGAGGCGAGCAGAGAGCATCCTACAGCATCCTACAGCATCCTGTATCCTACAGCATCCTACAGCATCCTACAGCATCCTACAGCATCCTGTATCCTACAGCATCCTGTATTCTACAGCATCCTGTATCCTATAGCATCCTACAGCATCCTGTATTCTACAGCATCCTGTATCCTACAGCAGCGGCTGGTGCTGGGGGAGAACACCCCCCCGCTGCCAGGAGCTCCTCGGCTCACGCGGAGACTCACACCTTGTGCTGAGAACCAGAGGGTACCAACCGCCCGCAAATGACGCACAGCCTCCACCTGCCTAACAGCACATCTTCTGAACTCCCAGTAAATCACCCGGGAAAAAATAAAATAACCAAACCTTTCTCCACGCAGAGACCAGCGGGGCTGGGCGCACGAAGGCTTGGAAATGGCCGCGCAGGGCTTGCCTGCCCCACGCTAACTCGGCCCCAGAGACGGCTGCCAAAACAGATCTGCAACGGATCGCCTGCTGTTCTCCTCCCCCAAAACCTCTGCCCCTGCTCGGTCCTCGGGATAGTTCTGCTCACCCAACGCAGCCTGAGTCATCATTTCTCTTCGCTATCCTCCATGTTGTTTTCCAGCTCCCTCCCACTCTCTTCCAGCAGGGATTACATGGGAAGAACCTCATCTTGCTGCCCCTACCGCTCTCGCAGCCTCCGACGTGCTCAGCCGTCCTGCAAGGCGGGGAAGTGTCCCTCTCCGGGTGGGAGAAGGGGGAGGGAGGCTAAAAGAAACTGAGAGAATTAGCAAAGTCACAAGAGAAAATCTGCAAGAGCAGGGAGCCTTCCACTCCCAGTCTGACCTCTTGGCCCAGAGAGAGCCTGTCTCTCCTGACCGGCAAGGATGAATTTTAAATCTCTTCCTGAAATTGTTTCTGGTGTTCATCTGTGGAGCTGGAATGCTTGGCAAGCACCGAATTCATCTTCACGGGGTGACTGGAAGAAGGTTTTACTGAGCAGACGGAGGGAAATCAGCGAAGAGGGAACTGAGTCTGAAGGTCCCCTTCTTGCAGGTGCCCATCTCAAGGCTTGCAGGTCCCCGTTTTCCAGCCCACTCAGTGGGTACAGGGGTACCCGCAGAGGAATTCCTCCCGGCCTCCTCCTGCTGCTGGGAACACAGACCAGACCTCAGGTCTTGAGCTGGGCATCCCGAAAACAAGGAACACAAACTCACTTGCCACCTGAGAACGTTTCAGCTTAAGACTCTGGGGAAGAACAGAGGAGGAGAGGCAGGGACAGGATCCAGCTCTCCGGGGCAACATTTAACAGGTGTCGCCATGAGACCGCTGTGGTCTTTCTGCCTCATTCACTACAGGAACAAAGTGGAAGTCCTACACTTTACCCCACGCTCCTGATCCATCCCCCCAGACACGCTGCATCTCTGCACACTGAAAGAGGTGGGCATGCTCCGTGAAAAACACACATCTCACCCTTCAATTAAATGTAGTATCAAAATACACGTGTAACAGGGACAAGGCCAAAGCGCAGAGGTATTTCTTAAATTCTGTGTGCTAGATTTTGCAGTTAACGAGGACTCTTTAACTATAGGTTTGTTTTTACTGCACTGTATTGGCTCGTATGTCAGAGTATGCAGCAATATCTGATTCATAACATGTACGTTGCACATGATCAAAGACTCGAGTGTCATCTTCTCCCCTAGAACAATGACTGCCTAAAGCAGCAGGAGCAGAAATTATCTAAAGGTAGTGTTAAATAAACCTCCTTCTCCCCTCTGGGGAGAGTAAGCAGTCCAGGTGAGCAAGGTAGGAGGGGAGAAGAGTCTGCTTTGTGCTAGACGGGCAGAGAGCTCCACATAAAAGCAGAGGAGCTTTGCAGAAGCATGTCCTGACTCCCATCACTGGAGACTTAATGATGGTAATTCCCAAAGGATGATGCATGCTGACAGGCTTTGACACAAACTACCCCAGGATAATATTAATATGTATTAAAGGCTCAGGCAACTTTATTGGGACGGGCTTGATCAGTAACACATTTCAACAGTGTCTCTATCATCTGCCAGAACATAAGTAAGGGAGGGAGGGAGGGAGGGAGGGAGGACACACGCACAACCTCACCTTGCTTTGGGCAGGTTTCAGAGACAAACAAGGTCGGTCTGTGATGAACTACACGCTTGGCACAGCTCAGATGTTGGACCAAGAGAACCTTGGACACTCCACCACGAATACAAATGTGACTGCGGGGCAGTTAATGTCAGAGTCTGTCTGCACGCCCAGCACCCTTAACCATCCAACATGGGGACCAGACAACCCTCCTCTGTGCATCTGGACCATCTACCCCTTGGAAAGGAGAGGAGAGATGCTCGGGAGGCAGCGTGGGGGCTCCGCTGTCACAGCGCTGGGGGGGAAGGGGGAGTGGAAGAAAGAGCCGCGGAAGCCTTTGATCATGTGTAATGTTAATGCAAGTGTTACACATCAGAGACTTTGCCAGGGTAACTAGGATATAAACAGGAGCCTAGTGTTAATAAGGAGGACTTCTTGAATGTGTTTGTACATTTCTGAGTCAAAGCAATTTCCCTATCCAACAATATCTGACACAGCGGAAGAAGTTCAGAAATAAACCAGCCTGACATGCTTTAATAGAATTTAGCTTCTTAGAACTAATTAAATGTTACTTAAATGAAAAAAAAAAAATTAAAAAAAAAAAATTTCAAATCCTTGGGAAAGGTGCCAATTTGACAGCTCTGGAGAATGAAATAATCTAATCACCCCCAGAGCATGGGCAGCAGCAGGACAGGCTTCTCCTACTAACATGCCTTGAATGTGACCTGGAAAGACTGTTGATAGAAATGGGGCGTACGATCTCCGTGGTCTAATGACTCCTTGCCTTTTCTGCTGAGGCTGCTAAAACGGCTCCCGCCGAGTACCAGCTGCGGTGGCGATACGGACACCTGGCTGGTGGGAACGGGGCTGGGACCTGCCAAACTCCTGTCATCTGCTAACCCTCCGCTGGAGCCCAGCGACTCTCAGCTCATTGCTCAGCCCGGGCTGATAGACCATGCAGCAGCTCTCCTGCCTGTCCTACCTTGGACACGCTCCACTCCAGCCCACCAGATGTAAACAGGAGGTGCTATGTTTAGTCTGCAGGTTTGGGCTTCCACTGTACCAAAGCTCAGGCTCAAGAGAAGCCACTCTCTGGCTGCTGCAGAGTTGAGGCCAGGATTTTTCAACCTTTTATTCATAGAATCATAGAATGGTTTAGGTTGGAAGGGACCTTAAAAATCATGTAGTTCCAACCCCCCTGCCCTGGGCAGGGACACCTCCCACCACACCACGTTGGTCCAAGCCCCATCCAGCCTGGCCTTGAACCCCTCCAGGGATGGGGCAGCCACAGCTTCTCTGGGCAACCTGTTCCAGGCTCTCACCACCCTCACACCAAAGAATTTCTTTCTGGTATCTATCTAAATCTTCCCTCTTTCAGTTCAAAACTGTTACCCCTCTTCCTACCACTACACTCCCTCATAAATTTTGTGGTAGTTTCTGCCTTTCTTCTTAAAAACTGAAAGAGAAAGATCCTATCCTAACTTAAGCCACGCTGGCCGGTGGATTTCTATGAGAAAATGATGAAACTACAATAGAATGACATTGCTTATTTAGTCAAACTTGAATTACAATTATTCTTTCAAGTGAAAAGTTTCCAAATTAATTTAAACCTAGAGAACAATTAAAATTTAGATCAGAGTGCAAAATAAGAACATGGGATATAGCTTAGCTCTTGGGCAACCATGAAAGTATAGCAGTACTATGCACACTGACTAGGGGAAAACTGGAAAGCAAGACAAACAAAGCCATAAAATATTAACCTGGAAACATAACCATTGCAGCAAAGCTATACCGACTCAGGAAAACGTAAGCACATCTTGATATTAAGCAGTGAGTTAACAATTGGTCCCTTAAGAGAGGGAAAAAGTCCACGGGAGGAGAAGCTGGCCATCTCTCTTCTTCCCCACGGTCCCTCCATTTATACTTGTCTTTGCAACCAGCCCCTCTGCATTGCAGTGATGTGCTTTCAGCCGCCAGCTCTCCTCGGAGCTCATCCTGGGGTCCCAAGTGAGGGAGAAGGAAAATCCTCTCTGGGCTTTGCCGTGAAAGCTTTGCGGGGCTTGCCAACTCGGCCAGCCCGGGCTGCCAGGGACTAAACCAAACACACACAGCTCGCCTCCTTGGAAATTTTATGCACCGCAACTTCTTTTCCTTCTGAAGCAAAGCCACATGAACCTCCCTCCTCCGCTCCCACCACCACAAGGGACTGCTGAGCAGGGATCAAGCCTCCCATCGCACACGAAGCCAAGAGCCTCAGACACTCCCACATGCATCTCACACAACCGGGTGCTCCTCCTCTCGTCCCAGGCTGCTTTTAGCCTCCCCTTCCTCCCCCACCCAGTCTGTCCTCCATCCTTCTCATCAAAGGACAGGGCAGGAGCCAGCAGGAGAGCTGGTCACGTCAGATGAGAAGATCCAAGAAGCTGACCTTGTGAAGGAGACGAGCCAGGGAACTGGCTTCTCCCTACTGTTCAGAAACCAGCAGTTCTCCACCTTCCCCTCCGAAAACCTTCCCTAATTTTCAGCACCAAACTAACAGGCATGGAAGCACCTAGGTTCATAAGGGTTAATACTAGTTACATGTCTGAATGGCGACCTAATTACTGCCATTCTTCACTGTTTAGAGGTTACCTGGCTCCTGTACACATCAATACCTTTGGAGATGTGATGTAAATGCAAACAAACACTCTTGATGTTTGGAGTTAACACAGTCACAAGATCCTGTGTGTGGTGTGTTGGCAAGAGCAGGAACCAACAGCCAACGACCCACCCTTCAACCTGACCCTTTGCTGTTAATCATTACAGGAGAGCTGCACTTTCCAGTCCCTGCAACCAAAAGCACCAAGCTCTTTGAAAATCCCTGCACACCCGGCGATTCTAGCCAAGCTCAGCTCCTTTGCAAGTCGTACAGATTTTCCAAGGTATGATGTCCTCCAGACGTATGAATAGGGGCAGTGGAATGCCTTGAAAACAAGTCACTGGAAGGTTAACTGCAGCGCTGCGATGCCAGAAGAACCCTACAAAGGGGAGGGGAGGCAGGAAAGCCCCAGTAACAGGGAAGGCAGAGACGTAACTGCATGCGTATAGCTCCTCAGAGACAGGCTTGTCCGTATAAACACATTCCCCAAAGCTTTTTTTTTTGTGTGTGTGTTTTTTTCTTTTCGCAATATGTTTATAACCATGAAGAAATTGAAGGTTAGGCTAGCGCAACGCCATCGAATCATTTAGTGCATCGCTGCTCTGTGGGGCTGACCCCGCAGCCCCCAAGCAGATGGGGACTTTCCGAGGAAAATCTGTGATCCAAAAAAAAAAAAAAACAACCTCTTGGGTGCAGAAAACGAGTGGGTGCTTCAGACAATATAATGAGCTTTTGTCAAAGAATCGATAAGGAAGAGCTCAAGCTGAAAGAAGCCGTGCTTCTCCTGGTAGGGATGATGTAAAAGGGAGAGCTTGGCTCTGTAGGATCGCGGTCCCACAGCTTTCTAGCTCTTCCGCCCTGGCTCTATTCTTGTTTAGGTCATTCCACTCTGCCTCCCCAAATTCCTTTCTGGAAGAAATCAAGAGCAAATACAAGAGCCTGTAAAGTGTTCGCTGACTCCAGGAAATGGACACTACTGAATTCACAGATGATTTTTGAACTTTCCAGCCGCTGCTTATCAATTGGAGTTCCATTAATATAAATAGCAACAGCTCACCATTAGTTTTTGAGCCTGTACATACTGAAAATATTACGCAAGAGCTAGGAGAGATGTTGCAGGAGAAAACACACGTTTGTTGCACTTTTAAACCCCGTAAGCCCGTCGCAAGATTGTTTTTAGGACGCAGTAAAGGAGGAAAGGGGAGAAAAAGGCAGGAGGGTGTCTCACTTGTAACCAGGGTCCGTGCGCTGCATAGGGGTGCTCTTCTGTAGCAAAGGCTCCTTCTACTCCCGTTGATACAAACGTGATTGCTGTGTCCCCTGTAATACTTTTATACGTAAAGTGCCGTCCATGTAAGAGCCTTCCCCTGGGGAATAAAACATACGTTTGTGAACAGAGAGGGTGTGAGCAGCGTTCAACAATAATGAAGATATATCACTGTAGCTTCTGCCATCAGCTTGGGAAACCATTTTGAAGGCAGCAACCATTAATTTTTCAGGAATATATGAATGATTTGAGCCACAAAACTGGTCACAAGCCCCCCTTAATCTCAGGGCCTTGTTACAGAACTAGAATACATCTAAATCCCCACTGCATGCCTGTCCCCACGATGAGGGGCTGATGTATGTAAGGGCAGGGGACTGTCAGTCTTTCAGTGAGATGAAAACTGCAAAAGAGAATCCAGATTCTACATCATGTGGGAACATGAAGATGCATTTCTAAGTAGGCTCATCGGCGGGGCCAAACTTACCTCCTGTGACAATACCAAGTCACCCGTTGCCCTGATGCTTGACAAATGTAACCTGTAATACTTAAGCAAACGCCTACAAAAATATACATACATGACCATCTACGGTATCGCTTGCCCTTTTTTCATTCAGTGCTTTCCACAGGGAAAACCATGGCTCCGGTATTTAGGCTCAGAGAATACGTGACAGGCACACATGGCTCCCAACATGCCAGGGGGAGAACTTTGGGTAGGATACATAGAGCCTCAAAGAGTCATAGGTGCTTGATGAGTTACTGCTGGTCAGGAGAATAACTGATCTGGGCTGTGGTGACTGATCAGGACAGACTGTTCACGTATTTGTGATGTAAAATAAAATACATTTCTCAACAGGCACAGGCGAGCGTGCACCTGCTGATGCTGACTCTGATACCACAGACACTCATTAAGCTAAAATAACTCAATCACCTGCAATCATTTTGTCTCTACCCCACAGTTCATCTTCATGTGAAGGACTACGTTTGCCAGAGGTATTTTTAAAAATAGCTCTGACTGAAATTGTCAAAACCTTGAAAAGTCACTTATGATGGTACATACAGTCTGAACCTTCAGAAGACAATGCAGAATACTCACATAATGTTTTGTTCCTTTGGTCATGTAAGTGACATCATGTGTCTAAAAAACACACTTGCATGTATAAACTGATTGCAAACAGGCTTTGCACAACCACTCGTATCTGAGGCCATAAGCCAGAATTAACCACTTGAGGGATTTCTTTGACGGAATATGTTAAGGCATCCCTTCTTTATCACAGAGTTTCCAGCATCAGACTAATAAAAACACCCTCTACTAACCCTGTCCTGTTTCAGCACTCAAAATACACTGGAGGACATAAAAAGAACGAGAAACAATCTTACCATGATGAACACACATGCAAAGAATCATCTGTTTCTAATGTGTTTTGGCAAAATATCTCAGCTCTGGCCTTTAAAGAGCCATTGCATGCATGTCTGCATGGTGAAACACTGCCACAAGGCAAAGGCAGCGTGTTAGCACAAGCTGAGGAGGAGGAGGAGGAGGAGGAGGGCTTCACTCACCTTAGGCAGAGGGGAATGAGAGCTCCAGACTCCTGGTTGAATTTCAGGTGTACGCTCTCCAGCTGCCTGGTGCGGATCAGCTCGTGAGGGATGATGGCTGCTGAGCTCTCGCTTTCTAAACTGTCCTTACGGCTTCTAAGAGAAGAGACAAAACGCACAAATTTAGGATCCCAGGGCTGTGTGCTATTTCTGCTGCCTTTCAGAGCGATCGTACAAATACTGAAGGACGTGGGAGCAAACTGTTACGACGACACATCTGAGTTTTCATCCCCCCTCCAGAGACGCAGCCTCCCTCAGAGTGCCAGACCCAGCACAGAGATCTTCAGTGGTGCATCCCTTCCCCATCCCTCCCTGTCCCTTCCCTACACTCTCCAAAACCCCAAACCACTATAAAATGGCTTGGAAGGACTATCAGGCGTGCCCTCCTCCCTCCTGCATCTGCTTTATCTTTAGGATTTTTTTAGGCAGTGGCCTGCAGGAAAGCGTTGTCCAGTCTCTCGCACCCTTCCTTGAATATCTTTCAGGTCTGAGGTGTCCCTACAATTGTCTTCAAATAATTTCTTTGCACAGTTCAACCAAAAGGTTTTGAGAACCCTCTGCTTCCACCAGTGTCAAGTGGAAAAGCCAGAAGATGGGCTCTACGTGTGATGAGCAGGACATCCACAGCCTGTTTTCCCTTCTAAGTCCAGCTGCGTTAAGACAGTGCAGCTTTGCTTTCTTCTTCATCCATTTCTGCAAGAGCAGCACATTGTGAAGCTACGGCTAAAGGTTATGCTGTTATATGATTAGGAACCTTGCCAGACAGGGTCCTCTAGATAATCAAACCAGTGTATCTCAAAATACTTGACCATAAACACTTTATATGTTCAAAGAGCACCAGCGTGATCCCTTACTTGATAGTCCAGCACAAAAAAGGAAGGACTGGGGGGGTGGTGTTATGATTTTTGTGGATGACATGGATTGATGGGATGTGTCTGATATGTAGTTTATGTTTTTGTCACCTGGCATTCCACGTGAACTTAACAGAGGCAAGGCTTTGTTCAGATAGTTTCTACAGCACAGGATCACCAAAGATGCCACATGGCAACGTGGTTCCATCACGCCTGACAGACCAAAGCCAAACAAGGCTATTGGGCTGTAGCTCCATTTGGGAACACTGTTAAAACCAGCCGGGATCCTTCCTCCACCCAAGCGGAGCCACCTTTAACGTACATCTGGAAATGATTGTAAAGAAACAGCTTGACCCTCACAAGCTGACTTAGATCACACGTCTACTTGATTTTACGTTTGGGTGCTGTCCCAAAATTATTCCCATCCACCACACACATAGTAATACAGTTCAGCGTGGCTTCCAAAGCAGAGCAGCCTATTGCTTCTGCCGGGTCGCTCCCAGGTGAGCCTTTCACCCAGGCTGCTGGGCTGCCCGCTCCAAAATGAGGGTACAAGCTAAACTCTGATACCTCACAGTGCCTTCCTGCAAACACTCCGCGTGGCCAGGTCAGAGGCATGCAGGAAAAAAATAAAAAATCAGAGCTGCTCAGTTCCCTGCGAGATAAAAACTGTAAAACGTGCCCGGTGTCCTGCCTACACAGAAGCAGTAATGGACCCAGCAGGTCAAGATACAGCTTCTGCACCAGGTGGGCTGGTGGACTGACAGTCAGCAGAGTGTCGGTCTGGTGGGTTAAGCCTGGAGCAAAGACACAACATGCTTTGTAGTCTATAGGTTGCACTTAAAGCTGTGTTTAATCTACTTTCAGCAAACATTTTACAGCTCTTTGTAGGTGGGGTCTTCAAAGAGTGGAGTGGGCCAGCATTTTGCCGGCTGATTACCTGAGAAGTGCAGTTACATTTGATTAATGATCAGTTGACCTTAAGCTAAGCTTCGCCTCAACTTCCTTATCAGATCTTATATACACAGTGAGCTGTGGGAAAGTCAGCCTGTGGTCTACCGCTTCCAATCATTCATTTATCAATCCCTACCCAAAGGGTCAGCCATTAGCAAGGCATGACTTTCAAGCAGCCCCATAAGCTTGAGCTCCTTAAATGCAGTTCCAGAGTTTAGGCACCCTGGAGCGGATCCGTTCTTGCCACCAACAAGAGGCTGTGCCCTTCGCACCTGGATGGGGGCACATCCCATACCGGAGACAATCGCTGCTCTAGCTTAAATCATCGTAGAATCGTTTGGGTTGGAAGGGACCTTAAAGATCATCGAGTTCCAACACGTGGTTTAACTTTTAGATTGGCCCGTGCAGAGGCAGGAGTTGGACTTGATGATCCTTAGGGGTCTCTTCCAACTCAGGATATTCTATGGTTGCTGCTTGGGAAGGACAGACAGACGCAGGACGGTTCCCCATATCCCTGGGCTCCAAACCACCACCCCTCCCTAGCTGAAGGTGGGTTTTTGGGTTTCCACCACGCCAGCCAATACAGCTGCTAGCACAATGGGGCCGCCGTCCTGAGGGGAAAGAGCCTCCGGATGTTAATGCAATAATAGGAATGACGACAATATTTTGGAGGCAAGGGGCAAAGCTTTCTAAGTCTTATTAAAACCAGCAAACGCTGTTTGTCATTACATGCTCAAGAGAAGATGTTGACTAATGTGTAACTATCAAACGGAACTGTCATGACTTCAAGGCTGTCAATAATTATGACTTCACATTAATAAGTAACCAGCCCTTCTGTCAAAAAGGTGAAGGAGTGAAGCAAAATGGTAGTTAAAACTTTGAATGACATGAAATTATTAATCCTTTGCACAAAACTTTTCCGAAACAGTCACGGCCTCTGTGTTTCTTGTTTCCCTTTAGTGGAGCTCACACAATTCCAGCTATTTAAAGTTAAGGGCAAAACTCCAACAGCAGAAACCAAACAACCTTCTCTCCAAGCTGTATCTTTCTAAACCAGAGCCTTGTGTGGTGGGCACTTCTGGACGCGCTGTGGGCTGCGGGTAACACACGGCCACCGTGCCATCACTGTCATGGAACACGTCTCACGACACAGAGACTCAGCAAGACCCATAAAAATTCTTCCATTGGGAATGGAAATCCATGTGCTGACCCTTCCCAAGGGTGATGGCCCAGATGAAGGGTCAGCAGGACTTCTAGGTTGCTATTAATAAAAACTTCATGTTGTAACCCAGGCTGCCATCCACAGCTTGTAGTTTTCAGCCTCAGAAGAAAATGTAGAAAAAGTTTGCTTTCTAATACTAACATCTCTGGTTTTATGACTCTCCGTTACTCCTAAGCCTTTGCTTCCTCCACCCCATCACCAAATAAATCAGCAGCAAAAGCCAGTGGAGTTTTATTTGTTATGACTAAGATCTAGCTGACTATCACGTAAAATGTTGCAAACTTTGTCTATTCCAGATTTAATACTTCATCCAACCCACACACACACACAAAAAAAAAAAAAAATTCATGTTTCTCAGTGTCCAGAAAAAACAAGTCTGCAAAAGCCAGGGCTGCTGCGCTGGGAAAGGCAGGAGATATTGAAATGGAAGCAGTGTGCCGGAAATGCCCCAGTTTAAGGACTGCACATCTCGTGTTTTGTGAAACTGGAGGGGAGTTGGAGGAGATTAAAGTGCATTTCCCTCTGATTGGGAGCTGGTGGGAGGTGTAAACGTGGGCAGTTGTCAGATTAATTCTTTAGATGATTACATTCTTTTTTTTTGTTTCTTTAAAGCTGTTTGTAGTTGGGTTTGATGTCTCCCTGTTCTGGGCAAGTGCATTGCTGCAGTTACCAAGGTGACTTTAGCTGACTTTCAACGATTTTTTTTTTCCAGCTTTGGTTTCTACCAGTAGTCTGCTGCTGGGCGGAGAAGAGAGGGAGGAAATGATGTTTGTTGGTTTTATTTTTTTCTTTTTTCAATCTCATGAATGCTGATTAACAGTCCAGGAACTTAACCAAAGCCATATCTGGGTTTTGTTTTATGCTTTTTTTTTTCCTTTTTTTTTTTTTTTTTGAGAGTGGGTGGTCAAACCATTGCAAAGGGGTCCCATCCATGTGGCCTGCAGCTTCCCCAGACTTTTGTCAGCGGGGAGGAAAGGGCCCGAGGAGACTACAAGTCCCGGCGTGCTGTGCTCCTCCGTGATGTGAGCGGCCACATGCTGGAACCTGTAGCCTCCCGGGGGCCCTTCTCTTTGTATTAAAGATGAGGGTGGCTGCAACCTGCTTAATTTTACGCCAATTAGCAGCAGCCCGTGGGGCTCCTGGAAAACCGCCAACGCAATCACTGGGTTGCGCAAAGTTTGGATGTCCCCTCCTTATAAGTCATGTTTATGGCAATCTCGAGCAACCCCACTGGCAGTTATTTTATGGGATTCAAGAATAACCAGGTTGATCGGATTAAGAAAGGTTTATTTATTCTTGCATTTGTGTTTTGCTTTATGACCAGAGCACTCGATCTCATGGATCTGTCACGGAAAGAGGTCTCGGTTCCCTCCCAAGCTCTTGTCGCTGACACGGAACATAATTTCACTGCGTTTCCCCGGGTCCCCTCCCAGGTACCAGCAGCCAGTCACAAAGGACACGCTGTTGGAAGCTGGCCATGGCAGGAGCTCTTTGAAGGAGTGGGTGCCCACTGCATCACCAACCTGAGTTACTGTCACTGCTCCTTGCTTCCTTGGTACAAACCCCAGGACCATGAGTTACCAAACTCAAGCTTACACAGCTGGGAAAAAAAGGTTGGACCTCTTATAATATTTTTTTTTTTTTTTAATTGCCTTTCTTCCCTTCCCAACTATTCCCTGGCTATTTCCAACCTCCTCATTCCCTAATGAAGATATGGTCAAAGATCACTTAAGTGCCGGCAATCTTCCAGTGTCTTTCCCACAGTTTCCCCTGAAGGGCAAAGCAGCAGTTGTGGGAAAGAGCCCGGAGCATCTTGGCACACAGAGCTACGGGACACGTCACAGACGTGCAGGAACGGGGAGGACACGGTCACACAGCTCCTGCTGTGGTCACAGCCAGACAAGGCTGGCTTGAGTGCTCCAGACCTGGGTGCTCATCATCCTGGTTAAACCGGCCGGTGAAGATGTTTGATGTGCATTTCCTGGCACGGAATGGTTCTAAGGACAATGCCAGTAGCAACAATCTTCTTGCCACTCGCATGTCCCCTTGGAAAGCTGCACGACGACTACTGTCAGGGCTTGCAAGGGCCAGACTGTTCCAGACCAGCAGCTGAGCTGGGACCCAGAGATTTAGGCTGTGCCACCGGCATCCCGCAGACCCATGGGCAAAGTCAAACAACTCCTTTTATGCTTCGGGTTCCCCGTCTGTAAAACCGAGACATTTTTCCACGTAGGAGCGTTGCAAAGATTAAGTCAATGTTTGCAAAGCACTTTTGGATTCTTAGATGGAGAAAGCTATGCAGAAGTGCAAATTATTAGCACGGTGACCGCTCTGCACTTCAACTGACACTGGTTTTCCAGACATTTGCTTTTCTAGTTCGCAGGCTTGTCACCCAGCACTCAGCCTCATGCTGAGAGACACTCCCTAAAGGATATTGCCTCCCCCCACTCAGCATTCCTTACTCAAGCAAGACACCACTGAATGGCGTCTGGATGAGAGAGCATGCCTAAATAAGCAGGACTGGATTGGAAACTTAGTGCTTAGTGGTTGCAGAATGAGAAAGTCTAGCCAGAACTAGACAGTTTCAGAGAATGCTGAAATGCTCCCCTTTATGTAAAAGTTTGCCTCCAAGAACAGAAGACAGGAAACCAGCTACACAGACAACATCTCCCCTCCGCCCAAGGAAAGCAGCAACCAAAACCCAGTGCAACTGGGAGAAGCAAAGTGCAGACTCGGCTCGAAGCGAATCCTACACAGAATCATAGAATGGTCAGAGTTGGAAGGGACCTTAAAGATCATCCAGTCCCCACCCCCTGCCCTGGGCAGGGACACCTCCCACCACACCAGGTGGCTCCAAGCCCCATCCAGCCTGGCCTTGAACCCCT
>JAOTQQ010000002.1:24680328-24692943 GCA_026546715.1 Gallinago undulata | reverse complement strand
GGGTTTGAATGTCTCCAGAGATGGAGACTCCACCACCTCTCTGGGCAGCCTCTTCCAGGGCTCTGCCACCCTCACAGCAAAGTGGTTTTTCCGCCTGTTCAAACGGAACTTCCTTCGCATCATAATCTCGTCAAGAAAAGAGTTCTGGTTACCCGGGCATTAGTTCTGGGGCTTACAAGAGACAGGGAGGGCAGGGGTCTTTGAGAGCGCACTGTAGCATTTTTCTCAGTGGTTGATTATTTTCTCTTAAATTTTCAGGAATTTAAAGCTTGCACAGGCCTAACTTTTGTTTTACTTTGGCAAAGCAGGAGGCCAAAGGGCAGGAAACAGAGGAACTCTGTATTCACACGTATTTGTGTAAAATATTAGTTAGGCATTGAGCTCTACCAGCCCACTGCAGGAGTGCAAGGGACTAAGTTTGTGTGTTTCTAAGAGCTGTACTTATGGTTCAAACCTAAAACGGCCAGCCTGTTGGTGGAGCACCTTTTGAAACACCATCCCAAGATGATTCCCTTAAGCTTCTGATTTAAAAAAAAAAAAAAAAAAAAAAAAAAAAGAGCAGGAGAGTCCACTTCCCACAGGCTCTGGGCTGCCTACAGCCTCTGAATATATACTCTCCCAGATTCTCTTCCCCACCAAGAACAAAACGCTCCCCCTGCTGTGCCCATTTGCTGCCTCCTGGCTGAGCCGGCTGCTCCAAAGGAGCTTTTGCATCCGAGGCTGTCAGAAGCTGGGCTGTAACGAGCTCTCGCAGGCAGAGCGGGTTAGTCAGACGGCACAGTTTGAGCCCCACTTGCTGCACGGATCTTCAAGAGAAAGCGTAAAGAAGGTGGATACGTAACAGTGAACCCAACTTCCAGCTCGGTCCGCTCCCCTCCGCCGTTTCATCTAACGTGGGCTTGGGGGATCTAACGTTGTCAAGGGGGAAAAAAACCCAACGCAGTCCTTTTCACAAGGCGACTCGGTAAGTGTAACCTTCAAACTCTCCTCTGTGTGCATCCCAAACGATGCTCCTGCCACTGCCCAACAATCCCTCTGTGCTGTGCCTTTCAGCTCCTCCGTAGCAGGAGGCAACAGCACTATTCTGTGCAGAAGCCTTTAACCATTACAGCGGCTGCTTCCGTTTCCCAGAAAAGGCCGGGTGGGACAAAAACCTCATATATAAGATGCCAAAGGACCTCACACCAGCCGGAGGGGGAGTTTTCTGCCTGCCTTTGTCTTGCATTCCCCCTTCAGAAGAGGGGACGGAGCCTTTGTCTGAGGGCTGGGCTGACCATGTGCAGCTTCTCCCCAGCTTCCTCACCCAGGAGTCAGAGATGCTCTTCTAAACAGGTACCGCTGCTCCCCAGCGCGTCGGCTCCTCCTCATCCTCCTGCAGCAGGGAGGATGGAGAAAAGGCTTCCTGCAGAGAGCTCAGCTCCCCTCCACTTTGGGCAGAATACATCAGCAAGACTGATCTTAAACTTTGGCCACTCAGGGTGAACACCTGCTAGAGGCCAGCATCCAAGTGTCTCCTACTGCTTCAGCCCTTGTGGCAGCCTTGCACTGAGATGTCCCAAACAGCTTCCTCTGGGTCTCCATGCCTGTTCCATTCCTCCCTCTCCTCCACGCACTACGAAGGCTAAAACAACTTGTGCATTTATAAATGCAACCATATATCACATTTACAAGTATTGCTGCTTTGTCCATCCCTGACATTTGGGAGCAGCCTCAGGGCACATGGACTGATGCAAAGCAAAGAGAAGACGGGTCTTTTTTCTTTCTTTTTTTTTTCTTTCCCTTTTTTTTTTTTCTTTTTTCCTTTAAATAAACCAACTGAATGAACTGTATTGAACCGCTGAAAAGCAATGAGCCAAGTTCAGTTCCCAGGCAGGAACAGGACAGGAGTTGACAGAATTAAAAGGGACGGCATCAGATGAAATCCAGCCAACTCAAACTGGGCCTGAACCTACTTTATCTAAATCGCAGTAGCAGCTAAAAACAAGCCTCCTCTTTCAGGCAGTGCTGAGATCCCTCACTACTGCCTAGAAATACCACGCAATCAATAAAGCAGTCCAGGGAAGACAGCTTTCCTTCTATTTTAACAAAGTCTTTTATAAGGAACAAAGACTTTCTGTGCCTCTGCTCCTGGCACAAAGTCTCTCCGTGCTTTAGTGTCAACCTCCCCTTTGAGGCTGGAGAAGGTCAAAGACCAGTTCTCAGCCAAGAGCTAGAAGCTGGAAGGACAATAGTGGCTTCCATGAAAAGGCACAGGAACTACCCAGCTTGACCTGTGAGTCCAGACAAACTGCAGGAGACAAAAAAGCCCAAACTCCATGAGGTTGGGGAGGTAGAGAAGAAAAGGCTTTAATTTATATGACAGAGCTAGTTCACTGACAACATAAGCCGTAGACCTTTCCACTTCCAGTCGCATGAGTGTACAGGTGTCCTTGGAAACTCCTGGGCTCCCAGTCATGCTTTCCTACCCCTGAACTGCGGACTGGGAGGAAGCCTGGAGGAACCCAGTCCAGGTTCACACCACCAGTGCTGATGAAGCAAAAGGCAGTATCACACAGCACTGGTGTCACTCCCCTCCCATCAAGTCTTTAAGAAAGCCTCCAGCACATTTAATACCTGGCCAGAGGGTTGCAGGGGCTTTTCTATCATTGCAGCAAAAGGAATTTTGTGGAGAAGAGATTCTCTAGCATGGCACAATGTCCTAGGAAGTCCCAAACAAAGGCCAAGGAGATGTTACCCACCAAAACCAGCAAGAGCTAAATTACTGCCAGCTTGTCCGATCAGTGGCTGAAGAAGTGACAGTGCTCCAAGGCCAAGGGCAGGACTGAGCCTGGCACTGGGGTGCCACCAGTACTGCAAAGGAGCAATACTCTGAACAGGAAGAGAAGCAAAGTTAATTTTATCAGCCAAAATCTAAGGTCATACAACTCCCGTTTATGCTGCCAGGAAGGAGAACAGGGACACACCACCCACACGGTGGCATAACAGCACTCAGCAGCATTCCCAGCTGTGTTTCTGCTCTATGCCCTCAGCCAGGTGACCACCCAGACAGGGACAGGACTTGCACAGAGGAAGAATGGGGCCACCAGGCACGTGCTAGTTCACAGCCTGGGAAGCCTCAGCTGGGGCCACCACAAAGTTCCTCTCTAACTTCTTACCTCCCCCCGTGCCTCAACACCCAGCATTCACCCTCACAAGCAAGGATAAGAGAGGATTGGACTCTGAAGGTCCCAAAAATTATGGTCGTTCAAATAATATTAAGCTTTGGAAGTGTGCAGAGAGGGAGTGCACTGATTTCATCTAGGGAACCCAGGAACAACTCTGCCAGCAGACTGCCACGCACCAGTCTCAATGGCACCAGTGCCAAGACCTGCCTTCTCCCTCCTTCCCAAGCCAAAGTTTCCTTTCACCAAAGAGCCTTCTGGTCAACACTGCTGTGCTTATTCCCTGCAGTCTCCTGCAAGGGGTTGGCAAGACCATCATGACATTAAGAGCAGGCGGAGGAAGTTTACAGTTTTTTTGAGAGGGGGGGAAAAGAAGAGCTACACTAATGAGTTCTGCTCAATGAGTTTTGCTGGACCAAACCCAGAACAGCCACAGAAAAACAAAACAAAACAAAACAAAACAGATTAGAGAAAAAAGTTTGATGCCAAAGACAGCTTCAGTATTTTCCCTGCACAACCCTGCGATGGTATTTCAAGAGAAGATGCATTTATGTACCTACAAAATGCCTCCTCTTAGACTCATCCCTTCTGCAGACAGCAGCATTTTCCGTGAGGTCTCTGCAGTGCTCTCTGTCTGATGGACAGCTTTGCAGACAGATGCTCCTCTCTAGATTATGAGCAGTGCTGCATAAGCTTTCTTTGTGATCTACAGGGGCTGAGTAAAAAAGGCTGCGTCCACCTGCAACCAGCACTGTGCTGCGATGCCTATGAGGACAAATCAGGCTGAGGGGAGACCTTCTGGCTCTCTCCAACTCCCTGAAAGGAGGGGGTAGCCGGGGGGGGGTGTCGGTCTCTGCTCCCAAGTCACAGGCCATCGGACAAGAGGAAGCGGCCTCAAGTTGCACCAGGGGAGGTTCATATTGGAGATTAGGAACAATTTTTCCACAGCAAGGGTTCTTCAGCCTTGGAATAGGCTGCCCAGGGCAGGGGTTGAGGCCCCATCCCTGGAGGGATTTCAAAGCCAGGTTGCCATAGTGCTTAGAGCCATGGGTTAGTGATGGTTTTTATCAGAGTGAGGCTGATGGTTGGACTCGATGATCTTGAAGGTCCATTCCAACCCAGACAATTCTATGAGTCTATGATAATTTACAAGAGCTGCATTTGCTAATTCCCTCCCCAAGAAGTTCAGAGCCTCCCGCCAGCTCCGGAGGAAGCCAGAGACAGGTTGGAGACCGAAGCACGAGCTCGATAGCTGCCTGTCGTGCCTGGCACACCAACCAACCGCTCTGCGCACAAGCAACCCGCTTTGCTTTATCAGCCAGCAGGTCCTCTCTGGTACCAGCCACAGCACGTATGTCCCAGCTGGAAGCTGGGGGATGTGACAAGGCTGGCTCTGGAGATGGGGTGGAAGGATGGGAAATACTGGGGAGGTGAGCTCATAGGCAGCGGAATGGGGAGACGTGGATTTATTGCGGCGGAGCGGGACGTAGAGGGGCTCGTGCACAAAGACGTAAAGGACCAGGCTCGATCCGTGCTGCTGCTCCCAGAACAGCTTGTTTTATGGGAAACGTCTAAGAGGAATTAGGCTAAAACCCAACCAATTTCTCATGGACCACTGAATAACTATCAGATGATGAGAGAGCTTTTGGCCACGACAAACTTGGGTTAAATTGGAAGCAGTGACTTCATATTTCCATACCCCTCTGCAGAATAAAGGCACGCAGCCCGCGCTCGGCTGCGTCCCGCTCACCTACGGCAATTTGCTGTGCCACGGTTTCAGGGTTTGTGCAGCAGAGTTCACTACGTAACAGGTTCTGTTGAAATGAAATGTTGATTTATACTTCTTTGTGGAGCTAAAAAAACCCCAGTTAATCCCCCTCATTTTTAATCTAAAGTCCTGGAATACTACAGAGGAGCCAGGGCCAGCTCTACACTGGAAACTGGTCAATATTACAAACAGATGATAGAAAGAATATATATATATATATTTTACAGAGCCATAGCAACCAGAAGAGAACAATAAATCAGCCTGGGGTTGAAAAAAAATAAAGGCACAGTCAGGGAAAAAAATATATATGAATTACTGGGAGATTTTATTTGGCTTTAGTCATCCTACTGGGAAGAAATAAACACTGTTTTACAAACAAGCCAGACAAGCCTCATTTGTATTCAAGCAAGCAAGAAGTTTGTTTTGGGTTTGGGTTTTGGGTTTGTTTTTTTTTCCTTTGTACACACAGAAATTAGCCTGTGTCAAGACTGTTTGAAAACATGTTGGCAAGGAAAGAGTCACCGAGGCTACCACATGGAAGCTTTCTGGACTCCAGAAGATCTGAAGATGAAGCCCAGTGGTTACGCCAGGGCAGCAGGTGACAAGGTATCTGCTGGCTTAATGGCTGCAGGTCCGCGACCCCAATCAAATCACTTAATCCCACTGAGTCTCATTTTCAGTGTAAAAGTTATACTGCCTGTCAAACACAAAATGCTGCCGTGGCTCAGCCTAAACTAACTCAAATCAGAGGAAAACTGCTGAATAAGAAGAGCGCATCTAAACCTGCAGTCCTTGCAACTCCTGTAATCACCCTGGTTTAAAAAAACAAAAAAAACAACAAAAATCCAGGGGAAACTGCAGCACACCGAGCTGGCATAACAGCCCTAAAGTGGTACACCGGGCCAAGGTGCAGAGTCCGTGCTTCCCCAAACTACAGACAAGCTGCCAGACAATAATTTTCACCTGAATCATAGAACTGTCTGGGTTGGAAGGGACATTTCAGATCATCTAGTCCAACCATCAACCTCACTCTGATAAAAACCATCACTAACCCATGGCTCTAAGCACTATGGCAACCCGGCTTTGAAATCCCTCCAGGGATGGGGCCTCAACCCCTGCCCTGGGCAGCCCATTCCAAGGCTTAAGAAACCTTCCCATGGAAAAATTGTTTCCCAATCTCCAATCTGAACCTCCCCTGGTGAAACTGAAGGCTGTTTCCTCTTGTCCCATGGCCTGTGACTTGGGAGCAGAGACCGAACCCCCCTGGCTCCCCCCTCTTTTCAGGGAGTTGGAGAGAGCAAGGTGGTCTCCCCTCAGCCTCCTTTTCTCCAGGCTGAACCCCCCAAGCTCCCTCAGCCTCTCCTCATCAGACTTCTTCTCCAGACCCCTCTCCAGCTCTGTTGCCCTTCTCTGGACCCACTCCAGCCCCTCAAGGTCTTTCTTTTGTGGTGAGGGGCCCAAAACTGGACCCAGCCCTGGAGGTGGGGCCTCCCCAGTGCCCAGTACAGGGGGACGATCACCTCCCGAGTCCTACTCCCCACGCTGTTCCTGATGTGTACTTTCCTGAACTATGACATGTGAGAAATAACTAAGGAAGACTAGACATACCTCATTCTGGGCTTTTCAGCCTGGCTGCTGAAGGCTGGTGCGGCTGTGCAGCCTCGGGCACTCGCACGCATCCGTCACAACTGTCCTCCCAGTAACTTTGGGAAATTTTCCAGCAGACTTGAATCATGACAGAGGACAGAAGCTCAGGGATACTAAGTTCCTGCAGGTTTCACAGAAATAACTGAAGGACAAGAGAAGATATTTCATACCTTATCCCCTGAAAAGGGAATCCCTCACCATGACAGCACAGAGGGTGCAGACATGCCAAGAGAGGTGTTTGTTGGGGAAAAAAACAACCCAAGGCAATAAATCAGCTATAGCTAGTTTGGGCATTGTTTTGACACATTGCTGTCAACACATATAACTCCTCGTGTACCTGCTGGAATTAGTTTTGCCCAATACACTTTTCAAAAATGTAATAAATTTTCTACGGAATAATTCATCTAAGTAAGTTTCTCCTGAAGTAATCAAGTAAAATCTACATGAAATCTCCACCCACAAATTGCATCTTGCCTGCTTATTACCTTTGCTTGTAGATTTTCTTACTACGGTGTTGCAGTTCCCAAGACACAAACAGCTTCCTACTACTCACTAGTCTAAGGTTAAATATGAAAATTCACCTTTTAAATTAACTGAGATTTCAAACTCACATTTAAATATATTCAGTGTAGTACTAATCAAGAAATCATGAAAGAAGATGTATTATATATTAATGGAACTGTAGAAAATTATGTACAGAAGACCTGAAGAGGACACTGAGTCAGTCAAGACATATTTATAAGATGAAGGAGACTGTGAAGGCTCCTACTCTGCCCCCCCTCAAAGCAATGATCAACTATTTTTGACAAATATCCATGAAGAATAGTTTGACTTGTTCTCAAGGGTATGCAGCAATGGGGAATGTGCAACTATTCCAGTGCTTCACCACACTTATCATCTGAAAGTTTTTCCTAATGACAAACCCTAAGCCTACCTTACAGAAATTTTAGTAGTGATAGGCTTCTCGTATCCCCGATAGGCACATGAAAAATTTATTACTTTATTCCTTACAGCAACCTTTTGCATATTTGAAGACTGTTCTCACATATTCCTTCCATCACCTCTTCCCCAGACTAAACAAACGTAATTCTTTTGATCATTCCTCCACAGGTTATATTTTCTGGACCTTTGGGTTATTCTTACTGCTCTCCTCCAGACTCTCTCCAACTGGGATGTAACTGACTAAGTCTTCTGCCCAAAATAAGATCAGATGCTCCCTCCTTCCCTTCAGGGTGTTCCCAGCTATGTAGGACCCTATCATATGCAACACACAACATTTCTATTTATACATCAGAATAATTTCACTTCTATCTCTCAGCATGAAGAATCATAGAATTGTCTGGGTTGGAAGGGACCTTCAAGATCATCTAGTCCAACCATCAACCTAACCCTGATAAAAACCATCACTAAACCATGGCTCTAAGCACTATGGAAACCCAGCTTTGAAATCCCTCCAGGGATGGGGCCTCAACCCCTGCCCTGGGCAGCCCATTCCAAGGCTTAAGAAACCTTGCCGTGGGGAAAAAATATTCTCCAATCTGAACCTCCCCTGGTGCAACTTGAGGCCATTTCCTCTTGTCCCATCACCTGTGACTTGGGAGCAGAGACCGAACCCCCTGGCTACCCTCTCTTTTCAGGGAGTTGGAGAGAGCAAGAAGGTCTCCCCTCAGCCTCCTTTTCTCCAGGCTGAACCCCCCCAGCTCCCTCAGCCTCTCCTCATCAGACTTCTTCTCCAGACCCCTCCCCAGCTCCGTTGCCCTTCTCTGGACCTGCTCCAGCCCCTCAATGACTTTTTTTTTTGTGGTGAGAGTCCCAAATCTGGACCCAGCCCTCGAGGTGGGGCCTGCCCAGTGCCCAGTACAAGGGGACGATCACCTCCCGAGTTCTACTCACCACACTGTTCCTGATCCAGGCCAGGATGCTGTTGGCCTGCATGTTGGTTTAGGTGTAGTTCACTGGTGATAGGACCTCACAACTTTTCTTTCTCCTTTCAGAACTGCTGTCTTTCCCCAACGGAAAATCATGCATTGGATTATTCCTGTATAAGCACAGAACCTCGCACTTCTTGCACCTCCCTGACCTTACTGCACATGAGTGTTTCAGACCATTTCTGCTATTTTCAAAGGTTGTTTTGAATTCCAGCCCTCTACACTGTACTGCTTTGCTGCGTCTGCAGATTTCCATCAGGATACTCTCCATTTCATCATCCTGGTCAACACCAAACTGCACGAGCTCTAGAACAGATTTTAGAGGAATCCAAACTCTCCACATCTTTTGTGGTTGATGACTGCACATTGGCAATTACTCAAAGTCTAAATATCCAACCAGTATTGCATCCCTCTGTGGTTTTCATCAAGATCGCATTTCCTCACCTCGCTCACGTACTTGTTGACAGACACAATGTCAAAAGTCTCACTAGTATCAAGGTAACCAACCTTCACCGCTTCAAATCCATACTGGAACATCCATTATTCCCTGGATACCTTCTAGATGGTTTGTTTTTCCTAGCAGTTTCTTAAGACCTGAAGTCTGATTGACCAATTAGAAACCTCAGGTCTTTGCATTTTTGGAGTTTGCTTTGTTCTTTGGTTGGGGTTTTTTGGGTTGGTTTTTTTTTAAGGCGAGGGGGTGAAAAACAGCATTTGCCATTTTCCAGCCTCCTGTAATGCTACCTGTCCCCCACTGCAACAACGGGGGCTCAGGCTTTTCAGGCCAACGTGTTCCGAGTTAAATGTTACCAATGTCATCCAACTAAAAACCCTCTAATTCATGGATGTCGTCTTAATACTTCTGAAGCTAGTTTCACTAGCTAGTTCCTCGCTACAATTCATGCATTGTGGAGAATACAACCATGACATATGCTATACGGTTATCTTTAGGCTCTATGCATGACGAGTTTTTCCTGACCATTTCTCCAATCCTGTACCTTACAGCCCCAGCTGTTTTCTTTCGGGCGAAGAAACATCGGAGCAGCAAGAACTCATATAACACGACACATTTTTTCCCATGCTATTCCATCAACATAGTGCTTGTATGATGTATATCAGGTAGGCCCTTCAAAACAACCTAACTCCACCTTAGAAAAAAAAATGCAGACTTTAATTTCAAGAAAGCAGAAAACATGGCCCCTCTACACTGATCAAACATCGTAATATTGCAGTCCCTAAAGAGTTAACAATTGGAACAAGCCCTGGATAAGCTTTCTCTAGGAAGACCATTTCTTCCTCTTCCTTTGAACTGAAGTATAAATTTGTTCTCCCATGAAATATTCCCAGTATACCCACAACCATGACAAGCTAAGGTCACTGAATGGTGCAAAGTTTCATTTTCAAGGTTTGCAGGTTTGGTGTTGTGTTTTTTTTTTTTTAAACTAAAAATAACAGAGTTGGAATTTGTGGTCATGGTCAAACAGTGATAAAATTAAGAACAGATAAAGCCACAAATAACATTTTTTGAGACTTGCAAAGCTTGGTTTTGTTGAAGAAGGGGAAGCAGTGCCATTTAATCAAAAGCACAAAGCACCAAGTGTTTGTTACAGTGAACAGAGAAGCCAAGGCTCAAAGATGTCTGAAATTCAATGCAGAACACAAGACTGCTTTTCTAAAGCACAGCCCCAGCGCAGGAGAAATGGGAACAAAGGAATGCAGCATTTGTTTGCTTGAAAATATTTGTTGCAAAAAAAATACATCACCTGCAATGAGACATCCTTTGCAACTGCAATGCTCAGTAATAATATTTAGGGTAAAAATAACAGGGTAAAAATAATATTTGGCGTTACAATATTTAGCAGTAGCTGGTAGGTAAGTCTTCAACTTGGTGATCACCATCTGAAAATGCTCAGGCTCAGCAGGAGTATAACTCCACCTTACTCTCGCCCAACTTCAACTGGACCCAGCACATCTGTGATAACCAAAAAGTCAGCTTGTTATTCAAGAGACAGAAATTTAGCTCTTAGCATAGCTTTCAAAGTAAACAATCTTTTGACATGTGAAAGTGCTTGGAGCCTATCCAAAAAGTTCCTGCCAGCTTTATGGTTTTTTTTTCATGCTGCTTCTTCAGAGTGGATTCATAAGCATTACTTAAGTTGTTTCGGTTCATCAAATGTTTTTAAGGCTATTCTGAAGTAATAAAGAGACTCCATAAATTTTATTTTATTTTTTTAAACAATTGAAGAGGACAGCATTAAGGTATGTACACCACAGTCAAACAATGCTTAGCGTTGTGGCATTTGACAAATCAACACCTATAAATACTTCAAGGGTGGGTATCAAGAAGATGGGGCCAGTCTTTTTTACGTGGTGCCAAGTGACAGGACAAGAGAGAACAGGCACTAACTTGAACATGGGATGTTCCACCTAAACATTAGGAGGAATTCCTTTGCTGTGAGGGTGGCAGAGCCCTGGCAGAGGCTGCCCAGAGAGGTGGTGGAGTCTCCTTCTCTGGAGACATTCAAACCCCACCTGGACACGTTCCTGTGGGACCTGCTCTGGGTAGACCTGCTTTGTCAGGGGGTTGGACTAGATGATCTCCAGAGGTCCCTTCCAACCCCAGATCATTCTGTGATTCTGTGAAATGCTCCAAGGGGTACAGACAGAAAGAACTTGAGCAAAAAGAAACCTCTCATCATGTGAAAAAAAAAAATAAAGACTGCCATGCCACAGCCTGCCTAATGCCCACTGCGCTTCAGAAGAACCACCCCTTCAAATACTTCACAGTTTTAAAGTTTTAACATCTGACCAGAGAAGTCCTGGAAAAGACCAAGGAAGAAAAGACAATGGCAGAAGCTCACTTGGCTTTGCAGAGTAAGCATGTTAGACTGGGGGAAATCCCGTTAGACAGAAAAAAAAACAACAAAGCACTGCTGAGTAGTGGGTGCCTCACCACCCAGGGGTGATGGAAGGGTGGACATGGGAATTGCTCTCGAGACTGCCAGCCCGAGACGGGGCGGCTGGTGGGAGCAAAGCAAAGCAGGACACGTCAGATGTAGTGAAAGGACTGGGACTCTGCAGAGAAACGGAGTCAGCGAGCTCACACTAAAATAAAAAATGACTGCATCTAGCTATGGTCAACTGGTGTTGCCCTGAGAGACGGTGATAGAGCCTGCCCCGTTACAAGTCTGAAATGCATCGTTTGTCAGGATTAACCAGACGTCTATGATTAGCCAAAGATTTTAGCCTGAGAAAGTTCTCATTCAAAAAGAGACAAGTGTTAAACATATCTGTACTAAAATAAAGCTAGAGTTGATCACTTGCCGCAACAGCAAACAGTTTCCTTTTGTACAGGGCAAGGTGAGAGCACAACTGCTGAAGGACATGAAGCTGGATGGGAAAAAAAAAAAAAACAACCAAAAATCCAACTCTTCTGTGATATTTTCAGAGACCTGTGGAGGTCTCTTGTCCAGCCTCCTATTTGAAGTGGAGCCATCAATAATGCTAAATCAGGGCCATCATAGCATTGTTGAGCTACGGTCCTCAACCTTTTCAGGGACTGTTCCCTGTCCTTTGCCACCCTCTGCATGATCAAGTTTTTCCTGAAGCCTTTCCAGAACCTCCCATCCTACAATTCAGAGCTGTAGCCCTTGTATTATCTAGGGCTTGACGCCACAGTCTTGTAACTATCCTTCCTACAGCTGTAGGCTCCTGTTAGATCTCCCTGCACCTTCTCTTCACCAGCTAAACCATCCCTGCTCCCTCCCGCTCTCCTCAGACTTTGAGAACTCTAGGACCCCGACCACCCCAGACTCTCTTCAATTTTTCAGCATCTCTTAAACTGGAAGGCCCAAACCAGGACACATTTTAAATGAGTGGCTCAGTAACATGGCAAAGAGGTAATGACTTCCCTCAATCTGCTGCTCCTGCTCTTCCCTGTCCCCCTGTACTGGGCACTGGGGAGGCCCCACCTCCAGGGCTGGGTCCAGTTTTGGGACTCTCACCACAAAAAAAAGACCTTGAGGGGCTGGAGTGGGTCCAGAGAAGGGCAACGGAGCTGGGGAGGGGTCTGGAGAAGAAGTCTGATGAGGAGAGGCTGAGGGAGCTGGGG
>JAOTQQ010000002.1:24595023-24612942 GCA_026546715.1 Gallinago undulata | reverse complement strand
AGTGATGGTTTTTATCAGAGTGAGGTTGATGGTTGGACTGGATGATCTGAAAGGTCCCTTCCAACCCAGACAATTCTGTGATCAAGGTTTAGAGAGCCCCACGTGCATAAGGTGAAGGTGGAACTATCATGTGCCAGGACACAAGATCTGGGAGCACTCACTCTAACTAGCAGGAAAATAGTTTAAAGCACATGAAAATACTTCCCCACCTGGCAGGCAGCAAACATCTGACATTTGCTGGCGAAGGAGGTTGCAGAGATGGGTGGCAGGTCCACAGGATTAGACAAATTCACGGAAAACAGCTGTACACAAACCGCTACTAAAGAGAACAGGCAGGAAAATCCTCTCTGGTGTCCCTAATCCCAGCACTGTGCCTGCTGGGGGTGGACGAGCAGAAAGGTTTGCAGACAGGGGCCAGGCCCATGTGCTCTCCCCCAAAATAGCATCTCCTGCTGCTGCCGTGGGGCAGAATATGGGGTGAGATAGACCAATGGCTAGGGCCTGTCTGAAAGCCAAGCCAGCTCGAGGCTCAGCCCTCAGCACTGCACTTTACACGTAGCACCCCTACAAATAACGCTGCACTAAGCACATGTTGCACAAACCACAGCTGCTGAAGTTTCCAGAGACACCTCATTTTGCCATTTTTATGCTAGGGTGCTGTTTAAAGAAGGTGAAATCCCGTTTCCTCTCCTCCTCCTTCCTCGTCGCTCCCTCGCAGATGTGCAACCCCCTCCAGCCAGCTGACATTTCTAAGTGATTTCACTTTGCCGGGAGAGTTGTTAGGTCATTTTATATTTTTATATATAGGCTTTTTTCCCCTCCCCATCTGCAAATGTGCAGATGAGAAGAAACAAATCACAGTTGTTTGTAAAAAATAGATTGTGCTTCTACATCCAGAGCAGTGTGTTATTTAAGCTTGCCACGGTGGTATTTTCATGACCTTTTCCTTGGGATGGAGTATTACTCATGGAGTATGTCAAAACTTTTCAACGTTGGGCTTTAAGTAGTAATGGGAAAAGGAGCTGCAGGAGGGAATAGCTATCATTCATTCGCACTGAACTTCTAACGCAGTCATAAAAGCAACAAGCTCGTAAATTAGAAAGCAATGAGCCTTTATTTCAGAAACTTCCACCTCCGCCTCTGACATCTGGCATCACTCCTGCCAGTGACGTTGGCAGATCTTATCTTTTGGAGAAGGATGTTTGAACAGTGGCTACCAGGAAAGCATCACTTTTGTTTGAGGGTGCTGGCTGCAAACACACCGCAGCCTGGAGCTCTGTTTTAACTTCCCAGCCAGCTCACAGCTGGATTCACCAGTCCCTGCGTCCCATGGCCATTCAGCAACCCCTTGGCCTTACAATAAGCCTCAGCTCCAGCCTTCCACAGCTGAAGCCAGTTGTACTGAGTTGGCAACAGAGCCATCTACGTGACTCTTGGCCCAAGCCAGTCTTTTAAGCAGGGCCAGATGACTCCAATTTGCCGAAGCTGTCACTCAGGAACCTGAAATAGTCATCTGCAGACCTGACCGCAGTAACGGGATGACTCTCCTGTTCACTCTCCACTATGTGGTTAACACAGGCTGGAATATCCCAAATAATACTTCAGGATATGACAGTGCTTACTCCAGTCATCCCTAAGCTGCCTCTGCTGCATATTCTGGATTTTAGGTGGCTTACTAGCTAAAGTAGAGGGCCAGACAAATACACCAGCTTGGTGTCTCTGCATCTGCTACACGATAAATCTGCTATCTGGATAAGCCACCCAAGAGGGGACCCTATTTCTAGACATTCATCATGGCCAGACAGGACTGGGGCTGCTGGTGGCCCAGCCCCATTCACAGAGAAGACATTCACAAGCTGTGCCCATAAAAAAGCTGCTGCCCTGTGACTCGTCCCAGCACAGCGCCTGGTGCTGGGCACATCGATCCCTCCTGGACAACGTTAAGTGACAGTCTCAGCCAGAGGAAACAGTCATGGACATCTTCATCTGGTCAGGCTCATCTGTCAGTGATAGCTCTGCTTTGTCAGCATGGTTCTGCACGCTCCTTCCCACCCTGTGTGTGGCACCCCAGGAGGTCTCAAAAGCACAGACACCAGAGTAGGTCCTCACCCCATGAAGCTACTGAGATTCTGGCACAACTAGGTTCAGTAAGAGTGAAACAGCTCTGTGGAAGGATTTTCCCTAATTTAATGAAACTCCACAAGAGCGTCCACTTAAATAAAAAAAAAAAAAAAAAAAGTCTCAAAAATCTTGTTCCTATCCCAGGAAAGCTCTTATCTAGACACTCCACAAAATTCAGGTTCCTCCGACCAAACTCCGATCCCTTACACCCTCTTAGAGATGGATCTACCTCCGTGACTCCAAGTTTCTCCGCTGAATTACTTCTGACATCCTAACACCACGTTGTCTCAGATAATCCACTTGCTGACAGCGAGTCTTGGGGGAATGCTAAACGCAGTCCTACGTGAAACACTAATGAACTCCCCCACAGGTTTCTGAACAGTAAAGCAATGAAACCTGTGAAAACCTGATACCACCTGGGTCAGACAAGGAAACGTGACTCTCTGAGGAGGTTATGAGGGTGTTTCCCACTACTGTTTACCTGTTCAACAATACCAGATGCCTACGTATGAGATGTTGGGTAACACCCTTCTTATTACAGGCAATCACGCGCCTCCATCAGGTACTGCCCTCACTCCCGCAGAGTTCAAACAATAAACAGAACTGACACACAGAATACAATCAACATCTTGAACCAGCTGGTAGTTCCAGGGAACTGTGTTCCAACTGAGCAATCTTGTTAAATCAGATCTCATTCCCTAATGAGATTACAAGGTTTGTTAATAGAGGCAATCCGGTAGATCTCATAGTCTTGGAACCTGGTAACACATTAACTTGAACAGCACATGGCATCCCTTTTCTAAACAATTCATTCTTTTACAGTGTACAGATGTATTAAAAACTGGTTCCCCATGATGTTATTTGAATCACAGAACGGTTAGAGTTGGAAGGGACCTTAAAGATTACTGAGTTCCAACCCCCCTGAGTTCCAACCCCAACCTGACCAAACCAGGTTCTTCAAGCCCCATCCAGCCTGGCCTTGAACCTGGCCTTGGGATGGGGCAGCCACATCTTCTCTGGGCAACCTGTTCCAGGGTCTCACCACCCTCACACCAAAGAATTTCTTTCTGGTATCTCATCTAAATCTCCCCTCTGTCAATTTAAAACCGTTACCCCATGTCCTGTCAGTACACTTCCTGACAAAGAGTCCCTCCCCATCTCTCTGTAGCTCCCTTCTCATATTGGACGGGGCTATGAGGTCTCTCCGGAGCCTTCTCTTCTCCAGGCTGAATACCCCCAGCTCTCTCAGCCTGTCCTCAAAGCAGAGGGGCTCCGGCCCTTAGATCATCATATTACCAATATAAACTCTAATCCCACAGCAGACTTCACAGCACTGGTATGGGGACCCCTGTCAGGTAACTTTAAATGTAAAACCCTCACTGAAAACAACTCCCAAGATTGGAATCACAGAAGCTAGAAGAGGGGACTGCTACACAGATAGAGCCTGTTCTCGTTCAGGCCCAATAGGAAGCACAAGGTGAGAGGCACTTTTAAACATTCCACCCAAGCAGAAGCGACTGGGAGTTTCTGCTACACCATCTCCATCTTCTCTCCATGGGAGACTTCTCACCTCTGCGAACCTTTCAAAGCTGCAGTCGCCCCCTGAGCCCCCCCAATTTTGGCCACCAGCCACACTGAAGCACTGATAGAAGCCCAGCCGCTGAAGCTACCAGAGATCTCTGTGGCTTTTAGGCCTAAAAAACCCAGCGCTAGGTAACCAGCTGAAGTAGCTGATGGCCCACCCAAGGGAAAGGAACAGAGGGAGCCAGGCAATGCCTGCAAAGCCAGGCCCAGGATGGGGATGATGCTTCTTTGGCCACCAAGGGGACGAGCCTGAGCAGTGGAGCTGCCACCAGCGCCCCAGAACCATCCAGCCCCCCATCTACAGTCTCCCCCCGTGCAGGAGAGGCCTAGCAGCCCTGTGAGAGGAAGCCATGGCCAGGCAAGGGCCTGTGGTGGGCTCCCACTCAGGCTCCACGGGGGTGGAGGGCTGTGCTGTCAGGCAAAGGGAAGGTGCCACAGGCTCATGGTGGGCCAGAGCCCGCTCCACACTTCCAGGTGGGATGGGGCAATGCCTGGGCCACCTCTCCTTGCCGGGACCCTACGAGGGGGTGGGAGCCAGACCCCAAACGCCTCTAGCGAGGGGCGCAGACGGCCTAAGCTCCCCCTACCCTGACAGCAGGGGGGCAGCGCACCCCCCACGCCCGCGTAGGACGGTCCAGAGTAATGGGGGGGAGGCGCACTCCAGGGCTGTACCAATGCGGGGGGGCGGGGGGGGGAGCCCCCCCCATCCTGCACGGGCCGCATCACGGCGGGGGGATCTCCCCCACCCCACCCGAACGGCCCCGCTGCAGGAGGGGAGACAAAGCCAGGCCGGCATTGGGGCAAAGGAGGCACCGCGACACATCCCCCCCTCCCCACGGCCGCCCCCTCAGCGCCTCCTACCTCCGTCCGTTACCGGCGCTGCCGCCGCCGAACCGCACCCCCGCACATGCGCGTCCAGGGGTACCCCGACCCCGCCCTGCGGCCGGCTCCGGCCCGGCGCCATCTTGTGTCCTGGCAAGTGAAGCCTCCCCCTGCCGGCCGGCCGCCATCTTGTGTGAGGTCACCGCGCCGGAAGTCACAGAGCTGGCTGGGCTGGGAGGGAGCTCTCAGGTCTCCGAGTCCAGACCATCAACCTCACTTTGATAAAAACCCACTACTAAACCGTGTCCTTCAGCACCCTGTCTGCTCATCTTTTGAACACCTCCAGGGATGACAATTTCACCACTTCCCTGGGCAGCCCATTCCAAGGCTTAAGAACTCTTTCCATGTCAAAATTGTTCCTGATCTCCAATCTGAACCTCCCCTGGTGCCACTTGAGGCTGTTGCCTCTTGTCCCATCACCTGGAGCAGAGACCAACCCCCCCCAGGCTACCCCCTGTTCAGAAAAGCATCATTGTATTCTAGTACTTCCCAGTGGTTTTGTGTATTGGACTCTACAAGCAGCTTCCTAAACAGGTAATGCCTATAAATTTATAGCGTTGCTCTAAGTCAGCAAAATAGGAACTCTCTGAGACTCACGTTAAAGTTCTAGAAAGCAGACATTCTTTATTGCAGCACCAGGTGCCCAGGGGATCACACCTCCTATTGTGCACACAGAATGCTGTCATCAAGCCAAATTTATACACGACAAATACACATATTCATTATATTTCTGAGAATTCATTTACACATTATAATGAGCTTTTGGGCATGCATATTCATGCCTTCTGGTGGTCCTGATCCTGAGTGAGAGTAGTTTCTTCCTCAATCTTCATCTTTTTCACCTGTCCTTTGGCTCACTTTTCACATTGGCAAAACATTCTAAGCATTTAATTAGCCATTAAAACTAATGATCTTCCTGCTACCACCTGTTTGCCAGACAATGTCCATGTTTATTGCATCCCTGTCTTAGGCCGCCATGTTCTCAAGGCCACAGACATCCTTTCTTATGTTACTAAGACCTTGAAAGGATTTGGGATGGTTACTAAAATAGCTGCATGTCTTCTCTAAAAGAACATTCCAACAGTTTAACCATTTACGGGAATGCATAAAGTCTGTTTTAGGTATTAGTAGAAGCCAGGCAATTAATTGCAGTCAACAAGTTTTGTAATTAAAGAGTGATTTGTAGGTGTTTACCTTCAGCCATGGAGATCACCTGCAGTGGAGGAAAGCACCCGGTGTCCCCAAGGAGCGTGCAGTGGTGATGCTGAGCCATGATAAGCTGAGATGACCTGACAAACCAAAGCACCTTTTTCACACCTGCGTGGGGATTTGTACCTATAAAGACCCACTGCAGTGCAGGTGCTTGCAATGAGGCAGTGCTGATGGGAGCCATTTGGATGGCTTCTTGATTAATTACAACACTCTGAATGAGCAGCGAGTACAAAACCAGCTTGGTTGGCTGTAGCAGAGTGTGGCTACTGTGTATCCACAGCTAGGGGGCTAAAGCAAGTTAAAAGTAGGGTTTATTTTCAAGGTGTTCAGTGCTGGGCTCTTTTCTGTCCTATTCAGCCTGTAACTTTAAAGTTTACAGTTTTTTCAGTGTTACTAATAGTGATTTTTCTGCTCTGAGGAAGAACCTGAAGTTTTGGTGAGTGCTTTTGAAGTTTGTTTTTTCATGCTAGCTTCATGTGCTGCCTTCAGTTGTTCCTTTACTTATGTTATCTATCCTTGCTATGCCTGAGTTCTTATGTTTTTGGTAAGGTGTTTTGTTAGCTAAGACACATACCTTGCATTAGCTTTAGTAGCCTTGCTTACAGACAGCTAGGCTTTAGGTTCCCCATCTGAGCATGTAATATAAATGCTGAAGGAATGAGCTTCCTGTTGTTTTTTTTTGCTACAAGGGCATGTTCAGGCAGGTATTGTAGCCCTGGTTACTGCAGGAAAGCTTCTGCAAGGTGTTATGTCTGTATGTGTCATTAAGGTATGTCAGTGAAAACAGAGTATGGAAACTAAGCTGCTTTCTTAAGATCAGGCTGTGTATCCTGCTGTTTCTTGTTCCTCAGTGAAGGTATCATCTTGGCTGGCTTTTTCTTTCCAGTATGTGAGTACACACACACCTAACAAATGTCTCTCTCTGCTTTCTGCACTTAAAACTTGCTTATGTTGCAACGTTTTTACCAGTTACAATGGCAAAACAGTACTAGTGCTAGATTAAATGTTTGTAGTATTGGTGTATAACTGAGGTGTTCTGCAGTTTGCTTGGTGTTTTGAAAACACAAATGGTTAAATCCCTCTGGAGGCAATGGCTCTTTTACCCCAGCAAGCCTGTTCTTCTATCTAGCAGATGCAAGTCCACATATAGTAACATAACTCAATTGGGGTATTGATTCTAGCCTGTAACTTCCTAGCATCTTCTTCTTGTGAAAGATACTGATGTAAATTGTTATTGTTGTGCAATGATAGGCTTTAAACACTTTAGTTTGGAAAAAATGACATCGAAGGTCTTCTGAGTGATTGTGTTCTTGGAGATACAAGATTGCCTTTTGATTCCTGTTAAAAAGAATCAATAATGTTGCTTGTGAGAATGTTCTATATTGTCTAAAGACCATAACAGAAAGTATTTGGTTTCTTCTTCAAAAAAATAACTAAAAAACCAACACAACCCAAACCCTAAAATGCATTATAGAGTCATAGATCAGCAGATCTATTGTTTGCCTTAGGGGATGCAATAAGAGCAGTATTCTCATGGGTGATTCTAGCTTGGATGTTTGCACTTAAGCTAGAAATACAGTGTGTGTTGCTGTTGTAAGAGAAGGTACTTTTGTGTGCTAAAGGAATGATCTGTAATACAACCCCAAAGGCTGGATAATCTGTTTCCTGCCCTGTCCCCCCCTTTTGGTGTGTTGATCCCATGGGAAGATCAAGTACAAGCATGTAAGAAGCTGTGCCTTCCTCATTTCTAAACAACTACAGCCTTGATGCAGGATGCACAACAATGAGATCCAAGTGTATTTGAGTTTTAAGTAGTTCTGTTTTAATTGGTTTGCAGTGACACTGGACACCAGTGTGTGTCAACAGTGGGAGGATGAAGCCCCTCTGGAGAAGGGGTGTCAGGAGACTCTTCCAAAAACACTTCAAGGGCGAAAACTTGTAATCAAGCAGCCGAGGAGAACAGGATGCTATGAAAGCACAAAAACAGTGTGCAAAACATCTTGGGCTGCTATGAAAACTGCATGTGTAAGAGATAAAAAAGTGCCTGTAGGTAACTGGAGCTAGGCAGGAGGATCAAGGCTAAAGTAGAATGATTTGTCTTGGAGTAGGTAAACAACATGGAACCAGATAATTATAGGGGTGTCTGAAGCAACTCTTGCAGGACCTTGTGATGCCACCTGTTCCTTATCAGTAATACTTGTATAAGCTGTAGAGATTGCCAAGGTTATGATATGGCAAATGCCAGACTCGCTTATGGATGTAGCAAAACCAAGACCAATGGGGAAGAAGGAATTAGGGGTGGATTGTCTCTTTGGGAGGAGACTGGCTGGAGGGAGGCACCAGCGTGGCAGAAAAGTGGAACCTGCAATGAGAGAATAAGGTATGAAATGAGATGAAGGGAAGTGGGTTTAGCTGACTGCAGGAGACGTGCAGATGGTAGTGAAGTCTGAGGACCCAAACCCACTGGGATGCTGGAGTGATGCTCCTTGGACAACTTGCTGGACTCTCCATCAGGTCTATGTTGGAAAGACTCAGTGTGGGAGGGGAGAGCAAGGAGGGGAAGCCTTGTTACCTAGTGCTAAGTGCTGTGGGTGGGGAAGGTGATGCACCTGTAACAATAGCAGTCACTTCTGGTTCACGAGACCTGATTAGTAGCTTCATAGTTGTGTGTAAATATGATATGAATAATGAATAACCATAAGATATTAGCGGTGTGTTAATGAGGTTATTGATCATTCAGTTGATCTGTTGGTGTGATTGATAAAAGTTAATCTCCTGAGCCCGTTGTCTCAAGACTGCAATCTGAAGGGGAACAGCTGGGCAGAAGAAGTGACAAATGGGGGCCTTGTCTGGGCTCTCCCTGTTTGCAAGCTGGAGTTAACTGATGCTGAGATGTTCTCTTTGAACAAGAGAGTGAGTGAGTGAGTGGAAATGATGGATATTGGATGAACTCCTGAGTGACAGGAGGAATCATGGAAGGTCTGTTTGCGTGGTCTGTGTTTGAACATGGAGGGGATTATTGGGACTGGGAATACTATGAGGTGTGGATTAAAATATGATCAATCAAAGAAAAAAGTACTGACTGGACACAGAGCTGTGTCTCGGAAAGGGTTTAGACCAGAGAAAGAAAGGTGGTGCCTTGTCAGAAAAAGGAGTGATTGAGACCCTGAGGCATGGAGCACGGAGATTTGAACCTTGTGTGAGGAAGACCTCTGATGCAAAGGGTGTCTGCTGTGGCTGCAAGGAAGATGAGATGGGGGGTGGTGGTGAGAGCTTTAATAACGCAGAAGCTCAGCTATGCCAAGAGGAGGACGTGTCAAGAAAGGGGAAAGCTTGAGGTGTGTCCAAGTCCTAACCTCATGGTGCAGCGGATGTCTCTGCCCGGGGAGAGGCTGGAGGGGTGATGGTATCTGGATCACCTTGGCAGCAGGCAGGGGTGGGCAGAGCCCTGCCTGAGGATGCAGTGACCCTGTGGTAACACTCACCACGTTTTATTCTTGGCGGGGCAGCTGTTTCAGACTGTTCAGACCTGCTGTGTTACCCAGCAGCTGCCGTGGGAGTAGGAAGAGCAGCTGCTCCAAACATCTGTCAGCAGCAAGCTGCATTTTTGACCGCTATTTGAGCAGAGTTATGCGAAGGGGGTGGCTTTTAGATCATTGGAATCAAGTAGAGACTTGATCTGTGATGACTAGGGCTTTTCCTGGTGTTTTGACCTCATACAGAGCCTGGGCTTTTTCACAGACCTCAGAAATAAATGCCAGACCCATACTAGATGTCAGTGCTTTCTGGGAATGCTGCTTGCAATAGCTGGAACGGATCTGCTCCCTCTTCAAAGAGCCTGTGACTGACTGTAATGCATATTAAGTGCTATTTCCGATGTTACCAGTGCCAGCTGGAGTTCTTCTCTTTGTGGTGCACTAGGAACAGCAGAGTTCAGAGGAGCAGGGTGAGCACTAGGGTCTCTGGGCTTCAGAAGTGAAATCCTCCCCTGCGGTTCAGCTGAAGGGACTGTTTCTGGGGTGAGAACTGGGAGTGGTTCTGAGCCCATGTCCTGGAGGGGAGCATCAAGTGCTGTAGGGTTTGTGTGACTCCATCTCAGCAGGATGGCAGCTTGTTTCCCCTCTGGGAAGGGAGTTGGTGTGCCTGAGGTCCTCTAGGCTGTCCATCCCGAAAGGAGATCTAGTATCAGCTGTGCTGCTGGTATCTTCTCAGCTGGCTCAGGGCAGCTGTAAGAATTTGGACAGTCAAGTAGTTTCCTGATGGAAAGGTCCCCCCTGTGGTATGGGGGGAGGCAGTGTCAGATCCCCAGCATTGCTGGGGGAGTTCCTCAGACTGGATGAGTGGTGGTGGGGGGGGTGAAGGCAATTAGGTTGCTCGCAGTCTTTCCTCCAGTGCCACTTCTACCCTTCAGTGTGCCAGAGCAGCAGCCATGCTGCCTCCTGGCTGAAGAACCTTGTGGACCAGCATTTATTGCACTCTGCAAAGCCTGCAGACCTGGTGCCCAGCTGCTCTAGGCTCCTCAGGTTTGCTCACAAAGCTAAACTTTTGCTAGACAGGCTCAGAGATGAGCAGGTGAAGGAATTGGTCCAGTCTGGAAACCTGGGCTGCTCATCCTGCTGCTGAGGTGAAGGTGTCACCCTTCAGCTGCTGCTCCTGCCTAGCTCTGTGCCCTGGGGACAAGTGGGAGGCCAGCCATCTCCATCTGTCTGCTGCCCTGTGCTTCTGCTTGCTTTGATCTTGCCAAAATAGCTCCTTTTATCACAAATGTGTGAAACGGTCTGGATCGATGGGTTCCTCCTGTTTCTACTAATAATGTTCACACTTTTAATGTCTGTCAAAGCTTTTCTACCTTGTAGCTTTACTGCTTTTTGGGGAATTGTTAATCTTTCATTCAAAGGACCTGCTCCTCTCTGCAAAGTTTTTTATTTGTTGGTGTTCTTTTTTTTTTTTTTCCCATATTCATGGGATATTTTCAAGCTCCTTTCAGTATCTACAGCTTCCTGAAAGGAGGGGGTAGCCGGGGGGGTTGGTGGGGACAGGGCAGCGCCAGGCAGTTGTGCAGTGAAGCCCAGGAAAGGCAAAGCCACCGACAGCCCTGGCCACCCAGCTGAGGCTTGCCCTGATGGGTTTGCAAACTTCCCCCTTCCCCTGGGGCTGTGAAGTATTGTCTGTGCTGTGCCAGCTGTCAACACCTTCCTCCCGGGTGATCTGCTTCCAGGGAAATGTCTTCACTTCTGTGGTCAGGCATGTGACAATGCTGCCCTGCAGCGCTCCCAGCCCTCCTTAAGCCCTGTTGTCATTCCCCCTCTTATCTCTTGGGTTTGCTTCCTCTTGTGGGCCATCCTGCCTGGCTGAGCCACCCGCTTGTTCCCCTTATCGTTTTCTGGTGCAAAATCAAAGCAATTAACAGCCGTGCTCAGGCTGTCCAGTGCTAAAACCTGAGAGATTTAGATCCCCTGTTACCCTCTTCTCCCCGAGCTGCCAGGAAGGCCCAGGAGCACTGATGCTTCCAGCCAAAATGCAGGGTCTTCCAGCAGATAGTAGATGGAACATGTGTAGGGGTTTTTTTTTGAGGAAGAGTAGGTGAGGACAGTTTCCTCAGGTCTGTACCAAGCAGCACGCTGATCCAGCAGGAGGGGAAAGCTGGACTGTTGCACTCAGCAGATGTGATAACTCTGTGGTCTCTCTGCAGATGATGGATCTATGGAAATGATCCTTTGGATCTCAGTAGTGATGCAGGGTTGAACTGGATTAAAAGAGGCAGTGGGACTTCTTTTTTTTAAGAAGAGACCATTTATTCCATTTACTCACCTTGTGCTGCCATTGACATACAATATCTCTCTGGATTTTTGTGATGGTTCTGAGCAAGTTAGGCAAGTAATGTGTTTAGAAACTAGCTATGAGGCTCACTTCAATAAAGGTCTCGCGAGGTGTGCTCAAACAGGGTGCAGTGGAGCTCCTTGCTGCAGGAGGCTCAGCTCTAACCTTTTCAGAGGGGTCAAGCAAACTTGAGAGGAGAAGTTTAGGAGCCCCCCTCAAAGCACAGAGGGGCACCCAGCCCTGTCCTTGCCTAGTGGGTGCCTGAGCTATGCTCTGTAAACTGGGCTAAGTGCAGGAAACCTCATGGTGATGCTTTCCTCCCAACACCTGCTAGTGAGCTGGGGAGACCTGTCAAAGCTGTTTGAGCCTTCTTTACTTTGCTTGAAGCTGTTTGAGCCTTTCTTTGTAAAGGCTTTAATGAAATAGGTTGAACTCTTCTTTCCTCCTGTCTGGGGAGGTGATGGTTATGATGGGTTTTGGCTCCTTGGCTGCAGCTTTGCTGCCTGGTCATGTCTAAATCCTCTAGTCCTGTTCCCTTGCACAGGGGTTACACTTCCAGCTCTGCACCCATGGCAAAAGCAGGCTGGAGCTAGTGCAGATTGTGAACCTCAAGGAACAGGAACAACTTGTGCTACTTGAAAAAAGAAAAGCCTCCATTGTGTAGTACCCAGTGCTACTTGAGACAGACAGGTTCTTGGGGAACTGAGGTTCTTGGGGAATTTCCTGTTAGGCTGGAGGGAAGCACTGGAGTGAGGGATGAGTTTCATCTTTCCTTCTTGGACAACACCTGTGTGAGAGGCAACTCTGTGGTTAAGGCTGAAACAAAAAGAGCCTACAGGATCTGAACACTGGGGGAGGGAAGCCTTTCTGCCTTTAATTCTGTGCATGGAGTTTTCCTGTCTCTGGTAGCAAACGTTTTTAAAAACCCCATGCTACGTTCAGTTTCCCTTGCCCCTGTGGAGTGTGCAATGAGTCATGGGAGGACATTGCTTAATGCCCTGGAGGGTGCTTGGATCGCTGTTGGTGAGTGCAGGCTGGGGACAAATTTGACTGTAGGGAGAGATGCTCAAGGTAAATGCACCCTTAAATGTGGATGGGAACTTGTGGGACCAAGATGAGATGCCTTGTATAAAAGAACTTGTCAGAGGAAATGTAGGTATGCTGGATTTTCCTCTAGGAACAAATAATAGACACAGCTCTCTTTTTCTTATCAAAACAGGGCAGGGCTTTGGGAGGATAGAGAGATGGTCAAGGACAGTTGAAGTTTTTTTCAATTTGTCTTTTTTTATTTAAGATCTCCTTGTCCAGGCAGGATGGAAGCTGAAACAATTGCAGCCAGCTTGGGCTGTGTCTCCTTTCCTCTCTTTGCCTGCTTTCTTTTATTCTTGGACTTCTTTCATTTGTGTTTGCCTTCCCCATTTTTGTGCCAGTTCAAGGGTCTCTGGTTTCTTGCAGTCTGTTTTGCTGCCTCCCAGCAGTACAAAACCACGTCACGGGGACGTGAGGCCACCTCTTCTGCCCTCAGTGGCTTTTATGCCAGTTCATCCTCATCCTTGTAACTCTGAGATTTGCGTGGGTTAGATGTTGGGTCTTGTTGAGCAGCAACAGGCAGTCACTGGCAATGTGGCTCTGCTTGTTCTTGATATGTTACTGCCCGTAAGGTTATGGGCCACCCAAGTGGCAGAAGCAGGGTGCTTCTTTAATTAATTACAATCATAGAATTGTCTGGGTTGGAAGGGACCTTTCAGATCATCTAGTCCAACCATCAACCTCACTCTGATAGAGCCATGGTTTAGTGATGGTTTTAAGCACTATGTCAACTCGGCTTTGAAATCCCTCCAGGGATGGGGCCTCAACCCCTGCCCTGGGCAGCCCATTCCAAGGCTTAAGAACCCTTCCCGTGGAAAAATTGTTCCTGATCTCCAATCTGAACCTCCCCTGGTGCAACTTGAGGCCGTTTCCTCTTGTCCCATGGCCTGTGACTTGGGAGACGAGCGACCCCTGCCTCTCTACAACCTCCTTTCGGGTTGATACATGTACAGTGCTAGGTGTATCTCTTTATGCACTCTGATTCTGGAATGTATATAACCAATGTAAATTGTTTTTCTTCCCCTCCTGTCCTCACAGCTTTTGAGATTCGGTAGCTGCTCTGGAGGAATGTCCCCTGTGTAGAACCCCAGCTCCTGCACCATGTACCAGCCTGGCTTTGTGCCGCAGGAGTACTACCCAACCGTGATCCCACCTTCTGCCTACACCTACCCACTGCTGCGGACTGGGAGAGCAGAAGATATGACCAGCTCTGTGATGCTTCCTCCCATCCAGGTTCACAATGTCTACAGCCGACCCATTACCTTTGTGGTGGAACGGAATGGCTGCCCTCACTATGTGGGAGGTCAGGCGGATTATCATCACCCCTACACTGCCTCCAATCCCTACTACCATCCGTACTACACCTGGCACTTCCCTCCTGTGGTCTCCATCCCTCTCTACAATCCCCATGCAAACTATAATCCCTACGCTGCCTACCAGAGGTCAGATCAGTATCGAGACACGTGGCCAGAAGGTTTCACGATGAGAGGGGAGCTTCAGTGGGGGAGGCTTGGGAAAGTGTTTGGCCCAAGGAAAGACCTCCCAGAATTTGTGAAGGATGATCTCCGGAGGGTTTATGGCACCTACCCACGAACCAATATCTCCATAACCTACCGGAAAGGAGAGTTCTTGGTCAAGGGAGACCCCAAGGTAGGAGAGCAAAAATATACAGTGGAAAAAAAAGTCATCCAGCAGGGTATGACCCCCAGTGCCAGCGAGGCAGATGACAGCAGTGAGGACCGGAACCGTAAGAAGAAAAAGAAACTAAGGCATTGATATAATCAGTCACTTGAAGGACAGATGCTCCAGAGTCCTCGTGGGACCTAGCTGGTGGCTGTTCTTGGTGCAGCTGGCAAGTAACACAAGTAATAGATGCTACTACTCTTTGGCTTTTAACTGCTCCTCTTCTTCCATGAGTTTAGGGCGGCTTTAATCTGTTTGACGAATGATGCCCATCCTGTGAAGAAACTGTGGCACTAGACTGTCAGCTGGATCAGCTCTTTGGTCCTGGTTTTGCAATGAACGCTTGTTTTCCACTGGATTGGTTGAGTGGTCATAGACAGGTGGGGGGATTTCCAGACAGCAGCCCTTGATTAGAAGATAGGGCCTCTTCCTACCCTGTCCAAGGGAAGGTCCTGGAAGCTGGCTCCCTTCCTGGCGCTTGGTTAAGGAGATCAAAGCAGGATTTCCTCCAGGCTGGGGGCAGTGCAGGTCCCAGAGGAAAGAGGGGTCCTTGAACGCTGTAAAGAGCAATTGTCTGCATATCTTGTCACTGCTGTTTTATGACCATACCATTGTGCTTAGTCACTGTGTGATGCCTGTATGCAGCACTTTCTTACTCCCTGGCAGATCTTGCTGTTCTCATCCTCTTACACTTAATAACCTGCTGCTTGGTTCTCCTGGCCATATGTCCTTGTAGAAATAGCTGCCTGAGACCCTGCTCTGGGTCCAGCTTGGCTCTGGTTGGAGGTGCTGGCTCTCCAGTGAGGTTACTGGAGTTGTACGAACCACAGCGCTTCCACAACATGGTCTCTTTGAAAGGGTGGACTTGAGATAGTTGTGCTGGAAACTTGGAGGGTTGTGAGGGGCTGAGTCTGACTTCTTTGCAAACATCTGTACCTTTTAAAATGATTATAAATAAACAATAAAAAAATACAAATGCTTATATTTCTGGTTTTTAGCTACCTGCCAGCAGTCTCTCCTGTGAATAACTTGCAACCTGATCTGACACCTCTTTACAAAGCTGGGGATGACTTCTGGCTTGTTGCTGTTGCCCAGCCCTGGTGGGTTATTCTGCTCACTCTGTTTTGCAGTGTCCTTCTTTGCCACGGTTTGTTGCCTGACAAGCTTCCCCTTTGGGGACCAGCAGGGACTTTCTGAGCACACAGGAAAAAGGAGACGTAATCTGTCCCCCTGTAGCTCCCCTCTGACATGCCACATGGGAGAAGGGCCTTCAAATGCAGGAGAGAACTGGGTGCTCCCCATCTGGAGAGAACCCCTGAAGGGGAACTTGGATGCCTTTGGTGGCTCTGAATTGCTATAAAGTCAGAGCAAGTGGGTTTTTTAAATCAATACAACAATTTCTGTTTGTTTAAGCAATTGCCAGAATGTCTCGGCAACTATCTGGATTTCCCCTTCCCTAATCAGCTTCTTGGAAATGGCCTGACTCTGCTGCCAGATAAACCTGCCAGAGGGCTCAACTAGAAAAACTGCTGCAGAAGCCTCAGACCAGGCTGGTGTTCCTTGGCTGTGTCACAAGTGGTGGCCTTGGGACTTAATGACTGTGTCAGAAAATGCCTCCACTAATGAGTGGTGGCTCTTGGTTATCCAGGATGGGAAAAATGCAGATACTTGTCTTTTTTTTTTTTAATGTTTTTACTCCTTTTGGCTAAGCATGGCATCCTGCACAGGTGGGGATGTGCAGTTGTCTGCTGCCCTGGTCTGCAGGAGCCTGTCATCAGGATCCCTGTCCTTCCAGCAGCAGTGGATCCTGTGGGTAGTGGCTTAAACAGTAAACCCAAAGTTTGTGGATGGGGTCTTTATGCACTTGGATAGGATGCTGGAAAGAGCTTCTTCCCCATCCTCTAGAGCTGGTGCAGGGCACAGCTGGGCTGCCAGCTGGATGCTGTCTCCCATGGGAAGGGTCTTGGGACACAAACCAGCTCTTCTAGGCAAGGTGAAGGGGAGTATGGGGCTTGCCCTATTGTGATGATCAGATGTGATATAAATTATCAGGACTTCCATAATTTATCCTAAATGCCACTATTCCGGCCAATAAATTCCTGGTGGCAGCTTCGCACCATATGATAGTGGAGAAGGTCTCCCAGAGGTATATGATGGGTAGGAGAAAGGGGGGGAAAACTTTCTCCAAATACCTGTCCCTGCTGGGGATGTCCCCAGGGCAGGCAATGAAGGAGCAGGCACAACCCTTAACTTTTCCTGTCCTGTTTATCTTCTCTGAAGCCTTGTTTGGTTTCGCTGCCCGGACTCTGAACAGGAGATTGCTGGGCACACCCAGGCTGTTGTTCTGACCATGCATATTTTTAGCAGAGGTTTACAGTCCCGTGCAGTACATCAGGAGGCAGCAACGTGTTTATTTTCTGGAGTGCCATTTCACTTCCATAGAGAAGAAAGCATTTTGTAGCTGGGTGCTTTTTTTTTTTTGTCCCGTGAGGGGAAGACACTGCCTTGGGTGGCTCTCTGAAAGTGAGGGGGGGTGAGGGGGCATAACTCACCTCCATCCCTGGCTCTGCTTTCTGTGTGGGAGCAAAGATTTTTTTCCCATTCCTTGCAGGAACAGCTCGCAGCCGTGCTCCCTGAAGGTTTGAGGCTTATTTGCTGCCCAGCTGCAGAACTGAATCCATAGGGCATTTCTGGAGCCTTTAACGCCTATGGAATTCAGTTCTCAGAGCCAAGCAGCCAGTGTGAGTCGGCTTCCCCTGGCCCCAGCCAGTTGTGTCTCCATCTGCAAAAGGGAGAGGGGGAAGAAAAAAAAAAAATAACAAAGAGCTTGTGATGCCTCTGACACAGGTTTCTGCAATGGGGAGCTGCTGCAAGGAGAGGGCTCTGGCACCCCTGGCTCTCACCCCAGAAGCAGCACACCCAGCCACGGCTTTCTGTGGAAACTTGGCTCAAGTGGGTTGCTATTCTTTCTTTCCTTTTTTTTTTTTTTTTTTTTTCCTCTGCTTCTACGTGTCGTCCTGTTGTTTGGAGCTGCTGTAGAGCTTCAGCTCGGCCCTGAGCTCTGTAAACCTGCTGGAGCTGTAAGGGGAGTACCAGTCCTTCCAGACAGAGCAAACACAGTGGTGGGATTCCCAATGCACCTGCGAATACCAGCCCCATGTGTGGGTGGTAACGCATCCCTCCCTCTGAACCCTCCTGCTCTGAGTGTGTGTCTGAAAAGGGGGGGCAGTGGGGTACACTCAGTACTGCAGGAGCAGCTGGCACTCCTGGGAACCAGCCCTCTGCTCTGCTCCTATGGGAACCCCTGGGACTGGGATGTGCCAGCTAATGGAGGGAAATGGACGGAGGACCACCAGGAGCCTGCCCCTTTGGGAAGGGATGGAAGGTTTGGCCCCACCTTGAGGGCTAGGTCCAATTTGGGCCCCTCATCACCAAAAAAAAAAAGGAGCTAGAGCGGGTCCAGAGAAGGGCAATGGAGCTGGGGAGGGGTCTGGAGAAGAAGTCTGATGAGGAGAGGCTGAGGGAGCT
>JAOTQQ010000002.1:24558615-24570316 GCA_026546715.1 Gallinago undulata | reverse complement strand
GTGACCCAAGGGCAGGACCCGGCACTTGGCCTTGTTGAACCTTATCCTTTGCAATCTCCTCCTCCATTTAAATCAGGGCTGCAAGTCACACCCTGGAAAACAGCATTCTTCTCCCAAATGATTTGAAGAGGAAGTTTGTTGTTAATGGTTGAACACAGGTTACAGCCTCTTCTGACTCCTGAGAGTGGCCCCATGGCTGCAAACGTCTGATGGCCCCTCTACCTAAATATCTGTTGGCTCTTTGAGCGTCGGCCGCGTATGGCCGGTCTGGTTGGTTCTTTGCTGCAAAGCAGAAGAACATAATACAGGTGGTGGTTGCCATTGTTCGGAGGGATGGAAGCCGGAGAGTGTCTAAAAAGGGCTTTTCTGCCAGGAGAGCAGGTGTCTCCATGCAGAACCCCTTGTGTGAGGGATCTTCAGGGAGAACAGCCTTCTTCCTTTCCTACAAATAGAGTTGAGGTATTAAGTATCTCTGTGGCTTCTGAAAATGAAAAACTGTTCAGGAAACTGATGTGTGGTTTTTTTTACAGTATGATTTCAGCTTCCATTTGAAGACTTCAGAAGTACTTAGTTTCTAGTGTTCAAGCATGGTAATTCTTCGGTGATGGGTGGTTTTCTAGAAGAAAAGGCTGAAAGTACTGATGTATTTAAATGAAAATTGGACAATCCTGAAGTCCAGCTGTGCTTTCAAAAGCCTAAAGGCAAAATTTCTTCACTGACTAGAAACGGTGCTTTGATTTCCCCTACTCTGGTTGGTTGGCAAAAGCACAGGTTCCCTTCCAGATTCAGGGCTCTTAACTTTACTTAAAGCATTTACATTAAAATAATTCAATAAAGATCAACTGGTTGTGACTGGTAACCTTTCAGATGTTAATGAGCTGTAGCCAAATCATAGTTCTTCACCATGATGTAGCTCTGCTGTGGGCAACCCATTTCCCTGTGGATACTCCTTAAAACCTCTGTTCTCTGGGATGCTTCCTGCTTTCACCTGAAAATAAAAGCATGAGTCATTCTGGAGAGCAACTAAGGAACAGATGAAACAAATAGCAGAGAATTACTGGCAGAATACCCCTGGTATTCTGCCAGATCTACTTGTAAAACCTGATCAAGTTTCCTAGATTTGTAGTTTTTCAAAGTCCCTGGTTATTTGTGGGTGTTCAGACTGCGTGATGGGAAGGACTAAGAGAAACAAAAATCAATAGCCAGGGAATAGGGCAAAAATATTTCCAATTCCTTCAAGGCAAAGTGTGAGGTAAGCGGCTTTTAATTTTTGCTTACTTGGAGGAAGGGAACTGTAAGCAGTGAAGTGTTCCCAAATTGTCATGGGAAAGTAAGATTCCTTCTTTCTTGGGAATAATAAATATTGATAAAATTATTCTAATGAAAGTGAGTTTTAAAAGTAGTTTGAGTACTACAATTACTTACTGAAGTACTTACTGGTACTGCACTGGTTCATTCCCTGCTTCCCATGGGCACGCAGGTGTTCAGACATCTCCAGGAAAGCAGGGCTCCCTCAGATGCAACGGTGACTGAGGAAGACAAATACTATAACTCCAAACGTCCCTCCCCTTCCTTCTTCTTGCTACCACAAATCAGCAGATAAAACTCTCTAAGACTCAATTTGGAATTTTAGAAAGCAGACATTCTTTATTGCGGCTCTGGGTGCACAGGGGGTTGCTCCTCTTATTGTGCACCCCAAATGCCAAATTTATACAAGTCAAATGTCAAGCCAAATTTATACACGCCAGATCTACGTATTCAATGTAATTCCAAGAAAACATTAGTATATTAATTACATTTCCAACAATTCATTTACATATTGTAACAAGATTTTGGGCATGTGTACTCGTGCTTTCTGGTGGTCCTGAGCAAGGGTTGTTTCTTCCTCAATCTTCACCTTCTTCATCTGTCCTTTCACTCACTTTTCATGTTGGCAAAACATTCTAAGCGCTTAATTAGCCGTTAAAACTAATGATCTTCCTGCTACTACCTGTTTGTCAGACAATATCCGTATTTATTGCATCCCTGTCTAAGGCCACCGTGTTCTTCAAGGCCACAGACATCCTTTCTTATCTTATTAAGTCCTTGAAAGGATTTGGGATGGTTAGTAAAACAGCTGTATTTCTTCTCTAAAAAAAACCAAAACATTTCCTACAGTTTAACCCTAGACAGAATACCTAAAGTCTGCTTTAGGTATCATACCCAGACAAACCCAGCACCCCAGGGTAGGGCGGGGAGAGACGTCAGATGAGTTGAATTGTCTCCTGCTCTTTCTGGATCCAAGAAAAACATTAGAAAAAGAGTGGCCTTTGTCATCTCTGCTCCCAGGCAAAGGGCTAAAATAAACAAACCCAAAGCTGATTTCGGCACAAACTGCCCCAGATAACAGAGCTTCTTTCGTCACAAGGATAACTGAAGGTTATCTCTTGCTCCTGCAGACACAGGGCAGGGATTAGCTTCTATCTGTGCGGTGTCTGCCTCTAACTTGGAGCTACCACTGTGGGGACCTCTGCGTACCGCTAACTTCATTAGGGACTAATTATGTAAATTTGCACGGAACAGTACAGATGGCAGTGCAAGGTCTCCTTAAGCTTGTAGAGCTGATTCGTCAGCTTTTTTGCCCCTGGGCCAAACCGTTTGTGATGCGGTGGGTGCAGCATTCGGGGTGATCTCCCAAATAAGATGTATTTTTCAGAGGAGGGGTGGCTGGAAAGTAAGGCAAGGAGCAAAGCTTTAGACAAGCAGGCTGTGGTTGGGAAGGCAGAGGTAAGTGTGCTGTTCACGACAGAAGCGATTCCAGGAAATTCAGGTGATTTCATTGATGATGCCATTTTTTTTAGCCTCCGGCCACCTGTAACTTTGTCAAGTGGAGGAAGCCACGCTGTTTGGGTTCTCTCGGGGATATGGCTGGACTGTCTCCCTGGCCAACTTCCTCACAGGACGCTTCTACCTGTAGCAGAATCCTCCCCGTCAAAGCGCGCCCTCCCTGAGGGGGTGCCCTCCGAGATGGCGGCGGTACCCGGGGGCAAGGGCCGCGGCTGCCCCTAAGGAGGGACGGGCGGAGCCGGGCGGTGCCTCCGGCTCGCGCCCAAGAGCGGGGCCCTCCCCGTCCACAACCAATCAGCGAGCGGGAAACAGCGGGGGCGAGCGGCACGCGACCAAGGCGCCAAACAGCACTTCGGCCGCGGAAGGACGCCTCCTAAATCCCCGCTCGCCTCGCAGCCAATCACAGCCGCGCTCCTTCTCTCCGTCCCGCCCCTGGCGGCAGGGAACCAACGGGAGGCGCCACTCCTTCAGCCGCTCAGCCAATCAGCGACCGAGCCTTAAAGCGAACCCGTCCCCGCCTCCTCCCGCCCTCAGCCCCCCGCAGGGTGAGGGTCGCTCCGGCCGGCGGCCTCTGCCATGGTACCGGGAGCGGCCGCGTTCCCCGCTCCTCTCCGCCGCCCGGGGCCGCCCGGGCAACTTGTGCCATGACCCGGCCGCTCGGCGTGGGCGTGCCGTCGAGGGGTCCGCCCGTCACCAGGTCCTGCCGCCATTTTACGCCGGTGGCGGCGGGCAGCCAGATGCCCCGAGATCTCAGGTAGCAGCGGGGAGTGGATGGGGGGGGGGGAAGGAGGGGGTGAGGGAGGCGGCGGCCGTTGCCGGCACCGCGCCCGCCCGCCCAACGGGGAGCCGCTCGGCTCCCGGCGTTCAGCGCGGCGGCTCCCGGCGTGCACCACGCCCGGGTGGGGCAGAGGGGTCCGTCGCTATGGCCGCTGGGCGGGTGGTCGGGAGCTTCCCGGTGCCATTCACGGCTCCAGGCTTTCGGTCCTGTCCGGGCTGCGCGGGTGGCGGTGTGAGGGTGTTGCCAGCCGTGGGGGGAGGCCAGTGCTCTGGACAACTCGGGATGCCTATGGATACCTATGGACACCCCCAAAGACCCCTGTCCACTCCCCCTCAGAGACCTCTGGACACCCCCAGTTTGCTGAAGACCTCTATGGACCTCCCCAGACACCTATGGACAACCCCCAGACCTCTATAGACACCTATGGACACCCTCACTTCCCTGTAGACGCCTGTGAACACCTATAAATCTCCCCCGAGTTTCCTGGCCCCTGTACTCCTGTGGCGATGGTAGTTTGTATGTTTTATTTGGCGGCGTCTGGTAGCCAAGCAACCAAGCAGCATACCTGGTCTGGTGGGAGGTGTCCTTGCCCATGGAAGGGGCAGTCAGAACTAGATGATCTTTAAGGTCCCTTCCAACTCTAACCATTCTATGAGTCTATGGCACAAAGAAGCTGAAGGAGATGTCTGGCCGAGCGCTGACTGGCATCTTCAAGACACACGAGCCCTCCCCTGCGTGCCCATGTGTCCTCTCATTGCACGTCTTGGTGTTTGGTGGTGGCAGTAAACCTGTAGAGCTGGGAGAGCTCTGGCAGCTTGACTCTAAAGCTCGGACTCTTTCCAGTGATTCCCAGTGACAGGACGAGGGGCAACGGGCACAAGCTGGACCATGGGAAGTTCCATTCAAATATGAGGAAGAGCTTCTTTGGGGTGAGGGTGGCAGAGCCCTGGCAGAGGCTGCCCAGGGAGGGTGTGGAGTCCCCTTCTCTGGAGATCTTCAAGCCCCGCCTGGATGCTCCTGCGTGATGTGCTCTGGGCAACCCTGCTTTGGCAGGGGAGTTGGGCTGGAGGATCTCGAGAGGTCCCTTCCAACTCTGACAATTCCATGATTCCATAAAGAGAGCGAGCTTCAGTTGTCAACCATTCAGCATGGTCCTGCCACGTGCTGTACTGCAAATGGTGCTGGAGGACAAGGTCTCCATCAAGGGCAGTGGTGGTCCATGACAGGTTTTTAGACATGATGAACCTGTCTACCAACTTGAAATCCAAATTCTTCCAAAGATTTCATGAGACTTTCCAGAGGCTGCCAAGTTAAATATGTTCTGTTTTTTTTCAGTATGAGGCAAGTCATAATTTTTTTACGCTGCTAGAAGCACCTTACTTTGCTGGTTTCTGCTGATCTTTGATAGCCCTGGTATTTGGAGGAAAGGGAGAAGGTAAAAGTTCAGTTTCACTTCTGTGTTGCTTCTTGCCCATGAAAGTGGAACTACTTTGGTTTTGCTGCAGTCTGAAAGACTGTTGTGATATTTTTTATGCCATTTTCTTTTCTGTTTGTTTTTTTTGTTGTTGTTGCTGTTATTTCTACAGGGCTTTTCAAGATGCCCCATTTTGTCAAAGATGTAGTTGCATTTTGTAGTTTATTCTTATATTGTGTGTCTTTCTCCGAGCTATTGCTAGTGTTTCCAGAACAGATTTTTTTAAAAGCGTAGTTTTTATCCAACCAGAGTTAATCACTAATACGGCTGTAAACACTAATTGATTTTAAAGGAGATTGTCTTTTTAAACAAGCGAGAGAATTTCCTCCCTCCCTCTTTCATGTGGGTTGTGCCCTTAATCTTGAAAGACCTGGAAGGTCTGTTAGGTGCAGCTCCTGGTTATGTAGCTTTTGCCTTTGTCGAGTGAGATCATTTATTTATGGATTTTGCCTTTTCTTCTCTGGGTTTTTTAGTGTCTCCCTGGTGTCTCAGGTCAGATGAGATTTCACACAAAACAATGGAATAATTTTTAGCATGGATAAATATTTTCTTTTGCTGAATTAATGCATCTTGCTGAAAAGCATTAATCAGAGCTATATATCTGTTAATAAAGATACATTAAACAACTGTGACTTTTATGTCACACGGAAAGCAATAATTATTATTGTTTTATCAGTTCTTTTTCCTTTTAGGGCTGACTATTTGACCTCTTACTAAAACAATAGTGAAAATCCTCCTGTGAACAGTCCTATTCACATGTTCTTTTTGTACTTCCATATATATATATATATGAAAAGCAGGTTTGAAAGCCCAGTACTTTCTCATCTTTCTCCGTGTACTATCTCACATGTTTCCTTTATTTTGACCCTTTGCTTTTTTTAAAGCTTCTAGTACACTTCCTTGTCTGAGATACAATTGAGAAATTATTACTCTATTTTATTTGGACAGTTCCTGTCCCTTGTTCTTCCAGAAAGCAGTGGTCTGCAAAGTAGAAGATGTCAGTGGATAGGGACTTTTAAAAGAAATAATCGAAGACAAAACACTTTCTGCTCAAGCTAATCTTTTATCACAGGGTGATAAAAACCTCTTTTTTTTTTTTTTAAACCTCTTTTTTTTTTTTCCCCCAGCGATAGCGCCTCTGGTCTCTCAGCTGTGTTATACAAGGCTTCGTATAATCACGGAACAAACGTGAATTTTGTTCTGAAGCTATTGCACTTTAGAATAAAAGGCAGCAAATGGATACAACAGGGAGATAGTGGATGTGGGAGCGAGGGAGACGAGAAGTTGTTGGAAACCAGTGGCTGTTGAAAGGAGAAAAAGAGAGCAGAAAGCTTTGGGTTTGATTTGTCTTCAAGACTTAAACGTGGAGAGAAATCCAAGAGGTTTCAACTGAGACAACGTTTGGGTCGCTGCCAGCGGTTGCTATTGCAGATAGGCGTTTAACCTGGAAGGAGGAAGTCTGGTTGCTTAATTAGAAGAATAGAAGGGTTTTGGAAAGGCAGACAGTGCAGGAAGTTGTGGGCACGGGGTGATTTTGCAGCTGCGAGAGCGGTCACGAGTGAGCCTTGGGAGCGCCCCGAGGAATGCAAGGTGGAGGGAGCAGGTGCCGTGGGAAGGTGAGGTCAGGGTGTGAGAGTGGGAGGTGGTCTAAGGCACGAAGACAAACCACTCAGCAACAGCAGTGACGGCGAATAAACCTGCAGTTTTTAGCCTTTCGATTCTTCTGTTGAACTGAAGTTTGGGGACCCTGTTGCTCCAGCCTGTGGGGAGAATGGGCATATCTTGACCTACGTCAAATGAAGCTGGGGCAGGTTAGAGGCAAGTAGTCTTTTGACAAGTAGTTTTTCTGATCTCTTTGATAAGTCAAAAAGACAGTTTTATGAGTTGGCATATTCTGATTATGGGTGGCTTTTCATTGAGTTACAGGATGCTCAAACAATTCTCAAAAAATTCTCTCGCTGCTTACTGGTAGCCTGATTAAAGAAGTATCGCTGCGTTATAAACAGCTGTTTGTACTTGCGTAGGTGCTAAAAAAAGCAGAAGCCATATTAGAAAATGCAAAAGTGAAAGTAACCAGCTTATGGAAAGATTCAAAATGAAATCCAAGTTTAGTGGGTTCTTCTGGCCTGAGCTTCAAAAGTGATTCTCGAGTCTGTGAAAGCACAGTCATGTATGGATGCTTGAATATGTTAGCTTAGAATAAATAAGTGTTGTCTTTGTAATCGCTGTTACACAGAGAGTAATGATAGAGCTTTGTTTTGGAAGGCACAGAAAGATTACAAAAGTTGGAAGCTGATCTCAAGATCACAAATGTGTATTATTCTTGCTTTCTCACACCAGTATCTTGTTGGAACTTGAAGAGACACTTCCAAAAGAGGTGCAAGCGTAGTCTTGGAGTCGTTAGTAAACTTCCTTGCTCTGCGGCAGAAGATGAAGATAGCCAGTTCAGAGTTCTTCATGTACTTTTAATGTTCACATTGAAGCTTACTCAGACAATCTGCCCATTTTCAGAAGTGACATTCTGTCACTGAGAAATGCCTTGGTGTTCTCATGTCCCACTTATTCTTACCAGGGAAAATACCTCCGATTTAAAGCCATTAATTAACTTGTGTAAAAACCAAGATGGTTGTCAGCTGTGTCTTTTGGAAGCCAGAAGATGTGTTCTGGGAGGCAGCATCACAAAACATCACAAAATATACTGCTGACGTGTATTTTGTGAAGGGGCAGCGGTGTTACAAGGTCCTGCTGAGAATCATAGAATGGTTAGAGTTGGAAGGGACCTTAAAGATCATCGAGTTGTGATCCTCCTGCCATGGACAGGGACACCTCCCGCCAGACCAGGTAATAAGAAGTCTGGTAATAGTATGGTGTTGATAAGGCCAGCTGCTTACCTCTGGAACACCTTCAAAAAATGGGGTAGGAGTTACCAACTCAAAGAGTTGACAGTGGAGATGAGGAGGTTGTTAACACCACCATGTAAGGTACTGGTGAGGTCTCATCTAGAATACTGGATACAGGTGAGATAAGTCCAGTTTCAGAAAGCTTAATTTAAGCTGAAAGAGTGATTAAGGCTTACTAGGATGATAAAGGAAACAATTTGAGGGAGGAAGCTGACAGGCTTCATTAGCCAAACAAGAGTGAAGGCTAGAAGGTCATGATGATGATGCTTTCTCTCATCTAACAGAAATAGCTAGGAGAAATTAGAGCTGCTGTCATTTAAAAAAAAAAAAAAAGTAGAAATTACAGCACTTTAATTTTATCAGTAGTCACTGTATGGGCATTAAGATATTGTTCTTGTAAAAATGTAAAATTATGTTTTCTCTTCAGAAACCAGACCATTACGGAGTTCTTCAAACCAGTTTTAAGCCAAGGTAAATATGTGGGGTTTTTAAATAGAAGGCACATATATGAGTTTTAATTTTGTAAGTGTGCAGAAGTATATCTGATCCCGTTCCAAATTGGAGTTGCAACATAATGAGTATAGCTTACCAAATATGTCAAAATGTGGACATTTAAGATTTTTTCCAATAATGTCACTGAGAACGTTAACTTCCCATTAAAATTTATTTCTTTAAGTAATGATGTAGTTATTATTTCAAATTACTGTCTCACGCTTAAGCTAGATTGTTGGTAACAACTGCAGCTGTGACATACCATGAAATTCTTTGATACAAAATAAATCTCATGGCACTAGCAAAACTAAATGATTAAGTAAATTAACTTCGGATTGCATGTGGTGGATAAAATATCAAGTAATGTAGTGCAGTAAGATATATTTTTTTCCCAATATTATGATTGTGAATGATTTGTCTTTTCTTTTCCCTCTCAGACCTTGGCCATAAAGACAGAACTGTGTTGGGCTCACCAGACAGAGGAAATGTAAAAGATGCAGGAATCGGACTGTCAGTTTTATGCGCTGAGCGTTTTGAAAATAAAACATCTTCTCCAAAGAAGGTCAGAAGAAAAAAGATGCCAGACCAAACACCAAACACAAGTCCTCTGGTAGATGCCTTTCGCAGAGGAATTAAGGAGAAAAAGGACAGTGTAAAGATTTTAGAGAAAGGCAGAGCATGCAAGGCACTGAGTTTGTTGTACCCAAAAGCTGCGATTCGAAAGATCCTTATTCCTGCAGGGTCTCGCAGCTCGCTCTTGGCCAAAAAAGATAAAGCCCTCAAGTCAGAACAGGGAAGAAATGAGAAGTGTCTGAGTGTAACAAGAGCACCCTTGTCTTGTGGAAATAGTTGGGAACAGGAAACTGATTGTATGGATCTAGAAGACACTAGTTCAGACTCTGACAAATGGGTTTCACCGGAAGCTGATACTCGAAAAGCCTGTGCTAGAAACAATGGCACTGTGAACAGCACATCTCTGTGTCAAAACCCGGCTCTTCCCATGAAATTTCCTTGCATTCCAGCTGACTCTGAATTTCGGTTGTCACTGGAAGCTCTCCGCAGAGAATCAAAGCGGAAGAAACATAGAATGAAACAATCTAAGCCTGTAAAGCCATTCTCAGGAACAAGAGTATCACATCAGGTGTGTTTGAAAGAGTTGTTAAAAGTGAAAATCAGTGACCTGTTGTGCATGTGATACTTTTAAAAATATCTTTTTCTTTTTCAACATAGGATGAGATTCTTGGTGCTGCATTTTTCAGATGTAAAAAAAAAAAAAGTTTATGCTCTTTTGTTATTCCTTTGTAAATTTTAGGTTATGCTTGGGTAAGGCAGTTCTTAATGAGTTTACAATAAATGAGAAGTCCTGGTTTAAAAACAGCAGAGGTATTCTGAGTTACATGAAAGCATGGAAACACAATAGAAATTGTAACTTGTATTTTGTAGAAAAAGGTCTTTGTCCTAAATGTCTTATAACATTGTGTTTTCTTACGATGTAGTGTAGGGAACAGCCTGGCAAACTTCTGCTAGTTAGAAGCTGCAATTAATAGTAGTTCAGATTTATGTGCTTCAGCCACAGTATTTAGATAGAGGTGGGAATGATCCTATTAGGCACATAGTATTTCATTACAGGTTGAATTATATTCATTTTTTTACCAACCAAGAAAATCCTTTAAAAGATTGCTTGTTGCTTGCAAGGAAGATCATTATACGTGCCTCCATAATGTGCTATGAATGGGAAAAAAAGACTGTTAAGCTTGTATTCCCTTTTCTCCTTAGCACCCCTCCCTCTGTATTTGCTTGTCTGTGCTTTCTGTCATTTTGTTATTTAAGTTCCTAATACTTGTTTGAGGAAAGCCAGGTGGTCTATGTTGCCATATGGCCCAGGGACACAAGTGGCTACTGGCCATAAAAGTGGAGAGATTTAGAACTGGAGGCCAATCTGCAGAAAAGATATAAAATTTGGGTTGTGGAGAGTCCTTTTGTTGAGATCTTTGCAGCTGTGTTTAAGTTTGTCTTGAAATGAAGTATATTACTGTATTTCTTGGGGAGCGCGGAACTAAACCTGTGCTGGGTTCAACACTTGGCTCAAGATGTCAATGTCCTGGTTTTAAAAAGTATGCGATTAACTCTTTTATTTTCTCCATCTTTACTTTTAGGAAAACGGATGTCCTTTAAGAAAAATACCATGTTCTGGTTCAAGGGAGACTCCCTCAGGTAGAAGTAGTGCTGATAATACACAATTGATTAAACAATCGGGTTCATCACTTAGTGTCTCTTTCTAATAACTTTTTATTTCCTTGAAGTTACGTTTTTCTGTCTTCTCTCTCTCAAAAAAGGCTGTTGTTTAGTCAAGGTTTTATCTAATATATGGCAAGCTTGAAGAAGTTTAAAAGTAGTTTGGGTTTTTAGTGAAAAACAGATTGTAACTTCATTAAAAGTAATGACTTTTCTTTCTCTTAAACCCTTAGTCCATGATTATTTTCATGGTTTCTCTTGCATTTTGGAACATCCACATTCATCGTGGTGGTTAAGTAATTCTGCCTTTCAGCTTAATCCAACAAGAACGTTCTTGTTCAACCGAACACTAAAGTTCAGCTGGTATTCTTGTTGCTTTTTTTGTCCCTTTTAACCACATAGTTTTGTTCTACAATGGGTACAACTGAATAAAGAACTCACATGAGTAGAAGCTTGAGTTAGGTCAGTAGGATGATTTTTTTTTAATTATTAAAAAAAAAGGAGGGGGGTACACCCACAACAAGGAGAGTATTCCCATGTTGTGTGTCCATGGCTGTATAAGCCTATTGGATTCTCTGCTACTGTGCACTTCCCACCTACACTAGCACTGGGATTTTGCCAGGGGTGCAAGGAGCTGATCTGGCTGAAAATTTAGTTGGAAAGTTCTCAGCCACATCAGCTCTATGAAGTAGGTTGCCGTGAAGTGTCCAGGTGCTCATGCAAGCTTAAGGTGGAAAGCAGAAAAGCATGGTGATGAACGTGGGCTCTGGGGCTAAAGAACCACAGCCTGAAAACAGATTTCTTCGTGTTCGTGGAATCATGGAATTTTTGGAGGTGGAAGGGACCTCTCGAGATCCTCCAGCCCAACTCCCCTGCCAAAGCAGGGTTGCCCAGAGCACATCACTCAGGGCTGCATCCGGGCGGGGCTTGAAGATCTCCAGAGAAGGGGACTCCACACCCTCCCTGGGCAGCCTCTGCCAGGGCTCTGCCACCCTC